>CM060987.1:215255324-216455324 GCA_030765065.1 Deroplatys truncata
TTATAAGATTTACGAATAAAGAGAACTTCACAGGCTATTCCCAGAAAACTCAAGATATATTTGCCATGTAAATATCTTTAATACGCAGTATTTTAATGAAAATCGTTACAAGCATTTTCAGAAAATAAAAAAATTGATAAATGTTCCATGCAAAGGGTAGTATGTGTGGGGAGATTTTGTGTAGCGTCTTTAGAAGGTACTGAGCTTGGTATTTGCTGTTCACAGACACACAGGGATATTTGGTGGACATGATGTTCTTATCTAAGGTAATATTGCACGAGTCGAGAGGGATGAAGAAGACCCCAGGACTGCCGAGCGATCTTGTGCAGTTATTTTTGGCTCTCGGGGGGGAAGCCAGGCCTGGCAACCGCGCTCGCTTCCCAAATTGAGTTCCGTGTATAAAATGATTAGTCGCTTCAGATTATTGCTTTTTTCATTGCCAGTGGAACACACGACCAGCATGGTGTTGCTTGCTTCCTGTACATCGCGAGAAACAACTAAACAGCAACAATAAAGGAATGTTTGTTTTAAACACAACCACATTTTACTTTCTGCAACACGTACATAGCAGGTAGAGAAAGTATTGCATTCCACGCAATAATTCTATACAGAGATTTCAACGGAAATACCTGTTTTGAAGCAAGCATTTTTGGAAACATGTCTTTGAACAGCCTAACTAAAAATTGAAAAGTTGGATAAATAGCAAACTTGCTGTATGTGTTGAGTATCTTTGAGGGTGCGACACGATACTATATATGAAATACAAATAAAATATATATTTTGAATATCTTATGAAGTTCTCTTTATTCGAAAGGAATATTGCAAACGTTAAGGGATAGACGAAAATGCACATATCTTTAAAACACAGGATTTACTTAACATAATTTTTTGTGGCATAAGCCGTTTCTGAGATATCTGTTATTAAAAGTTCGAATTCTTCAATACCCAGCCATTCTTTTACAGACCTGTTGAAGTTCAGCTGTTTCTCGCGATGTCATGAAAACAGTATGAACTTTAAGGCAGCATATAGCGTCCAGTTGTTAAACATTTGACTATCGCTGTTTTCTATAACTAAATGTGTAATGTAGCTGTTTCTGTAAAGGTTTATCTCGATTAAAATGAAGTAGATAGAAAAATAAGCTTTAGTAAGAGTAGTTTGTATACCCCCTAATAAAGATAGGGGGACAGAAAGTAAGGTGAATGTATCACATAAGTTTTTTATTGTTGTTTTAGACTTCGAGCCGTGATATTAAATATGCAATCCGATGTTTATCTTGTAATGCACTTTAAAATTAATTTAAAGACCTTTTGTAAATCTGCTTTGTTCCTTTTCGCCTTCTCCTTCTTTGTTTAAACAGAAACGCCCTTAAAACTATTAAGTTTCTTGCTTTAGCACCTGATGTCTGTAACTTGTTTTAATAATGATATTACTGGTTTCTTTAAGTACCCTTTAATTGTTTAAAAATACTGGAGTAATTAAATTTTTATTTTACATTTTGTATTATTCTTTGTGATTTTATTAAGTATTAGTTTGGAATTACATTTTATAGTCGCATTAGTAATGTTTATACGGTGATTCTCCTTCTTGTTAAATTTACATTCAGCTCCCCACCTTCACAACGTAACAACGTTATACACGACATGTGTCGTAACACTCACGAATGTCGACTACCGGGCAGCGCTCACTGGGATTGTAATGCCACGGGGAAGTCTGGAGTCTGCGGCACGGATAATGAAAGGTATGTTGCCCTTCACCCAAGTAGGTGAGTTGTGTGGGGGACTTGACGCTTCGCTAAGAGAATGACGTGATTATTGTCCGTGCCGCCTGCGACGTGGCGCAGGAGTGAAGGCTCTGAGAAGCTTCCTGTTTGTACACTCCGCTGCGTGTACATGTTTCCCCTACGATGGAAACTACGAATGTGCGGTTTGGTAGCTGCAACTGAATGACGCGCATGTCTCGACGTCCAGACACACCTCTTCTGCAAACCCAGAGTAACAGGTGCTGAGGCGTTCAGTGGCCAGGGCAGTAGGCACCAACCTCCAACCAGAAACCCCAGCTCCACCCCAGCAGTGGGACGTCAGTGTACAGGGCCCGAACTGATGGGCAGTGGGCATCAAACTCAGATAAAAACCCTAGCTCCACGATAGCAGTGGAACGTCAGTGCCGAGGGCCCGAACTGATGGGCAGTGGGCATCAAACTCCAGATAGAAACCCCAGCTCCACCCCAGCAGTGGGCCCCTCAGGGGCTCACCTTATGTGAGTACGGGTTTTTGGCGCACCCGGGGGTTCCCGAGCCATTCATCGCCACATTCATCCCCTCACCCCCATCCGGTCGCGGTGGGTTCTTCAAGTGACCGGTGGACCCAAGGTAGGCTCTCGTGCGTTCGTTACATTCCATTCATACCGCACCTCACCATCGTTTCTTTCTTCTCTTGTCACTTTCCGGCCATTTCGCACCACGACATTCGCATATCTCTCTTTTTCTTCCCCGCCGGCCTACCTTGCGTGCGAAACGCCCACACAGTTTTAGTTTCTTTTATCTTTTTATTTAAATCCTCCGTGGACACAGCCTGACGGATACCCGCGCACCGCGTGCGCAGCTGGGTGAGTGGGTAATGGCGTCACCCCCACCACCCGGGGTCGTCATGTAGGGTATGTGTTCGTATCCGCTGTTCAACTGCAGTCCCGCGGGGGGGCCATTGCATGAGCTGCTGACTTCTGACGGCGATTGGGTCCCTCTGTCTATGTTCTGGGAGGTGTGACCCTGGGGTGAGTCTGGTATAGATAGGCCACTCACCCAAGCCGGGGTAACGCCCGAGAAGTCAGAGCCCGAGGTCGGAGACGGTTGCAATGGTGGAGGATTTATTTCGCTATGGAGCATCCTTCCTCCATTACTACTAACAAGCGCCGAAACGTCTATGTAACAGAAGTGACACCACCGACAACTGGTTGTTACTTGGTCATTTCACGAACCGAAGAAGGACAAAGCTTTGAGAAGGTGAACCCTTTCATTATTCAAAAGGGCATTGATGCAATTGCTGGTGCGGTTCAGTCCTGCACTCGTCTACGGAATGGTTCCTTATTAGCCCAGACGAAATCCGATCTGCAAAGTAAGACCTTGTTGCGCGCTACGCTTCTCCACGGCTATCCTATCCGTGTCGAGAAGCACCGCACATTGAATTCCTGTCGAGGCGTTATTACCACCCATAGCCTCGATGGTATATCGGACGAGGACCTGGTAGAATATCTTGCAGACCAGAAGGTGACAGCGGTCCATCGAGTGCAGGCCAAACGCGACGGCGTATTGGTACCCACTCGTACCCTGTTTATTACATTTGATGGCGTCGATCTGCCCACGAGCATTTCCGCAGGGTACGAACGGATTTCTGTGAGGCCTTATATTCCTAGACCTCTGCGTTGTTTTAAATGCCAACGTTTTGGGCATACGCAAGTCTCATGTAAGAGTGCCGTTAACATCTGTGCAACATGTAGCCAGCCCTCACACGAAGGTACCTGTTCCACAGCCCCCGTCTGCGCTAATTGCAAAGGGTCTCATTCTGCTTCGTTTGCCGACTGTCCGCGGTACTTGGACGAGAAGGCGATCCAGGAGATCCGGGTAAAGGAAAAACTCTCCTTCGCTGAAGCCCGGAGGCGTTACCATGCGCGCCAACCTTCACTCCTGCGATCTGGCACATTTAGTTCTGTTGTTGCCTCGCCAGTACCACGAGTAGATGCCGAAACTCAGACCTGGACCTTGACTGGATTAACCGCCACTACCATCCGGCCGTCTATTAAAGCTACTGTTACCAAGCCTTATAAACCTGGTCCAAAGTCAATGAAGTCGCAAGCCGCTGAAAAGAAGCCCAAGCAGAAACTACGTAGGGAAGATTTCTTGAAAGACCCTCCGCGTGCGCGCGGTAGCAAAAGTTCACCTTCTCCTCCTCGGAGGTCGCTGTCCCAGGAAGGTCCTGGGACAAGCCGCGCTCAGCGGCACCCCTCACCCATCGCCACCCAGAACCGATTCACGGCGCTTGAATCGGTTTCTGGCACTGAGCGCGTGGGCCCTCCCTCCGAGGAAGCTATGGAGTCTGACCAACTCCATACAAAAAGCCCGAGCCCAAAGGTTAAACAAAAGGTAATTTTAAGCCGCCCTTCTAAGTAGACAGTTTATCCCTTTTATTCATGGCTATCCTGACCTGGAATGTACGTGGTGTACGATCGCATAGGGCGGAACTGCAACTTTTATTGCGTTCCCATTCACCTATGGTCGTGTGTTTGCAGGAGACCAAGCTTCGCCCTCACGACCCTTTCGATCTCCGAGGGTACACTCCGGTTCGCTACGATCTTGAACCGGAGGAGGGTACTCCTGCTCATGGTGGTGTCATGATTGTGGTGCGTAATGACGTTTATTTTCAAACTATCACACTTACGTCCGACTTGCAAGCTGTTGCCATTAGACTGCAGTTACCCGGTTTTTTCTTTTCTGTTTGTTCTGTGTATACACCTCCATCGTCTCCCCTCGCTCCCGCGGACATGCGATCTCTCCTGTCCGCTCTCCCAACACCATTTCTTCTGTTGGGAGATTTTAATGCCCATCACCCACTATGGGGTTCGCCAAGGGCTTGTGCGAGGGGAACTCTTCTTTCCCACATTTTTTATCAGTTCAATCTTTCCATCCTCAATACAGGTGCACCTACTTTTATTTCTGATTCTTCCGGTACATTTTCTCACCTGGACCTTGCAATTTGCTCACTCCAGCTTGCACGTCGTCTTCAGTGGAACGTCGTCGCTGACACCTACTCCAGCGACCATTACCCCTGCATCGTTTCTCTTCTGTCGCACCACGTACAGCATTCCAGAGTACCTACCTGGATATTCGCAAAAGCCGACTGGAGCTTGTATTCCAGCCTCGTGCATTTTGACGACCAGCCCTTCTCCGACATTCACCAACTAGTGCAGCACCTTACGTCTGTTATTTTCTCTGCCGCCGAACGCGCAATACCCCGTTCATCCTCCCAACCTCGGCGGCCACCTGTTCCGTGGTGGAACGAGGATTGTCGGGACGCCGTTCGTGCCCGTAGGACTGCACTTAGGGTGTTTCGGCGCCACCCTACACTTGATAATTTGGTGACTTTTAAACAATCGCGCGCCAGGGCTCGTCGCATTATTCAGGATAGCAAGAAGGCATCTTGGGCTCGTTTTGTCGAGTCTTTTAATCGTTTTACGCCTTCATCCGTTGTTTGGGATAAACTTCGTCGCTTCTCAGGTAAAGTGTCACATTGTACTGTTTCTGGCCTTCAGGTTTCTAATGCCACCATAGTGGATCCGGCTGCCATCGCTAACACTCTGGGTACTGCCTTTGAGGCCGTATCCAGTTCGGACCATTATTCCGCCGGCTTTCGCTCTATCAAAGACCGGCTGGATTTCGACACCTTTCATTTTCGGTCTGCTAATAATGAGTGTTATAATGAACTTTTCACACTGAGGGAGCTGGAGCGCGCTCTTAATTGCTCTAGGCACTCCGCTCCTGGCCCGGACGGCATTCATGTCCTGATGTTAAAGAACCTTTCAGCCGACAGTAAACTATTTCTCTTACAGGTCTATAACCATATTTGGCAAGACGGCATTTTTCCTTCCGTTTGGCGCGAAGCCACCATTGTCCCTATTCTTAAGCCTGGGAAGGATCGGCAACTACCTTCCAGCTACCGCCCTATCTCCCTCACCAGTTGCATTTGCAAGGTGATGGAGCGCATGATCAACGGGCGGTTGACATGGTGGCTTGAGTCTCAGAAACTTTTAGCGAACGCTCAGTGCGGATTTCGTCGCTATCGCTCTACCGTCGACCATCTGGTGTCCCTGTCGACGCATGTTATGAATGGATTTCTGAGAAAGTGTCAAACCGTGGCTGTGTTTTTTGACCTGGAGAAAGCTTATGACACTTGTTGGAGGGGCGGCATTTTACGTACACTTCACGATTGGAATTTACGCGGTCGTCTTCCCATATTTCTTCGGGAGTTTATGACGGACCGCGTCTTTCGTGTACGTGTGGGCTCGGTTTTATCTCGTCGTTTTATTCAAGAGAACGGAGTACCGCAGGGCTCTGTACTCAGTGTCACACTTTTTGCGATTGCTATCAACCCCATTGTTGATTGTATTCCACCTGGCATTTCATCGTCCCTTTTTGTTGACGATTTCGCTATTTATTGCAGTTCACGGCGGACCTGTCTACTCGAACGCCGTCTCCAGAGCTGTATCGACCGTCTCTACGCCTGGAGTAACGCCAACGGCTTTAATTTCTCCGCCGAGAAATCCGTCTGCATCAACTTCTGGCGCCGGAAGTATTTCCCTCCGCCCTCTCTCCATCTTGGGCCAGGGATACTTCCGTTTGCAGACGAGGCGAAATTTTTGGGGTTGATTTTTGACAGGAAGTTGTGTTGGACCTCGCACGTTTCCTTTTTAAAAGCCAAGTGTGACCGTTCTCTTAATCTTTTACGTGTTTTAAGTGGCACATCCTGGGGAGCTGATCGGACCGTCCTTCTTCGCCTTTATCGCTCTTTGGTCCGATCCAAGCTTGATTACGGGTGTATTGTTTATTCGTCGGCACGTCCATCTGTGTTACGTCGATTGAATGCCATTCACCATCGTGGCATAAGAGTCGCTACAGGGGCCTTTCCAACTAGCCCTGTACCCAGTCTGTACGCAGAAGCTGCAGAGCCTCCGCTGTCCTTCCGGCGTGAGATGCTTTTGTGCAGCTATGCTTGTCGACTCTCAAGCTTGCCTAACCACCCGTCCTTCGATGTATTTTACGAGGATTCGCTTGATCGCCAATATTTTGTTAGCTCCTCTGCATTGCTCCCTCCAGGGGTTCGATTTCGACTGCTACTTCGGCATTTGGACGTTACGCCAGCGCCGGCCCTTACCCGAGGGGAAACGCGCTTTCCTCCATGGTCGCGCGCTGAGGCTCACATCCACTTTGGGCTAACGTCGATGCCGAAGAATGAGACCCCTGCTTCAGTCCTTAGATCCGCATTTTTAGAACTTCAGGCAACATTCGGAGACTGTGATTTTATTTATACTGATGGGTCTAAGACTGATGTTGGAGTAGGATGTGCCTTTGTTTTAGGTGCGAATAGTTTTACTTTTCGTTTACCCGGGCAATGTTCGATTTATACCGCCGAACTTTTTAGTATCTATCAATGTGTTTTATACATTCAGCGGCATGTTTTACGGCGTTGTGTTGTTTGTTCGGACTCTCTGAGTGCCCTTCAGAGTATTAACGCGCTGTACTCTTCCCACCCCCTCGTACAGCGCATTCATGACCTGCTCCATTCGCTGGGTGCCTCTGGCATCAGCGTCTCTTTTATGTGGATTCCAGGTCATGTGGGTATCTCAGGGAATGAGTCGGCCGACGCCGCTGCGAAATCGGCGATTTTATTACCCAGATTTTTTACTTCTGTTGTTCCCTCGTCAGATTCGTGTGTCATTTTACGTCGCCGCATCCTCTCGCGCTGGCGCGATGAGTGGACGGCCCTCCGGGGGAACAAGTTGCGGGAGGTTAAACCTCTTCCGCTAGTCTGGGCTACCTCTTCCCGTGCTTCTCGTCGGGAAGAGGTACTTTTAACACGCCTTCGTATCGGACATTGCCTTTTTAGTCATAGATACCTGTTAAGTGGTGATCCCGCACCTCTGTGTGGTCAGTGTGACGTGCCCTTAACGGTCCGTCACATTTTAACCGAGTGTCAAGTTTTAGCTCCACTGCGCGTTCGCGTGGGTCTGCCTGTTGGCCTAGCCAACGTGTTGGCAGACGACGCGCATGCTGTAGAATGTCTTTTACGTTTTATCACTGACATTGGTTTTAGCCGTCGCATTTGATGCGCTGAGCGCCTTTTAGCTGTTTGATTTTATATTGTTAGTTTTAATGGGGCCCTTCTCCCCAGACATAAGGCGCTCATGTTCCTTACATTCTACAGTTCTTGACACGTTTTATTCTGTTAGTGACCATGATTTTAGTGTGTTGGTTTTTTAGATATTTGTATTGTTATTTTGTTGTTATTGATATTGTTGTTATTGTTTTTATTGTTGTTATTGTTATTATTGTTGTTATTGTTGTTATTATTATTGTTATTGTTATGTTATTGTTATATTAGCCTTTTTAGACATCGCGGGTTTCTGTCCCGTTTTTTAATTATGCGGTTATTTTATCCTTTTGACATTATCTTTTATACATTGTAAGGGCGCTGATGACCTTAGTAGTTTAGCGCCCTTAAACCGCATCTCATCATCACACCCAGCAGTGGGACGTCAGTGTCCAGAGAAGTGGGCACCAACCTCAGACAGAAACCCCAGCTCCACGCCAGAAGTGGAACCTCAGTGTCCAGGGCAGTGGGCACCAACCTCAGACAGAAAACCCATCTCCACTCCCCTTCCCCAGGGGCTCACCTTATGTGAGTACGGGTGTTGGCGTACCCGTGTGTTCCAGAGCCAATAATCGCCATCATCATCCTTCCATCCTCATCCGCTCGAGGTGGGTCCGTTCTCGTGACCGGGGGAGTCAAGGTAGGCTCTCGTGCGTTCTGTGCATTTCATTCCATGTCGCACCTCGCCATCGTTTCTTTCTTCTCCTCTACTTCTGCACATTTCGCCCCCGTCCATTCATTTACGCCTCTCTTTTTCTTCCTCGCCGGCCTACCTTGCGTGCGAAAAGCCCACATATTTTATTTATTTTACATTTTATCTTAATCCTCCGTGGACACAGCCTTACGGATACCCGCGAACTGGGTGCGCAGCTGGGTGAGTGTGTAATGGGCTTATCCCCACCACCGGGGGTCGTCATGTAGGGGTTGTGTTCGTATCCGCTGTTCAACTGCAGTCCCGCGGGGGGCCATTGCATGAGCTGCTGACTTCTGACGGCGATTGGGTCCCTCTGTCTATATACTGGGAGGTGTGACCCTGGGGTGAGATAGGTACAGATAGGCCACTCACCCAAGCCGGGGTAACGCCCGGGAAGTCAGAGCCCGAGGTCGGAGACGGTTGCAATGGTGGAGGATTTATTTCGCTATGGAGCCCCCTTTCTCCATTATTTCGAATAAGCGCCGAAAAGTGTTAGTAACAGAAGTAGCGCCATCGACATCTGGTTGTTACTTAGTCATTACGCGAACAGAGGAAGGTCAAACTTTCGAGAAGGTGAACCCTTTTGTTATCCAAAAGGGCATTGACTCAATTGCTGGTCCGGTTCTTTCCTGCACTCGGCTTCGCAATGGTTCGTTGTTAGTGCAAAGCAAGTCCTAGGCACAAAGTAAGTCATTGTTGAGCGCCACGCTTCTCCACGGTTATCCCATCCGTGTTGAGAAGCACCGCACTTTGAATTCCTGTCGAGACGTCATCACCACCCATAGACTCGATGGTATGTCGAACGAAGAGCTAGTGGAATATCTTTCCGAACAAAAGGTAAACGCAGGCTAAACGCGACGGAGTGTTTGTACCTACTCGTACCCTGTTCATCACTTTCGATGGCGTCGATCTGCCCACAAGTATTTCAGCAGGGTACGAACGGATTGCGGTGAGGCCCTATGTTCCTAGACCTCTGCGTTGTTTTAAATGCCAACGTTTTGGGCATACGCAAGTCTCTCCTAAGAGTGCCGTATCCATCTGTGCCTGATGTAGCCAGCCGTCTAATGAAGGTACCTGTTCAATCGGACCCGTCTGCGTTAATTGCAAAGGGCCTCATTTTGCTTCATTTGCCAACTGTCCGCGCCAACCTTCACTCCTGCGATCTGGTACATTTAGTTCTGTTGTTTCCTCGCCAGTACAACGGAAGGATGCAGAGACTCAAACCTTGACTATGACTGCATTGACCGCCACTAACATCCGGCCATCCATTTCAACTACAGTTATCAAGCCCGCTAAACATGGTGCAGAGGTTATGAAGTCACAAGGCAATGAGAAAGAATCGAAGCAGAAATTTCCGCATAGAAGATTTTTTGAAAGACCCTCCGCGTGCACGCGGAAAGAAGAGTTCACCTTCTCCTCCCCCCAGGGGCTCATCTTTTATGAGTAAGGGTTAGGCGCACCCGGGGTATCCGAGCCATTCATAGTCATTTTCACCCTTTCATCCCCGTCCGGTCGAGGTAGGTTTGTTCTCGTGACCGGGGGACTCAAGGTAGGCTCTCGTGCGTTCTGTGCATTTCATTCCATGACGCCCCTCGCCATCGCTTCTTTCTTCTCTTGTGTTTATGCACTTTTCGCCCCACGCCCATTCATTTAAACGTCTCTTTTACTTCTTCGCCGGCCTACCTTGCGTGCGAAAAGCCCACACAGTTTTAGTTTCTTTTATCTTTCTTTTAATCCTCCGTGGACACAGCCTGACGGATACCCGCGCACTGGGTGCGCAGCTGGGTGAGTGGGTAATGGCGTCATCCCCACCACCCGTGGTCGTCATGTAGGGTTTGTGTTCGTATCCGCTGTTCAATTGCAGTCCCGCGGGGGGACCATTGCATGAGCTGCTGACTTCCGACGGCGATTGGGTCCCTCTGTCTATGTTCTGAGAGGTGTGACCCTGGGGTGAGCTAGGTATAGATAGGCCAATCACCCAAGCCGGGGTAACGCCCGGGAAGTCAGAGCCCGAGGTCGGAGACGGTTGCAATGGTGGAGGATTTTTTTCGCTATGGAGCACACTTTCTCCATTATAAACAACTAGCGCCAAAACTTTAGTAACAGAAGTAGAACCGCCAACACCTGGTTGTTACTTAGTGATTACCCGTACAGAGGAAGGACAATCATTCGAGAAGGTGAACCCTTTTATCATCCAGAAGGGCATTGATGTTATTGCTGGTGCGGTTCAGTCCTGCACTCGTCTACGAAATCCCCTCAGGGGCTCACCTTCTGTGAGTACGGGTTTTTGGCGCACCCGGGGGTTCCCGAGCCATTCATCGCCACATTCATCCCCTCACCCCCATCCGGTCGAGGTGGGTTCTTCAAGTGACCGGTGGACCCAAGGTAGGCTCTCGTGCGTTCTTTGCATTCCATCCATACCGCACCTCACCATCGTTTCTTTCTTCCCTAATCACTTTCCGGCCATTTCGTACCACGACATTCGCATATCTCTTTTTCTTCCCCGCCGGCCTACCTTGCGTGCGAAACGCCCACACAGTTTTAGTTTCTTTTATCTTTTTATTTAAATCCTCCGTGGACACAGCCTGACGGATACCCGCGCACCGCGTGCGCAGCTGGGTGAGTGGGTAATGGCGTCATCCCCACCACCCGGGGTCGTCATGTAGGGTTGTTGTTCGTATCCGCTGTTCAACTGCAGTCCCGCGGGGGGCCATTCCATGAGCTGCTGGCTTCCGACGGCGATTGGGTCCCTCTGTCAGTGTTCTGGGAGGTGTGACCCTGGGGTGAGATCGGTATAGATAGGCCACTCACCCAAGCCGGGGTAACGCCCGGGAAGTCAGAGCCCGAGGTCGGAGACGGTTGCAATGATGGAGGATTTATTTCGCTATGGAGCACCCTTCCTCCATTACTACTAACAAGCGCCGAAAAGTTTATGTAACAGAAGTGACACCACCGACAACTGGTTGTTACTTGGTCATTTCACGAACCGAAGAAGGACAAAGTTTTGAGAAGGTGAACCCTTTCATCATACAAAAGGGGATTGATGCACTTGCTGGTGCGGTTCAGTCCTGCACTCGCCTACGGAATGGTTCCTTATTAGCCCAAACGAAATCCGATCAGCAAAGTAAGACCTTGTTGCGCGCTACGCTTCTCCACGGTTATCCCATCCGTGTGGAGAAGCACCGCACATTGAATTCCTGTCGAGGCGTTATTACCACCCATAGCCTCGATGGTATATCGGACGAGGACCTGGTAGAATATCTTGCAGACCAGAAGGTGACAGCGGTCCATCGAGTGCAGGCCAAACGCGACGGCGTATTGGTACCCACTCGTACCCTGTTTATTACATTTGATGGCGTCGATCTGCCCACGAGCATTTCCGCAGGGTACGAACGGATTTCTGTGAGGCCTTATATTCCTAGACCTCTGCGTTGTTTTAAATGCCAACGTTTTGGGCATACGCAAGTCTCCTGTAAGAGTGCCGTTAACATCTGTGCAACCTGTAGCCAGCCCTCACACGAAGGTACCTGTTCAACAGCCCCCGTCTGCGTTAATTGTAAAGGGTCTCATTCTGCTTCGTTTGCCGAATGTCCGCGGTACTTGGACGAGAAGGCGATCCAGGAGATCCGGGTAAAGGAAAAACTCTCCTTCGCTGAAGCCCGGAGGCGTTACCATGCGCGCCAACCTTCACTCCTGCGATCTGGCACATTTAGTTCTGTTGTTGCCTCGCCAGTACCGCGAGTAGATGCCGAAACTCAGACCTGGACCTTGACTGGATTAACCGCCACTACCATCCAGCCGTCTATTAAGGCTACAGTTACCAAGCCGTATAAACCTGGTCCCAAGTCAATGAAGTCGCAAGCCGTTGAAAAGAAGCCCAAGCAGAAACTACGTAGGGAAGATTTTTTGAAAGACCCTCCGCGTGCGCGCGGTAACAAAAGTTCACCTTCTCCTCCTCGGAGGTCGCTGTCCCAGGAAGGTCCTGGGACAAGCCGCGCTCAGCGACACCCTTCACCCATCGCCACCCAGAACCGATTCACGGCGCTTGAATCGGTTTCTGGCACTGAGCGCGTGGGCCCTCCCTCCGAGGAAGCTATGGAGTCTGACCAACTCCATACAAAAAGCCCGAGCCCAAAGGTTAAACAAAAGGTAATTTTAAGCCGCCCTTCTAAATAGAGAGTTTATCCCCTTATTCTTAATGGCTATCCTGACCTGGAATGTACGTGGTGTACGATCGCATAGGGCGGAACTGCAACTTTTATTGCGTTCCCATTCGCCTATGGTCGTATGTCTGCAGGAGACTAAGCTTCGCCCTCACGATCCTTTTGATCTCCGAGGATATACTCCGGTTCGCTACGACCTTGAACCGGAGGAGGGTACTCCTGCTCATGGTGGTGTCATGAATTTGGTGCGTACTGACGTTCATTTTCAAACTATCACACTTACGTCCGACTTGCAAGCTGTTGCCATTAGACTGCAGTTACCCGGTTTTTTCTTTTCTGTTTGTTCTGTGTATACACCTCCATCGTCTCCACTCGCTCCCGCGGACATTCGATCTCTCCTGTCCGCTCTCCCAACACCATTTCTTCTGTTGGGAGATTTTAATGCCCATCACCCACTATGGGGTTCGCCAAGGGCTTGTGCGAGGGGAACTCTTATTTCCGACATTTTTTATCAGTTCAATCTTTCCATCCTCAATACAGGTGCACCTACTTTTATTTCTGATTCTTCTGGTACATTTTCTCACCTGGACCTTGCCATTTGCTCACTCCAGCTTGCACGTCGTCTTCAGTGGAACGTCGTCGCTGACACCTACTCCAGCGACCATTACCCCTGCATCGTTTCTCTTCTGTCGCACCACGTACAGCATTCCAGAGTACCTACCTGGATATTCGCAAAAGCCGACTGGAGCTTGTATTCCAGCCTCGTGCATTTTGACGACCAGCCCTTCTCCGACATTAATCAACTAGTGCAGCACCTTACGTCTATTATTTTCTCAGCCGCCGAACGTGCAATACCCCGTTCATCCTCCCAACCTCGGCGGCCACCTGTTCCGTGGTGGAACGAGGATTGTCGGGACGCCGTTCGTGCCCGTAGGACTGCACTTAGGGTGTTTCGGCGCCACCCTACAAATGATAATTTGGTGACTTTTAAACAATCGCGCGCCAGGGCTCGTCGCATTATTCAGGATAGCAAGAAGGCATCTTGGGCTCGTTTTGTCGAGTCTTTTAATCGTTTTACGCCTTCATCCGTTGTTTGGGATAAACTTCGTCGCTTCTCAGGTAAAGTGTCACATTGTACTGTTTCTGGCCTTCAGGTTTCTAATGCCAACATAGTGGATCCGGCTGCCATCGCTAACACTCTGGGTTCTGCCTTTGAGGCGGTTTCCAGTTCAGACCATTATTCCGCCGGCTTTCGCTCTATTAAAGACCGGCTGGATTCCGCATCATATACTTTTCGGTCTGCTAATGATGAATGCTATAACGAACTATTCACAATGAGGGAGCTGGAGCACGCTCTTCATTGCTCTCGGCACTCCGCTCCCGGGCCGGACGGCATTCATGTCCTGATGTTAAAGAACCTTTCAGCCGACAGTAAACTATTTCTCTTACAGGTCTATAACCGTATTTGGCAAGACGGCATTTTTCCTTCCGTTTGGCGCGAAGCCACCATTGTCCCTATACTTAAGCCTGGGAAGGATCGCCAACAACCTTCCAGCTACCGCCCTATCTCCCTCACCAGTTGCATTTGCAAGGTGATGGAGCGCATGATCAACGGGCGGTTGACATGGTGGCTTGAGTCTCAGAAACTTCTAGCGAACGCTCAGTGCGGGTTTCGTCGCTATCGCTCTACCGTCAACCATCTGGTGTCCTTGTCGACGCATATTATGAATGGATTTCTGAGAAAGTGTCAAACCGTGGCTGTATTTTTTGACCTGGAGAAAGCTTATGACACTTGTTGGAGGGGCGGCATTTTACGTACACTTCACGATTGGAATATCCGCGGTCGTCTTCCCATATTTCTTCGGGAGTTTATGACGGACCGCGTCTTTCGTGTACGTGTGGGCTCGGTTTTATCTCGTCGTTTTATTCAAGAGAACGGAGTACCGCAGGGCTCTGTACTCAGTGTCACACTTTTTCGATTGCTATCAACCCCATTGTTGATTGTATTCCACCTGGCATTTCATCGTCCCTTTTTGTTGACGATTTCGCTATTTATTGCAGTTCACGGCGGACGTGTCTACTCGAACGCCGTCTCCAGAGCTGTATCGACCGTCTCTACGCCCCCCTCAGGGGCTCACCTTTTGTGAGTACGGGTTTTTGGCGCACCCGGGGGTTCCCGAGCCAATCATCGCCACATTCATCCCCTCACCCCCATCCGGTCGCGGTGGGTTCTTCAATGACCGGTGGACCCAAGGTAGGCTCTCGTGCGTTCTTTACATTCCATTCATACCGCACCTCACCATCGTTTCTTTCTTCCCTTATCACGTTCCGGCCATTTCGCACCACGACATTCGCATAACTCTTTTTCTTCCCCGCCGGCCTACCTTGCGTGCGAAACGCCCACACAGTTTTAGTTTCTTTTATCTTTTTATTTAAATCCTCCGTGGACACGGCCTGGCGGATACCCGCGCACCGCTTGCGCAGCTGGGTGAGTGGGTAATGGCGTCATCCCCACCACCCGGGGTCGTCATGTAGGGTTTGTGTTCGTATCCGCTGTTCAACTGCAGTCCCGCGAAGGGGCCATTGCATGAGCTGCTGACTTCTGTCGGCGATTGGGTCCCTCTGTCTATGTTCTGGGAGGTGTGACCCTGGGGTGAGTCTGGTATAGATAGGCCACTCACCCAAGCCGGGGTAACGCCCGAGAAGTCAGAGCCCGAGGTCGGAGACGGTTGCAATGGTGGAGGATTTTTTTCGCTATGGAGCACCCTTTCTCCATTATTAACAACAAGCGCCGAAAAGTCATTGTAACAGAAGTAGCACCGCCGTCATCTGGTTGTTACTTGGTCATTTCGAGAACAGAAGAAGGACAAAACTTTGAGAAGGTGAACCCTTTTATAATTCAGAAGGGAATAGATGCTATTGCTGGTGCAGTTCAATCATGCACTCGTCTACGGAATGGTTCCTTATTGGCACAAACTAAGTCCGATCAGCAAAGTAAGACCTTGTTGCGCGCTACGCTTCTCCACGGTTACCCCATCCGTGTTGAGAAGCACCGCACATTGAACTCCTGTCGGGGCGTCGTTACCACCCATAGCCTCGATGGTATATCGGACGAGGATCTCGTAGAATATCTATTTGATCAAAAGGTGACTGCAGTGCATCGAGTGCAGGCCAAACGCGACGGCGTATTGGTACCCACTCGTACCCTGTTTATTACATTTGATGGCGTCGATCTGCCCACGATCCCCCTCAGGGGCTCACCTTATGTGAGTACGGGTTTTTGGCGCACCCGGGGGTTCCCGAGCCATTCATCGCCACATTCATCCCCTCACCCCCATCCGGTCGAGGTGGGTTCTTCAAGTGACCGGTGGACCCAAGGTAGGCTCTCGTGCGTTCTTTGCATTCCATTCATACCGCACCTCACCATCGTTTCTTTCTTCCCTTATCACTTTCCGGCCATTTCGCACCACGACATTCGCATATCTCTTTTTCTTCCCCGCCGGCCTACCTTGCGTGCGAAACGCCCACACAGTTTTAGTTTCTTTTATCTTTTTATTTAAATCCTCCGTGGACACAGCCTGACGGATACCCGCGCACCGCGTGCGCAGCTGGGTGAGTGGGTAATGGCGTCATCCCCACCACCCGGGGTCGTCATGTAGGGTTTGTGTTCGTATCCGCTGTTCAACTGCAGTCCCGCGGGGGGGGCCATTGCATGAGCTGCTGACTTCTGACGGCGATTGGGTCCCTCTGTCTATGTTCTGGGAGGTGTGACCCTGGGGTGAGTCTGGTATAGATAGGCCACTCACCCAAGCCGGGGTAACGCCCGAGAAGTCAGAGCCCGAGGTCGGAGACGGTTGCAATGGTGGAGGATTTTTTTCGCTATGGAGCACCCTTTCTCCATTATTAACAACAAGCGCCGAAAAGTCATTGTAACAGAAGTAGCACCGCCGTCATCTGGTTGTTACTTGGTCATTTCGAGAACAGAAGAAGGACAAAACTTTGAGAAGGTGAACCCTTTCATCATACAAAAGGGGATTGATGCAATTGCTGGTGCGGTTCAGTCCTGCACTCGTTTACGGAATGGTTCCTTATTAGCCCAAACGAAATCCGATCAGCAAAGTAAGACCTTGTTGCGCGCTACGCTTCTCCACGGCTATCCCATCCGTGTGGAGAAGCACCGCACATTGAATTCCTGTCGAGGCGTTATTACCACCCATAGCCTCGATGGTATATCGGACGAGGACCTGGTAGAATATCTTGCAGACCAGAAGGTGACAGCGGTCCATCGAGTGCAGGCCAAACGCGACGGCGTATTGGTACCCACTCGTACCCTGTTTATTACATTTGATGGCGTCGATCTGCCCACGAGCATCTCCGCATGGTACGAACGAATTTCTGTGAGGCCTTATATTCCTAGACCTCTGCGTTGTTTTAAATGCCAACGTTTTGGGCATACGCAAGTCTCATGTAAGAGTGCCGTTAACATCTGTGCAACATGTAGCCAGCCCTCACACGAAGGTACCTGTTCAACAGCCCCCGTCTGCGTTAATTGTAAAGGGTCTCATTCTGCTTCGTTTGCCGACTGTCCGCGGTACTTGGACGAGAAGGCGATCCAGGAGATCCGGGTAAAGGAAAAACTCTCCTTCGCTGAAGCCCGGAGGCGTTACCATGCGCGCCATCCATCACTCCTGCGATCTGGCACATTTAGTTCTGTTGTTGCCTCGCCGGTACCACGAGTAGATGCCGAAACTCAGACCTGGACCTTGACTGGATTAACCGCCACTACCATCCGGCCGTCTATTAAGGCTACAGTTACCAAGCCGTATAAACCTGGTCCCAAGTCAATGAAGTCGCAAGCCGTTGAAAAGAAGCCCAAGCAGAAACTTCGTAGGGAAGATTTTTTGAAAGACCCTCCGCGTGCGCGCGGTAACAAAAGTTCACCTTCTCCTCCTCGGAGGTCGCTGTCCCAGGATGGTCCTGGGACAAGCCGCGCTCAGCGGCACCCTTCACCCATCGCCACCCAGAACCGATTCACGGCGCTTGAATCGGTTTCTGGCACTGAGCGCGTGGGCCCTCCCTCCGAGGAAGCTATGGAGTCTGACCAACTCCATACAAAAAGCCCGAGCCCAAAAGTTAAACAAAAGGTAATTTTAAGCCGCCCTTCTAAATAGAAAGTTTATCCCCTTATTCTTAATGGCTATCCTGACCTGGAATGTACGTGGTGTACGATCGCATAGGGCGGAACTGCAACTTTTATTGCGTTCCCATTCGCCTATGGTCGTCTGTTTGCAGGAGACTAAGCTTCGCCCTCACGATCCTTTTGATCTCCGAGGATATACTCCGGTTCGCTACGACCTTGAACCGGAGGAGGGTACTCCTGCTCATGGAGGTGTCATGTTGTTAGTTCGTAACGACGTTCATTTTACACCTGTCACACTTACATCCGACTTGCAAGCTGTTGCCGTTCGCCTTCACTTACCCGGCTTTTTGTTTTCTGTTTGCTCTGTATATTCACCTCCATCGTCTCCCCTCGCTCCCGCGGACATTCGAGCTCTCCTGTCCGCTCTCCCAACACCATTTCTTCTGTTGGGAGATTTTAATGCCCATCACCCACTATGGGGTTCGCCAAGGGCTTGTGCGAGGGGAACTCTTCTTTCCGACATTTTTTATGAGTTCAATCTTTCCATCCTCAATACAGGTGCACCTACTTTTATTTCTGATTCTTCCGGTACATTCTCTCACCTGGACCTTGCCATATGCTCAATCCAGCTTGCACGTCGTCTTCAGTGGAACGTCGTCGCTGACACCTACTCCAGCGACCATTTCCCCTGCATCGTTTCTCTTCTGTCGCACCACGTACAGCATTCCAGAGTACCTACCTGGATATTCGCAAAAGCCGACTGGAGCTTGTATTCCAGCCTCGTGCATTTTGACGACCGGCCCTTCTCCGACATTAATCAACTAGTGCAGCACCTTACGTCTATTATTTTCTCAGCCGCCGAACGTGCAATACCCCGTTCATCCTCGCAACCTCGGCGGCCACCTGTTCCGTGGTGGAACGAGGATTGTCGGGACGCCGTTCGTGCCCGTAGGACTGCCCTTAGGGTGTTTCGGCACCACCCTACACTTGATAATTTGGTGACTTTTAAACAATCGCGCGCCAGGGCTCGTCGCATTATTCAGGATAGCAAGAAGGCATCTTGGGCTCGTTTTGTCGAGTCTTTTAATCGTTTTACGCCTTCATCCGTTGTTTGGGATAAACTTCGTCGCTTCTCGGGTAAAGTGTCACATTGTACTGTTTCTGGCCTTCAGGTTTGTAATGCCACCATAGTGGATCCGTCTGCCATCGCTAACACTCTGGGTTCTGCCTTTGAGGCGGTTTCCAGTTCAGACCATTATTCCGCCGGCTTTCGCTCTATTAAAGACCGGCAGGATTCCGCATCATTTACTTTTCGGTCTGCTAATGATGAATGCTATAACGAACTATTCACAATGAGGGAGCTGGAGCACGCTCTTCATTGCTCTCGGCACTCCGCTCCTGGGCCGGACGGCATTCATGTCCTGATGTTAAAGAACCTTTCAGCCGACAGTAAACTCTTTCTCTTACAGGTCTATAACCGTATTTGGCAGGACGGCATTTTTCCTTCCGTTTGGCGCGAAGCCACCATTGTCCCTATACTTAAGCCTGGGAAGGATCGCCAATTACCTTCCAGCTACCGCCCTATCTCCCTCACCAGTTGCATTTGCAAGGTGATGGAGCGCATGATCAACGGGCGGTTGACATGGTGGCTTGAGTCTCAGAAACTTCTAGCGAACGCTCAGTGCGGGTTTCGTCGCTATCGCTCTACCGTCGACCATCTGGTGTCGTTGTCGACGCATATTATGAATGGATTTCTGAGAAAGTGTCAAACCGTGGCTGTATTTTTTGACCTGGAGAAAGCTTATGACACTTGTTGGAGGGGCGGCATTTTACGTACACTTCACGCATGGAATATCCGCGGTCGTCTTCCCATATTTCTTAGGGAGTTCATGACGGACCGCGTCTTTCGTGTACGTGTGGGCTCGGTTTTATCTCGCCGTTTTATTCAAGAGAACGGAGTACCGCAGGGCTCTGTACTCAGTGTCACACTTTTTGCGATTGCTATCAACCCCATTGTTGATTGTATTCCACCTGGCATTTCATCGTCCCTTTTTGTTGACGATTTCGCTATTTATTGCAGTTCACGGCGGACCTGTCTACTCGAACGCCGTCTCCAGAGCTGTATCGACCGTCTCTACACCTGGAGTAACGCCAACGGCTTTAATTTCTCCGCCGAGAAATCCGTCTGCATCAACTTCTGGCGCCGGAAGTATTTCCCTCCGCCCTCTCTCCATCTTGGGCCAGGGATACTTCCGTTTGCAAACGAGGCGAAATTTTTGGGGTTGATTTTTGATAGGAAGTTGTGTTGGACCTCGCACGTTTCCTTTTTAAAAGCAAAGTGTGACCGTTCTCTTAATATTTTACGTGTTTTAAGTGGCACATCCTGGGGAGCTGATCGGACCGTCCTTCTTCGCCTTTATCGCTCTTTGGTCCGATCCAAACTTGATTACGGGTGTATTGTTTATTCGTCGGCACGTCCATCTGTGTTACGTCGTTTGAATCCCATTCATCATCGTGGTATTAGAGTCGCTACAGGGGCCTTTCCAACTAGCCCCGTGCCCAGTCTTTACGCTGAGGCTGCAGAGCCTCCGCTGTCTTTCAGGCGTGAGATGCTCTTATGTAGCTATGCCTGTCGACTCTCCAGCTTGCCTGACCACCCGTCCTTCGCGGCATTTTACGAGGATTCACTTGACCGGCAATATTTAGTTAGCTCCTCTGCTTTGCTCCCTCCAGGGGTTCGATTTCGACTGCTACTTCGGCATTTGGACGTTCCGCCATCGCCGGCCCTTACCCGAGGGGAAACGCGTTTTCCTCCATGGTCGCGCGCTGAGGCCCACATCCAACTTGGGCTGACGTCGATGCCGAAAAATGCGACCCCTGCTTCTGTTCTTAGATCCGCCTTTTTAGAACTACAGGCGCAGTTCGGGGACTGTCATTTTATATATACTGATGGGTCTAAGACTGATGTTGGAGTAGGATGTGCCTTTGTTTTTGGTGTACAGAGTTTTACTTTTCGTTTACCTCGACAATGTTCAATTTTTACCGCCGAACGTTTTAGCATTTATCAATCTGTTTTATTCATTCAGCGGCACGACTTACGGCACTGTTTTATTTGTACGGACTCTCTGAGTGCCCTTCAGGCTACTCATGCGCTGTACAATTACCACCCACTCGTACAGCGCATACATGACCTGCTCCACTCGCTCGGTGTTTCTGGCATCAGCATCTCCTTCATGTGGATTCCAGGTCATGTGGGCATCTCAGGTAACGAGTCTGCCGACGCCGCTGCGAAATCGGCGATTTTATTACCCAGATTTTTTACTTCTGTTGTTCCCTCGTCAGATTCGTATGTTATTTTACGTCGCCGCATCCTCTCGCGCTGGCGCGGTGAGTGGACGGCCCTCCGGGGGAACAAGTTGCGGGAGGTTAAGCCCTTCCCGTTGATCTGGGGTACCTCTTCTCGTTCTTGTCGTCGGGAAGAGGTAATTTTAGCTCGTCTACGGATTGGACATTGTGTTTTTAGTCATAGGTATTTGCTCAGTGGTGACCCCGCACCACTCTGTGGGCAGTGTGACGTGCCCTTAACGGTGCGTCACATTTTAACAGAGTGTCAGGTTTTAGCTGCATTGCGTGCTCAAGTGGGCTTGCCTGTTGGCCTAGCCAACGTTTTGGCAGACGACACGCGTGCTGTAGAATGTGTTTTACGTTTTATTCACGACAGTGATTTTAATGTGCGCATTTAATGCGTTGGGCGTCTGTTAGCTTGGTACTTTTATTCTGTCTGTTTTTTATGGGAACTCTTATCCCCAGTGGACATATGGCGCTCATGTCCCTCGCATTCTACAGTTTCTGACACGTTTTAATCCTTTACTGCCTATGCTTTTAGTGTGTTGGTTTTCAGACGTTTGTCTTGTTCTTTTTATTGTTGTTATTGTTATTATTGTTATTATTGTTATTGTTATTGTTGTTATTGTTATTATTGTTTTATTGTTATATTTGTTATTATTATATTGTTAGTTTTAACCTTTTGAACATCGCGGGTTTGTGTCCCGTTTTTGACTATGCGGTTCTTTTACCTATTTTATATTTTGACCTTATCTTTTATACACTGTAAGGGCGCTGATGACCATAGCAGTTTAGCGCCCTTAAACCGCATATCATCATCATCATCATCATGCCCACGAGCATTTCCGCAGGGTACGAACGGATTTCTGTGAGGCCTTATATTCCTAGACCTCTGCGTTGTTTTAAATGCCAACGTTTTGGGCATACGCAAGTCTCCTGTAAGAGTGCCGTTAACATCTGTGCAACATGTAGCCAGCCCTCACACGAAGGTACCTGTTCAACAGCCCCCGTCTGCGTTAATTGTAAAGGGTCACATTCTGCTTCGTTTGCCGACTGTCCGCGGTATTTGGACGAGAAGGCGATCCAGGAGATCCGGGTAAAGGAAAAACTCTCCTTCGCTGAAGCCCGGAGGCGTTTCCATGCGCGCCAACCTTCACTCCTGCGATCTGGCACATTTAGTTCTGTTGTTGCCTCGCCAGTACCACGAGTAGATGCCGAAACTCAGACCTGGACCTTGACTGGATTAACCGCCACTACCATCCGGCCGTCTATTAAGGCTACAGTTACCAAGCCGTATAAACCTGGTCCCAAGTCAATGAAGTCGCAAGCCGTTGAAAAGAAGCCCAAGCAGAAACTTCGTAGGGAAGATTTTTTGAAAGACCCTCCGCGTGCGCGCGGTAACAAAAGTTCACCTTCTCCTCCTCGGAGGTCGCTGTCCCAGGATGGTCCTGGGACAAGCCGCGCTCAGCGGCACCCTTCACCCATCGCCACCCAGAATCGATTCACGGCGCTTGAATCGGTTTCTGGCACTGAGCGCGTGGGCCCTCCCTCCGAGGAAGCTATGGAGTCTGACCAACTCCATACCAAAAGCCCGAGCCCAAAGGTTAAACAAAAGGTAATTTTAAGCCGCCCTTCTAAATAGAAAGTTTATCCCCTTATTCTTAATGGTTATCCTGACCTGGAATGTACGTGGTGTACGATCGCATAGGGCGGAACTGCAACTTTTATTGCGTTCCCATTCGCCTATGGTCGTATGTTTGCAGGAGACTAAGCTTCGCCCTCACGATCCTTTTGATCTCCGAGGATATACTCCGGTTCGCTACGACCTTGAACCGGAGGAGGTTACTCCTGCTCATGGTGGTGTCATGATTGTGGTGCGTAATGACGTTCATTTTCAAACTATCACACTTACGTCCGACTTGCAAGCTGTTGCCATTAGACTGCAGTTACCCGGTTTTTTCTTCTCTGTTTGTTTCTGTGTATACACCTCCATCGTCTCCCCTCGCTCCCGCGGACATTCGATCTCTCCTGTCCGCTCTCCCAACACCATTTCTTCTGTTGGGAGATTTTAATGCCCATCACCCACTATGGGGTTCGCCAAGGGCTTGTGCGAGGGGAACTCTTCTTTCCGACATTTTTTATCAGTTCAATCTTTCCATCCTCAATACAGGTGCACCTACTTTTATTTCAGATTCTTCTGGTACATTTTCTCACCTGGACCTTTCCATTTGCTCACTCCAGCTTGCACATCGTCTCCAGTGGAACGTCGTCGCTGACACCTACTCCAGCGACCATTACCCCTGCATCGTTTCTCTTCTGTCGCACCACGTACAGCATTCCAGAGTACCTACCTGGATATTCGCAAAAGCCGACTGGAGCTTGTATTCCAGCCTCGTGCATTTTGACGACCAGCCCTTCTCCGACATTAACCAACTAGTGCAGCACCTTACGTCTATTATTTTCTCTGCCGCCGAACGCGCAATACCCCGTTCATCCTCCCAACCTCGGCGGCCACCTGTTCCGTGGTGGAACGAGGATTGTCGGGACGCCGTTCGTGCCCGTAGGACTGCACTAAGGGTGTTTCGGCGCCACCCTACACTTGATAATTTGGTGACTTTTAAACAATCGCGCGCCAGGGCTCGTCGCATTATTCAGGATAGCAAGAAGGCATCTTGGGCTCGTTTTGTCGAGTCTTTTAATCGTTTTACGCCTTCATCCGTTGTTTGGGATAAACTTCGTCGCTTCTCAGGTAAAGTGTCACATTGTACTGTTTCTGGCCTTCAGGTTTCTAATGCCACCATAGTGGATCCGGCTGCCATCGCTAACACTCTGGGTTCTGCCTTTGAGGCGGTTTCCAGTTCAGACCATTATTCCGCCGGCTTTCGCTCTATTAATGACCGGCAGGATTCCGCATCATATAGTTTTCGGTCTGCTAATGATGAATGCTATAACAACCTATTCACAATGAGGGAGCTGGAGCACGCTCTTCATTGCTCTCGGCACTCCGCTCCCGGGCCGGACCCCCTCAGGGGCTCACCTTATGTGAGTACGGGTTTTTAGCGCACCCGGGGGTTCCCGAGCCACTCATCGCCACATTCATCCTCTCACCCCCATCCGGTCGAGGTGGGTTCTTCTCGTGACCGGTGGACCCAAGGTAGGCTCTCGTGCGTTCTTTGCATTCCATCCATACCGCACCTCACCATCGTTTCTTTCTTCCCTTATCACTTTCCGGCCATTTCGCACCACGACATTCGCATATCTCTCTTTTTCTTCCCCGCCGGCCTACCTTGCGTGCGAAACGCCCACACAGTTTTAGTTTCTTTTATCCTTTTATTTAAATCCTCCGTGGACACAGCCTGACGGATACCCGCGCACCGCGTGCGCAGCTGGGTGAGTGGGTAATGGCGTCATCCCCACCACCCGGGGTCGTCATGTAGGGTTGTTGTTCGTATCCGCTGTTCAACTGCAGTCCCGCGGGGGGGCCATTGCATGAGCTGCTGGCTTCCGATGGCGATTGGGTCCCTCTGTCTATGTCCTGGGAGGTGTGACCCTGGGGTGAGCTAGGTATAGATAGGCCACTCACCCAAGCCGGGGTAACGCCCGGGAGGTCAGAGCCCGAGGTCGGAGACGGTTGCAATGGTGGAGGATTTTTTTCGCTATGGAGCACCCTTTCTCCATTGTTAACAACAAGCGCCGCAAAGTTTTTGTAACAGAAGTAGCACCGCCAACAGCTGGTTGTTACTTAGTGATTAGCCGTACAGAGGAGGGACAATCATTCGAGAAGGTGAACCCTTTTATTATCCAGAAGGGCATTGACTCAATTGCTGGTCCGGTTCTTTCCTGCACTCGTCTTCGTAATGGTTCGTTGCTAGTTCAAAGCAAATCCGAGGCACAAAGTAAGTCCTTGTTGAGCGCCACGCTTCTCCACGGTTATCCTATCCGTGTTGAGAAGCACCGCACCTTGAATTCTTGTAGAGGCGTTGTCACCACGCATAGCCTCGATGGTATCTCTGACGAAGACCTGGTGGAATATCTTGCAGACCAGAGGGTGACAGCGGTTCATCGAGTGCAGGCCAAACGCGACGGCGTGTTGGTACCCACTCGTACCCTGTTTATTACATTTGATGGCGTCGATCTGCCCACGAGCATTTCCGCAGGGTACGAACGGATTTCTGTGAGGCCTTATATTCCTAGACCTCTGCGTTGTTTTAAATGCCAACGTTTTGGGCATACGCAAGTCTCATGTAAGAGTGCCGTTAACATCTGTGCAACCTGTAGCCAGCCCTCACACGAAGGTACCTGTTCAACAGCCCCCGTCTGCGTTAATTGTAAAGGGTCTCATTCTGCTTCGTTTGCCGACTGTCCGCGGTACTTGGACGAGAAGGCGATCCAGGAGATCCGGGTAAAGGAAAAACTCTCCTTCGCCGAAGCCCGGAGACGTTTCCATGCGCGCCAACCTTCACTCCTGCGATCTGGTACATTTAGTTCTGTTGTTGCCTCGCCAGTACCACGAGTAGATGCCGAAACTCAGACCTGGACCTTGACTGGATTAACCGCCACTACCATCCGGCCGTCTATTAAGGCTACAGTTACCAAGCCGTATAAACCTGGTCCGAAGTCAATGAAGTCGCAAGCCGTTGAAAAGAAGCCCAAGCAGAAACTTCGTAGGGAAGATTTTTTGAAAGACCCTCCGCGTGCGCGCGGTACCAAAAGTTCACCTTCTCCTCCTCCTCGGAGGTCGCTGTCCCAGGATGGTCCTGGGACAAGCCGCGCTCAGCGGCACCTTTCACCCATCGCTACCCAGAACCGATTCACGGCGCTTGAATCGGTTTCTGGCACTGAGCGCGTGGGCCCTCCCTCCGAGGAAGCTATGGAGTCTGACCAACTCCATACAAAAAGCCCGAGCCCAAAGGTTAAACATAAGGTAATTTTAAGCCGCCCTTCTAAATAGACAGTTTATCCCCTTATTCTTAATGGCTATCCTGACCTGGAATATACGTGGTGTACGATCGCATAGGGCGGAACTGCAACTTTTATTGCGTTCCCATTCGCCTATGGTCGTATGTTTGCAGGAGACTAAACTTCGCCCTCACGATCCTTTTGATCTCCGAGGATATACTCCGGTTCGCTACGACCTTGAACCGGAGGAGGGTACTCCTGCTCATGGTGGTGTCATGATTGTGGTGCGTAATGACGTTCATTTTCAAACTATCACACTTACGTCCGACTTGCAAGCTGTTGCCATTAGACTGCAGTTACCCGGTTTTTTCTTTTCTGTTTGTTCTGTGTATACACCTCCATCGTCTCCCCTCGCTCCCGCGGACATTCGATCTCTCCTGTCCGCTCTCCCAACACCATTTCTTCTGTTGGGAGATTTTAATGCCCATCACCCACTATGGGGTTCGCCAAGGGCTTGTGCGAGGGGAACTCTTCTTTCCGACATTTTTTATCAGTTCAATCTTTCCATCCTCAATACAGGTGCACCTACTTTTATTTCAGATTCTTCTGGTACATTTTCTCACCTGGACCTTTCCGTTTGCTCACTCCAGCTTGCACATCGTCTCCAGTGGAACGTCGTCGCTGACACCTACTCCAGCGACCATTACCCCTGCATCGTTTCTCTTCTGTCGCACCACGTACAGCATTCCAGAGTACCTACCTGGATATTCGCAAAAGCCGACTGGAGCTTGTATTCCAGCCTCGTGCATTTTGACGACCAGCCCTTCTCCGACATTAACCAACTAGTGCAGCACCTTACGTCTATTATTTTCTCTGCCGCCGAACGCGCAATACCCCGTTCATCCTCCCAACCTCGGCGGCCACCTGTTCCGTGGTGGAACGAGGATTGTCGGGACGCCGTTCGTGCCCGTAGGACTGCACTAAGGGTGTTTCGGCGCCACCCTACACTTGATAATTTGGTGACTTTTAAACAATCGCGCGCCAGGGCTCGTCGCATTATTCAGGATAGCAAGAAGGCATCTTGGGCTCGTTTTGTCGAGTCTTTTAATCGTTTTACGCCTTCATCCGTTGTTTGGGATAAACTTCGTCGCTTCTCAGGTAAAGTGTCACATTGTACTGTTTCTGGCCTTCAGGTTTCTACTGCCAACATAGTGGATCCGGCTGCCATCGCTAACACTCTGGGTGCTGCCTTTGAGGCGGTTTCCAGTTCAGACCATTATTCCGCCGGCTTTCGCTCTATTAAAGACCGGCTGGATTCCGCATCATATACTTTTCGGTCTGCTAATGATGAATGCTATAACGAACTATTCACAATGAGGGAGCTGGAGCACGCTCTTCATTGCTCTCGGCACTCCGCTCCCGGGCCGGACGGCATTCATGTCCTGATGTTAAAGAACCTTTCAGCCGACAGTAAACTATTTCTCTTACAGGTCTATAACCGTATTTGGCAAGACGGCCTTTTTCCTTCCGTTTGGCGCGAAGCCACCATTGTCCCTATACTTAAGCCTGGGAAGGATCGCCAACTACCTTCCAGCTACCGCCCTATCTCCCTCACCAGTTGCATTTGTAAGGTGATGGAGCGCATGATCAACGGGCGGTTGACATGGTGGCTTGAGTCTCAGAAACTTCTAGCGAACGCTCAGTGCGGGTTTCGTCGCTATCGCTCTACCGTCGACCATCTGGTGTCCTTGTCGACGCATATTATGAATGGATTTCTGAGAAAGTGTCAAACCGTGGCTGTATTTTTTGACCTGGAGAAAGCTTATGACACTTGTTGGAGGGGCGGCATTTTACGTACACTTCACGATTGGAATATCCGCGGTCGTCTTCCCATATTTCTTCGGGAGTTTATGACGGACCGCGTCTTTCGTGTACGTGTGGGCTCGGTTTTATCTCGTCGTTTTATTCAAGAGAACGGAGTACCGCAGGGCTCTGTACTCAGTGTCACACTTTTTGCGATTGCTATCAACCCCATTGTTGATTGTATTCCACCTGGCATTTCATCGTCCCTTTTTGTTGACGATTTCGCTATTTATTGTAGTTCACGGCGGACCTGTCTACTCGAACGCCGTCTCCAGAGCTGTATCGACCGTCTCTACGCCTGGAGTAACGCCAACGGCTTTAATTTCTCCGCCGAGAAATCCGTCTGCATCAACATCTGGCGCCGGAAGTATTTCCCTCCGCCCTCTCTCCATCTTGGGCCAGGGATACTTCCGTTTGCAGACGAGGCGAAATTTTTGGGGTTGATTTTTGACAGGAAGTTGTGTTGGACCTCGCACGTTTCCTTTTTAAAAGCAAAGTGTGACCGTTCTCTTAATATTTTACGTGTTTTAAGTGGCACATCCTGGGGAGCTGATCGGACCGTCCTTCTTCGCCTTTATCGCTCTTTGGTCCGATCCAAGCTTGATTACGGGTGTATTGTTTATTCGTCGGCACGTCCATCTGTGTTACGTCGATTGAATGCCATTCACCATCGTGGCATCAGAGTCGCTACAGGGGCCTTTCCAACTAGCCCTGTACCCAGTCTGTACGCAGAAGCTGCAGAGCCTCCGCTGTCCTTCAGGCGTGAGATGCTCTTGTGCAGCTATGCTTGTCGACTCTCAAGCTTGCCTAACCACCCGTCCTTCGAGTTATTTTTCGAGGAGTCACTTGATCGTCACTATTTTATTAGCTCCTCTGCCTTGCTCCCACCAGGGGTTCGCTTTCGACAGCTCCTTCGGCATTTAGACGTTCCGCCAGCGCCGGCCCTTCCACGGGGGGAAACGCGTTTTCCTCCATGGTCTCGCGCTGAGGCCCACTGTCACCTTGGGCTAACGTCGATGCCGAAGACTGAGACCCCTGCTTCAGTCTTTAGATCGGCTTTTTTAGAAGTACGGGCTCAATTCGGAGACTACTATTTTATCTTCACCGATGGATCTAAGACTGAAGCTGGAGTTGGATGTGCCTTTGTGTCTGGTCACTGTAGTTATAAGTTTCGTTTACCTGGACAATGTTCAATTTTTACTGCCGAACTTTTTAGCATTTATCAATCTATTTTATACATTCAGCGGCACGCCTTACAGCACTGTTTTATTTGTACGGACTCTCTGAGTGCCCTTCAGACTATTACTGCGCTGTACCATTACCACCCGCTTGTACAGCGCATACATGACCTGCTCCACTCGCTTGGTGTCACTGGCATCAGCGTGTCCTTCATGTGGATTCCAGGTCATGTGGGCATCTCAGGTAATGAGTCTGCCGACGCCGCTGCGAAATCGGCGATTTTATTACCCAGATTTTTTACCTCTGTTGTTCCCTCGTCAGATTCGTGTGTTATTTTACGTCGCTGCATCCTCTCGCGCTGGCGCGATGAGTGGACGGCCCTCCGGGGGAACAAGTTGCGGGAGGTTAAGCCGCTCCCGTTAATCTGGGGTACCTCTTCTCGTTCTTCACGTCGGGAAGAGGTACTTTTAGCCCGTTTACGAATTGGACATTGTCGTTTTACTCATAGTTACCTGCTCAGTGGTGATCCCGCTCCGCTGTGTCAGCAGTGTGACGTGCCCTTAACGGTGCGTCACATTTTAACTGAGTGTCAAGTTTTAGCTCCACTGCGCGTTCGCCTGGGTCTGCCTGTTGGCATAGCCAACGTTTTGGCAGACGACGCGCATGCTGTAGAATGTCTTTTACGTTTTATAAGTGACATTGGTTTTAATCGTCGCATTTGATGCGCTGAGCGTCTTTTAGCTTTGTTATTTTATTCTGTATGTTTTAATAGGGACTTACTCCCCAGTGACGTATGGCGCTCATGTCCCTCGCATTCTACAGTCCTTGACACGTTTTAATCTTTTATTGACTATGTTTGTAGTGTGTTGGTTTTTACGACATATTTATTGTTATTGTTACTATTGTTGTTATTGTTATTATTGTTATTGTTTTTATTGTTATTGTTATTGTTATTCTATTGTTATTTTTAACTTTTTTGACATCGCGGGTGTGTGTCCCGTTTTTTAATTATGCGGTTTTTTACCTGTCTTTTATTTTTTGACTTTATATTTTATACCTTGTAAGGGCACTGATGACCTCAGCAGTTTAGCGCCCTTACCCCGCATATCATCATCATCATCACCGGGCCGGACGGCATTCATGTCCTGATGTTAAAGAACCTTTCAGCCGACAGTAAACTATTTCTCTTACAGGTCTATAACCGTATTTGGCAAGACGGCATTTTTCCTTCCGTTTGGCGCGAAGCCACCATTGTCCCTATACTTAAGCCTGGGAAGGATCGCCAACTACCTTCCAGCTACCGCCCTATCTCTCTCACCAGTTGCATTTGCAAGGTGATGGAGCGCATGATCAACGGGCGTTTGACATGGTGGCTTGAGTCTCAGAAACTTCTAGCGAACGCTCAGTGCGGGTTTCGTCGCTATCGCTCTACCGTCGACCATCTGGTGTCCTTGTCGACGCATATTATGAATGGATTTCTGAGAAAGTGTCAAACCGTGGCTGTATTTTTTGACCTGGAAAAAGCTTATGACACTTGTTGGAGGGGCGGCATTTTACGTACACTTCACGATTGGAATATCCGCGGTCGTCTTCCCATATTTCTTCGGGAGTTTATGACGGACCGCGTCTTTCGTGTACGTGTGGGCTCGGTTTTATCTCGTCGTTTTATTCAAGAGAACGGAGTACCGCAGGGCTCTGTACTCAGTGTCACACTTTTTGCGATTGCTGTCAACCCCATTGTTGATTGTATTCCACCTGGCATTTCATCGTCCCTTTTTGTTGACGATTTCGCTATTTATTGCAGTTCACGGCGGACCTGTCTACTCGAACGCCGTCTCCAGAGCTGTATCGACCGTCTCTACGCCTGGAGTAACGCCAACGGCTTTAATTTCTCCGCCGAGAAATCCGTCTGCATCAACTTTTGGCGCCGGAAGTATTTCCCTCCGCCCTCTCTCCATCTTGGGCCAGGGATACTTCCGTTTGCAGACGAGGCGAAATTTTTGGGGTTGATTTTTGACAGGAAGTTGTGTTGGACCTCGCACGTTTCCTTTTTAAAAGCAAAGTGTGACCGTTCTCTTAATCTTTTACGTGTTTTAAGTGGCACATCCTGGGGAGCTGATCGGACCGTCCTTCTTCGCCTTTATCGCTCTTTGGTCCGATCCAAACTTGATTACGGGTGTATAGTTTATTCGTCGGCACGTCCATCTGTGTTACGTCGTTTGAATCCCATTCATCATAGTGGTATTAGAGTCGCTACAGGGGCCTTTCCAACTAGCCCCGTGCCCAGTCTTTACGCTGAGGCTGCAGAGCCTCCGCTGTCTTTCAGGCGTGAGATGCTCTTATGTAGCTATGCTTGTCGGCTCTCAAGCTTGCCTAACCACCCGTCCTTCGATGTATTTTACGAGGATTCGCTAGATCGACAATATTTCGTTAGCTCCTCTGCATTGCTCCCCCCAGGGGTTCGATTTCGACTGTTACTTCGGCATTTGGACGTTACGCCAGCGCCGGCCCTTACCCGAGGGGAAACGCGTTTTCCTCCATGGTCGCGCGCTGAGGCCCACATCCACCTTGGGCTAACGTCGATGCCGACAAATGCGACCCCTGCTTCTGTTCTTAGATCGGCCTTTTTAGAACTACAGGCGCAGTTCGGGGACTGTCATTTTATATATACTGATGGGTCTAAGACTGATGTTGGTGTAGGATGTGCCTTTGTTTTTGGTGTACGGAGTTTTACTTTTCGTTTACCTCAACAATGTTCAATTTTTACCGCCGAACTTTTTAGCATTTATCAATCTGTTTTATTCATTCAGCGGCACGACTTACGGCACTGTTTTATTTGTACGGACTCTTTGAGTGCCCTTCAGGCTATTCATGCGCTGTACAATTACCACCCACTCGTACAGCGCATACATGACCTGCTCCACTCGCTCGGTGTCTCTGGCATCAGCGTGTCCTTCATGTGGATTCCAGGTCATGTGGGCATCTCAGGTAACGAGTCTGCCGACGCCGCTGCGAAATCGGCGATTTTATTACCCAGATTTTTTACCTCTGTAGTTCCCTCGTCAGATTCGTGTGCTCTTTTACGTCGCCTCATCCTCTCGCGCTGGCGCGATGGGTGGACGGCCCTCCGGGGGAAGAAGTTGCGGGAGGTTAAGCCTCTCCCGTTAATCTGGGGTACCTGTTCTCGTTCTTCACGTCGGGAGGAGGTACTTTTAGCCCGCTTACGAATTGGACATTGTGTTTTTAGTCATAGGTATTTGCTCAGTGGTGACCCCGCACCACTCTGTGGGCAGTGTGACGTGCCCTTAACGGTGCGTCACATTTTAACAGAGTGTCAGGTTTTAGCTGCATTGCGTGCTCGTGTAGGTCTGCCTGTTGGCTTAGCCAACGTTTTGGCAGACGACACGCATGCTGTGGAATGTGTTTTACGTTTTATTCATGACAGTGATTTTAATCTGCGCATTTAATGCGTTGAGCGTCTTTTAGCTTATTACTTTTATTCTGTCAGTTTTTATGGGGACTCTATTCCCCAGTGGACATATGGCGCTCATGTCCCTCGCATTCCATAGTTCTTGACACGTTTTAATCGTTTATTGCCTATGCTTTTAGTGTGTTGGTTTTTTCAGATATTTGTATTGTTATTGTTGTTATTGATTTTATTGTTGTTATTGATTTTATATTGTTATTCTTGTTGTTTTTTTTATTCTTGTTGTTATTGTTATTGTTATTGTTATGCTATTGTTAGTTTTAACTTTTTGGACATCGCGGGTTTGTGTCCCGTTTTTTAATTATGCGGTTTTTTTTACCTTTTATATTTTGACCTTATATTTTACACATTGTAAGGGCGCTGATGACCCTAGCAGTTTAGCGCCCTTAAACCGCATATCATCATCATCATCATCATCATCATCATCATCATCATCACGTCTCTACGCCTGGAGTAACGCCAACGGCTTTAATTTCTCCGCCGAGAAATCCGTCTGCATCAACTTCTGGCGCCGCAAGTATTTCCCTCCGCCCTCTCTCCATCTTGGGCCAGGGGTACTTCCGTTTGCAGACGAGGCGAAATTTTTGGGGTTGATTTTTGATAGGAAGTTGTGTTGGACCTCGCACGTTTCCTTTTTAAAAGCAAAGTGTACCGTTCTCTTAATCCTTTACGTGTTTTAAGTGGCACATCCTGGGGAGCTGATCGGACCGTCCTTCTTCGCCTTTATCGCTCTTTGGTCCGATCCAAACTTGATTACGGGTGTTTTGTTTATTCGTCGGCACGTCCATCTGTGTTACGTCGTTTGAATCCCATTCATCATCGTGGTCTTAGAGTCGCTACAGGGGCCTTTCCAACTAGCCCCGTGCCCAGTCTTTATGCTGAAGCTGCAGAGCCTCCGCTGTCCTCCAGGCGTGAGATGCTCTTGTGCAGCTATGCCTGTCGACTCTCAAGCTTACCTGACCACCCGTCTTTCGCGGCATTTTTCGAGGATTCACTTGACCGGCAATATTTAGTTAGCTCCTCTGCATTGCTCCCTCCAGGGGTTCGATTTCGACTGCTCCTTCGGCATTTGGACGTTACGCCAGCGCCGGCCCTTCCAAGGGGGGAAACGCGTTTTCCTCCATGGTCGCGCGCTGAGGCCCTCTGTCACCTTGGGTTATCGTCAATGCCGAAGAATGAGACCCCTTCTTCAGTCTTTAGATCAGCGTTTTTAGAACTTCAGTCGCAATTCGGGGACTTGCCTTTTATCTTTACTGATGGATCTAAGACTGATGCTGGAGAAGGATGTGCCTTTTTTGTGGTGGAAATAGTTTTACCTTTCGTTTACCAGAGCAATGTTCGATTTTTACCGCCGAACTTTTTAGCATTTATCAGTCTCTTTTATATATTCAGCGGCACGACACACGGCACTGTTTTATTTGTTCCGACTCCCTGAGTGCTCTTCAAAGTATTAGCTCGCTGTACAGTTACCACCCGCTCGTACAGCGCATTCATGACCTGCTCCACTCGCTTGATGTCTCTGGCATCAGCGTCTCCTTCTTGTGGATTCCAGGTCATGTGGGCATCTCAGGTAATGAGTCTGCCGATGTCGCTGCCAAGTCGGCGATTTTATCACCCAGACGTTTTACCTCTGTTGTTCCCTCGTCAGATTTGTTTATTGTTTTACGTCGCCGCATCCTCTCGCTTTGGAGCGATGAGTGGACGGCCCTCCGGGGGAACAAGTTGCGGGAGGTTAAGCCTCTCCCGTTAGTCTGGGCTACCTCTTCCCGTGCTTCTCGTCGGGAAGAGGTAATTTTAACACGCCTTCGTATCGGACATTGCATTTTTAGTCATAAGTATTTGCTGAGTGGTGACCCCGCGCCACTCTGTGGGCAGTGTGACGTGCCCTTAACGGTGCGTCACATTTTAACAGAGTGTCAGGTTTTAGCTGCATTGCGTGCTCGTGTGGGTCTGCCTGTTGGCCTAGCCAACGTTTTGGCAGACGACACGCATGCTGTGGAATGTGTTTTACGTTTTATTCATGACAGTGATTTTAATCTGCGCATTTAATGCGTTGAGCGTCTGTTAGCTTCGTACTTTTATCCTGTCGGTTTTTTATGGGAACTCTTATCCCCAGTGGACATATGACGCTCATGTCCCTCGCATTCTACAGTTCCTGACGCGTTTTAATCCTTTACTGCCTATGCTTTTAGTGTGTTGTTTTTCAGATCTTTGTCTTGTTCTTATTATTGTTGTTATTGTTATTATTGTTTTTATTGTTATTGTTGTTATTGTTATTATTGTTATTGTTATATTTGTTATTGTTATATTGTTAGTTTTAGCTTTTTGACATCGCGGGTTTGTGTCCCGTTTTTTAATTATGCGGTTTTTTACCTGTCTTTTATTTTTTGACTTTATATTTTATACCTTGTAAGGGCGCTGATGACCTCAGCAGTTTAGCGCCCTTAAGCCGCATATCATCATCATCATCATCACGTACGGTATTTCTAACCTTTAAGGGCACTGATTTACCTGACTATATTTTCTGTGGCTATGAGCGTGCCGCCGTACGTCCGTATGTTCCGAACCCCATGCGCTGTTTTCAGTGCCAGCGTTTCGGACATACTAAAGGATCGTGTAACAACCGTGCTGTTTGTGAGCGTTGTGGTCTTCCAGCCCATGAGGACTCGGCCTGTACTCGAGCACTTTGCTGTGTGAACTGTGGCGGGAGCCATTCATCTAGCTCCCGACAGTGTCCGAAGTTCCCCGATGAGAAATGTATACAGGAATTGCGTGTCAAGGAACGTTTGACTTTTACCGAGGCGCGTCGCCGTTTTGAGCAGCTGAAACCTTGTATCCTTACGGGTTATTCGGTTGCGGCCCGCCGCACACCTGTTACCACTGTTGGCCTACAAACTGCGCCCGTTGTAGATGCTTCCACACAGACCGACTTACCCGTAAGTAGTTCTTTGTCTCGTGCCATACCTGCACCACGGTCTCCATCTTCCGCCGTTGCACCATCGTCTTCCAAAGCGTGTACTGGCGCTAACAAGTCTAAGTCTTCTAATGCCCGCAGTCGCTCCAGGTCTTCCCGTCGCACCAATAGCCGTACTTCCTCTGTGCAGTCCCGGTCTCGCTCTGCGAGTCGCAGGGGATCTTCGGACTCCCGAACCTCGGAGGAGTCGCCAGAGGAGACTTTCCAAATCGTTGATCCGAAGTCAGCCAAGGTGAGAAAGAAGATTAAGACGGTCCATTAATCCGTTTCTTCCTATGGAAATACTCCAGTGGAATGTTAATGGGTTCCGGGCTCGTGCTCCGGACATACAACATTTAGTGTCACAGCGCTCCCCTTCACTGGTCTGTTTACAAGAAACCCATCTGCAGCCTCATCACACTTTACACCTTCGTGACTTTACGGCGTTTAGGCGCGACTCTGCTGCTGGACAGCGTGCGAGCGGTGGCGTTGCTATCTTGGTGGCACCTAACATCTCTGCCGCCTACATACCGCTTACTACGCCGTTTCAAGCTGTGGCGGTGCGTGCCCAACTCAGTTTCATTTGTTTCTCCGTCTGTAATGTCCATCTGCCTCAAGTCGGTGTCGTACAAGAGCCCCCCAGAGGCTCACCCTTTGTAGGTACGGGTTAGGCGCACCCGGGGTACCCGAACCAATCATCGCCATCATCATCCTTCCCCCCCCCGTCCCCCTCAGGGGCTCACCTTATGTGAGTACGGGTTTTTGGCGCACCCGGGGGTTCCCGAGCCAATCATCGCCATATTCATCCCCTCTCCCCCATCCGGTCGAGGTGGGTTCTTCAAGTGACCGGTGGACACAAGGTAGGCTCTCGTGCGTTCGTTACATTCCATTCATACCGCACCTCACCATCGTTTCTTTCTTCTCTTGTCACTTTCCGGCCATTTCGCACCACAACATTCGCATATCTCTCTTTTTCTTCCCCGCCGGCCTACCTTGCGTGCGAAACGCCCACACAGTTTTAGTTTCTTTTATCTTTTTATTTAAATCCTCCGTGGACACAGCCTGACGGATACCCGCGCACCGCGTGCGCAGCTGGGTGAGTGGGTAATGGCGTCATCCCCACCACCCGGAGTCGTCATGTAGGGTTGTTGTTCGTATCCGCTGTTCAACTGCAGTCCCGCGGGGGGGCCATTGCATGAGCTGCTGGCTTCCGACGGCAATTGGGTCCCTCTGTCTATGTTCTGGGAGGTGTGACCCTGGGGTGAGCTAGGTATAGATAGGCCACTCACCCAAGCCGGGGTAACGCCCGGGAAGTCAGAGCCCGAGGTCGGAGACGGTTGCAATGATGGAGGATTTATTTCGCTATGGAGCACCCTTCCTCCATTACTACTAACAAGCGCCGAAAAGTTTATGTAACAGAAGTGACACCACCGACAACTGGTTGTTACTTGGTCATTTCACGAACCGAAGAAGGACAAAGTTTTGAGAAGGTGAACCCTTTCATCATACAAAAGGGGATTGATGCACTTGCTGGTGCGGTTCAGTCCTGCACTCGCCTACGGAATGGTTCCTTATTAGCCCAAACGAAATCCGATCAGCAAAGTAAGACCTTGTTGCGCGCTACGCTTCTCCACGGTTATCCCATCCGTGTGGAGAAGCACCGCACATTGAATTCCTGTCGAGGCGTTATTACCACCCATAGCCTCGATGGTATATCGGACGAGGACCTGGTAGAATATCTTGCAGACCAGAAGGTGACAGCGGTCCATCGAGTGCAGGCCAAACGCGACGGCGTATTGGTACCCACTCGTACCCTGTTTATTACATTTGATGGCGTCGATCTGCCCACGAGCATCTCCGCAGGGTACGAACGAATTTCTGTGAGGCCTTATATTCCTAGACCTCTGCGTTGTTTTAAATGCCAACGTTTTGGGCATACGCAAGTCTCATGTAAGAGTGCCGTTAACATCTGTGCAACATGTAGCCAGCCCTCACACGAAGGTACCTGTTCAACAGCCCCCGTCTGCGTTAATTGTAAAGGGTCTCATTCTGCTTCGTTTGCCGACTGTCCGCGGTACTTGGACGAGAAGGCGATCCAGGAGATCCGGGTAAAGGAAAAACTCTCCTTCGCTGAAGCCCGGAGGCGTTACCATGCGCGCCAACCTTCACTCCTGCGGTCTGGCACATTTAGTTCTGTTGTTGCCTCGCCGGTTCCACGAGTAGATGCCGAAACTCAGACCTGGACCTTGACTGGATTAACCGCCACTACCATCCGGCCGTCCATTAAGGCTACAGTTACCAAGCCGTATAAACCTGGTCCCAAGTCCATGAAGTCGCAAGCTCTTGAAAAGAAACCCAAGCAGAAACTTCGCAGGGAAGATTTTTTAAAAGACCCTCCGCGTGCGCGCGGTAACAAAAGTTCACCTTCTCCTCCTCGGAGGTCGCTGTCCCAGGAAGGTCCTGGGACAAGCCGCGCTCAGCGGCACCCCTCACTCATCGCCACCCAGAACCGATTCACGGCGCTTGAATCGGTTTCTGGCACTGAGCGCGTGGGCCCTCCCTCCGAGGAAGCTATGGAGTCTGACCAACTCCATACAAAAAGCCCGAGCCCAAAGGTTAAACAAAAGGTAATTTTAAGCCGCCCTTCTAAATAGACAGTTTATCCCCTTTTTCTTAATGGCTATCCTGACCTGGAATGTACGTGGTGTACGATCGCATAGGGCGGAACTGCAACTTTTATTGCGTTCCCATTCACCTATGGTCGTGTGTTTGCAGGAGACCAAGCTTCGCCCTCACGACCCTTTCGATCTCCGAGGGTACACTCTGGTTCGCTACGACCTTGAACCGGAGGAGGGTACTCCTGCTCATGGAGGTTTCATGTTCTTAGTGCGTAACGACGTTCATTTTACACCTGTCACACTTACATCCGACTTGCAAGCTGTTGCCGTACGTCTTCACTTACCCGGCTTTTTGTTTTCTGTTTGCTCTGTATATTCACCTCCATCGTCTCCCCTCGCTCCCGCGGACATTCGAGCTCTCCTGTCCGCTCTCCCAACACCATTTCTTCTGTTGGGAGATTTTAATGCCCATCACCCACTATGGGGTTCGCCAAGGGCTTGTGCGAGGGGAACTCTTCTTTCCGACATTTTTTATCAGTTCAATCTTTCCATCCTCAATACAGGTGCACCTACTTTTATTTCTGATTCTTCCGGTACATTCTCTCACCTGGACCTTGCCATATGCTCAATCCAGCTTGCACGTCGTCTTCAATGGAACGTCGTCGCTGACACCTACTCCAGCGACCATTTCCCCTGCATCGTTTCTCTTCTGTCGCACCACGTACAGCATTCCAGAGTACCTACCTGGATATTCGCAAAGGCCGACTGGAGCTTGTATTCCAGCCTCGTGCATTTTGACGACCAGCCCTTCTCCGACATTAATCAACTAGTGCAGCACCTTACGTCTATTATTTTCTCAGCCGCCGAACGTGCAATACCCCGTTCATCCTCCCAACCTCGGCGGCCACCTGTTCCGTGGTGGAACGAGGATTGTTGGGACGCCGTTCGTGCCCGTAGTACTGCACTTAGGGTGTTTCGGCGACACCCTACACTTGATAATTTGGTGACTTTTAAACAATCGCGCGCCAGGGCTCGTCGCATTATTCAGGATACCAAGAAGGCGTCGTGGACTCGTTTTGTCGAGTCTTTTAATCGCTTTACGCCTTCATCTGTTGTTTGGGATAAACTTCGTCGCTTCTCGGGTAAAGTGTCACATTGTACTGTTTCTGGCCTTCAGGTTTCCAATGCCACTATAGTGGATCCGGCTGCCATCGCTAACACTCTGGGATCTGCCTTTGAGGCGGTTTCTAGTTCAGACCATTATTCCGCCGGCTTTCGCTCTATTAAAGACCGGCTGGATTCTGCACCATATAATTTTCGGTCTGCTAGTAATGAATGTTATAACGAACTTTTTACAATGAGGAAGCTGGGGCACGCTCTTCATTGCTCTCGGCACTCCGCTCCTGGGCCTGACGGCATTCATGTCCTGATGTTAAGGCACCTTTCAGCCGACAGTAAACTCTTTCTCTTACAGGTCAATAACCGTTTTTGGCAAGACGGCATTTTTCCTTCCGTTTGGCGCGAAGCCACCATTGTCCCTATACTTAAGCCTGGGAAAGATCGCCAACTACCTTCAAGTTACCGCCCTATCTCCCTCACCAGTTGCATTTGCAAGGTGATGGAGCGCATGTTCAACGGGCGGTTGACATGTGGCTTGAGTCTCAGAAACTTCTAGCGAACGCTCAGTGCGGGTTTCGTCGCTATCGCTCTACCGTCGACCATCTGGTGTCCCTGTCGACGCATATTATGAATGGATTTCTGAGAAAGTGTCAAACCGTGGCTGTATTTTTTGACCTGGAGAAAGCTTATGACACTTGTTGGAGGGGCGGCATTTTACGTACACTTCACGATTGGAATATCCGCGATCGTTATCCCATATTTCTTCGGGTGTTTATGACGGACCGCGTCTTTCGTGTACGTGTGGGCTCGGTTTTATCTCGTCGTTTTATTCAAGAGAACGGAGTACCGCAGGGCTCTGTACTCAGTGTCACACTTTTTGCGATTGCTATCAACCCCATTGTTGATTTATTCCACCTGGAATTTCATCGTCCCTTTTTGTAAATGATTTTGCCATTTATTGCAGTTCACAGCGGACCTGTCTACTGAACGCCGTCTCCAGAGCTGTATCGACCGTCTCTACGCCTGGAGTAACGCTAACGGCTTTAATTTCTCCGCCGAAAAATCCGTCTGCATCAGCCTCTGGCGCCGGAAGGCTTTCCCTCCGCCCTCTCTCCATCTTGGGTCGGAGGTCCTTCCACTTGCAGACGAGGTGAGATACTTGGGGTTGATCTTTGACCGGAAGCTGAGCTGGACTTCTCACGTTTCCTTTTTAAAAGCAAAGTGTGACCGTTCTCTTATTATTTTACGTGTTTTAAGTGGCACATCCTGGGGAGCTGATCGGACCATCCCTCTGCGTCTATATCACTCTTTGGTCCGATCTAAGCTTCATTACGGGTGTATTGTTTATTCGTCGGCACGTCCATCTGTGTTACGTCGTTTGAATGCCATTCACCATCGTGGCATAAGAGACGCTAAAGGGGCCTTTTCAACCAGCCCTGTTCTTATCCTGTATGCTGAAGCTGCAGAGCCTCCGCTGTCCCCCAGGCGTGAGATTCTCTTGTGTAGCTATGGCTGTCGACTCTTCAGCTTGCCTGACCACCCGCCTATCGCGACATTTTTCGAGGATTCACTTGACCGGCAATCCCCTCAGGGGCTCACCTTATGTGAGTACGGGTTTTTGGCACACCCGGGGGTTCCCGAGCCAATCATCGCCATATTCATCCCCTCACCCCCATCCGGTCGAGGTGGGTTCTTCAAGTGACCGGTGGACACAAGGTAGGCTCTCGTGCGTTCTTTGCATTCCATTCATACCGCACCTCACCATCGTTTCTTTCTTCCCGTATCACATTCCGGCCATTTCGCACCACGACATTCGCATAACTCTTTCTCTTCTCCGCCGGCCTACCTTGCGTGCAAAACGCCCACACAGTTTTAGTTTCTTTTATCTTTTTATTTAAATCCTCCGTGGACACGGCCTGACGGATACCCGCGCACCGCGTGCGCAGCTGGGTGAGTGGGTAATGGCGTCATCCCCACCACCCGGGGTCGTCATGTAGGGTTTGTGTTCGTATCCGCTGTTCAACTGCAGTCCCGCGGGGGGGCCATTGCATGAGCTGCTGACTTCTGACGGCGATTGAGTCCCTCTGTCTATGTTCTGGGAGGTGTGACCCTGGGGTGAGTCTGGTATAGATAGGCCACTCACCCAAGCCGCGGTAACGCCCGAGAAGTCAGAGCCCGAGGTCGGAGACGGTTGCAATGGTGGAGGATTTTTTTCGCTATGGAGCACCCTTCCTCCATTAATACAAACAAGCGCCGAAAAGGTATTGTAACAGAAGTAGCCCCGCCGTCATCTGGTTGTTACTTGGTCATTTCGAGAACAGAAGAAGGACAAAACTTTGAGAAGGTGAACCCTTTTATAATTCAGAAGGGAATAGATGCTATTGCTGGTGCGGTTCAATCATGCACTCGTCTACGGAATGGTTCCTTATTGGCACAAACTAAGTCCGATCAGCAAAGTAAGACCTTGTTGCGCGCTACGCTTCTCCACGGTTACCCCATCCGTGTTGAGAAGCACCGCACATTGAACTCCTGTCGGGGCGTCGTTACCACCCATAGCCTCGATGGTATATCGGACGAGGATCTCGTAGAATATCTATCTGATCAAAAGGTCACTGCAGTGCATCGAGTGCAGGCCAAAAGCGACGGCGTATTGGTACCCACTCGTACCCTGTTTATTACATTTGATGGCGTCGATCTGCCCACGAGCATTTCCGCAGGGTACGAACGGATTTCTGTGAGGCCTTATATTCCTAGACCTCTGCGTTGTTTTAAATGCCAACGTTTTGGGCATACGCAAGTCTCATGTAAGAGTGCCGTTAACATCTGTGCAACATGTAGCCAGCCCTCACACGAAGGTACCTGTTCAACAGCCCCCGTCTGCGTTAATTGTAAAGGGCTACATTCTGCTTCGTTTGCCGACTCTCCGCGGTATTTGGACGAGAAGGCGATCCAGGAGATCCGGGTAAAGGAAAAACTCTCCTTCGCTGAAGCCCGGAGGCGTTTCCATGCACGCCAACCTTCCCTCCTGCGATCTGGCACATTTAGTTCTGTTGTTGCCTCGCCAGTACCACGAGTAGATGCCGAAACTCAGACCTGGACCTTGACTGGATTAACCGCCACTACCATCCGGCCGTCTATTAAGGCTACAGTTACCAAGCCGTATAAACCTGGTCCCAAGTCAATGAAGTCGCAAGCCGTTGAAAAGAAGCCCAAGCAGAAACTTCGTAGGGAAGATTTTTTGAAAGACCCTCCGCGTGCGCGCGGTAACAAAAGTTCACCTTCTCCTCCTCGGAGGTCGCTGTCCCAGGATGGTCCTGGGACAAGCCGCGCTCAGCGGCACCCTTCACCCATTGCCACCCAGAACCGATTCACGGCGCTTGAATCGGTTTCTGGCACTGAGCGCGTGGGCCCTCCCTCCGAGGAAGCTATGGAGTCTGACCAACTCCATACAAAAAGCCCGAGCCCAAAAGTTAAACAAAAGGTAATTTTAAGCAGCCCTTCTAAATAGAAAGTTTATCCCCTTATTCTTAATGGCTATCCTGACCTGGAACGTACGTGGTGTACGATCGCATAGGGCGGAACTGCAACTTTTATTGCGTTCCCATTCGCCTATGGTCGTATGTTTGCAGGAGACTAAGCTTCGCCCTCACGATCCTTTTGATCTCCGAGGATATACTCCGGTTCGCTACGACCTTGAACCGGAGGAGGGTACTCCTGCTCATGGAGGTGTCATGTTCTTAGTGCGTAACGACGTTCATTTTACACCTGTCACACTTACATCCGACTTGCAAGCTGTTGCCGTTCGCCTCCACTTACCCGGATTTTTGTTTTCTGTTTGCTCTGTATATTCACCTCCATCGTCTCCCCTCGCTCCCGCGGACATTCGAGCTCTCCTGTCCGCTCTCCCAACACCATTTCTTCTGTTGGGAGATTTTAATGCCCATCACCCACTATGGGGTTCGCCAACGGCTTGTGCGAGGGGAACTCTTCTTTCCGACATTTTTTATCAGTTCAATCTTTCCATCCGCAATACAGGTGCACCTACTTTTATTTCTGATTCTTCTGGTACTTTCTCTCACCTGGACCTTGCCATTTGTTCACTCCAGCTTGCACGTCGTCTTCAGTGGAACGTCGTCGCTGACACCTACTCCAGCGACCATTTCCCCTGCATCGTTTCTCTTCTGTCGCACCACGTACAGCATTTCAGAGTACCTACCTGGATATTCGCAAAAGCCGACTGGAGCTTGTATTCCAGCCTCGTGCATTTTGGTGACCGGCCCTTCTCCGACATTAATCAACTAGTGCAGCACCTTACGTCTATTATTTTCTCAGCCGCCGAACGTGCAATACCCCGTTCATCCTCTCAACCTCGGCGGTTCCCTCAGGGGCTCACCTTATGTGAGTACGGGTTTTTGGCGCACCCGGGGGTTCCCGAGCCAATCATCGCCATATTCATCCCCTCACCCCCATCCGGTCGAGGTGGGTTCTTCAAGTGACCGGTGTACACAAGGTAGGCTCTCGTGCGTTCGTTACATTCCATTCATACCGCACCTCACTATCGTTTCTTTCTTCTCTTGTCACTTTCCGGCCATTTCGCACCACGACATTCGCATATCTCTCTTTTTCTTCCCCGCCGGCCTACCTTGCGTGCGAAACGCCCACACAGTTTTAGTTTCTTTTATCTTTTTATTCAAATCCTCCGTGGACACAGCCTGACGGATACCCGCGCACCGCGTGCGCAGCTGGGTGAGTGGGTAATGGCGTCATCCCCACCACCCGGGGTCGTCATGTAGGGTTGTTGTTCGTATCCGCTGTTCAACTGCAGTCCCGCGGGGGGGCCATTGCATGAGCTGCTGGCTTCCGACGGCGATTGGGTCCCTCTGTCTATGTTCTGGGAGGTGTGACCCTGGGGTGAGCTAGGTATAGATAGGCCACTCACCCAAGCCGGGGTAACGCCCGGATGTCAGAGCCCGAGGTCGGAGACGGTTGCACTGGTGTACGATTTATTTCGCTATGGAGCACCCTTCCTCCATTACTACTAACAAGCGCCGAAAAGTTTATGTAACAGAAGTGACACCACCGACAACTGGTTGTTACTTGGTCATTTCAGGAACCGAAGAAGGACAAAGTTTTGAGAAGGTGAACCCTTTCATCATACAAAAGGGGATTGATGCAATTGCTGGTGCGGTTCAGTCCTGCACTCGTCTACGGAATGGTTCCTTATTAGCCCAAACGAAATCCGATCAGCAAAGTAAGACCTTGTTGCGCGCTACGCTTCTCCACGGCTATCCCATCCGTGTGGAGAAGCACCGCACATTGAATTCCTGTCGAGGCGTTATTACCACCCATAGCCTCGATGGTATATCGGACGAGGACCTGGTAGAATATCTTGCAGACCAGAAGGTGACAGCGGTCCATCGAGTGCAGGCCAAACGCGACGGCGTATTGGTACCCACTCGTACCCTGTTTATTACATTTGATGGCGTCGATCTGCCCACGAGCATTTCCGCAGGGTACGAACGGATTTCTGTGAGGCCTTATATTCCTAGACCTCTGCGTTGTTTTAAATGCCAACGTTTTGGGCATACGCAAGTCTCATGTAAGAGTGCCGTTAACATCTGTGCAACATGTAGCCAGCCCTCACACGAAGGTACCTGTTCAACAGCCCCCGTCTGCGTTAATTGTAAAGGGTCTCATTCTGCTTCGTTTGCCGACTGTCCGCGGTACTTGGACGAGAAGGCGATCCAGGAGATCCGGGTAAAGGAAAAACTCTCCTTCGCTGAAGCCCGGAGGCGTTACCATGTGCGCCAACCTTCTCTCCTGCGATCTGGCACATTTAGTTCTGTTGTTGCCTCGCCAGTACCACGAGTAGATGCCGAAACTCAGACCTGGACCTTGACTGGATTAACCGCCACTACCATCCGGCCGTCCATTAAGGCTAGAGTTACCAAGCCGTATAAACCTGGTCCCAAGTCAATGAAGTCGCAAGCCGTTGAAAAGAAGCCCAAGCAGAAACTTCGTAGGGAAGATTTTTTAAAAGACCCTCCGCGTGCGCGCGGTAACAAAGGTTCACCTTCTCCTCCTCGGAGGTCGCTGTCCCAGGATGGTCCTGGGACAAGCCGCGCTCAGCGGCACCCTTCACCCATCGCCACCCAGAACCGATTCACGGCGCTTGAATCGGTTTCTGGCACTGAGCGCGTGGGCCCTCCCTCCGAGGAAGCTATGGAGTCTGACCAACTCCATACAAAAAGCCCGAGCCCAAAGGTTAAACAAAAGGTAATTTTAAGCCGCCCTTCTAAATAGACAGTTTATCCCCTTATTCTTAATGGCTATCCTGACCTGGAATGTACGTGGTGTACGATCGCATAGGGCGGAACTGCAACTTTTATTGCGTTTCCATTCGCCTATGGTCGTATGTATGCAGGAGACTAAGCTTCGCCCTCACGATCCTTTTGATCTCCGAGGATATACTCCGGTTCGCTACGACCTTGAACCGGAGGAGGGTACTCCTGCTCATGGTGGTGTCATGATTTTGGTGCGTAATGACGTTCATTTTACACCTGTCACACTTACATCTGACTTGCAAGCTGTTGCCGTTCGCCTTCACTTACCCGGCTTTTTGTTTTCTGTTTGCTCTGTGTATACAGCTCCATCGTCTCCCCTCGCTCCCGCGGACATTCGATCTCTCCTGTCCGCTCTCCCAACAGCATTTCTTCTGTTGGGAGATTTTAATGCCCATCACCCACTATGGGGTTCGCCAAGGGCTTGTGCGAGGGGAACTCTTCTTTCCGACATTTTTTATCAGTTCAATCTTTCCATCCTCAATACAGGTGCACCTACTTTTATTTCTGATTCTTCTGGTACATTTTCTCACCTGGACCTTGCAATTTGCTCACTCCAGCTTGCACGTCGTCTTCAGTGGAACGTCGTCGCTAACACCTACTCCAGCGACCATTACCCCTGCATCGTTTCTCTTCTGTCGCACCACGTACAGCATTCCAGAGTACCTACCTGGATATTCGCAAAAGCCGACTGGAGCTTGTATTCCAGCCTCGTGCATTTTGACGACCAGCCCTTCTCCGACATTCACCAACTAGTGCCGCACCTTACGTCTGTTATTTTCTCTGCCGCCGAACGCGCAATACCCCGTTCATCCTCCCAACCTCGGCGGCCACCTGTTCCGTGGTGGAACGAGGATTGTCGGGACGCCGTTCGTGCCCGTAGGACTGCACTAAGGGTGTTTCGGCGCCACCCTACACTTGATAATTTGGTGACTTTTAAACAATCGCGCGCCAGGGCTCGTCGCATTCTTCAGGATAGCAAGAAGGCATCTTGGGCTCGTTTTGTCGAGTCTTTTAATCGTTTTACGCCTTCATCCGTTGTTTGGGATAAACGTCGTCGCTTCTCAGGTAAAGTGTCACATTGTACTGTTTCTGGCCTTCAGGTTTCTAATGCCACCATAGTGGATCCGGCTGCCATCGCTAACACACTGGGTTCTGCCTTTGAGGCGGTTTCCAGTTCAGACCATTATTCCGCCGGCTTTCGCTCTATTAAAGACCGGCTGGATTCCGCATCATATACTTTTCGGTCTGCTACTGATGAATGCTATAATGAACTATTCACAATGAGGGAGCTGGAGCACGCTCTTCATTGCTCTCGGCACTCCGCTCCTGGGCCGGACGGCATTCATGTTCTGATGTTAAAGAACCTTTCAGCCGACAGTAAACTCTTTCTCTTACAGGTCTATAACCGTATTTGGCAAAACGGCATTTTTCCTTCCGTTTGGCGCGAAGCTACCATTGTCCCTATACTTAAGCCTGGGAAGGATCGCCAACTACCTTCCAGCTACCGCCCTATCTCCCTCACCAGTTGCATTTGCAAGGTGATGGAGCGCATGATCAACGGGAGGTTGACATGGTGGCTTGAGTCTCAGAAACTTCTAGCGAACGCTCAGTGCGGGTTTCGTCGCTATCGCTCTACCGTCGACCATCTGGTGTCCTTGTTTACGCATATTATGAATGGATTTCTGAGAAAGTGTCAAACCGTGGCTGTATTTTTTGACCTGGAGAAAGCTTATGACACTTGTTGGAGGGGCGGCATTTTACGTACACTTCACGATTGGAATATCCGCGGTCGTCTTCCCATATTTCTTCGGGAGTTTATGACGGACCGCGTCTTTCGTGTACGTGTGGGCTCGGTTTTATCTCGTCGTTTTATTCAAGAGAACGGAGTACCACAGGGCTCTGTACTCAGTGTCACACTTTTTGCGATTGCTATCAACCCCATTGTTGATTGTATTCCACCTGGCATTTCATCGTCCCTTTTTGTTGACGATTTCGCTATTTATTGCAGTTCACGGCGGACCTGTCTACTCGAACGCCGTCTCCAGAGCTGTATCGACCGTCTCTACGCCTGGAGTAACGCCAACGGCTTTAATTTCTCCGCCGGGAAATCCGTCTGCATCAACTTTTGGCGCCGGAAGTATTTCCCTCCGCCCACTCTCCATCTTGGGCCAGGGATACTTCCGTTTGCAGACGAGGCGAAATTTTTGGGGTTGATTTTTGATAGGAAGTTGTGTTGGACCTCGCACGTTTCCATTTTAAAAGCAAAGTGTGACCGTTCTCTTAATATTTTACGTGTTTTAAGTGGCACATCCTGGGGAGCTGATCGGACCGTCCTTCTTCGTCTTTATCGCTCTTTGGTCCGATCCAAGCTTGATTACGGGTGTATTGTTTATTCGTCGGCACGTCCATCTGTGTTACGTCGATTGAATGCCATTCACCATCGTGGTATTAGAGTCGCTACAGGGGCCTTGCCAACTAGCTCCGTGCCCAGTCTTTACGCTGAGGCTGCAGAGCCTCCGCTGTCTTTCAGGCGTGAGATGCTCTTATGTAGCTATGCTTGTCGGCTCTCAAGTTTGCCTAACCACCCGTCCTTCGATGTATTTTACGAGGATTCGCTTGACCGGCAATATTTAGTTAGCTCCTCTGCATTGCTCCCTCCAGGGGTTCGATTTCGACTGCTACTTCGGCATTTGGACGTTACGCCAGCGCCGGCCCTTACCCGAGGGGAAACGCGCTTTCCTCCATGGTCGCGCGCTGAGGCCCACATCCACCTTGGGCTAACGTCGATGCCGAAAAATGCGACCCCTGCTTCTGTTCTTAGATCCGCCTTTTTAGAACTACAAGCGCAGTTCGGGGACTTTCATTTTATATATACTGATGGGTCTAAGACTGATGTTGGAGTAGGATGTGCCTTTGTTTTTGGTGTTCAGAGTTTTACTTTTCGTTTACCTCGACAATGTTCAATTTTTACCGCCGAACTTTTTAGCATTTATCAATCTGTTTTATACATTCAGCGGCTCGACTTACGGCACTGTTTTATTTGTACGGACTCTCTGAGTGCCCTTCAGGCTATTCATGCGCTGTACCATTACCACCCACTCGTACAGCGCATACATGACCTGCTCCACTCGCTTGGTGTCTCTGGCATCAGCGTGTCCTTCATGCGGATTCCAGGTCATGTGGGCATCTCAGGTAATGAGTCTGCCGACGCCGCTGCGAAATCGGCGATTTTATTACCCAGATTTTTTACTTCTGTTGTTCCCTCGTCTGATTCGTGTATTATTTTACGTCGCCGCATCCTCTCGCGCTGGCGCGATGAGTGGACGGCCCTCCGGGGGAACAAATTGCGGGAAGTTAAGCCTTTCCCGTTGATCTGGGATACCTCTTCTCGTTCTTGTCGTCGGGAAGAGGTAATTTTAGCTCGTCTACGGATTGGACATTGTGTTTTTAGTCATAGGTATTTGCTCAGTGGTGACCCCGCACCACTCTGTGGGCAGTGTGTCGTGCCCTTAACGGTGCGTCACATTTTAACAGAGTGTCAGGTTTTAGCTGCATTGCGTGCTCGTGTGGGTCTGCCTGTTGGCCTAGCCAACGTTTTGGCAGACGACACGCGTGCTGTAGAATGTGTTTTACGTTTTATTCATGACAGTGATTTTAATCTGCGCATTTAATGCGTTGGGCGCCTGTTGGCTTAGTACTTTTATTCTGTCTGTTTTTATGGGAACTCTTATCCCCAGTGGACATATGGCGCCCATGTCCCTCGCATTCTACAGTTCCTGACACGTTTTAATCGTTTCTTGCCCTTGCTTTTAGTGTGTTGATTTTTCAGAACTTTGTATTGTTGTTATTGTTATTCTTGTTGTTCTTGTTATTATTGTTGTTATTGTTATTGTTATTTTGTTATTGTTCTGTTGTTAGTTTTAGCTTTTTGAACATCGCGGGTTTGTATCCCGTTTTTAACTATGCGGTTTTTTACCTGTTTTATATTGTGACCTTATCTTTTATACATTGTAAGGGCGCTGATGACCGTAGCAGTTTAGCGCCCTTAAACCCTATATCATCATCATCACAACCTCGGCGGCCACCTGTTCCGTGGTGGAACGAGGATTGTCGGGACGCCGTTCGTGCCCGTAGGACTGCACTTAGGGTGTTTCGGCGCCACCCTACACTTGATAATTTGGTGACTTTTAAACAATCGCGCGCCAGGGCTCGTCGCATTATTCAGGATAGCAAGAAGGCATCTTGGGCTCGTTTTGTCGAGTCTTTTTATCGTTTTACGCCTACATCCGTTGTTTGGGATAAACTTCGTCTCTTCTCAGGTAAAGTGTCACATTGTACTGTTTCTGGCCTTCAGGTTTCTAATGCCACCATAGTGGATCCGGCTGCCATCGCTAACACTCTGGGTTCTGCCTTTGAGGCGGTTTCCAATTCAGACCATTATTCCGCCGGCTTTCGCTCTATTAAAGACCGGCAGGATTCCGCATCATATACTTTTCGGTCTGTTAATGATGAATGCTATAACGAACTATTCACAATGAGGGAGCTGGAGCACGCTCTTCATTGCTCTCGGCACTCCGCTCCCGGGCCGGACGGCATTCATGTCCTGATGTTAAAGAACCTTTCAGCCGACAGTAAACTATTTCTCTTTCAGGTCTATAACCGTATTTGGCAAGACGGCATTTTTCCTTCCGTTTGGCGCGAAGCCACCATTGTCCCTATACTTAAGCCTGGGAAGGATCGCCAACTACCTTCCAGCTACCGCCCTATCTCCCTCAACAGTTGCATTTGTAAGGTGATGGAGCGCATGATCAACGGGCGGTTGACATGGTGGCTTGAGTCTCAGAAACTTCTAGCGAACGCTCAGTGCGGGTTTCGTCGCTATCGCTCTACCGTCGACCATCTGGTGTCCTTGTCGACGCATATTATGAATGGATTTCTGAGAAAGTGTCAAACCGTGGCTGTATTTTTTGACCTGGAGAAAGCTTATGACACTTGTTGGAGGGGCGGCATTTTACGTATACTTCACGATTGGAATATCCGCGGTCGTCTTCCCATACTTCTTCGGGAGTTTATGACGGACCGCGTCTTTCGTGTACGTGTGGGCTCGGTTTTATCTCGTCGTTTTATTCAAGAGAACGGAGTACCGCAGGGCTTTGTACTCAGTGTCACACTTTTTGCGATTGCTATCAACCCCATTGTTGATTGTATTCCACCTGGCATTTCATCGTCCCTTTTTGTTGACGATTTCGATATTTATTGCAGTTCACGGCGGACCTGTCTACTCGAACGCCGTCTCCAGAGCTGTATCGACCGTCTCTACGCCTGGAGTAACGCCAACGGCTTTAATTTCTCCGCCGAGAAATCCGTCTGCATCAACGTCTGGCGCCGGAAGTATTTCCCTCCGCCCTCTCTCCATCTTGGGACAGGGATACTTCCGTTTGCAGACGAGGCGAAATTTTTGGGGTTGATTTTTGATAGGAAGTTGTGTTGGACCTCGCACGTTTCCTTTTTAAAAGCAAAGTGTGACCGTTCTCTTAATCTTTTACGTGTTTTAAGTGGCACATCCTGGGGAGCTGATCGGACCGTCCTTCTTCGCCTTTATCGCTCTTTGGTCCGATCCAAACTTGATTACGGGTGTTTTGTTTATTCGTCGGCACGTCCATCTGTGTTACGTCGTTTGAATCCCATTCATCATCGTGGGCTTAGAGTCGCTACAGGGGCCTTTCCAACTAGCCCCGTGCCCAGTTTTTATGCTGAAGCTGCAGAGCCTCCGCTGTCCTTCAGGCGTGAGATGCTCTTGTGCAGCTATGCCTGTCGACTCTCAAGCTTGCCTGACCACCCGTCTTTCGCGGCACTTTTCGAGGATTCACTTGACCGGCAATATTTAGTTAGCTCCTCTGCATTGCTCCCTCCAGGGGTTCGATTTCGACTGCTACTTCGGCATTTGGACGTTACGCCAGCGCCGGCCCTTCCAAGGGGCGAAACGCGTTTTCCTCCATGGTCGCGCGCTGAGGCCCTCTGTCACCTTGGGTTATCGTCAATGCCGAAGAATGAGACCCCTTCTTCAGTCTTTAGATCAGCGTTTTTAGAACTTCAGTCGCAATTCGGACACTTGCCTTTTATCTTTACGGATGGATCTAAGACTGATGCAGGAGTAGGATGTGCCTTTTTTGTGGTGGAAATACTTTTACCTTTCGTTTACCAGAGCAATGTTCGATTTTTACCGCCGAACTTTTTAGCATTTATCAGTCTCTTTTATATATTCAGCGGCACGACACACGGCACTGTTTTATTTGTTCCGACTCCCTGAGTGCTCTTCAAAGTATTAGCTCGCTGTACAGTTACCACCCGCTCGTACAGCGCATTCATGACCTGCTCCACTCGCTTGATGTCTCTGGCATCAGCGTCTCCTTCTTGTGGATTCCAGGTCATGTGGGCATCTCAGGTAATGAGTCTGCCGATGTCGCTGCCAAGTCGGCGATTTTATCACCCAGACGTTTTACCTCTGTTGTTCCCTCGTCAGATTTGTTTATTGTTTTACGTCGCCGCATCCTCTCGCTTTGGAGCGATGAGTGGACGGCCCTCCGGGGGAACAAGTTGCGGGAGGTTAAGCCTCTCCCGTTAGTCTGGGCTACCTCTTCCCGTGCTTCTCGTCGGGAAGAGGTAATTTTAACACGCCTTCGTATCGGACATTGCATTTTTAGTCATAAGTATTTGCTGAGTGGTGACCCCGCGCCACTCTGTGGGCAGTGTGACGTGCCCTTAACGGTGCGTCACATTTTAACAGAGTGTCAGGTTTTAGCTGCACTGCGTGCTCGTGTGGGTCTGCCTGTTGGCCTAGCCAACGTTTTGGCAGACGACACGCATGCTGTGGAATGTGTTTTACGTTTTATTCATGACAGTGATTTTAATCTGCGCATTTAATGCGTTGGGCGTCTGTTAGCTTCGTACTTTTATCCTGTCGGTTTTTTATGGGAACTCTTCTCCCCAGTGGACATATGGCGCTCATGTCCCTCGCATTCTACAGTTCCTGACACGTTTTAATCCTTTACTGCCTATGCTTTTAGTGTGTTGTTTTTCAGATCTTTGTCTTGTTCTTATTATTGTTGTTATTGTTATTATTGTTTTTATTGTTATTGTTGTTATTGTTATTATTGTTATTGTTTTATTTGTTATTGTTATATTGTTAGTTTTAGCTTTTTGAACATCGCGGGGGTGGGTCCCGTTTTTAAATATGCGGTTCTTTTACCTGTTTTATATTTTGACCTTATCTTTTATACACTGTAAGGGCGCTGATGACCATAGCAGTTTAGCGCCCTTAAACCGCATATCATCATCATCATCACGCTAATGAGCATCCGTTCGCACGGCCATTTTTAAACTTATCGCGCAGTTTGCAGCTCTTTAATCGCGGCGGCCATATTGTGACGCACATCGGCTGCTTCATCAGCACCCGTTCACACGGTCATTTTTCAAGTTATCGCGCAGTTTGCAGCTCTTTAATCGCGGCGGCCATATTGTGACGCACATCGACTGTTGCATCAGCACCCGTTCACACGGTCATTCACGTACTGCTGTTTCCGCTGCGCATGAGAATCGTTCTTTTACTGTTTTCTCCGAGACTAACGTAAGCAGAACTATAACGCTTGCTACATGTTGCTAATAGTGGTTGAGCTTGCACTCCCACCAGCGCTGTTCGCGGAAAGTTAAGTATTTCCGCACGGCTATGTGATTTATTAAGTGCGTGTGGAGTTAAAAAACAGTGCCCCGCCTCAACTTCAACATCAGTATCAAATATTTTAAACTATCAGTGTCGTGTGTAGTGATTTTGTGTTGTGCTGTGCATAAAATCTGAGAAAAATCACGCACAAACTTTCGACGCGAGCAACAAGTGGCTGTGTGCCCTTGTTGCACGCATTGCAATAAACTGTCGAATATGGCCGCCAACCGCACCATCAGCAACAACATGGTAGGAGGAAAAAGCCTGGTTAAGATGCCGGAAGCCACCTCTCCCCACAACAACATGGCCGCCGGGCGAAGTTTCTAACCAACTTTTTCTATCCCCTCCACTTTTGCCGCTGCACAACAGCACGGCCAGGTAGATCATTCCATGGGTACTCAAACCATGGTAGGTGGAAGTTCCGCGGAACCCAGTGTCGCCGGCCCCGTGGATCCTACCATGTACTATCTAAATGGCGGTGATCTCAGATCATTCATGAACAATGCACTCATTGCCGATTCTCATATTCCGCTGTCTAATGAAGTGGCGCGGAATTTGCAGTTGGAAAAGAGCGCCAGACTCAAATACATGAACGCCACAGGAGGAAAAAGCCTGGTTAAGATGCCGGAAGCCACCTCCACCCACCACAACATGAATTTGCAGTTGGAAAAGAGCGCCACAGGAGGAAAAACACAACTTGCCAAGTTGTAATCGCAGACATTTCCGGTGCATTTCCGGTCACACCATCCATCCACCGCTGCACCTTTCCCTACCATCGACCATAAAACCACATTTAAAAGATTTTCTCGCTAATGAGCATCCGTTCGCACGGCCAATTTTAAAGTTATCGTGCAGTTTGCAGCTCTTTAATCGCGGCAGCCATATTGTGACGCACATCGCCTGCTTAATCAGCACCCGTTCACACGGTCATTTTTCAAGTTATCGCGCAGTTTGCAGCTGTTTAATCGCGGCGGGCATATTGTGACGCATATCGATTGCTGATTACCACTCTTGCGTCTGCCATGTTGACCACTAACCTTAAATCCCCTCGTTCTTGACTTCTTGTCTCCGCCATCTTGTTTAGTTCCCATTTTTGCCACCGCTCCTCACATCTCCGAGCTAGATTGCCGGCAAGAACAGATTTCGTTCATTCACACCTCGACGGTTGACTTCGACAGTAGCTACTGTGAACACCTACGTCGTACACTTTTGACCGCTTTCGACCGGCAATGAGAAACCCTGCTCCTACGTACGCTAGCGACCATTACGATGGTCCAGTACCAGGTTTTTAGTATAGTTAAATTACGTCTGTGCAAAGGGCGTCTGTACCGCTTTAAAAAACCTAGAAATATCAGTGCGTAGTGATGTTGGTTGATGTTAAAGCTGGTTAAGCATTTTCAAAAACAGTTTGCTTTTATTTTTTCGCGTTGCGTGAAGCTGCTGCGCTTTTGGTGACGCATCAACACCAGTAAGAGGTAAGTACCACACGCATAATTATTTTTCGGGCCTGCTTGGCGTAGGAATATATCCTTTGATGTTTTGGTACTGTAATCTCAAATCTCCTTACCCTCCTCCTTCGTCCGCCATCTTGTTTAGTTCTCACGTTGGCAACCGCATCTCCTTGTCGCCGACCCTCAGCCATTTTTAGTTCTCACTATTTTAACCTCAAAATCTGCTCTTCTAATCTCTTGCTTCCGCCATCTTCTTTTAGTTCCCATTCTCACCACCGCGTCTCCTTGCCCCCACCTCTTGCGCCCGCCATGTTGACCACTAAGCTCGAAATTTCCTCGTCCTTAGACCTCTTGTCCCCGCCATCTTGTTTAGTTCCCATTTTCGCCACCGCGTCTCATATCGCCCCATCTCTCTATCCACTCAAGAAAACTACCATCCAACGTTCAAAAATTGCTGATGAGTTCTGGAGAGGCTTTTGCAAATCTTGTTGGTAGGAAAACTTACCTTTCCCATCACCTCCAACATACCCCACTCCCACACCTTTTTATTTCCACCAATCATAATCTCTCTTATTCTTACCAATCAAGAACTTTTATTTTTGTTCCTTTCCACCAATAACATCACTTCTTATTCACACCAATCACAACTTCACACGTCACCTTCTGTTATACGTTTTGTCCCTCGTTCGCCATCTTTTCCCTCTTTCAGTCCCAACCTCCGCAGACAACACCTCGCCGCTCCGCTCCTCTCCATCACGTGTCCTCCATACTCTTTTATCTTCCTTCCTTCATCTTCCACCCGAATTAACGAACCAATCACATTTCGTCTTATTTTTACCAATCAAAACCCTCCACGTCACTTCCTGTTTTTCGTTCATCTTTCCCTAATCCTCAATTCTATCTCCTCGTCACCATCTGTTGCGTTCGACATCTTTTGCATGTTGACCCTAACCTCATATCTCTTCGTCCCTCGACTTCTTGCCTCCGCCATCTTGTTTAGTTCCCATTTTCACCACTACGCCTCCGCCATCTTGGTTTAAGTTCTCCACGTTTACCTCATATTTTTAACCTGGATTTCCTGCCTCCGCCAGAATGTTTAGTTCCCATTTTTACCACCGCGCCTCACATCTCCTCGTCCCACCCTTGCCTCCGCCATCTTGGATTTAGTTCCCCTTCTTACGTCCTGTTTTAACCTAAAAATCTTATCCTCAAATCTCCTTGCCTCCCACCTCTTGCGACCGCCATGTTGACCACTAACCTCGAAATCTCCTCGTCCTTAGTCTTTTTGTCTTCGTCATCTTGTTTAGTTCCCATTTTTGCCACGGCGCCTCACATCTCCTCGTCCACACCATTGCCTTCGACATCTGGGATTTCGTTCCCATGCTTACGTCCTGCTTTAACCTAAAAAACTTAAGCTCAAATCTCTTTACCCTCCTCTTGCTTCCGGCATCTTGTTTAGTTCTCACGTTGGCCACCGCATCTCCTTGTCGCCGACCCTCCGCCATTTTTAGTTCCCACTATTTTAACCTCAAAATCTGCTCTTCTAAGCTCTTGCTTCCGCCATCTTCTTTTAGTTCCCATTCACACTACCGCGTCTCCTTGCCCCCAATTCTTGCGTCCGCCATGTTGACCACTAACCTCGAAATTTCCTCGTCCTTAGACCTCTTGTCTCCGCCATCTTGTTTAGTTCCCATTTTCGCCACCGCATCTCATATCGCCCCATCTCTCTATCCACTCAAGAATACTACCATCCAACGTTCAAAAATTGCTGATGAGTTCTGGAGAGCCTTTTGCAAATCTTGTTGGTAGGAAAACTTACCTTTCCCATCACCTTCAACATACCCCACTCTCACACCTTTTTCTTTCCACCAATCATAATCTCTCTCATTCTTACCAATCAACAACTTTCATTTGTTCCTTTCCACCAATAACATCACTTCTTATTCACACCAATCACAACTTCACACGTCACTTTCTGTTATACTTTTATCCCTCGTTCGCCATCTTTTCCCTCTTTCAGTCCCGACCTCCGCACAGACAACACCTCGCCGCTCCGCTCCTCTCCATCACGTGTCCTCCATACTCTTTCATCTTCCGCCCTTCATCTTCCACCCGAATTAACGAAACAATCACATTTCGTCTCATTTTTACCAATCAAAACACTCCACGTCACTTCCTGTTTTTCGTTCATTTTCCCTAATCCTCAATTCTTTTATCGCGTCCCGAATTAGCCAATTGCAATAACGATAATCCTTCCGCTCATGGCGCTTTTCAAACTTACAGCCGTCGCTCTTAATCCGCGGATTAAGTGCGACACGAGCGACACTAGCGCCCCTAGCAGCAGGATTATCGTTAATCCAATTGGCTATTCCGGGACTTATACTACTCTGGAATGTACGTGGTGTACGATCGCATAGGGGGCAACTGCAACTTTTATTGCGTTCCCATTCACCTATGGTCGTGTGTTTGCAGGAGAACAGGCTTCGCCCTCACGACCCTTTCGATCTCCTAGGGTACACTCCGGTTCGCTACGATCTTGAACCGGAGGAGGATGCTCCTGCTCATGGAGGTGTCATGTTGTTAGTGCGTAACGACCTTCATTTTCAAACTCTCGCTCTTACGTCCGACTTGTAAGCTGTTGTCATTAGATTGCAGTTACCCGGTTTTTTCTTTTCTGTTTGCTCTGGATATTCACTTCCGTCGTCTCCCCTCGCTCCCGCGGACATTCGAGCTCTCCTGTCCGCTCTCCCAACACCATTTCCTCTTCTATCCGACATTTTTACCAGTTCAACCTTTCCATCCTCAATACAGGTGCACCTACTTTTATTTCTGATTCTTCTGGTACATTCTCTCACCTGGACCTTGCCATTTGCTCACTTCAGCTTGCTCGTCGTCTTCAGTGGAACGTCGTTGCTGACACCTACTCCAGCGACCATTATCCCTGCATCGTTTCTCTGCTGTTACACCACGTACAGCATTCCAGTGTACCTACCTGGATATTCACAAAAGCCGACTGGAGCTTGTATTCCAGCCTCGTGCATTTTTACGATCAGCCCTTCGCCGACATTAACCAACTAGTGCACCACCTTACGTCTACGATTTTCTCTGCCGCCGAACGCGCAATTCCCCGTTCATCCTCTCAACCTCGCCGACCGCCTGTTACGTAGTGGAACGAGGATTGTCGGGACGCCGTTCGTGCCCGTAGGACTGCACTTAGGGTGTTTCGGCGACACCCTACACTTGATAATTTGGTGACTTTTAAACATCCGCGTGCCAGGGCTCGTCGCATTATTCAGGATAGCGAGAAGGCGTCGTGAGCTCTCCCCCCCAGGTGCTCACCTTTTGTGAGTACGAGTTAGGCGCACCCGGAGTACCCGAGCCATCCATAGCCATTTTCACCCTTTCATCCCCGTCCGGTCGAGGTGGGTTCGTTCTCGTGACCGGGGGACTCAAGGTAGGCTCTCGTGCGTTCTGTGCATTTCATTCCACGTCGCCCCTCGCCATCGCTTCTTTCTTCTCTTCTGTTTATGCACATTTCGCCCCACGCCCATTCATTTATACGTCTCTTTTACTTCTTCGCCGGCCTACCTTGAGTGCGAAACGCCTACACACTTTTAGTTTCTTTTAACCTTTTATGTTAATCCTCCTTGGAAACAGCCTGACGGATATCCGCGCAACGCGTGCGCAGCTGGGTGAGTGGGTAATGGCGTCATCCCCACTACCCGGGGTCGTCATGTAGGGTATGTGCTCGTATCCGCTGTTCAACTGCAGTCCCGCGGGGGGCCCATTGCATGAGCTGCTGACTTCCGACGGCCATTGGGTCCCTCTGTCTATGTTCTCGGAGGTGTGACCCTGGGGTGAGATAGGTATAGATAGCCCACTCACCCAAGCCGGGGTAACGCCCGGGAAGTCAGAGCCCGAGGTCGCAGACGGTTGCAATTGTGGAGGATTTATTTCGCTATGGAGCACCCTTTCTCCAACACTAACAACAAGCGCGGAAAAGTCTATGTAACGGAAGTAGCACCACCGACATCTGGTTGTTACTTGGTCATTTCACGAACAGAAGAAGGACAAAGTTTTGAGAAGGTGAACCCTTTCATTATTCTAAAGGGCATTGACGCTATTGCAGGTGCGGTTCAGTCCTGCACTCGTCTTCGAATTGGTTCCTTGTTGGTTCAAACCAAAACTGAACAGCAAAGTACGTCCTTGTTGCGCGCCACGCTTCTCCACGGTTATCCTATCCGTGTCGAGAAGCACCGCACCTTGAGTTCCTGTCGAAGGCGTCATTACCACCCTTTGCCTCGATGGTATGTCGAACGAACAACTTGTCGGCTATCTTTCTGACCAAAAGGTGACAGCTGTTCATCGAGTACAGGCAAAACGCGACGGAATTTTGGTACCAACTCGTACCCTGTTAATCGCTTTCGACGGCGTCCATCTGCTCACGAGTCTTTCAGCAGGGTACGAGCGAATGCCCCTCAGGGGCTCACCTTATGTGAGTACGGGTTTTTGGCGCACCCGCGGGTTCCCGAGCCAATCATCGCCATCTTCATCATTTCATCCCCGTCCGGTCGAGGTGGGTTCGTTCTCGTCACCGGGGGACTCAAGATAGGCTCTCGTGCGTTCTGTGCATATCATTACATCTCGCCCCTCGCCATCGCTTCTGTCTTCTCTTCTATTTATTCTCATTTCGCCCCCATTCCCATTCATTTACACGTCTCTTTTACTTCTTCGCCGGCTTACCTTGAGTGCGAAACGCGGACACACTTTTAGTTTCTTTTAACCTTTTATGTTAATCCTCCGTGGACACAGCCTGACGGATACCCGCGCACTGGTGCGCAGCTGTGTGAGTGGGTAATGGCGTCATCCCCACCACCCGGGGTCGTCATGTAGGGTATGTGCTCGTATCCGCTGTTCAACTGCAGTCCCGCGGGGGGGGCCATTGCATGAGCTGCTGACTTCTGACGGCGATTGGGTCCCTCTGTCTATGTTCTGGGAGGTGTGACCCTGGGGTGAGCTAGGTATAGATAGGCCACTCACCCAAGCCGGGGTAACGCCCGGGAAGTCCGAGCCCGAGGTCGGAGACGGTTGCAATGGTGGAGGATTTATTTCGCTCTGGAGCACCCTTCCTCCATTAATTCCAACAAGCGCCGAAAAGTTTATGTAACAGAAGTGAAACCACCGACAACTGGTTGTTACTTGGTCATTTCACGAACCGAAGAAGGACAAAGTTTTGAGAAGGTTAACCCTTTCATAATTCAAAAGGGCATTGATGCTATTGGTGGTGCGGTTCAGTCCTGCACTCGTTTACGGAATGGTTCCTTATTAGCCCAAAAAAAATCCGGTCAGCAAAGTAAGACCTTGTTGCGCGCTACGCTTCTCCACGGCTATCCCATCCGTGTGGAGAAGCACCGCACTTTAAATTCCTGTCGAGGCGTCATTACCACCCATAGCCTCGATGGTATATCGGACGAGGACCTGGTAGAATATCTTTCAGACCAGAATGTGACAGCGGTCCATCGAGTGCACCCCAAACGCGATGGCGTATTGGTACCCACTCGTACCCTGTTTATTACATTTGATGGCGTCGATCTGCCCACGAGCATTTCCGCAGGGTACGAACGGATTTCTGTTAGGCCCTATATACCTAGACCTCTGAATTGTTTCAAATGCCAACGTTTTGAGCATACGCAAGTCTCCTGTAAGAGTGCCGTTAACATCTGTGCCTCATGTAGCCAGCCGTCACACGACGGTACCTGTTCAACAGCCCACGTCTGCGTTAATTGTAAAGGGTCTCGTTCTGCGTCGTTTCCCGATTGTCCGCGGTTCTTGGACGAGAAGGCGTTCCAGGAGATCCGGGTAAAGGAAAAACTCTCTTTCGCTGAAGCCCGGAGGCGTTACCATGCGCGCCAACCTTCACTCCTGCGATCTGGCACATTTAGTTCTGTTGTTGCCTCGCCAGTACCACGAGTAGATGCCGAAACTCAGACCTGGACCATGACTGGATTAACCGCCACTACCATCCGGCTGTCCATTAAAGCTACTGTTACCAAGCCCTATAAACCTCGTCCAAAGTCAATGAAGTCGCAAGCCGCTGAAAAGAAGCCCAAGCAGAAACTTCGTAGGGAAGATTTTGTGAAGGACACTCCGCGTGCACGCGGTAAGAAAGGTTCACCTTCTCCTCCTCGGAGGTCGCTGTCCCAGGAAGCTCCTGGGACAAGCCGCGCTCAGCGGCACCCCTCACCCATCGCCACCCAGAACCGATTCACGGCGCTTGAATCGGTTTCTGGCGCTGAGCGCATGGGCCTTCCTTCCGAGGAAGCTATGGAGTCCGACCAACTCCATACCAAAAGCCCGAGCCCAAAGGTTAAACAAAAGGTAATTTTAAGCCGCCCTTCTAAGTATACAGTTTCTCACTTTTTTTAATGGCTATCCTGCCCTGAATGTACGTGGTGTACGATCGCATAGGGCGGAACTGAAACTTTTATTGCGTTCCCATTCACCTATGGTCGTGTGTTTGCAGGAGACCAAGCTTCGCCCTCATAATCCTTTTGATCTCCGGGAATATACTCCGGTTTGCTACGACCTTGAGCCGGAGGAGGGTACTCCTTCTCATGGTGGTGTCATGATTTTGGTGCGTAACGACGTTCATTTTCAAACTATCACACTTACATCCGCCTTGCAAGCTGTTGCCGTTCGCCTTCACTTACCCGGCTTTTTATTTTTGTTTGCTCTGTGTTTTCACCTCCATCGTCTCCCCTCGCTCTGGCGGACATTCGAGCTCTGCTGTCCGCTCTCCCAACACCATTTCTTCTGTTGGGAAGTTTTAATGCCCATCACCCACTGTGGGGTTCGCCAAAGGCTTGTGCGAGGGGAACTTTTCTTTCCGACTTTTTTTTTTTTTTTTTACCAGTTCAATCTTTCCATCCTCAATACAGGTGCACCAACTTTTATTTCTGATTCTTCTGGTACATTCTCGCACCTGGACCATCCTAAACGTCTTCGAGCTGGGTGCGGTGATGACCGTCCAAGACGGTTTCCGCGAAATCTGCGTGCCCGCCAGCTTCTAAGCACGGTCGTTGTCCCTCAGCACGACGTCGCGAATCACCTCGGCGTTCACCAGCTCCAGGTTTCCCGAATTGAGCGTGATCCCCTTCATCTTGCACACCTTGTGTTGGTTTTCAGATATTTGTCTTGTTCTTTTTATTGTTGTTATTGTTATTATTGTTGTTATTGTTGTTATTGTTATTATTGTTGTTATTGTTATATTTGTTATTGTTATATTGGTAGTTTTAGCCTTTTGAACATCGCGGGTTTGTGTCCCGTTTTTAACTATGCGGTTCTTTTACCTGTTTTATATTTTGACCTTATCTTTTATACATTGTAAGGGCGCTGATGACCATAGCATTTTAGCGCCCTTAAACCGCATATCATCATCATCATCATCATCATCGCCACAACTTGCCAAGTAGTAATCGCAGCCATTTCCATCCATCCACCGCTGCTTTTTTCCCTACCATCGACCTTAAAATCACATTTAAAAGATTTTCTCGCTAATGAGCATCCGTTCGCACGGCCATTTTTAAAGTTATCGCGCAGTTTGCAGCTCTTTAATCGCGGCGGCCATATTGTGACGCACATCGAGTGCTGTATCAGCACCCGTTCACACGGTCATTCACGTACTGCTCCCCTCAGGGGCTCTTCTTATGTTAGTACGGGTTTTTGGCGCACCCGGGGGTTCCCGAGCCAGTCATCGCCACATTCATCCCCTCACCCCCATCCGGTCGAGGTGGGTTCTTCAAGTGACCGGTGGACACAAGGTAGGCTCTCGTGCGTTCGTTACATTCCATTCATACCGCACCTCACCATCGTTTCTTTCTTCTCTTGTCACTTTCCGGCCATTTCGCACCACGACATTCGCATATCTCTCTTTTTCTTCCCCGCCGGCCTACCTTGCGTGCGAAACGCCCACACAGTTTTAGTTTCTTTTATCTTTTTATTTAAATCCTCCGTGGACACAACCTGACGGATACCCGCGCACCGCGTGCGCAGCTGGGTGAGTGGGTAATGGCGTCATCCCCACCACCCGGGGTCGTCATGTAGGGTTGTTGTTCGTATCCGCTGTTCAACTGCAGTCCCGCGGGGGAGCCATTTAATGAGCTGCTGACTTCTGACGGCGATTGGGTCCCTCTGTCTATGTTCTGGGAGGTGTGACCCTGGGGTGAGCTAGGTATAGATAGGCCACTCACCCAAGCCGGGGTAACGCCCGGGAAGTCAGAGCCCGAGGTTGGAGACGGTTGCAATGGTGGAGGATTTATTTCGCTATGGAGCACCCTTCTTCCATTACTACTAACAAGCGCCGAAAAGTTTATGTAACAGAAGTGACACCACCGACAACTGGTTGTTACTTGGTCATTTCAAGAACCGAAGAAGGACAAAGTTTTGAGAAGGTGAACCCTTTCATCATACAAAAGGGGATTGATGCAATTGCTGGTGCGGTTCAGTCCTGCACTCGTCTACGGAATGGTTCCTTATTAGCCCAAACGAAATCCGATCAGCAAAGTAAGACCTTGTTGCGCGCTACGCTTCTCCACGGCTATCCCATCCGTGTGGAGAAGCACCGCACATTGAATTCCTGTCGAGGCGTTATTACCACCCATAGCCTCGATGGTATATCGGACGAGGACCTGGTAGAATATCTTGCAGACCAGAAGGTGACAGCGTTCGATCGAGTGCAGGCCAATCGCGACGGCGTATTGGTACCCACTCGTACCCTGTTTATTACATTTGATGGCGTCGATCTGCCCACGAGCATTTCCGCAGGGTACGAACGAATTTCTGTGAGGCCTTATATTACTAGACCTCTGCATTGTTTTAAATGCCAACGTTTTGGGCATACGCAAGTCTCATGTAAGAGTGCCGTTAACATCTGTGCAACATGTAGCCAGCCCTCACACGAAGGTATCTGTACAACAGCCCCCGTCTGCGTTAATTGCAAAGGGTCTCATTCTGCTTCGTTTGCCGACTGTCCGCGGTACTTGGACGAGAAGGCGATCCAGGAGATCCGGGTAAAGGAAAAACTCTCCTTCGCTGAAGCCCGGAGGCGTTACCATGCGCGCCAACCTTCACTCCTGCGATCTGGCACATTTAGTTCTGTTGTTGCCTCGCCGGTACCACGAGTAGATGCCGAAACTCAGACCTGGACCTTGACTGGATTAACCGCCACTACCATCCGGCCGTCTATTAAAGCTACTGTTACCAAGCCTTATAAACCTGGTCCAAAGTCAATGAAGTCGCACGCCGCTGAAAAGAAGCCCAAGCAGAAACTACGTAGGTAAGATTTCTTGAAAGACCCTCCGCGTGCGCGCGGTAACAAAAGTTCACCTTCTCCTCCTCGGAGGTCGCTGTCCCAGGAAGGTCCTGGGACAAGCCGCGCTCAGCGGCACCCCTCACCCATCGCCACCCAGAACCGATTCACGGCCCTTGAATCGGTTTCTGGCACTGAGCGCGTGGGCCCTCCCTCCGAGGAAGCTATGGAGTCTGACCAACTCCATGCAAAAAGCCCGAGCCCAAAGGTTAAACAAAAGGTAAATTTAAGCCGCCCTTCTAAATAGACAGTTTATCCCCTTTTTCTCAATGGCTATCCTGACCTGGAATGCACGTGGTGTACGATCGCATAGGGCGGAACTGCAACTTTTATTGCGTTCCCATTCACCTATGGTCGTGTGTTTGCAGGAGACCAAGCTTCGCCCTCACGACCCTTTCGATCTCCGAGAGTACACTCCGGTTCGCTACGATCTTGAACCGGAGGAGGGTGCTCCTGCTCATGGAGGTGTCATGTTATTGGTGCGTAATGACGTTCATTTTCAACCTATCACACTTACATCCGACTTGCAAGCTGTTGCTGTTCGCCTTCACTTACCCGGCTTTTTGTTTTCTGTTTGCTCTGTGTATTCACCTCCATCGTCTCCCCTCGCTCCCGCGGACATTCGGGCTCCTCTGTCCGCTCCCCCAACACCAGTTCTTCTGTTGGGAGATTTTAATGCCCATCACCCACTATGGGGTTCGCCAAGGGCTTGTGCGAGTGGAACTCTTCTTTCCGACATTTTTTACCAGTTCAATCTTTCAATCCTCAATACAGGTGAGCCTACTTTTATTTCCGATTCTTCTGGTACATTCTCACACGTGGACCTTGCCGTTTGCTCAATCCAGCTTGCACGTCGTCTGCTGTGGAACGTCGTCGCTGACACCTACTCCAGCGACCATTACCCCTGCATCGTTTCTCTTCTGTCGCACCACGTCCAACATTTCAGAATACCTACCTGGATATTCCCAAAAGCCGACTGGAGTTTGTATTCCAGCCTCGTGCATTTTGACGACCAGCCCCTCACCGACATTAACGAACTAGTGCAGTACCTTACGTCTACTATTTTCTCTGCTGCCGAACGCGCCATTCCCCGTTCATCGTCTCAACCTCGGCGAATGCCTGTTCCGTGGTGGAACGAGGATTGTCGGGCCGCCGTTCGTGCTCGTAGGGCTGCACTTAGGGTGTTTCGGCGCCACCCTACACTTGATAATTTGGTGACTTTTAAACAATCGCGCGCCAGGTCTCGTCGCACTATTCAGGATAGCAAGAAGGCGTCGTGGACTCGTTTTGTCGAGTCTTTTAATCGCTTTACGCCTTCATCTGTTGTTTGGGATAAACTTCGTCGCTTCTCAGGTAAAGTGTCGCATTGTACTGTTTCTGGCCTACAGGTTTCTAATGCCACCATAGTGGATCCGGCTGCCATCGCTAACACTCTGGGTGCTGCCTTTGAGGCGGTATCCAATTCGGACCATTATTCCGCCGGCTTTCGCTCTATCAAAGACCGGCTGGATTCCGACACCTTTAATTTTCGATCTGCTAATATTGAGTGTTATAATGAACTTTTCACAATGAGGGAGCTGGAGCACGCTCTTCATTGCTCTCGGCACTCCGCTCTTGGGCCGGACGGCATTCATGTCCTGATGTTAAAGAACCTTTCAGCCGACAGTAAACTCTTTCTCTTACAGGTCTATAACCGTATTTGGCAGGACGGCCTTTTTCCTTCCGTTTGGCGCGAAGCCACCATTGTCCCTATACTTAAGCCTGGGAAGGATCGCCAACTACCTTCCAGCTACCGCCCTATCTCCCTCACCAGTTGCATTTGCAAGGTGATGGAGCGCATGATCAACGGGCGGTTGACATGGTGGCTTGAGTCTCAGAAACTTCTAGCGAACGCTCAGTGCGGGTTTCGTCGCTATCGCTCTACCGTCGACCATCTGGTGTCCTTGTCGACGCATATTATGAATGGATTTCTGAGAAAGTGTCAAACCGTGGCTGTATTTTTTGACCTGGAGAAAGCTTATGACACTTGTTGGAGGGGCGGCATTTTACGTACACTTCACGATTGGAATATCCGCGGTCGTCTTCCCATATTTCTTCGGGAGTTCATGACGGACCGCGTCTTTCGTGTACGTGTGGGCTCGGTTTTATCTCGTCGTTTTATTCAAGAGAACGGAGTACCGCAGGGCTCTGTACTCAGTGTCACACTTTTTGCGATTGCTATCAACCCCATTGTTGATTGTATTCCACCTGGCATTTCATCGTCCCTTTTTGTTGACGATTTCGCTATTTATTGCAGTTCACGGCGGACCTGTCTACTCGAACGCCGTCTCCAGAGCTGTATCGACCGTCTCTACGCCTGGAGTAACGCCAACGGCTTTAATTTCTCCGCCGAGAAATCCGTCTGCATCAACTTCTGGCGCCGGAAGTATTTCCCTCCGCCCTCTCTCCATCTTGGGCCAGGGATACTTCCGTTTGCAGACGAGGCGAAATTTTTGGGGTTGATTTTTGATAGGAAGTTGTGTTGGACCTCGCACGTTTCCTTTTTAAAAGCAAAGTGTGACCGTTCTCTTAATATTTTACGTGTTTTAAGTGGCACATCCTGGGGAGCTGATCGGACCGTCCTTCTTCGCCTTTATCGCTCTTTGGTCCGATCCAAACTGGATTACGGGTGTATTGTTTATTCGTCGGCACGTCCATCTGTGTTACGACGATTGAATGCCATTTACCATCGTGGCATCAGAGTCGCTACAGGGGCCATTCCAACTAGCCCTGTACCCAGTTTGTACGCAGAAGCTGCAGAGCCTCCGCTGTCCTTCAGGCGTGAGATGCTCTTGTGCAGCTATGCTTGTCGACTCTCAAGCTTGCCTAACCACCCGTCCTTCGAGTTATTTTTCGAGGAGTCACTTGATCGTCACTATTTTATTAGCTCCTCTGCCTTGCTCCCACCAGGGGTTCGCTTTCGACAGCTCCTTCGGCATTTAGACGTTCCGCCAGCGCCGGCCCTTCCACGGGGGGAAACGCGTTTTCCTCCATGGTCTCAAGCTGAGGCCCATTTTCATTTTGGGCTAACGTCGATGCCGAAGACTGAGACCCCTACTTCAGTCTTTAGATCGGCTTTTTAGAAGTACGGGCTCAATTCGGAGACTACTATTTTATCTTCACCGATGGATCTAAGACTGAAGCTGGAGTTGGATGTGCCTTTGTGTCTGGTCACTGTAGTTTTAAGTTTCGTTTACCTGGACAATGTTCAATTTTTACTGCCGAACTTTTTAGCATTTATCAATCTATTTTATACATTCAGCGGCACGCCTTACAGCACTGTTTTATTTGTACGGACTCTCTGAGTGCCCTTCAGACTATTACTGCGCTGTACCATTACCACCCGCTTGTACAGCGCGTACATGACCTGCTCCACTCGCTTGGTGTCACTGGCATCAGCGTGTCCTTCATGTGGATTCCAGGTCATGTGGGCATCTCAGGTAATGAGTCTGCCGACGCCGCTGCGAAATCGGCGATTTTATTACCCAGATTTTTTACCTCTGTTGTTCCCTCGTCAGATTCGTGTGTTATTTTACGTCGCCGCATCCTCTCGCGCTGGCGCGATGAGTGGACGGCCCTCCGGGGGAACAAGTTGCGGGAGGTTAAGCCTCTCCCGTTAATCTGGGGTACCTCTTCTCGTTCTTTACGTCGGGAAGAGGTACTTTTAGCCCGTTTACGAATTGGACATTGTCGTTTTAGTCATAGTTACCTGCTCAGTGGTGATCCCGCTCCGCTGTGTCAGCAGTGTGACGTGCCCTTAACGGTGCGTCACATTTTAACTGAGTGTCAAGTTTTAGCTCCACTGCGCGTTCGCCTGGGTCTGCCTGTTGGCATAGCCGACGTCTTGGCAGACGACGCGCATGCTGTAGAATGTCTTTTACGTTTTATAAGTGACATTGATTTTAATCGTCGCATTTGATGCGCTGAGCGTCTTTTAGTCTTGTTATTTTATTCTGTCTGTTTTCATAGGGACTTACTCCCCAATGACATATGGCGCTCATGTCCCGCATTCTACAGTTCTTGACACGTTTTAATCTTTTATTGGCTATGCTTTTAGTGTGTTGGTTCTTGAGATATATTTATTGTTATTATTGTTGTTATTGTTATTCTTGTTGTTATTTTTATTATTGTTGTTATTGTTATTGTTATGCTATTGTTAGTTTTAACTTTTTGGACATCGCGGGTTTGTGTCCCGTTTTTTAATTATGCGGTTTTTTTACCTTTTATATTTTGACCTTATATTTTACACATTGCTTCCGCTGCGCATGAGAATCGTTCTTTTACTGTTTTCTCCGAGACTAACGTGAGCAGAACTATAACGCTTGCTACATGTTGCTAATAGTGGTTGAGCTTGCACTCCCACCAGCGCTTTTCGCGGAAAGTTAAGTATTTCCGCACGGCTATGTGATTTATTAAGTGCGTGTGGAGTTAAAAAACAATGCAGCTGCTCAACTTCAACATCAGTATCAAATATTTAAAACTATCAGTGTCGTGTGTAGTGATTTTGTGTTGTGCGGTGCATAAAATCTGAGAAAAATCACGCACAAACCTTCGACGCGAGCAACAAGTGGCTGTGTGCCCTTGTTGCACGCATTGCAATAAACTGTCGAATATGGCCGCCAACCGCACCATCAGCAACAACATGGTAGGAGGAAAAAGCCTGGTTAAGATGCCGGAAGCCACCTCCCCCCTCAACAACATGGCCGCCGGGCGAAGTTTCCAACCAACTTTTGCCATCCCCTCCACGTTTGGCGCAGCACAACAGCACGGCCAGGTAGATCAATCCATGTGTACTCAAACCATGGTAGGTGGAAGTTCCGCAAAACCCAGTGTCACCGGCCCCGTGGATCCTACTATGTACTATCTAAATGGCGGTGATCTCAGATCATTCATGAACAATGCACTCATTGCCGATTCTCATATTCCGCTGTCTAATGAAGTGGCGCTGAATTTGCAGTTGTTAAAGAGCGCCAGACTCAAATACATGAACGCCACAGGTGGAAAAAGCCTGGTTAAGATGCCGGAAGCCACCTCCACCCACCACAATATGGCCGCCGGGCGAAGTTTCCAACCAGCTTTTGCCATTCCCTCCACTTCTGCCGCTGCACAACAGCACGGCCGGGTAGATCATTCCATGGCTACTCAAAAGATGGTAGGTGGAAGATCCGCGGAACCCAGTGTCCCCGGCCCCGTGGATCCTACTATGTGCTATTTAAATGGCGGTGCTCTCAGATCATTCATGAACAATGCACTCATTGTGGATCCTCATATTCCGCTGTCTAATGAAGTGGCGCTGCATTTGCAGTTGAAAAAGAGCACCACAGGAATAAAAATCCTGGTTAAGATGCCGGAAGCCACCTCTCCCCACAACATCATGGCCGCCGGGCAAGGTTTCCAACCAACTTTTGCCATCCCCTCCACTTCTGCCGCTGCACAAGAGCACGGCCAGGTAGATCATTCCATGGCTACTCAAACCATGGTAGGTGGAAGTTCCGCGAAACCCAGTGTCCCCGGCCCCGTGGATCCTACTATGTACTATCTAAATGGCGGTGATCTCAGATCATTCATGAACAATGCACTCTTTGTGGATCCTCATATTCCGCTGTCTAAGGAAGTGGTGCTGCATTTGCAATTGGAAAAGAGCGCCACAGGAGGAAAAACACAACTTGCCAAGTTGTAATCGCAGCCATTTCCGGTGCATTTCCGGTCACACCATCCATCCAACACTGCACTTTTCCCTACCATCGACCATAAAACCACATTTAAAAGATTTTCTCGCTAATGAGCATCCGTTCGCACGGCCAATTTTAAAGTTATCGTGCAGTTTGCAGCTCTTTAATCGCGGCGGCCATATTGTGACGCACATCGACTGCTTCATCAGCAACCGTTCACACGGTCATTTTTCAAGTTATCGCGCAGTTTGCAGCTCTTTAATCGCGGCGGCCATATTGTGTCGCACATCGACTGCTTCATCAGCACCCGTTCACACGGTCATTTTTCATGTTATCGCGCAGTTTGCAGCTCTTTAATCGCGGCGGCCATATTGTGACGCACATCGCCTGCTTCATCAGCACCCGTTCACACGGTCATTTTTCAAGTTATCGCGCAGTTTGCAGCTCTTTAATCGCGGCGGCCATATTGTGACGCACATCGATTGCTGATTACCACTCTTGCGTCTGCCATGTTGACCACTAACCTCAAATCCCCTCGTTCTTGACTTCTTGTCTCTGCCATCTTGTTTAGTTCCCATTTTTGCCACCGCTCCTCACATCTCCGAGCTAGATTGCCGGCAAGAACAGATTTCGTTCATTCACACCTCGACGGTTGACTTCGACAGTAGCTACTGTGAACACCTGCGTCGTACACTTTTTTGACCGCTTTCGACCGGCAATAAGAACCCTGCTAATACGTACGCTAGCGAGCATTACGATGGTCCAGTACCAGATTTTTGGTATAGTTAAATTACGTCTGTGCAAAGGGCGTCTGTACCGCTTTAAAAAACCTAGGTATATCAGTGCGTAGTGATGTTGGTTGATCTTAAAGCTGGTTAAGCATCTTCAAAAACAGTTTGCTTTTATTTTTTCGCGTCGCGTGAAGCTGCTGCGCTTTTGGTGACGCATCAACACCAGTCAGAGGTAAGTACCACACGCATAAATATTTTTCGGGCCTGCTTGAGTAGGAATATATCCTTTGGTGTTTTGTTACTGGGTTTGAGTCCCAAACTACAAACTCCACATTCCACCACACTTTAAAATAGCGTTGCGGTAGAAATACATGGTTTAGTGTTCTGGTACCGGGTTTGAGTCCCAAAGTAAAAAAGAAGTCCAAATTCCACCAACATTCCTATTTAAAATACCGTTAAAGTTCACGTTTAATTCGAAGTTGTAATGTCACATTCAAAACGAAGGTTCAAAGAGTAACTTTTTAATGTGTTGGGTTTTGGTACTGGGTTTCAATCCCAACAGATGCGTTAACGATCACGGCTATCATCAATACCGCCGCAAATCACCTTCACTTCGCCTTATTTATTCCTTTGTCCAATCCAATCACGTTTTATTTTCACCAATCATAAATCGTCTTATTTTCTCCAATCATAACATGCCACGTCACTTCCTGCCTTCCTTTTTACACAAGCATTATGTTTCTGTGCTCTTTTGTGTTTTCAACTTTCGTGTTAGTTAATTGACTGCTTCCATTCTCGTTGAAGGTATGATATTTATTTTTTCTTTTGTAAAATCTTCTTGACCACGCGCGTCGGCCATCTTGTTTAGTTTTCACAACATCAAATCTCCTCGTCACCATCTGTTACGTTCGGTATCTTTCGCATGTTCACCATAACCTCAAATCTCTTCGTCCCTCGACTTCTTGCCTCCGCCATCTTGTTTAGTTCCCATTTTCACCACTACGCTTCCGCCATCTTGATTTAAGTTCTCCACGTTTACCTCATACTTTTTAACCTGAACTTACTGCTTCCGTCATCTTGTTTAGTTCCCATTTTTACCACCGCGCCTCACATCTACTCGTCCCACCCTTGCCTCCGCTATCTTGGATTTAGTTCCCCTTCTTACGTCCTTTTTTAACCTAAAAATCTCAACCTCATATCTCATCGCCCCCCACAACCTCTTGCGACCGCCATGTTGACCACTAACTTCGAAATCTCCTCGTCCTTAGACTTTTTGTCTTCGTCATCTTGTTTAGTTCCCATTTTCGCCACCGCGCCACACATCTCCTCGTCCACACCATTGCCTTCGCCATCTTGGATTTCGTTCCCATGGTTACGTCCTGTTTTAACCTAAAAATCTTAACCTCAAATCTCCTTACCCTCCTCTTGCATCCGCCATCTTGTTTAGTTCTCACGTTGGCCACCGTATCTCCTTGTCGCCGACCCTCCGCCATTTTTAGTTCCCACTATTTTAACCTCAAAATCTGCTCTTCTAAGCTCTTGCTTCCGCCATCGTATTTTAGTTCACATTCTCTCCACCGCGTCTCCTTGCCCCCACCTCTTGTGTCCGCCATGTTGACCACTAACCTCGAAATTTCCTCGTCCTTAGACCTTTTGTCTCCGCCATCTTGTTTAGTTCCCATTTTCGCCACCGCGTCTCATATCGCCCCATCTCTCTATCCACTGAAGAAAACTACCATCCAACGTTCAAAAATTGCTGATGAGTTCTGGAGAGGCTTTTGCAAATCTTGTTGGTAGGAAAACTTACCTTTCCCATCACCTCCAACATTCCCCCCTCCCACACCTTTTTCTTTCCACGAATCATAATCCCTCTTATTCTTACCAATCAACAACTTTCATTTGTTCCTTTCCACCAATAACATCACTTCTTATTCCCACCAATCACAACTTCACACGTCACTTTCTGTTATACTTTTTATCCCTCGTTCGCCATTTTTTCCCTCTTTCAGTCCCGAACTCCGCACAGACAGCACATCGCCGCTCCGCTCCTCTCCATCACGTGTCCTCCATACTCTTATCTTCCTTCCTTCATCTTCCACCCGAATTAACGAACCAATCACATTTCGTCTTATTTTTACCAATCAAAACCCTCCACGTCACTTCCTGTTATTCGTTCATCTTTCCCTAATCCTCAATTCTTTTATCTCGTCCCGGATTAACCAATTGCGATAACGATAATATTTCCGCTCATGGTGCTTTTCAAACTTACCGCCGTCGCTCTTAATCCGCGGATTAACAGCGACACTAGCGCCCCTAGCGGCAGGATTTCGTTTATCCAATTGGCTAATCCGGGACTAATGCTACTCTGGATCTTGTATTCCAACCTCATGCACTTTGACGATCAGCCCATTGCCGACATTAACCAACTAGTGCAGCACCTTACGTCTACGATTTTCTCTGCCGCCGAACGCGCAATTCCCCGTTCATCCTCTCCACCTTGGCGACCGCCTGTTCAGTGATGGAACGAGGATTGTCGGGACGCCGTTCGTGCCCGTAGGACTGCACTTAGGGTGATTCGGCGACACCCTACACCTGATAATTTGGTGATTTTAAACAATTGCGCGCCAGGGCTCGTCGCATTATTCAGGATAGCAAGAAGGCGTCTTGGGCTCGCTTTGTCGAGTCTTTTAATCGCTTTTCGCCTTTATCCGTTGTTTGGGATAAACTTAGTCGCTTCTCAGGTAAAGTGTCGCATTGTACTGTTTCTGGCCTTCAGGTTTCTAATGCCACCATAGTGGATCCGGCTGCCATCACTAACACTCTGGGATCTGCCTTTGAGGCGGTTTCCAGTTCAGACCATTATTCCGATGGCTTTCGCTCTATTAAAGGCCGGCTGGATTCTGCACCATATAATTTTCGGTCTGCTAACACTGAATGTTATAACGAACTTTTTACAATGAGGGAGCTGGAGCACGCTCTTCATTGCTCTAGGCACTCCGCTCCTGGCCCGGATGGCATTCATGTCCTTATGTTAAACCACCTTTCAGCCGACAGTAAACTCTTTCTCTTACAGGTCTATAATCGTATTTGGCAAGACGGCTTTTTTCCTTCCGTTTGGCTGCAAAGCCACCATTGTCCCTATACTTAAGCCTGGGAAGGATCGCCAACTTCCTTCCAGCTACCGCCCTATCTCCCTCACCACTTGCATTTGCAAGTTGATGGAGCGCATGATCAACGGGCGGTTGACATGGTAGCTTGAGTCTCAGAAACTTCTAGCAAACGCTCAGTGCGGATTTCGTCGCTATCGCTCTACCGTCGACCATCTGGTGCTTCTGTCGACGCATATTATGAAAGGATTTCTGAGAAAGTGTCAAACCGTGGCTGTGTTTTTTAACCTGGAGAAAGCTTATGACACTTGTTGGAGGGCCGGCATTTTACGTACATTTTACGCATGGAATATGCGCGGTCGTCTTCCCATATTTCTTCGGGAGTTTATGACAGACCGCGTGTTTCGTGTGCGTGTGGGCTCGGTTTTATCTAGTCGTTTTATTCAAGAGAACAGAGTACCGCAGGGCTCGGTACCTAGTGTCACAATTTTTGCAGTTGCTATCAACCATATTCTTGATTGTATTCCACCTGGCATTTCATCCTCCCATTTTGTTGATGATTTTGCCATTTATTGCAGTTCACGGCGGACTTGTCTACTCGAACGCCGTCTCCAGAGCTGTATTGACCGTCTCTACGCCTGGAGTAACGCCAACGGCTTTAAGTTCTCCTCCGAGAAATCTATCTGTATCAACTTCTGGCGCCGGAAATATTTCCCTCCGCCCTCTCTCCATCTTGGGCCGAACGTGCTTCCGTTTGCAGACGAGGTGAAATTTTTGGGGATGATATTTGATCGAAAGTGGAGCAGGACTTCTCACGTATCCTTTTTAAAAGCGAAGTGTGACCGTTCTCTTAATAGTTTACGTGTTTTAAGTGGCACATCCTGGGGAGCTGATCGGACCGTCGTTCTGCGTCTTTATCGCTTTTTGCACCCATCCAAACTTGATTACGGGTGTATTGTTTATTCGTCGGCACGTCCATCTGTGTTACGTCGTTTGAATCCCATTCATCATCGTGGTATTAGTCGCTACAGGGGCCTTTCCAACTAGCTCCGTGCCCAGTCTTTACGCTGAGGCTTCAGAGCCTCCGCTGTCCTTCAGGCGTGAGCTGCTCCTGTGTAGCTATGCCTGTCGACTCTCCAGCTTGCCTGACCACTCGTCCTTCGCGGAATTTTACGAGGATTCACTTGACCGGCAATATTTAGTTAGATCCTCTGCTTCGCTCCCTCCAGGGGTTCGATTTCGTCAGCTTCTTCGGCATTTGGACGTTACGCCAGCGCCGACCATTTCAAGGGGAGAAACGCGTTTTCCTCCATGGTTGCGCGCTGAGGCCCTCTGTCACCTTGGGTTATCCCATATTTCTTCGGGAGTTTATGACGGACCGCGTCTTTCGTGTACGTGTGGGCTCGGTTTTATCTCGTCGTTTTATTCAAGAGAACGGAGTACCGCAGGGCTCTGTACTCAGTGTCACACTTTTTGCGATTGCTATCAACCCCATTGTTCATTGTATTCCACCTGGCATTTCATCGTCCCTTTTTGTTGACGATTTCGCTATTTATTGCAGTTCACGGCGGACCTGTCTACTCGAACGCCGTCTCCAGAGCTGTATCGACCGTCTCTACGCCTGGAGTAACGCCAACGGCTTTAATTTCTCCGCCGAGAAATCCGTCTGCATCAACTTTGGCGCCGGAAGTATTTCCCTCCGCCCTCTCTCCACCTTGGGCCAGGGATCCTTCCGTTTGCAGACGAGGCGAAATTTTTGGGGTTGATTTTTGACAGGAAGTTGTGTTGGACCTCGCACGTTTCCTTTTTAAGAGCAAAGTGTGACCGTTCTGTTAATATTTTACGTGTTTTAAGTGGCACATCCTGGGGAGCAGATCGGACCGTCCTTCTTCGGCTTTATCGCTCTTTGGTCCGATCCAAGCTTGATTACGGGTGTATTGTTTATTCGTCGGCACGTCCAACTGTGTTACGTCAATTGAATGCCATTCACCATCGTGGCATAAGAGTCGCTACAGGGGCCTTTCCAACCAGCCCTGTTTTTAGCCTGTATGCCGAAGCTGCAGAGCCTCCTCTGTCCTTCAGGCGTGAGATGCTCTTGTGCAGCTATGCTTGTCGACTCTCAAGCTTGCCTAACCACCCGTCCTTCGAGTTATTTTTCGAGGAGTCACTTGATCGTCACTATTTTATTCGCTCCTCTGCTTTGCTCCCACCAGGGGTTCGCTTTCGACAGCTCCTTCGGCATTTAGACGTTCCGCCAGCGCCGGCCCTTCCACGGGGGGAAACGCGTTTTCCTCCATGGTCTCGCGCTGAGGCCCACTGTCACCTTGGGCTAACGTCGATGCCGAAGACTGAGACCCCTGCTTCAGTCTTTAGATCGGCTTTTTTAGAAGTACGGGCTCAATTCGGAGACTTCCATTTTATCTTCACCGATGGATCTAAGACTGAAGCTGGAGTTGGATGTGCCTTTGTTTCTGGTCACTGTAGTTTTAAGTTTCGTTTACCTGGACAATGTTCAATTTTTACTGCCGAACTTTTTAGCATTTATCAATCTATTTTATACATTCAGCGGCACGCCTTACAGCACTGTTTTATTTGTACGGACTCTCTGAGTGCCCTTCAGACTATTTCTGCGCTGTACCATTACCACCCGCTTGTACAGCGCATACATGACCTGCTCCACTCGCTTGGTGTCACTGGCATCAGCGTGTCCTTCATGTGGATTCCAGGTCATGTAGGCATCTCAGGTAATGAGTCTGCCGACGCCGCTGCGAAATCGGCGATTTTATTACCCAGATTTTTTACCTCTGTTGTTCCCTCGTCAGATTCGTGTGTTATTTTACGTCGCCGCATCCTCTCGCGCTGGCGCGATGAGTGGACGGCCCTCCGGGGGAACAAGTTGCGGGAGGTTAAGCCGCTCCCGTTAATCTGGGGTACCTCTTCTCGTTCTTCACGTCGGGAAGAGGTACTTTTAGCCCGTTTACGAATTGGACATTGTCGTTTTAGTCATAGTTCCCTGCTCAGTGGTGATCCCGCTCCGCTGTGTCAGCAGTGTGACATGCCCTTAACGGTGCGTCACATTTTAACTGAGTGTCAAGTTTTAGCTCCACTGCGCGTTCGCCTGGGTCTGCCTGTTGGCATAGCCAACGTTTTGGCAGACGACGCGCATGCTGTAGAATGTCTTTTACGTTTTATAAGTGACATTGGTTTTAATCGTCGCATTTGATGCGCTGAGCGTCTTTTAGCTTTGTTATTTTATTCTGTATGTTTTAATAGGGACTTACTCCCCAGTGACATATGGCGCTCATGTCCCTCGCATTCTACAGTCCTTGACACGTTTTAATCTTTTATTGGCTATGCTTGTAGTGTGTTGGTTTTTGAGACATATTTATTGTTATTGTTACTATTGTTGTTATTGTTATTATTGTTATTGTTTTTATTGTTATTGTTATTGTTATTCTATTGTTATTTTCAACTTTTTTGACATCGCGGGTTTGTGTCCCGTTTTTTAATTATGCGGTTTTTTACCTGTCTTTTATTTTTTGACTTTATATTTTATACCTTGTAAGGGCGCTGATGACCTCTGCAGTTTAGCGCCCTTAAGCCGCATATCATCATCATCATCACCACACCTTGGGTTATCGTCGATGCCGAAGAGTGAGACCCCTTCTTCAGTCTTTAGATCAGCGTTTTTAGAACTTCAGTCGCAATTTGGGGACTTTGATTTTATCTTTACTGGTGGATCTAAGACTGATGCTGGAGTAGGATGTGCCTTTTTGTGGTGGAAATAGTTTTACGTTTCGATTACCTGGACCATGTTCAATTTGTTTACCGCCGAACTTTTTAGCATTTATCAATCTGTTTTATACATTCAGCGGCACGACTTACGGCACTGTTTTATTTGTACGGACTCTCTGAGTGCCCTTCAGAGTATTAATGCGCTGTACCATTACCACCCACTCGTACAGCGCATTCATGACCTGCTCCACTCGCTAGGTGCCTCTGGCACCAGCATCTCCTTTATGTGGATCCCAGGTCATGTGGGCATCTCAGGTAATGAGTCTGCCGACGCCGCTGCCAAATCGGCGATTTTATTACCCAGATTTTTTACCTCTGTTGTTCCCTCGTAGGATTCGTGTGCTATTTTACGTCGCCGCATCCTCTCGCGCTGGCGCGATGAGTGGACGGCCCTACGGGGGAACAAGTTGCGGGAGGTTAAGCCTTTCCCGTTGGTCTGGGGTACCTCTTCTCGTTCGTGTCGTCAGGTGAGGTAATTTAAGCTCGTTTACGGTTTGGACATTGTGTTTTTAGTCATAGGTATTTGCTCAGTGGTGCTTAACGCTTCGTCACATTTTAACAGAGTGTCAGGTTTTAGCTGCACTGCGTGCTGGTGTGGGTCTACCTGTTGGCCTAGCCAACGTTTTAGCAGACGACATGCGTGCTGTAGAATGTGTTTTACGTTTTATTCATGACAGTGATTTTAATCTGCGCACTTAATGCGTTGTGCGTCTTTTAGCTTAGTCATGTTATTCTGTCTGTTTTTATGCGGACTCTAATCCCCAGAGGACAAAAGGCGCTCATGTCCCTCGCATTCTACAATCCTTGACACTTTTGAATCTTTTATTGCCTATGCTTTTAGTGTGTTAGTTTTTGGCATTGTTGTATTTTTGTTGTTTTAAATTTTAAGACAACGCGGGTTTGTGTCCCGTTTTTAATTATGCGGTTCTTTTATATTTTTGACTTTCTGCAGTTTAGCTCCCTTAAACCGCATCTCATCATCATCAAGGAATGTAACCCAGGACCTCGTGTACCATGGATTTATTTTAGGCGATTACAGTGCCTTCCTCAAGGAACCCCTCAGGGGCTCAGCTTCTGTGAGTACGGGTTTTTGGCGCACCCGGGGGTTCCCGAGCCAATCATCGCCACATTCATCCCCTCACCCCCATCCGGTCGACGTGGGTTCTTCTCGTGACCGGTGGACCCAAGGTAGGCTCTCGTGCGTTCTTTTCATTCCATCCATACCGCACCTCACCATCGTTTCTTTCTTCCCTTATCACTTTCCGGCCATTTCGCACCACGACATTCGCATATCTCTCTTTTTCTTCCCCGCCGGCCTACCTTGCGTGCGAAACGCCCACACAGTTTTAGTTTCTTTTATCTTTTTATTTAAATCCTCCGTGGACACAGCCTGACGGATACCCGCGCACCGCGTGCGCAGCTGGGTGACTGGGTAATGGCGTCATCCCCACCACCCGGGGTCGTCATGTAGGGTTTGTGTTCGTATCCGCTGTTCAACTGCAGTCCCGCGGGGGGGGGGCCATTGCATGAGCTGCTGACTTCTGACGGCGATTGGGTCCCTCTGTCTATGTTCTGGGAGGTGTGACCCTGGGGTGAGTCTGGTATAGATAGGCCACTCACCCAAGCCGGGGTAACGCCCGAGAAGTCAGAGCCCGAGGTCGGAGACGGTTGCAATGGTGGAGGATTTAATTCGCTATGGAGCACCCTTCCTCCATTAATACTAACAAGCGCCGAAAAGTTTATGTAACAGAAGTGACACCACCGACAACTGGTTGTTACTTGGTCATTTCACGAAACGAAGAAGGACAAAGCTTTGAGAAGGTGAACCCTTTCATCATTCAAAAGGGCATTGATGCAATTGCTGGTACGGTTCAGTGCTGCACTCGTCTACGGAATGGTTCCTTATTAGCCCAAACGAAATCCGATCAGCAAAGTAAGACCTTGTTGCGCGCTACGCTTCTCCACGGCTATCCCATCCTTGTGGAGAAGCACCGCACATTGAACTCCTGTCGAGGCGTTATTACCACCCATAGCCTCGATGGTATATCGGACGAGGACCTGGTAGAATATCTTGCAGACCAGAAGGTGACAGCGGTCCATCGAGTGCAGGCCAAACGCGACGGCGTATTGGTACCCACTCGTACCCTGTTTATTACATTTGATGGCGTCGATCTGCCCACGAGCATTTCCGCAGGGTACGAACGGATTTCTGTGAGGCCTTATATTCCTAGACCTCTGCGTTGTTTTAAATGCCAACGTTTTGGGCATACGCAAGTCTCCTGTAAGAGTGCCGTTAACATCTGTGCAACATGTAGCCAGCCCTCACACGAAGGTACCTGTTCAACAGCCTCCGTCTGCGTTAATTGTAAAGGGTCACATTCTGCTTCGTTTGCCGACTGTCCGCGGTATTTGGACGAGAAGGCGATCCAGGAGATCCGGGTAACGGAAAAACTCTCCTTCGCTGAAGCCCGGACGCGTTTCCATGCGCGCCAACCTTCACTCCTGCGATCTGGCACATTTAGTTCTGTTGTTGCCTCGCCAGTACCACGAGTAGATGCCGAAACTCAGACCTGGACCTTGCCTGGATTAACCGCCACTACCATCCGGCCATCTATTAAGGCTACAGCTACCAAGCCGTATAAACCTGGTCCCAAGTCAATGAAGTCGCAAGCCGTTGAAAAGAAGCCCAAGCAGAAACTTCGTAGGGAAGATTTTTTAAAAGACCCTCCGCGTGCGCGCGGTAACAAAGGTTCACCTTCTCCTCCTCGGAGGTCGCTGTCCCAGGATGGTCCTGGGACAAGCCGCGCTCAGCGGCACCCCTCACCCATCGCCACCCAGAACCGATTCACGGCGCTTGAATATGTTTCTGGCACTGAGCGCGTGGGCCCTCCCTCCGAGGAAGCTATGGAGTCTGACCAACTCCATACAAAAAGCCCGAGCCCAAAGGTTAAACAAAAGGTAATTTTAAGCCGCCCTTCTAAATAGACAGTTTATCCCCTTATTCTTAATGGCTATCCTGACCTGGAATGTACGTGGTGTACGATCGCATAGGGCGGAACTGCAACTTTTATTGCGTTCCCATTCGCCTATGGTCGTATGTTTGCAGGAGACTAAGCTTCGCCCTCACGATCCTTTTGATCTCCGAGGATATACTCCGGTTCGCTACGACCTTGAACCGGAGGAGGGTACTCCTGCTCATGGTGGTGTCATGATTTTGGTGCGTAATGACGTTCATTTTACACCTGTCACACTTACATCTGACTTGCAAGCTGTTGCCGTTCGCCTTCACTTACCCGGCTTTTTGTTTTCTGTTTGCTCTGTGTATACACCTCCATCGTCTCCCCTCGCTCCCGCGGACATTCGATCTCTCCTGTCCGCTCTCCCAACACCATTTCTTCTGTTGGGAGATTTTAATGCCCATCACCCACTATGGGGTTCGCCAAGGGCTTGTGCGAGGGGAACTCTTCTTTCCGACATTTTTTATGAGTTCAATCTTTCCATCCTCAATACAGGTGCACCTACTTTTATTTCTGATTCTTCTGGTACATTTTCTCACCTGGACCTTGCAATTTGCTCACTCCAGCTTGCACGTCGTCTTCAGTGGAACGTCGTCGCTGACACCTACTCCAGCGACCATTACCCCTGCATCGTTTCTCTTCTGTCGCACCACGTACAGCATTCCAGAGTACCTACCTGGATATTCGCAAAAGCCGACTGGAGCTTGTATTCCAGCCTCGTGCATTTTGACGACCAGCCCTTCTCCAACATTCACCAACTAGTGCAGCACCTTACGTCTGTTATTTTCTCTGCTGCCGAACGCGCAATACCCCGCTCATCCTCCCAACCTCGGCGGCCACCTGTTCCGTGGTGGAACGAGGATTGTCGGGACGCCGTTCGTGCCCGTAGGACTGCACTTAGGGTGTTTCGGCGACACCCTACACTTGATAATTTGGTGACTTTTAAACAATCGCGTGCCAGGGCTCGTCGCATTCTTCTGGATAGCAAGAAGGCATCTTGGGCTCGTTTTGTCGAGTCTTTTAATCGTTTTACGCCTTCATCCGTTGTTTGGGATAAACTTCGTCGCTTCTCAGGTAAAGTGTCACATTGTACTGTTTCTGGCCTTCAGGTTTCTAATGCCACCATAGTGGATCCGGCTGCCATCGCTAACACACTGGGTGCTGCCTTTGAGGCGGTTTCCAGTTCAGACCATTATTCCGCCGGCTTTCGCTCTATTAAAGACCGGCTGGATTCCGCATCATATACTTTTCGCTCTGCTACTGATGAATGCTATAATGAACTATTCACAATGAGGGAGCTGGAGCACGCTCTTCATTGCTCTCGGCACTCCGCTCCTGGGCCGGACGGCATTCATGTTCTGATGTTAAAGAACCTTTCAGCCGACAGTAAACTCTTTCTCTTACAGGTCTATAACCGTATTTGGCAAAACGGCATTTTTCCTTCCGTTTGGCGCGAAGCCACCATTGTCCCTATACCTAAGCCTGGGAAGGATCGCCAACTACCTTCCAGCTACCGCCCTATCTCCCTCACCAGTTGCATTTGCAAGGTGATGGAGCGCATGATCAACGGGCGGTTGACATGGTGGCTTGAGTCTCAGAAACTTCTAGCGAACGCTCAGTGCGGGTTTCGTCGCTATCGCTCTACCGTCGACCATCTGGTGTCCTTGTCGACGCATATTATGAATGGATTTCTGAGAAAGTGTCAAACCGTGGCTGTATTTTTTGACCAGGAGAAAGCTTATGACACTTGTTGGAGGGGCGGCATTTTACGTACACTTCACGATTGGAATATCCGCGGTCGTCTTCCCATATTTCTTCGGGAGTTTATGACGGACCGTGTCTTTCGTGTACGTGTGGGCTCGGTTTTATCTCGTCGTTTTATTCAAGAGAACGGAGTACCACAGGCCTCTGTACTCAGTGTCACACTTTTTGCGATTGCTATCAACCCCATTGTTGATTGTATTCCACCTGGCATTTCATCGTCCCTTTTTGTTGACGATTTCGCTATTTATTGCAGTTCACGGCGGACCTGTCTACTCGAACGCCGTCTCCAGAGCTGTATCGACCGTCTCTACGCCTGGAGTAACGCCAACGGCTTTAATTTCTCCGCCGAGAAATCCGTCTGCATCAACTTTTGGCGCCGGAAGTATTTCCCTCCGCCCACTCTCCATCTTGGGCCAGGGATACTTCCGTTTGCAGACGAGGCGAAATTTTTGGGGTTGATTTTTGACAGGAAGTTGTGTTGGACCTCGCACGTTTCCTTTTTAAAAGCAAAGTGTGACCGTTCTCTTAATCTTTTACGTGTTTTAAGTGGCACATCCTGGGGAGCTGATCGGACCGTCCTTCTTCGCCTTTATCGCTCTTTGGTCCGATCCAAGCTTGATTACGGGTGTATTGTTTATTCGTCGGCACGTCCATCTGTGTTACGTCGATTGAATGCCATTCACCATCGTGGCATAAGAGTCGCTACAGGGGCCTTTCCAACCAGGCCTGTTTTTAGCCTGTATGCTGAAGCTGCAGAGCCTCCGCTGTCCTTCAGGCGTGAGATGCTCTTGTGCAGCTATGCTTGTCGACTCTCAAGCTTGCCTAACCACCCGTCCTTCGAGTTATTTTTCGAGGAGTCACTTGATCGTCACTATTTTATTAGCTCCTCTGCTTTGCTCACACCAGGGGTTCGCTTTCGACAGCTCCTTCGGCATTTAGACGTTCCGCCAGCGCCGGCCCTTCCACGGGGGGAAACGCGTTTTCCTCCATGGTCTCGCGCTGAGGCCCACTGTCACCTTGGGCTAACGTCGATGCCGAAGACTGAGACCCCTGCTTCAGTCTTTAGATCGGCTTTTTTAGAAGTACGGGCTCAATTCGGAGACTTCCATTTTATCTTTACCGATGGATCTAAGACTGATGCTGGAGTTGGATGTGCCTTTGTTTCTGGTAACTGTAGTTCTAAGTTTCGTTTACCTGAACAATGTTCAATTTTTACCGCCGAACTTTTTAGCATTTATCAATCTATTTTATACATTCAGCGGCACGCCTTACAGCACTGTTTTATTTGTACGGACTCTCTGAGTGCCCTTCAGACTATTACTGCGCTGTACCATTACAACCCGCTTGTACAGCGCATACATGACCTGCTCCACTCGCTTGATGTCACTGGCATCAGCGTGTCCTTCATGTGGATTCCAGGTCATGTGGGCATCTCAGGTAATGAGTCTGCCGACGCCGCTGCGAAATCGGCGATTTTATTACCCAGATTTTTTACCTCTGTTGTTCCCTCGTCAGATTCGTGTGTTATTTTACGTCGCCGCATCCTCTCGCGCTGGCGCGATGAGTGGACGGCCCTCCGGGGGAACAAGTTGCGGGAGGTTAAGCCTCTCCCGTTAATCTGGGGTACCTCTTCTCGTTCTTTACGTCGGGAAGAGGTACGTTTAGCCCGTTTACGAATTGGACATTGTCGTTTTAGTCATAGTTACCTGCTCAGTGGTGATCCCGCTCCGCTGTGTCAGCAGTGTGACGTGCCCTTAACGGTGCGTCACATTTTAACTGAGTGTCAAGTTTTAGCTCCACTGCGCGTTCGCCTGGGTCTGCCTGTTGGCATAGCCAACGTTTTGGCAGACGACGCGCATGCTGTAGAATGTCTTTTACGTTTTATAAGTGACATTGATTTTATTCGTCGCATTTGATGCGCTGAGCGTCTTTTAGCTTTGTTATTTGATTCTGTATGTTTTTATAGGGACTTACTCCCCAGAGACATATGGCGCTCATGTCCCGCATTCTACAGTTCTTGACACGTTTTAATCTTTTATTGGCTATGCTTTTAGTGTGTTGGTTTTTGAGATATATTTCTTGTTATTATTGTTGTTATTGTTATTCTTGTTGTTATTTTTATCCTTGTTGTTATTGTTATTGTTATTGTTATGCTATTGTTAGTTTTAACTTTTTGGACATCGCGGGTTTGTGTCCCGTTTTTTAATTATGCGGTTTTTTTACCTTTTATATTTTGACCTTATATTTTACACATTGTACGGGCGCTGATGACCCTAGCAGTTTAGCGCCCTTAAAACCGCATATCATCATCATCATCATCATTCCTCAAGGAATGTAACCCACGATCTCGTGTACCATGGATTTATTTTAGGCTATTACAGTGCCTTCCTCAAGGAATGTAACCCACGATCTCGTGTACCATTGATTCATTTTAGCCTGTTACAGTGCCTGCCTCAAGGAATGTAACCCAGGACTTCGTGAACCATGGATTCATTTTAGCATGTTACAGTGCCTGCCTCAAGGAATGTAACCCAGGACCTCGTGAACCATGGATTCATTTTAGCCTGTTACAGTGCCTGCCTCAAGGAATGTAACACAGGACCTCGTGTACCTTGGATTCATGTAAGACTGTTAGAGATCCTGCCTCAAGGAATGTAACCCAGGACCTCGTGTACCACGGATTCATGTAAGGCTGTTAGAAATGCTGCCTCCAGGAATGTAACCCAGGACCTCATCTACAATGGATTCATTTTAGACTGTTACAGTGCCTGCCTCAACGAATGCAACACAAGGACAACGATTAGCATGGATTCATTTTAGGCTGTAACAGTGCCTGCCTCAAGGAATGTAAACCAGGACCTCGTGTACCAGGGATTCATTTTAGGCTGTTACAGTGCCTGCCTCACGGAATGTAAAACAGGACCTCGTGTACCAAGGATTCATGTAAGACTGTTAGAGATTCTGCCTCAAGGAATGTAACCCAGGACGTCGTGTACCATGGATTCATGTAAGGTGTTTGAAAATCTGCCTCAAGGAACGTAACCCAGGACCTCGTCTACCTTGGATTCAATTTAGGCTGTCACAGTGCCTTCCTCAAGGTATGTAACACAGGACCTCGTGTACCATGGATTCATTTTAGGGTTTTACAGTGCCTGCTTCAAGGAATGTAATTTAGAACTTCGTCTACCACGGATTCATTTTAGGCTGTTAGAAATTCTGCCTCAAGGAATGTAACCCAGGATCTCGTGTACCATGGATTTATTTTAGGTTGTTAAAGTGTCTGCTTCAAGGAATTTACCCCTCAGGGGCTCACCTTATGAGAGTACGGGTTTTTGGCGCACCCGGGGTTCCCGAGCCAATCATCGCCACATTCATCCCCTCACCCCCATCCGGTCGAGTTGGGTTCTTCTCGTGACCGGTGGACACAAGGTAGGCTCTCGTGCGTTCTTTGCATTCCATTCATACCGCACCTCACCATCGTTTCTTTCTTTCTTTGTCACTTTCCGGCCATTTCGCACCACATCTCTTTTTCATCCCCGCCGGCCTACCTTGCGTGCGAAACGCCCACACAGTTTTATTTGTTTTATCTTTTCTTTTAATCCTCCGTGGACACAGCCTGACGGATACCCGCGCACGGGGTGTGCAGCTGGGTGAGTGGGTAATGGCGTCATCCCCACCAGTCGGGGTCGTCATGTAGGGTTTGTGTTCGTATCCGCTGTTCAACTGCAGTCCCGCGGGGAGCCATTGCATGAGCTGCTGACTTCTGACGGCGATTGGGTACCTCTGTCTATGTTTTTGGAGGTGTGACCCTGGGGTTAGATAGGTATAGATAGGCCACTCACCCAAGCCGGGGTAACGCCCGAGAAGTCAGAGCCCGAGGTCGGAGACGGTTGCAATGGTGGAGGATTTATCTCGCTATGGAGCACCCCCCTCCATTAATACAAACAAGCGCCGAAAAGTTATTGTAACAGAAGTAGCACCGCCGTCATCTGGTTGTTAGTTGGTCATTTCAAGAAAAGAAGAAGGACTGAACTTTGAGAAGGTGAACCCTTTTATAATTCAGAACGGCATAGATGCTATTGCTGGTGCGGTTCAATCCTGCACTCGTCTACGGAATGGTTCCTTATTGGCACAAACTAAGTCCGATCAGCAAAGTAAGACCTTGTTGCGCGCTACGCTTCTCCACGGCTATCCCATCCGTGTCGAGAAGCACCGCACATTGAATTCCTGTCGAGGCGTCAATACCACCCATAGCCTCGATGGTATATCGGACGAGGACCTGGTAGAATATCTTGCAGACGAGAAAGTGACAGCGGTCCATCGAGTGCAGGCCAAACGCGACGGCGTATTGGTACCCACTCGTACCCTGTTTATTAAATTTGATGGCGTCGATCTGCCCACGAGCATTTCCGCAGGGTACGAACGGATTTCTGTGAGGCCTTATACTCCTAGACCTCTGCGTTGTTTTAAATGCCAACGTTTTGGGCATACGCAAGTCTCTTGTAAGAGTGCCGTAAACATCTGTGCAACATGTAGCCAGCCCTCACACGAAGGTACCTGTTCAACAGCCCCCGTCTGCGTTAATTGTAAAGGGTCTCATTCTGCTTCGTTTTACGACTGTCCGCGGTACTTGGACGAGAAGGCGATCCAGGAGATCCGGGTAAAGGAAAAACTCTCCTTCGCTGAAGCCCGGAGGCGTTACCATGCGCGCCAACCTTCACTCCTGCGATCTGGCACATTTATTTCCGTTGTTGCCTCGCCAGTACCTCGAGTAGATGCCGAAACTGAGACCTGGACCATGACTGGATTAACCGCAACTACCATCCGGCCGTCCATTAAAGCTACTGTTACCAAGCCCTATAAACCTGGTCCAAAGTCAATGAAGTCGCAAGCCGCTGAAAAGAAACCCAAGCAGAAACTTCGTAGGGAAGATTTTTTGAAAGACCCTCCGCGTGCGCGCGGTAACAAAAGTTCACCCTCTCCTCCTCGGAGGTCGCTGTCCCAGGAAGGTCCTGGGACAAGCTGAACTCGGCGGCACCCCTCACCCATCGCCATCCAGAACCGATTCACGGCGCTTGAATCGGTTTCTGGCACTGAGCGCGTGGGCCCTCCCTCCGAGGAAGCTATGGAGTCTGGCCAACTCCATCCAAAAGCCCGAGCCCCAAGGTTAAACAAAAGGTAATTTTAAGCCGCCCTTCTAAGTAGACAGTTTATCCCTTTTATTCATGGCTATCCTGACCTGGAATGTACGTGGTGTACGATCGCATAGGGCGGAATTGCAACTTTTATTGCGTTCCCATTCGCCTATGGTCGTATGTTTGCAGGAGACTAAGCTTCGCCCTCACGATCCTTTTGATCTCCGAGGATATACTCCGGTTCACTACGACCTTGACCCGGAGGAGCGTACTCCTGCTCATGGAGGTGTCATATTGTTAGTGCGTAACGACGTTCATTTTAAACATGTCACACTTACATCCGACTTGCAAGCTGTTGCCGTTCGCCTTCACTTACCCGGCTTTTTGTTTTCTGCTTGCCCTGTGTATTCACCTCCATCGTCTCCCCTCGCTCCCGCGGACATTCGAGCTCTCCTGTCCGCTCTCCCAACACCATTTACTCTGTTGGGAGATTTTAATACCCATCACCCACTGTGGGGTTCGCCAAGGGCTTGTGCGAGGGGCACTCTTCTTTCCGACATTTTTTATCAGTTCAATCTCACCATCCTCAATACAGGTGCACCTACTTTTATTTCTGATCCTTCTGGTACATTCTCTCACCTGGACCTTGCCATTTGCTCACTCCAGCTTGCTCATCGTCTTCAGTGGAACGTCGTCGCGATGGCGAGGGGCGAGATGTAATGATATGCACAGAACGCACGAGAGTCTACCTTGATTCCCCCGGTCACGAGAACGAACCCACCTCTACCGGACGGGGATGAAATGATGAAGATGGCGATGATTGGCTCGGGAACCTCCGGGTGCGCCAAAAACCCGTACTCACATAAGGTGAGCCCCTGAGGGGAGGATGAACGGGGAATTGCGCGTTCGGCGGCAGAGAAAATCGGTTACGTAAGGTGCTGCAATGGTTGGTTAATGTCGGCGAAGGGCTGATCGTAAAAATGCACGAGGCTGGAATACAAGCTCCAGTCGTCTTTTGTGAATATCCAGGTAGGTACACTGGAATGCTGTACGTGGTGTAACAGAAGAGAAACGATGCAGGGAAAATGGTCGCTGGAGTAGGTGTCAGCGACGACGTTCCACTGAAGACGACTAGCAAGCTGAAGTGAGCAAATAGCAAGGTCCAGGTGAGAGAATGTACCAGAAGAATCAGAAATAAAAGTAGGTGCACCTGTATTGAGGATGGAAAGATTGAACTGGTAAAAAATGTCGGAAAGAAGAGTTCCCCTCGCACAAGCCCTTGGCGAGCCCCACAGTGGGTCCCCCAGGGGCTCACCTTTTGTGAGTACGGGTTAGGCGCACCCGGGGTACCCGAGCCAATCATCGCCTACATCATCCTTCCACCCCCATCCGGTCGAGGTGGGTTCTTCAAGTGACCGGTGGATACAAGGTAGGCTCTCGTGCGTTCGTTACATTCCATTCATACCGCACCTCACCGTCGTTTCTTTCTTCTCTTGTCACTTTCCGGCAATTTCGCACCACGACATTCGCATATCTCTCTTTTTCTTCCCCGCCGGCCTACCTTGCGTGCGAAACGCCCACACAGTTTTAGTTTCTTTTATCTTTTTATTTAAATCCTCCGTGGACACAGCCTGACGGATACCCGCGCACCGCGTGCGCAGCTGGGTGAGTGGGTAATGGCGTCATCCCCACCACCCGGGGTCGTCATGTAGGGTTGTTGTTCGTATCCGCTGTTCAACTGCAGTCCCGCGGGGGGGCCATTGCATGAGCTGCTGGCTTCCGACGGCGATTGGGTCCCTCTGTCTATGTTCTGGGAGGTGTGACCCTGGGGTGAGCTAGGTATAGATAGGCCACTCACCCAAGCCGGGGTAACGCCCGGGAAGTCAGAGCCCGAGGTCGGAGACGGCTGCAATGGTGGAGGATTTATTTCGCTATGAAGCACCCTTCCTCCATTACTACTAACAAGCGCCGAAAAGTTTATGTAACAGAAGTGACACCACCGACAACTGGTTGTTACTTGGTCATTTCACGAACCGAAGAAGGACAAAGTTTTGAGAAGGTGAACCCTTTCATCATACAAAAGGGGATTGATGCAATTGCTGGTGCGGTTCAGTCCTGCACTCGTCTACGGAATGGTTCCTTATTAGCCCAAACGAAATCCGATCAGCAAAGTAAGACCTTGTTGCGCGCTACGCTTCACCACGGCTATCCCATCCGTGTGGAGAAGCACCGCACATTGAATTCCTGTCGAGGCGTTATTACCACCCATAGCCTCGATGGTATATCGGACGAGGACGTGGTAGAATATCTTGCAGACCAGAAGGTGACAGCGGTCCATCGAGTGCAGGCCAAACGCGACGGCGTATTGGTACCCACTCGTACCCTGTTTATTACATTTGATGGCGTCGATCTGCCCACGAGCATCTCCGCAGGGTACGAACGAATTTCTGTGAGGCCTTATATTCCTAGACCTCTGCGTTGTTTTAAATGCCAACGTTTTGGGCATACGCAAGTCTCATGTAAGAGTGCCGTTAACATCTGTGCAACATGTAGCCAGCCCTCACACGAAGGTACCTGTTCAACAGCCCCCGTCTGCGTTAATTGTAAAGTGTCTCATTCTGCTTCGTTTGCCGACTGTCCGCGGTACTTGGACGAGAAGGCGATCCAGGAGATCCGGGTAAAGGAAAAACTCTCCTTCGCTGAAGCCCGGAGGCGTTACCATGCGCGCCAACCTTCACTCCTGCGATCTGGCACATTTAGTTCTGTTGTTGCCTCGCCGGTACCACGAGTAGATGCCGAAACTCAGACCTGGACCTTGACTGGATTAACCGCCACTACCATCCGGCCGTCCATTAAGGCTACAGTTACCAAGCCGTATAAACCTGGTCCCAAGTCCATGAAGTCGCAAGCCGTTGAAAAGAAACCCAAGCAGAAACTTCGCAGGGAAGATTTTTTAAAAGACCCTCCGCGTGCGCGCGGTAACAAAAGTTCACCTTCTCCTCCTCGGAGGTCGCTGTCCCAGGAAGGTCCTGGGACAAGCCGCGCTCAGCGGCACCCCTCACCCATCGCCACCCAGAACCGACTCACGGCGCTTGAATCGGTTTCTGGCACTGAGCGCGTGGGCCCTCCCTCCGAGGAAGCTATGGAGTCTGACCAACTCCATACAAAAAGCCCGAGCCCAAAGGTTAAACAAAAGGTAATTTTAAGCCGCCCTTCTAAATAGACAGTTTATCCCCTTTTTCTTCATGGCTATCCTGACCTGGAATGTACGTGGTGTACGATCGCATAGGGCGGAACTGCAACTTTTATTGCGTTCCCATTCACCTATGGTCGTGTGTTTGCAGGAGACCAAGCTTCGCCCTCACGACCCTTTCGATCTCCGAGGGTTCACTCCGGTTCGCTACGATCTTGAACCGGAGGAGGGTGCTCCTGTTCATGGAGGTGTTATGTTGTTGGTGCGTAATGACGTTCATTTTCAAACTATCACACTTACGTCCGACTTGCAAGCTGTTGCCATTAGACTGCAGTTACCCGGTTTCTTCTTTTCTGTTTGTTCTGTGTATACACCTCCATCGTCTCCCCTCGCTCCCGCGGACATTCGATCTCTCCTGTCCGCTCTCCCAACACCATTTCTTCTGTTGGGAGATTTTAATGCCCATCACCCACTATGGGGTTCGCCAAGGGCTTGTGCGAGGGGAACTCTTCTTTCCGACATTTTTTATCAGTTCAATCTTTCCATCCTCAATACAGGTGCACCTACTTTCATTTCTGATTCTTCTGGTACATTGTCTCACCTGGACCTTGCCATCTGCTCACTCCAGCTTGCTCGTCGTCTTCAGTGGAACGTCGTCGCTGACACCTACTCCAGCGTCCATTACCCCTGCATCGTTTCTCATCTGTTGCACCACGTACAGCCTTCCAGAGTACCTACCTGGATATTCGCAAAAGCCGACTGGAGCTTGTATTCCAGCCTCGTGCATTTTGACGACCAGCGCTTCTCCGACATTAACGAACTAGTGCAGTACCTTACGTCTACTATTTTCTCTGCTGCCGAACGCGCCATTCCCCGTTCATCCTCTCAACCTCGGCGAATGCCTGTTCCGTGGTGGAATGAGGATTGTCAGGCCGCCGTTCGTGCTCGTAGCGCTGCACTTAGGGTGTTTCGGCGCCACCCTACACTTGATAATTTGGTGACTTTTAAACAATCGCGCGCCAGGGCTCGTCGCATTATTCAGGATAGCAAGAAGGCATCTTGGGCTCGTTTTGTCGAGTCTTTTAATCGTTTTACGCCTTCATCTGTTGTTTGGGATAAACTTCGTCGTTTCTCAGGTAAAGTGTCACATTGCACTGTTTCTGGCCTTCAGGTTTCTAATGCCACCATAGTGGATCCGGCTGCCATCGCTAATACTCTGGGTTCTGCCTTTGAGGCGGTTTCCAGTTCAGACCATTATTCCGCCGGCTTTCGCTCTATTAAGGACCGGCAGGATTCCGCATCATATACTTTTCGGTCTGCTGATGATGAATGCTATAACGAACTACTCACAATGAGGGAGCTGGTGCACGCTCTTCATTGCTCTCGGCACTCCGCTCCCGGGCCGGACGGCATTCATGTCCTGATGTTAAAGAACCTTTCAGCCGACAGTAAACTCTTTCTCTTACAGGTCTATTACCGTATTTGGCAAGACGGCATTTTTCCTTCCGTTTGGCGCGAAGCCACCATTGTCCCTATACTTAAGCCTGGGAAGGACCGCCAACTATCTTCCAGCTACCGCCCTATCTCCCTCACCAGTTGCATTTGCAAGGTGATGGAGCGCATGATCAACGGGCGGTTGACATGGTGGCTTGAGTCTCAGAAACTTCTAGCGAACGCTCAGTGCGGGTTTCGTCGCTATCGCTCTACCGTCGACCATCTGGTGTCCTTGTCGACGCATATTATGAATGGATTTCTGAGAAAGTGTCAAACCGTGGCTGTATTTTTTGACCTGGAGAAAGCTTATGACACTTGTTGGAGGGGCGGCATTTTACGTACACTTCACGATTGGAATATCCGCGGTCGTCTTCCCATATTTCTTCGGGAGTTTATGACGGACCGCGTCTTTCGTGTACGTGTGGGCTCGGTTTTATCTCGTCGTTTTATTCAAGAGAACGGAGTACCGCAGGGCTCTGTACTCAGTGTCACACTTTTTGCGATTGCTATCAACCCCATTGTTCATTGTATTCCACCTGGCATTTCATCGTCCCTTTTTGTTGACGATTTCGCTATTTATAGTAGTTCACGGCGGACCTGTCTACTCGAACGCCGTCTCCAGAGCTGTATCGACCGTCTCTACGCCTGGAGTAACGCCAACGGCTTTAATTTCTCCGCCGAGAAATCCGTCTGCATCAACGTTTGGCGCCGGAAGTATTTCCCTCCGCCCTCTCTCCATCTTGGGCCAGGGATACTTCCGTTTGCAGACGAGGCGAAATGTTTGGGGTTGATTTTTGACAGGAAGTTGTGTTGGACCTCGCACGTTTCCTTTTTAAAAGCAAAGTGTGACCGTTCTCTTAATATTTTACGTGTTTTAAGTGGCACATCCTGGGGAGCTGATCGGACCGTCCTTCTTCGCCTTTATCGCTCTTTGGTCCGATCCAAGCTTGATTACGGGTGTATTGTTTATTCGTCGGCACGTCCATCTGTGTTACGTCGATTGAATGCCATTCACCATCGTGGCATAAGAGTCGCTACAGGGGCCTTTCCAACCAGCCCTGTTTTAGCCTGTATGCTGAAGCTGCAGAGCCTCCGCTGTCCTTCAGGCGTGAGATGCTCTTGTGCAGCTATGCTTGTCGACTCTCAAGCTTGCCTAACCACCCGTCCTTCGAGTTATTTTTCGAGGAGTCACTTGATCGTCACTATTTTATTCGCTCCTCTGCTTTGCTCCCACCAGGGGTTCGCTTTCGACAGCTCCTTCGGCATTTAGACGTTCCGCCAGCGCCGGCCCTTCCACGGGGGGAAACGCGTTTTCCTCCATGGTCTCGCGCTGAGGCCCACTGTCACCTTGGGCTAACGTCGATGCCGAAGACTGAGACCCGTGCTTCAGTCTTTAGATCGGCTTTTTTAGAAGTACGGGCTCAATTCGGAGACTTCCATTTTATCTTCACCGATGGATCCAAGACTGAAGCTGGAGTTGGATGTGCCTTTGTTTCTGGTCACTGTAGTTTTAAGTTTCGTTTACCTGGACAATGTTCAATTTTTACTGCCGAACTTTTTAGCATTTATCAATCTATTTTATACATTCAACGGCACGCCTTACAGCACTGTTTTATTTGTACGGACTCTCTGAGTGCCCTTCAGACTATTACTGCGCTGTACCATTACCACCCGCTTGTACAGCGCATACATGACCTGCTCCACTCGCTTGGTGTCACTGGCATCAGCGTGTCCTTCATGTGGATTCCAGGTCATGTGGGCATCTCTGGTAATGAGTCTGCCGACGCCGCTGCGAAATCGGCGATTTTATTACCCAGATTTTTTACCTCTGTTGTTCCCTCGTCAGATTCGTGTGTTATTTTACGTCGCCGCATCCTCTCGCGCTGGCGCGATGAGTGGACGGCCCTCCGGGGGAACAAGTTGCGGGAGGTTAAGCCGCTCCCGTTAATCTGGGGTACCTCTTCTCGTTCTTCACGTCGGGAAGAGGTACTTTTAGCCCGTTTACGAATTGGACATTGTCGTTTTAGTCATAGTTACCTGCTCAGTGGTGATCCCGCTCCGCTGTGTCAGCAGTGTGACGTGCCCTTAACGGTGCGTCACATTTTAACTGAGTGTCAAGTTTTAGCTCAACTGCGCGTTCGCCTGGGTCTGCCTGTTGGCATAGCCAACGTTTTGGCAGACGACGCGCATGCTGTAGAATGTCTTTTACGTTTTATAAGTGACATTGGTTTTAATCGTCGCATTTGATGCGCTGAGCGTCTTTTAGCTTTGTTATTTTATTCTGTATGTTTTAATAGGGACTTACTCCCCAGTGACATATGGCGCTCATGTCCCTCGCATTCTACAGTCCTTGACACGTTTTAATCTTTTATTGGCTATGCTTGTAGTGTGTTGGTTTTTGAGACATATTTATTGCTATTGTTACTATTGTTGTTATTGTTATTATTGTTATTGTTTTTATGGTTATTGTTATTGTTATTGTTATTCTATTGTTGTTTTTAACTTTTTTGACATCGCGGGTTTGTGTCCCGTTTTTTAATTATGCGGTTTTTTACCTGTCTTTTATTTTTTGACTTTATATTTTATACCTTGTAAGGGCGCTGATGACCTCAGCAGTTTAGCGCCCTTAAGCCGCATATCATCATCATCATCATCATCTCGTGACCGGGGGAATCAAGGTAGGCCCTCGTGCGTTCTGTGCATTTCATATCATGTCGCCCCTCGCCATCGTTTCTTTCTTCGCTTTTACTTCTGCACATTTCGCACCACGGCCATTCATTTACGCATCTCTTTTTCTTCCTCGCCGGCCTACCTTGCATCCGAAACGCCCACACAGTTTTAGCTTCTTTTACTTTTCTTTTAATCCTTCGTGGACACAGCCTGACGATTACCCGCGCACCAGGTGCGCAGCTGGTGAGTGGGTAATGGCGTCATCCCCACCACCCGGGGTCGTCATGTAGGGTTTGTGTTCGTATCCGCTGTTCAACTGCAGTGCCGCGGGGGGGCCATTGCTTGAGCTGCTGACTTCTGACGGCGATTGGGTCCCTCTGTCTATGTTCTGGTAGGTGTGACCCTGGGGTGAGTCTGGTATAGATAGGCCACTCACCCAAGCCGGGGTAACGCCCGAGAAGTCAGAGCCCGAGGTCGGAGACGGTTGCAATGGTGGAGGATTTATTTCGCTATGGAGCACCCTTCCTCCATTAATATTAACAAGTGCCGAAAAGTTTATGTAACAGAAGTGACACCACCGACAACTGGTTGTTACTTGGTCATTTCACGAACCAGGTGAGAGAATGTACCCGAAGAATCTGAAATAAAGGTAGGTGCACCTGTATTGAGGATGGAAAGATTGAACTGATAAAAAATGTCGGAAAGAAGAGTTCCTCTCGCAGAAGCCCTTGGCGAACCCCACAGTGGGTGATGGGTATTAAAACCTCCCAACAGAAGAAATGGTGTTGGGAGAGCGGACAGGAGAGCTCGAATGTCCGCGGGAGCGAGAGGAGACGATGGAGGTGAATACACAGAGAAAACAGATAACAAAAAGCCGGGTAAGTGAAGGCGAACGGCAACAGTTTGCAAGTCGGATGTAAGTGTGATAGTTTGAAAAAGAACGTCGTTGCGCACTAACAACATGACTCCTCCATCAGCAGGAGTACCCTCCTTCGGTTCAAGGTCGTAGCGAACCGGAGTATATCCTCGGAGATCAAAAGGATCATGAGGGCGAAGCTAAGTCTCCTGCAAACAAACGACCATCGGTGAATGGGAACGCAATAAAAGTTGCAGTTCCGCCCTATGCGATCGTACACCACGTACTTCCAGGTCAGGATAGCCATTAAGAAAAAGGGGATAAACTGTCTATTTAGAAGGGCGGCTTAAAATTACCTTTTGTTTAACCGTTGGGCTCGGGCTTTTTGTATGGAGTTGGTCAGACTCCATAGCCTCCTCGAAGGGAGGGCCCACGCGCTCAGAGCCAGAAACCGATTCAAGCGCCGTGAATCAGTTCTGGTTGGCAATGTGTGAGGCGTGCCGCCGAGCGCGGCTTGTCCCAGGATCTTCCTGGGACAGCGACCTCCGAGGAGGAGAAGGTGAACTTTTGTACCGCGCGCACGCGGAGAGTCCCTAAGAAAATCTTCCCTACGAAGTTTCTGCTTGGGCTTCTTTTCAGCGGCTTGCGACTTCATTGACTTGGGACCAGGTTTATAAGGCCTGGTAAATGTAGCCTTAATGGACGATCGGATGGTAGTGGCGGTTAATCCAGTCATGGTCCAGGTCTGAGTTTCGGCATCTACTCGTGGTACTGGCGAGGCAACAATGGAACTAAATGTGCCAGATCGCAGGAGTGAAGGTTGGCGCGCATGGTAACGCCTCGGGGCTTCAGCGAAGGAGAGTTTTTCCTTTACCCGGATCTCCTGGATCGCCTTCTCGTCCAAGTACCGCGGACAGTCGGCAAATGTTGCCGAATGAGACCCTTTGCAGTTAACGTAGACGGGGGCTGTGGTACAGGTACCTTCGTGTGAAGGCTGGCTACATGAGGCACGGATGGTAACGGCACTCTTACAGGAGACTTGCGTATGCCCAAAACGTTGGCATTTGAAACAACGCAGAGGTCTAGGTATATAGGGCCTCACAGCAATTCGCTCGTACCCTGCTGAAAGACTCGTGGGCTGATCGACGCCGTCGAAAGTCATAAACAGGGTACGAGTTGGTACCAAAATTCCATTGCGTTTTGCCTGCACTCGATGAACAGCTGTCACCTTTTGGTCAGAAAGATAGCCGACAAGTTCTTCGTCCGACATACCATCGAGGCAATGGGTGGTAATGACGCCTCGACAGGAATTCAAGGTGCGGTGCTTCTCGACACGGATAGGATAACCGTGGAGATGCGTGGCGCGCAACAAGGACGTACTTTGCTGTTTAGTTTTGGTTTGAACCAACAAGGAACCAATTCGAGGACGAGTGCAGGACTGAACTGTACCAGCAATTGCGTCAATCCCCTTTTGAATAATGAAAGGGTTAACCTTCTCAAAACTTTGTCCTTCTGTTCGTGAAATGACCAAGTAACAACCAGATGTCGGCGGTGCTACTTCCGTTACATAGACTTTTCGGCGCTTGTTGTTAGTAATGGAGAGAGGGTGCTCCATAGCGAAATAAATCCTCCACCATTGCAACCGTCTCCGACCTCGGGCTCTGACTTCCCGGGCGTTACCCCGGCTTGGGTGAGTGGCCTATCTATACCTATCTCACCCCAGGGTTACACCTCCCAGAACATAGACAGAGGGACCCAATGGCCGTCGGAAGTCAGCAGCTCATGCAATGGCCCCCTCGCGGGACTGTATTTGAACAGCGGATACGGACACATACCCTACATGAAGACCCCGGGTGGTGGGGATGACGCCATTACCCACTCACCCAGCTGCGCACGCGGTGCGCTCGTATCCGTCAGGCTGTGTCCACGGAGGATTAACTTAAAAGGTTAAAAGAAACAAAAGTGTGTGGGCGTTTCGCACTCAAGGTAGGCCGGCGAAGAAGTAAAAGAGACGTGTAAATGAATGAGCGTGGGGCGAAATGTGCATAAACAGAAGAGAAGATAGAAGCGATGGCGAGGGGCGACGTGGAATGAAATGCACAGAACGCACGAGATCCTACCTTGAGTCCCCCGGTCACGAGAACGAACCCACCTCGACCGGACGGGGATGAATGGGTGAAAATGGCTATGATGATGATGAGATGCGGTTTAAGGGCGCTAAACAGCTAAGGTCATCAGCGACCTTAAAAGTATAAAATGTAGTGTCCAAAAATAAAAGTCCGATAAAAAAACGCATAATTAAAAACGGGATACAAACCCACGAGTCCTAAAGGTAAAAAACAAAGCAACAAATACCAAATACGAACACACTAAAAACATGGTCAATAAAAGAGTAAAACAACGTGTCAAAACTGTAGAATGTCAGGGACACGAGCGCCAATGTCCACTGGGGACGGGATGCCCCATTAAAAAATCTGATGTGTTACACTCACATAACTTTCTCTACTCTTGTACAATCTAATTTTACAAACGCCTATTCTCCATATGCTTCATGTTAATCGAGATATCGAGATGTCAATCTTATTGGTAATTTTCTTGTAGATGCAAGGGGAATATGGTAGTTTTTAAGCGATAGTCAAATATTTTAACGCTGGTTGCTATGTGGCGAATTCCATTCTCTTTGCATGTTCAGGACATAAAAAAAAATGAATAACGAATTTGAGAAAAAGTATAAGTATTGGAAAATTTAAGGAAATAACAAGCAATATCTCGAAAACGGTTCACTCAACAAAAGAAACGTATATGACATAAGTTGTGTATTTTAACGCGATCTACATTTTTTATGTCGTAAAATGTTGTCTATCTCTTATGGTTTACCAGTTATGCAAAAGTCGTTCACAATGAAGAATATTTTTGGAGACATTCCCAGAAAATTCGAGATATACATTTTATTTGTCATGACAATATCTTAAACATATGATATTTTAATCAAAATCGTTAGAGCCGTTTTTGAGAAAATTAAAATTTTCGAAAAATGTTCCATGTAAAGGGTAGTCTGGGGTGGGGGGATTTTCTTGAAAACCTTCGTGTCGCATCTCTGGAAGATACTGAACCTAAATACCAAGTTTGGTGTTTATCCGACTGTTCGTTTTTGAGTTATGCTGTTCACAGACACACAGACACACACACAGACACACACACAGACACACACACACACAGACACACACACAGACACACACACGGACATGTTTCCAAAAATGCTTTTTTTGGATTCAGGAGGTCTCAAAACATGTATTTCCGGCGAAATCTCGGTATCGAATTTTTGGGTGGAATGCAATACTTCCCCTACTTACTATACGTAGTAGAGAAAGTAAAAAAAGATAAAATTACACAGTCAAAAGACGCTCAGCGCATCAAATGCGTCTGGTATATCCAATGTCATTGATAAAACGTAAAAGACACTCTACAGCACGCGCGTCGTCTGCCAAAACGTTGGCTAGGCCAACAGGCAGACCAACACCAACGCGCAAAGGAGCTAAAACTTGACACTCTGCTAAAATATGACGCACCGTTAGGGGTGCATCACACTGCTCACAGAGTGGTGCGGGGTCACCACTGAGCAAGTATCTATGGCTAAAAAGACAATGTCCGATTCGGAAGCGAGCTAAAAATACCTCTTCCCGACGACACGAAGGAGAAGAGGTACCCCAGAGCAACGGAAGAGGTTTAACCTCCCGCAACTTGTTCCCCCTTAGAGACGCCCACTCATCGCGCCAGCGCGAGAGGATACGGGTACGTAAAATAACATAAAAATCTGAGGAAGGAACAACACAGGTAAAATATCTGGGTTATAAAATGGCCGATTTGGCAGCGGCGTCGGCAGACTCGTTGCCTGAGATGCCCACATGACCTGGAATCCACAGGAAGGAGACGCTGATGCCAGAGGCTGTACGAGAGGGTGGTAACCGTACAGCGCATCAATACCCTGAAGGGGACTCAGACAGTCGGTACAAATAACACAGTGCCGTAAGTCGTGCCGCTGGATGTATAAAACAGATTGGTATATACTAAAAAGTTCGGCGGTATAAATCGAACATTGTCCAGGTAAACGAAAGGTAAAACTCTGTACACCAAAAACAAAGGCACATCCTACTCCAACATCAGTCTTAGACCCAACAGTATATATAAAATGACAGTCCCCGAACTGCGCCTGTAGTTTTAAAAAGGCGTATCTAAGAACAGAAGCAGGGGTCGCAATTTTCGGCATCGACGTTAGCCCAAGGTGGATCTGGGCCTCAGCGCGCGACCATGGAGGAAAACGCGTTTCCCCTCGGGTAAGGGCCGGCGCTGGCGTAACGTCCAAATGCCGAAGTAGCAGTCGAAATCGAACCCCTGGAGGGAGCAATCCAGAGGAGCTAACTGAATATTGCCGATCATGCGAATCCTCCTAAGATGTGGGAAGGACGAGTGGTCAGGTAAGCTGGAGCGTCGATAGGCATAGCTACACAAGAGCAAGAGGACAATGGAGGCTCTGCAGCTTCAACGTAAGGACTGGGCACGGGGCTAGTTGGAAAGGCCCCTGTAGCGACTCTAATACCACGATGATGAATGGGACTCAAGCGACGTAACACAGATGGACGTGCCGATGAAAAGGCAATACACCCGTAATCAAGTTTGGATCGGACCAAAGAGCGATATAGACGCAGAAGGACGGTCCGATCACCTCCCCAGGATGTGCCACTTAAAACACGTAAAAGACTAAGAGAACGGTCACACTTTGCTTTTAAACAAGAAATGTGCGAGGTCCAACACAACTTTCTATCAAAGATCAACCCCAAAAATTTCGCCTCGTCTGCAAATGGAAGGACCTCCGACCCAAGATGGAGAGAGGGCGGAGGGAAAGCCTTCCGGCGCCAGAAATTGATGCAGACGCATTTTTCGACGGAGAAATTAAAGCCGTTAGCGTTACTCTAGCCGTAGAGACCGTCGATACAGCTCTGTAGACGGCGTTCGAGTAGACAGGTCCGCCGTGAACTGCAATAAAGGGAAAAATCATCTACAAAAAAGGGAGGATGAAATGCCAGGTGGAATACAATCAACAATGGGGTTGATAGCAATTGCAAAAAGTATGACACTAAGTACCGAGCCCTGCGGTACTCCGTTCTCTTGAATGAAACGACTAGATAAAACCGAGCCCACACGTACACGAAACACGCGGTCCGTCATAAACTGCCGAAGAAATATGGGAAGACGACCGCGGATATTTCATGCGTAAAGTGTACGTATAATGCCGCCCCTCCAACAAGTGTCATAAGCTTTCTCCAGGACAAAAAATACAGCCACGGTTTGACACTTTCTCAGAAATCCATTCACAATATGCGTCGACAAGGACACCAGATGGTCGACGGTAGAGCGATAGCGCTGAAATCCGCACTGACCGTTTGTTAGAAGTTTCTGAGACTCAAGCCACCATGTCAACCGCCCGTTGATCATGCGCTCCAGCACCTTGCAAATGCAACTGGTGAGGGAGATAAGGCGGTAGCTGGAAGGAAGTTGGCATTCCTTCCCAGGCTTAGGTATAGGGACAATGGTGGCTTCGCGCCAAACGGAAGGAAAAATGCCGTCTTGCCAAATACGGTTATAGACCTGTAAGAGAAAGAGTTTACTGGGGAGCAACGAAGAGCGTGCTCCAGCTCCCTCATTGTAAGAAGTGCGTTATAACATTCATTATTAGCAGACCGAAAATTATATGGTGCAGAATCCAGCCGGTCTTTAATAGAGCGAAAGCCGGCGGAATAATGGTCTGAACTGGAAACCGCCTCAAAGGCAGATCCCAGAGTGTTAGCGATGGCAGCCGGATCCATTATAGTGGCATTAGAAACCTGAAGGCCAGAAACAGTACAATGTGACACTTTACCTGAGAAGCGACGAAGTTTATCCCAAACCACAGATGAAAACGCAAAGCGATTAAAAGATTCGACAAAACGAGTCCACGACGCCTTCTTGCTATCCTGAATAATGCGACGAGCCCTGGCCCACGATTGTTTAAAAGTCACCAAATTATCAAGTGTAGGGTGGCGCCGAAACACCCTAAGTGCAGTCCTACGGCACGAGCGGCGTCCCGACAATCCTCGTTCCACCACGGAACAGGTGGCCGCCGAGGTTGAGAGGATGAACGGGGAATTGCGCGTTCGGCGGCAGAGAAAATCGTAGACGTAAAGTGCTGCACTAGTTGGTTAATGTCGGCGAAGGACTGATCGTAAAAATGCACGAGGCTGCAATACAAGCTCCAGTCGGCTTTTGGGAATATCCAGGTAGGTACTCTGGAATGCCGTACGTGGTGCGACAGTAGAGAAACGATGCATCATCATCATCACACCCGTTCCTCCTCTAAACCTCGGCGACCACCTGTTCCGTGGTGGAACGAGGATTGTCGGGACGCCGTTCGTGCCCGTAGGACTGCACTTAGGGTGTTTCGGCGACACCCTACACTTGATAATTTGGTGACTTTTAAACAATTGCGCGCTAGGGCTCGTCGCATTATTCAGGATAGCAAGAAGGCATCGTGGACTCTTTTTGTCGAATCTTTTAATCGCTTTACGCCTTCTTCTGTTGTTTGGGATAAACTTCGTCGCTTCTCAGGTAAAGTGTCGCATTGTACTGTTTGTGGCCCGCAGGTTTCCAATGCCACTATTGTGGATCCGGCTGCCATCGCTAACACTCTGGGTGCTGCATTTAAGGCGGTATCCAGTTCAGACCGTTATTCCGCCGGCTTTCGCTCTATCAAAGACCTTCTGGATTCCGACACCTTTAATTTTCGGTCTGCTAATAATGAGTGTTATAATGAACTTTTCACAATGACGGAGCTGGAGCACGCTCTTCATTGCTCTAGGCACTCCGCACCTGGCCCGGACGGCATTCATGTCCTGATGTTAAAGCAACTTTCAGCCGACAGTAAACTCTTTCTCTTACAGGTCTATAACCGTATATGGCAACACGGCATTTTTCCTTCCGTTTGGCGCGAAACCACCATTGTCCCTATTCTTAAGCCTGGGAAGGATCGCCAACTACCTTCCAGCTACCGCCCTATCTCCCTCACCAGTTGCGTTTGCAAGGTAATGGAGCGCATGATCAACGGACGGTTGACATGTTGGCTTGAGTCTCAGAATCTTCTAGCGAACGCTCAGTGCGGATTTCGTCGCTATCGCTCTACTGTCGACCATCTGGTGTCCCTGTCGACGTATTTTATGTATGGATTTCTGAGAAAGTGTCAAACCGTGGCTGTGTTTTTTGACCTGGAGAAAGCTTATGACACTTGTTGGAGGGGCGGCATTTTACGTACACTTCACGCATGGAATATCCGCGGTCGTCTTCCCATATTTCTTCGGGATTTCATGACGCACCGCGTTTTTCGTGTACGCGTGGTCGCGGTTTATTCTCGTCGTTTTATTCAAGAGAACGGAGTACCGCAGGGCTCTGTACTCAGTGTCACACTTTTTGCGATTGCTATCAACCCCATTGTTGATTGAATTCCACCTGGCACGTCATCGTCCCTTTTTGTTGACGATTTTGCCATTTACTGCAGTTCACGGCGGACCTGTCTACTCGAACGCCGTCTCCAGAGCTGTATCGACCGTCTCTACGCCTGGAGTAACGCCAACGGCTTTAATTTCTCCGCCGAGAAATCCGTCTGCATCAACTTCTGGCGCCGGAAATATTTCCCTCCGCCCTCTCTCCATCTTGGGCCGGAGATGCTTCCGTTTGCAGACGAGGTGAAATTTTTGGGGTTGATTTTTGATAGGAAGTTGTGTTGGACCTCGCACATTTCCTTTTTAAAAGTAAGTGTGAGCGTTCTCTTAATCTTTTACGTTTTTTAAGTGGCACATCCTGGGGAGCTGATCGGACCGTCCTTCTTCGCCTTTCCCCTCAGGGGCCACCTTATGTGAGTACGGGTTTTTGGCGCACCCGGGGGTTCCCGAGCCAGTCATCGCCACATTCATCCCCTCACCCCCATCCGGTCGAGGTGGGTTCTTCAAGTGACCGGTGGACACAAGGTAGGCTCTCGTGCGTTCGTTACATTCCATTCATACCGCACCTCACCATCGTTTCCTTCTTCTCTTGTCACTTTCCGGCCATTTCGCACCACGACATTCGCATATCTCTCCTTTTCTTCCCCGCCGGCCTACCTTGCGTGCGAAACGCCCACACAGTTTTAGTTTCTTTTATCCTTTTATTTAAATCCTCCGTGGACACAGCCTGACGGATACCCGCGCACCGCGTGCGCAGCTGGGTGAGTTTGTAATGGCGTCATCCCCGCCACCCGGTGTCGTCATGTAGGGTTGTTGTTCGTATCCGCTGTTCAACTGCAGTCCCGCGGGGGGGCCATTGCATGAGCTGCTGGCTTCCGACGGCGATTGGGTCCCTCTGTCTATGTTCTGGGAGGTGTGACCCTGGGGTGAGCTAGGTATAGAAAGGCCACTCACCCAAGCCGGGGTAACGCCCGGGAAGTCAGAGCCCGAGGTCGGAGACGGTTGCAATGGTGGAGGATTTTTTTCGCTATGGAGCACCCTTTCTCCATTGTTGACAACAAGCGCCGCAAAGTTTTAGTAACAGAAGTAGCACCGCCAACAGCTGGTTGTTACTTAGTGATTACCCGTACAGAGGAGGGACAATCATTCGAGAAGGTGAAACCGTTTATTATCCAGAAGGGCATTGACTCAATTGCTGGTCCCCTCAGGGGCTCACCTTATGTGAGTACGGGTTTTTGGCGCACCCGGGGGTTCCCGAGCCAGTCATCGCCACATTCATCCCCTCACCCCCATCCGGTCGAGGTGGGTTCTTCAAGTGACCGGTGGACACAAGGTAGGCTCTCGTGCGTTCGCTACATTCCATTCATACCGCACCTCACCATCGTTTCCTTCTTCTCTTGTCACTTTCCGGCCATTTCGCACCACGACATTCGCATGTCTATCTTTTTCTTCCCCGCCGGCCTACCTTGCGTGCGAAACGCCCACACAGTTTTAGTTTCTTTTATCTTTTTATTTAAATCCTCCGTGGACACAGCCTGACGGATACCCGCGCACCGCGTGCGCAGCTGGGTGAGTGGGTAATGGCGTCATCCCCACCACCCGGGGTCGTCATGTAGGGTTGTTGTTCGTATCCGCTGTTCAACTGCAGTCCCGCGGGGGGGCCATTGCATGAGCTGCTGGCTTCCGACGGCGATTGGGTCCCTCTGTCTATGTTCTGGGAGGTGTGACTTTGGGGTGAGCTAGGTATAGATAGGCCACTCACCCAAGCCGGGGTAACGCCCGGGAAGTCAGAGCCCGAGGTCGGAGACGGTTGCAATGGTGGAGGATTTATTTCGCTATGGAGCACCCTTCCTCCATTACTACTAACAAGCGCCGAAAAGTTTATGTAACAGAAGTGACACCACCGACAACTGGTTGTTACTTGGTCATTTCACGAACCGAAGAAGGACAAAGTTTTGAGAAGGTGAACCCTTTCATCATACAAAAGGGGATTGATGCAATTGCTGGTGCGGTTCAGTCCTGCACTCGTCTACGGAATGGTTCCTTATTAGCCCAAACGAAATCCGATCAGCAAAGTAAGACCTTGTTGCGCGCTACGCTTCTCCACGGCTATCCCATCCGTGTCGAGAAGCACCGCACATTGAATTCCTGTCGAGGCGTTATTACCACCCATAGCCTCGATGGTATATCGGACGAGGACCTGGTAGAATATCTTGCAGACCAGAAGGTGACGGCGGTCCATCGAGTGCAGGCCAAACGCGACGGCGTATTGGTACCCACTCGTACCCTGTTTATTACATTTGATGGCGTCGATCTGCCCACGAGCATCTCCGCAGGGTACGAACGAATTTCTGTGAGGCCTTATATTCCTAGACCTCTGCGTTGTTTTAAATGCCAACGTTTTGGGCATACGCAAGTCTCATGTAAGAGTGCCGTTACCATCTGTGCAACATGTAGCCAGCCCTCACACGAAGGCACCTGTTCAACAGCCCCCGTCTGCGTTAATTGTAAAGGGTCTCATTCTGCTTCGTTTGCCGACTGTCCGCGGTACTTGGACGAGAAGGCGATCCACGAGATCCGGGTAAAGGAAAAACTCTCCTTCGCTGAAGCCAGGAGGCGTTACCATGCGCGCCAACCTTCACTTCTGCGATCTGGCACATTTAGTTCTGTTGCTGCCTCGCCGGTACCACGAGTAGATGCCGAAACTCAGACCTGGACCTTGACTGGATTAACCGCCACTACCATCCGGCCGTCCATTAAGGCTACAGTTACCAAGCCGTATAAACCTGGTCCCAAGTCCATGAAGTCGCAAGCCGTTGAAAAGAAACCCAAGCAGAAACTTCGCAGGGAAGATTTTTTTTTTTTTTTTTTTTTTTTTTTAAAGACCCTCCGCGTGCGCGCGGTAACAAAAGTTCACCTTCTCCTCCTCGGAGGTCGCTGTCCCAGGAAGGTCCTGGGACAAGCCGCGCTCAGCCGCACCCCTCACCCATCGCCACCCAGAACCGATTCACGGCGCTTGAATCGGTTTCTGGCACTGAGCGCGTGGACCCTCCCTCCGAGGAAGCTATGGAGTCTGACCAACTCCATACAAAAAGCCCGAGCCCAAAGGTTAAACAAAAGGTAATTTTAAGCCGCCCTTCTAAATAGACAGTTTATCCCCTTTTTCTTAATGGTTATCCTGACCTGGAATGTACGTGGTGTACGATCGCATAGGGCGGACCTTCAACTTTTATTGCGTTCCCATTCACCTATGGTCGTGTGTTTGCAGGAGACCAAGCTTCGCCCTCACGGCCCTTTCGATCTCCGAGGGTACACTCCGGTTCGCTACGATCTTGAACCGGAGGAGGGTGCTCCTGCTCATGGAGGTGTTATGTTGTTGGTGCGTAATGACGTTCATTTTCAAACTATCACACTTACGTCCGACTTGCAAGCTGTTGCCATTAGACTGCAGTTACCCGGTTTTTTCTTTTCTGTTTGTTCTGTGTATACACCTCCATCGTCTCCCCTCGCTCCCGCCCCCTCAGGGGCTCACCTTATGTGAGTACGGGTTTTTTGGCGCACCCGGGGGTTCCCGAGCCAGTCATCGCCACATTCATCCCCTCACCCCCATCCGGTCGAGGTGGTTTCTTCAAGTGACCGGTGGACACAAGGTAGGCTCTCGTGCGTTCGTTACATTCCATTCATACCGCACCTCACCATCGTGTCTTTCTTCTCTTGTCACTTTCCGGCCATTTCGCACCACGACATTCGCATATCTCTCTTTTTCTTCCCCGCCGGCCTACCTTGCGTGCGAAACGCCCACACAGTTTTAGTTTCTTTTATCTTTTTATTTAAATCCTCCGTGGACACAGCCTGACGGATACCCGCGCACCGCGTGCGCAGCTGGGTGAGTGGGTAATGGCGTCATCCCCACCACCCGGGGTCGTCATGTAGGGTTGTTGTTCGTATCCGCTGTTCAACTGCAGTCCCGCGGGGGGGCCATTGCATGAGCTGCTGGCTTCCGACGGCGATTGGGTCCCTCTGTCAATGTTCTGGGAGGTGTGACCCTGGGGTGAGGTCGGTATAGATAGGCCACTCACCCAAGCCGGGGTAACGCCCGGGAAGTCAGAGCCCGAGGTCGGAGACGGTTGCAATGGTGGAGGATTTCTTTTCGCTATGGAGCACCCTTTCTCCATTAATACAAACAAGCGCTGAAAAACTATTGTAACAGAAGTAGCACCGCCGACATCTGGTTGTTACTTAGTCATTTCAAGAACAGAAGAAGGACAAAATTTTGAGAAGGTGAACCCTTTTATCATTCAGAAGGGAATAGATGCTATTGCTGGTGCGGTTCAATCATGCACTCGTCTACGGAATGGTTCCTTATTGGCACAAACTAAGTCCGATCAGCAAAGTAAGACCTTGTTGCGCGCTACGCTTCTCCACGGTTACCCCATCCGTGTTGAGAAGCACCGCACATTGAACTCCTGTCGGGGCGTCGTTACCACCCATAGCCTCGATGGTATATCGGACGAGGATCTCGTAGAATATCTATCCGATCAAAAGGTGACTGCAGTGCATCGAGTGCAGGCCAAACGCGACGGCGTATTGGTACCCACTCGTACCCTGTTTATTACATTTGATGGCGTCGATCTGCCCACGAGCATTTCCGCAGGGTACGAACGGATTTCTGTGAGGCCTTATATTCCTAGACCTCTGCGTTGTTTTAAATGCCAACGTTTTGGGCATACGCAAGTCTCCTGTAAGAGTGCCGTTAACATCTGTGCAACATGTAGCCCGCCCTCACACGAAGGTACCTGTTCAACAGCCCCCGTCTGCGTTAATTGTAAAGGGTCACATTCTGCTTCGTTTGCCGACTGTCCGCGGTATTTGGACGAGAAGGCGATCCAGGAGATCCGGGTAAAGGAAAAACTCTCCTTCGCTGAAGCCCGGAGGCGTTTCCATGCGCGCCAACCTTCACTCCTGCGATCTGGCACATTTAGTTCTGTTGTTGCCTCGCCAGTACCACGAGTAGATGCCGAAACTCAGACTTGGACCTTGACTGGATTAACCGCCACTACCATCCGGCCGTCTATTAAGGCTACAGTTACCAAGCCGTATAAACCTGGTCCCAAGTCAATGAAGTCGCAAGCCGTTGAAAAGAAGCCCAAGCAGAAACTTCGTAGGGAAGATTTTTTAAAAGACCCTCCGCGTGCGCGCGGTAACAAAGGTTCACCTTCTCCTCCTCGGAGGTCGCTGTCCCAGGATGGTCCTGGGACAAGCCGCGCTCAGCGGCACCCTTCACCCATCGCCACCCAGAACCGATTCACGGCGCTTGAATCGGTTTCTGGCACTGAGCGCGTGGGCCCTCCCTCCGAGGAAGCTATGGAGTCTGACCAACTCCATACAAAAAGCCCGAGCCCAAAGGTTAAACAAAAGGTAATTTTAAGCCGCCCTTCTAAATAGACAGTTTATCCCCTTATTCTTAATGGCTATCCTGACCTGGAATGTACGTGGTGTACGATCGCATAGGGCGGAACTGCAACTTTTATTGCGTTCCCATTCGCCTATGGTCGTATGTTTGCAGGAGACTAAGCTTCGCCCTCACGATCCTTTTGATCTCCGAGGATATACTCCGGTTCGCTACGACCTTGAACCGGAGGAGGGTACTCCTGCTCATGGTGGTGTCATGATTTTGGTGCGTAATGACGTTCATTTTACACCTGTCACACTTACATCTGACTTGCAAGCTGTTGCCGTTCGCCTTCACTTACCCGGCTTTTTGTTTTCTGTTTGCTCTGTGTATACACCTCCATCGTCTCCCCTCGCTCCCGCGGACATTCGATCTCTCCTGTCCGCTCTCCCAACACCATTTCTTCTGTTGGGAGATTTTAATGCCCATCACCCACTATGGGGTTCGCCAAGGGCTTGTGCGAGGGGAACTCTTCTTTCCGACATATTTTATCAGTTCAATCTTTCCATCCTCAATACAGGTGCACCTACTTTTATTTCTGATTCTTCTGGTACATTTTCTCACCTGGACCTTGCAATTTGCTCACTCCAGCTTGCACGTCGTCTTCAGTGGAACGTCGTCGCTGACACTTACTCCAGCGAGCATTACCCCTGCATCGTTTCTCTTCTGTCGCACCACGTACAGCATTCCAGAGTACCTACCTGGATATTCGCAAAAGCCGACTGGAGCTTGTATTCCAGCCTCGTGCATTTTGACGACCAGCCCTTCTCCGACATTAATCAACTAGTGCAGCACCTTACGTCTATTATTTTCTCAGCCGCCGAACGTGCAATACCCCGTTCCTCCTCCCAACCTCGGCGGCCACCTGTTCCGTGGTGGAACGAGGATTGTCGGGACGCCGTTCGTGCCCGTAGGACTGCACTTAGGGTGTTTCGGCGCCACCCTACACTTGATAATTTGGTGACTTTTAAACAATCGCGCGCCAGGGCTCGTCGCATTATTCAGGATAGCAAGAAGGCATCTTGGGCTCGTTTTGTCGAGTCTTTTAATCGTTTTACGCCTTCATCCGTTGTTTGGGATAAACTTCGTCGCTTCTCAGGTAAAGTGTCACATTGTACTGTTTCTGGCCTTCAGGTTTCTAATGCCACCATAGTGGATCCGGCTGCCATCGCTAACACTCTAGGTTCTGCCTTTGAGGCGGTTTCCAGTTCAGACCATTATTCCGCCGGCTTTCGCTCTATTAAGGACCGGCAGGATTCCGCATCATATACTTTTCGGTCTGCTAATGATGAATGCTATAACGAACTATTCACAATGAGGGAGCTGGAGCACGCTCTTCATTGCTCTCGGCACTCCGCTCCCGGGCCGGACGGCATTCATGTCCTGATGTTAAAGAACCTTTCAGCCGACAGTAAACTCTTTCTCTTACAGGTCTATAACCGTATTTGGCAAAACGGCATTTTTCCTTCCGTTTGGCGCGAAGCCACCATTGTCCCTATACTTAAGCCTGGAAAGGATCGCCAACTACCTTCCAGCTACCGCCCTATCTCCCTCACCAGTTGCATTTGCAAGGTGATGGAGCGCATGATCAACGGGCGGTTGACATGGTGGCTTGAGTCTCAGAAACTTCTAGCGAACGCTCAGTGCGGGTTTCGTCGCTATCGCTCTACCGTCGACCATCTGGTGTCCTTGTCGACGCATATTATGAATGGATTTCTGAGAAAGTGTCAAACCGTGGCTGTCTTTTTTGACCTGGAGAAAGCTTATGACACTTGTTGGAGGGGCGGCATTTTACGTACACTTCACGATTGGAATATCCGCGGTCGTCTTCCCATATTTCTTCGGGAGTTTATGACGGACCGCGTCTTTCGTGTACGTGTGGGCTCGGTTTTATCTCGTCATTTTATTCAAGAGAACGGAGTACCGCAGGGCTCTGTACTCAGTGTCACACTTTTTGCGATTGCTATCAACCCCATTGTTGATTGTATTCCACCTGGCATTTCATCGTCCCTTTTTGTTGACGATTTCGCTATTTATTGCAGTTCACGGCGGACCTGTCTACTCGAACGCCGTCTCCAGAGCTGTATCGACCGTCTCTACGCCTGGAGTAACGCCAACGGCTTTAATTTCTCCGCCGAGAAATCCGTCTGCATCAACTTCTGGCGCCGGAAGTATTTCCCTCCGCCCTCTCTCCATCTTGGGCCAGGGATACTTCCGTTTGCAGACGAGGCGAAATTTTTGGGGTTGATTTTTGACCGGAAGTTGTGTTGGACCTCGCACGTTTCCTTTTTAAAAGCAAAGTGTGACCGTTCTCTTAATCTTTTACGTGTTTTAAGTGGCACATCCTGGGGAGCTGATCGGACCGTCCTTCTTCGCCTTTATCTTTCTTTGGTCCGATCCAAACTTGATTACGGGTGTATAGTTTATTCGTCGGCACGTCCATCTGTGTTACGTCGTTTGAATCCCATTCATCATCGTGGTATTAGAGTCGCTACAGGGGCCTTTCCAACTAGCCCCGTGCCCAGTCTTTACGCTGAGGCTGCAGAGCCTCCGCTGTCTTTCAGGCGTGAGATGCTCTTATGTAGCTATGCTTGTCGGCTCTCAAGCTTGCCTAACCACCCGTCCTTCGATGTATTTTACGAGGATTCGCTAGATCGGCAATATTTCGTTAGCTCCTCTGCATTGCTCCCCCCAGGGGTTCGATTTCGACTGCTACTTCGGCATTTGGACGTTACGCCAGCGCCGGCCCTTACCCGAGGGGAAACGCGTTTTCCTCCATGGTCGCGCGTTGAGGCCCACATCCACCTTGGGCTAACGTCGATGCCGAAAAATGCGACCCCTGCTTCTGTTCTTAGATCCGCCTTTTTAGAACTACAGGCGCAGTTCGGGGACTGTCATTTTATGTATACTGATGGGTCTAAGACTGATGTTGGAGTAGGATGTGCCTTTGTTTTTGGTGTTCAGAGTTTTACTTTTCGTTTACCTCAACAATGTTCAATTTTTACCGCCGAACTTTTTAGCATTTATCAATCTGTTTTATTCATTCAGCGGCACGACTTACGGCACTGTTTTATTTGTACGGACTCTCTGAGTGCCCTTCAGGCTATTCATGCGCTGTACAATTACCACCCACTCGTACAGCGCATACATGACCTGCTCCACTCGCTCGGTGTCTCTGGCATCAGCGTCTCCTTCATGTGGATTCCAGGTCATGTGGGCATCTCAGGTAACGAGTCTGCCGACGCCGCTGCGAAATCGGCGATTTTATTACCCAGATTTTTTACCTCTGTAGTTCCCTCGTCAGATTCGTGTGCTCTTTTACGTCGCCGCATCCTCTCGCGCTGGCGCGATGAGTGGACGGCCCTCCGGGGGAACAAGTTGCGGGAGGTTAAGCCTCTCCCGTTAATCTGGGGTACCTCTTCTCGTTCTTCACGTCGGGAGGAGGTACTTTTAGCCCGCTTACGAATTGGACATTGTGTTTTTAGTCATAGGTATTTGCTCAGTGGTGACCCCGCACCACTCTGTGGGCAGTGTGACGTGCCCTTAACGGTGCGTCACATTTTAACAGAGTGTCAGGTTTTAGCTGCATTGCGTGCTCGTGTAGGTCTGCCTGTTGGCTTAGCCAACGTTTTGGCAGACGACACGCATGCTGTGGAATGTATTTTACGTTTTATTCATGACAGTGATTTTAATCTGCGCATTTAATGCGTTGAGCGTCTGTTAGCTTGGTACTTTTATTCTGTCTGTTTTTTATGGGAAGTCTTATCCCCAGTGGACATATGGCGCTCATGTCACTCGCATTCTACAGTTCCTGACACGTTTTAATCCTTTACTGCCTATGCTTTTAGTGTGTTGGTTTTCAGATATTTGTCTTGTTCTTTTTATTGTTATTATTGTTGTTATTGTTGTTATTGTTATTATTGTTATTGTTATATTTGTTATTGTTATATTGTTAGTTTTAGCCTTTTGAACATCGCGGGTTTGTGTCCCGTTTTTAACTATGCGGTTCTTTTACCTTTTTTATACTTTGCCCTTCTCTTTTATACACTGTAAGGGCGCTGATGACCATAGCAGTTTAGCGCCCTTAAACCGCATATCATCATCATCATCATCACCTCGCTCCCGCGGACATTCGATCTCTCCTGTCCGCTCTCCCAACACCATTTCTTCTGTTGGGAGATTTTAATGCCCATCACCCACTATGGGGTTCGCCAAGGGCTTGTGCGAGGGGAACTCTTCTTTCCCACATTTTTTACCAGTTCAATCTTTCAATCCTCAATACAGGTGAGCCTACTTTTATTTCTGATTCTTCTGGTACATTCTCACTCCTGGAACTTGCCATTTGCTCCCTCCAACTTGCTAGTCGTCTTCAGTGGAACGTCGTCGCTGACACCTACTCCAGCGACCATTACCCCTGCATCGTCTCTCTTCCTTCGCACCACGTACAGCATTCCACAGTACCTACCTGGATATTCCCAAAAGCCGACTGGAACCTGTATTCCAGCCTCGTGCATTTTTACGATCAGCCCTTCGCCGACATTAACCAACTAGTGCAGAACCTTACGTCTACGATTTTCTCTGCCGCCGAACGTGCAATTCCCCGTTCATCCTCTCAACCTCGGCGGCCACCTGTTCCGTGGTGGAACGAGGATTGTCGGGACGCCGTTCGTGCCCGTAGGACTGCACTTAGGGTGTTTCGGCGACACCCTACTCTTGATAATTTGGTGACTTTTAAACAATCGCGCGCCAGGGCTCGTCGCATTATTCAGGATAGCAAGAAGGCATCTTGGGCTCGTTTTGTCGAGTCTTTTAATCGTTTTACGCCTTCATCCGTTGTTTGGGATAAACTTCGTCGCTTCTCAGGTAAAGTGTCACAATGTACTGTTTCTGGCCTTCAGGTTTCTAATGCCACCATAGTGGATCCCGCTGCCATCGCTAACACTCTGGGTGCTGCGTTTGTGGCGGTTTCCAGTTCAGACCATTATTCCGCCGGCTTTCGCTCTATTAAAGACCGGCTGGACTCCGCATCATATCCTTTTCGGTCTGCTAATGATGAATGCTATAACGAACTATTCACAATGCGGGAGCTGGAGCACGCTCTTCATTGCTCTCGCCACTCCGCTCCTGGGCCGGACGGCATTCATGTCCTGATGTTAAAGAACCTTTCAGCCGACAGTAAACTCTTTCTCTTACAGGTCTATTACGGTATTTGGCAAGACGGCATTTTTCCTTCCGTTTGGCGCGAAGCCACCATTGTCCCTATACTTAAGCCTGGGAAGGATCGCCAACTACCTTCCAGCTACCGCCCTATCTCCCTCACCAGTTGCATTTGCAAGGTGATGGAGCGCATGATCAACGGGCGGTTGACATGGTGGCTTGAGTCTCAGAAACTTCTAGCGAACGCTCAGTGCGGGTTTCGTCGCTATCGCTCTACCGTCGACCATCTGGTGTCCTTGTCGACGCATATAATGAATGGATTTCTGAGAAAGTGTCAAACCGTGGCTGTCTTTTTTGACCTGGAGAAAGCTTATGACACTTGTTGGAGGGGCGGCATTTTACGTACACTTCACGATTGGAATATCCGCGGTCGTCTTCCCATATTTCTTCGGGAGTTTATGACGGACCGCGTCTTTCGTGTACGTGTGGGCTCGGTTTTATCTCGACGTTTTATTCAAGAGAACGGAGTACCGCAGGGCTCTGTACTCAGTGTCACACTTTTTGCGATTGCTATCAACCCCATTGTTGATTGTATTCCACCTGGCATTTCATCGTCCCTTTTTGTTGACGATTTCGCTATTTATTGTAGTTCACGGCGGACCTGTCTACTCGAACGCCGTCTCCAGAGCTGTATCGACCGTCTCTACGCCTGGAGTAACGCCAACGGCTTTAATTTCTCCGCCGAGAAATCCGTCTGCATCAACTTTTGGCGCCGGAAGTATTTCCCTCCGCCCTCTCTCCATCTTGGGCCAGGGATACTTCCGTTTGCAGACGAGGCGAAATTTTTGGGGTTGATTTTTGACAGGAAGTTGTGTTGGAACTCGCACGTTTCCTTTTTAAAAGCAAAGTGTGACCGTTCTCTTAATATTTTACGTGTTTTAAGTGGCACATCCTGGGGAGCTGATCGAACCGTCCTTCTTCGCCTTTATCGCTCTTTGGTCCGATCCAAGCTTGATTACGGGTGTATTGTTTATTCGTCGGCACGTCCATCTGTGTTACGTCGATTGAATGCCATTCACCATCGTGGCATAAGAGTCGCTACAGGGGCCTTTCCAACTAGCCCTGTACCCAGTCTGTACGCAGAAGCTGCAGAGCCTCCGCTGTCCTTCCGGCGTGAGATGCTTTTGTGCAGCTATGCTTGTCGACTCTCAAGCTTGCCTAACCACCCGTCCTTCGAGTTATTTTTCGAGGAGTCACTTGATCGTCACTATTTTATTCGCTCCTCTGCTTTGCTCCCACCAGGGATTCGCTTTCGACAGCTCCTTCGGCATTTAGACGTTCCGCCAGCGCCTGCCCTTCCACGGGAGGAAACGCGTTTTCCTCCATGGTCCCGCGCTGAGGCCCACTGTCACCTTGGGCTAACGTCGATGCTGAAGACTGAGACCCCTGCTTCAGTCTTTAGATCGGCTTTTTTAGAAGTACGGGCTCAATTCGGAGACTTCCATTTTATCTTCACCGATGGATCTAAGACTGAAGCTGGAGTTGGATGTGCCTTTGTTTCTGGTCACTGTAGTTTTAAGTTTCGTTTACCTGGACAATGTTCAATTTTTACTGCCGAACTTTTTAGCTTTTATCAATCTATTTTATACATTCAGCGGCACGCCTTACAGCACTGTTTTATTTGTACGGACTCTCTGAGTGCCCTTCAGACTATTTCTGCGCTGTACCATTACCACCCGCTTGTACAGCGCATACATGACCTGCTCCGCTCGCTTGGTGTCACTGGCATCAGCGTGTCCTTCATGTGGATTCCAGGTCATGTGGGCATCTCTGGTAATGAGTCTGCCGACGCCGCTGCGAAATCGGCGATTTTATTACCCAGATTTTTTACCTCTGTTGTTCCCTCGTCAGATTCGTGTGTTATTTTACGTCGCCGCATCCTCTCGCGCTGGCGCGATGAGTGGACGGCCCTCCGGGGGAACAAGTTGCGGGAGGTTAAGCCTCTCCCGTTAATCTGGGGTACCTCTTCTCGTTCTTCACGTCGGGAAGAGGTACTTTTAGCCCGTTTACGAATTGGACATTGTCGTTTTAGTCACAGTTACCTGCTCAGTGGTGATCCCGCTCCGCTGTGTCAGCAGTGTGACGTGCCCTTAACGGTGCGTCACATTTTAACTGAGTGTCAAGTTTTAGCTCCACTGCGCGTTCGCCTGGGTCTGCCTGTTGGCATAGCCAACGTTTTAGCAGACGACGCGCCTGCTGTAGAATGTCTTTTACGTTTTATAAGTGACATTGGTTTTAATCGTCGCATTTGATGCGCTGAGCGTCTTTTAGATTTGTTATTTTATTCTGTATGTTTTAATAGGGACTTACTCCCCAGTGACATATGGCGCTCTTGTCCCTCGCATTCTACACTCCTTGACACATTTTAATCTTTTATTGGCTATGCTTGTAGTGTGTTGGTTTTTGAGACATATTTATTGTTATTGTTACTAATGTTGTTATTGTTATTATTGTTATTGTTTTTATTGTTATTGTTATTGTTATTGTTATTCTATTGTTATTTTTAACTTTTTGGACATCGCGGGTTTGTGTCCCGTTTTTTAATTATGCGGTTTTTTACCTGTCTTTTATTTTTTGACTTTATATTTTATACCTTGTAAGGGCGCTGATGACCTCAGCAGTTTAGCGCCCTTAAGCCGCATATCATCATCATCATCATCAATTGCTGGTCCGGTTCTTTCCTGCACTCGGCTTCGTAATGGTTCGTTGCTAGTTCAAAGCAAATCCGAGGCACAAAGTAAGTCCTTGTTGAGCGCCACGCTTCTCCACGGTTATCCTATCCGTGTTGAGAAGCACCGCACCTTGAATTCTTGTAGAGGCGTTGTCACCACGCATAGCCTCGATGGTATCTCTGACGAAGACCTGGTGGAATATCTTGCAGACCAGAGGGTGACAGCGGTTCATCGAGTGCAGGCCAAACGCGACGGCGTGTTGGTACCCACTCGTACCCTGTTTATTACATTTGATGGCGTCGATCTGCCCACGAGCATATCCGCAGGGTACGAACGGATTTCTGTGAGGCCTTATATTCCTAGACCTCTGCGTTGTTTTAAATGTCAACGTTTTGGGCATACGCAAGTCTCATGTAAGAGTGCCGTTAACATCTGTGCAACCTGTAGCCAGCCCTCACACGAAGGTACCTGTTCAACAGCCCCCGTCTGCGTTAATTGTAAAGGGTCTCATTCTGCTTCGTTTGCCGACTGTCCGCGGTACTTGGACGAGAAGGCGATCCACGAGATCCGGGTAAAGGAAAAACTCTCCTTCGCTGAAGCCCGGAGGCGTTACCATGCGCGCCAACCTTCACTCCTGCGATCTGGCACATTTAGTTCTGTTGTTGCCTCGCCAGTACCACGAGTAGATGCCGAAACTCAGACCTGGACCTTGACTGGATTAACCGCCACTACCATCCGGCCGTCTATTAAGGCTACAGTTACCAAGACGTATAAACCTGGTCCCAAGTCAATGAAGTCGCAAGCCGTTGAAAAGAAGCCCAAGCAGAAACTTCGTAGGGAAGATTTTTTGAAAGACCCTCCGCGTGCGCGCGGTAATAAAAGTTCACCTTCTCCTCCTCGGAGGTCGCTGTCCCAGGATGGTCCTGGGACAAGCCGCGCTCAGCGGCACACTTCACCCATCGCCACCCAGAACCGATTCACGGCGCTTGAATCGGTTTCTGGCACTGAGCGCGTGGGCCCTCCCTCCGAGGAAGCTATGGAGTCTGACCAACTCCATACAAAAAGCCCGAGCCCAAAGGTTAAACAAACGGTAATTTTAAGCCGCCCTTCTAAATAGACAGTTTATCCCCTTATTCTTAGTGGCTATCCTGACCTGGAATGTGCGTGGTGTACGATCGCATAGGGCGGAACTGCAACTTTTATTGCGTTCCCATTCGCCTATGGTCGTATGTTTGCAGGAGACTAAGCTTCGCCCTCACGATCCTTTTGATCTCCGAGAGTACACTCCGGTTCGCTACGACCTTGAACCGGAGGAGGATACTCCTGCTCATGGAGGTGTCATGTTCTTAGTGCGTAACGACGTTCATTTTACACCTGTCACACTTACATCCGACTTGCAAGCTGTTGCCGTTCGCCTTCACTTACCCGGCTTTTTTTTCTGTTTCCTCTGTATATTCACCCCCATCGTCTCCCCTCCCTCCCGCGGACATTCGAGCTCTCCTGTCCGCTCTCCCAACACCATTTCTTCTGTTGGGAGATTTTAATGCCCATCACCCACTATGGGGTTCGCCAACGGCTTGTGCGAGGGGAACTCTTCTTTCCGACATTTTTTATCAGTTCAATCTTTCCATCCTCAATACAGGTGCACCTACTTTTATTTCTGATTTTTCTGGTACATTCTCTCACCTGGACCTTGCCATTTGCACAATCCAGCTTGCACGTCGTCTTCAGTGGAACGTCGTCGCTGACACCTACTCCAGCGACCATTTCCCCTGCATCGTTTCTCTTCTGTCGCACCACGTACAGCATTCCAGAGTACCTACCTGGATATTCGCAAAAGCCGACTGGAGCTTGTATTCCAGCCTCGTGCATTTTGACGATCAGCCCGTCTTCGACATTAATCAACTAGTGCAGCACCTTACGTCTATTATTTTCTCAGCCGCCGAACGTGCAATACCCCGTTCATCCTCCCAACCTCGGCGGCCACCTGTTCCTTGGTGGAACGAGGATTGTCGGACGCCGTTCGTGCCCGTAGGACTGCAGTTAGGGTGTTTCGGCGCCACCCTACACTTGATAATTTGGTGACTTTTAAACAATCGCGCGCCAGGGCTCGTCGCATTATTCAGGATAGCAAGAAGGCATCTTGGGCTCGTTTTGTCGAGTCTTTTAATCGTTTTACGCCTTCATCCGTTGTTTGGGATAAACTTCGTCGCTTCTCAGGTAAAGTGTCACATTGTACTGTTTCTGGCCTTCAGGTTTCTAATGCCACCGTCGTGGATCCGGCTGCCATCGCTAACACTCTGGGTTCTGCCTTTGAGGCGGTTTCCAGTTCAGACCATTATTCCGCCGGCTTTCGCTCTATTAAAGACCGGCTGGATTCCGCATCATATACTTTTCGGTCTGCTAATGATGAATTCTATAACGAACTATTCACAATGAGGGAGCTGGAGCACGCTCTTCATTGCTCTCGGCACTCCGCTCCCGGGCCGGACGGCATTCATGTCCTGATGTTAAAGAACCTTTCAGCCGACAGTAAACTCTTTCTCTTACAGGTCTATAACCGTATTTGGCAAGACGGCATTTTTCCTTCCGTTTGGCGCGAAGCCACCATTGTCCCTATACTTAAGCCTGGGAAGGATCGCCAACTACCTTCCAGCTACCGCCCTATCTCCCTCACCAGTTGCATTTGCAAGGTGATGGAGCGCATGATCAACGGGCGGTTGACATGGTGGCTTGAGTCTCAGAAACTTCTAGCGAACGCTCAGTGCGGGTTTCGTCGCTATCGCTCTACCGTCGACCATCTGGTGTCCTTGTCGGCGCATATTATGAATGGATTTCTGAGAAAGTGTCAAACCGTGGCTGTATTTTTTGACCTGGAGAAAGCTTATGACACTTGTTGGAGGGGCGGCATTTTACGTACACTTCTCGATTGGAATATCCGCGGTCGTCTTCCCATATTTCTTCGGGAGTTTAAGACGGACCGCGTCTTTCGTGTACGTGTGGGCTCGGTTTTATCTCGTGGTTTTATTCAAGAGAACGGAGTACCGCAGGGCTCTGTACTCAGTGTCACACTTTTTGCGATTGCTATCAACCCCATTGTTCATTGTATTCCACCTGGCATTTCATTGTCCCTTTTTGTTGACGATTTCGCTATTTATTGCAGTTCACGGCGGACCTGTCTACTCGAACGCCGTCTCCAGAGCTGTATCAACCGTCTCTACGCCTGGAGTAACGCCAACGGCTTTAATTTCTCCGCCGAGAAATCCGTCTGCATCAACGTCTGGCGCCGGATGTATTTCCCTCCGCCCTCTCTCCATCTTGGGCCAGGGATACTTCCGTTTGCAGACGAGGCGAAATTTTTGGGGTTGATTTTTGACAGGAAGTTGTGTTGGACCTCGCACGTTTCCTTTTTAAAAGCAAAGTGTGACCGTTCTCTTAATATTTTACGTGTTTTAAGTGGCACATCCTGGGGAGCTGATCGGACCGTCCTTCTTCGTCTTTATCGCTCTTTGGTCCGATCCAAGCTTGATTACGGGTGTATTGTTTATTCGTCGGCACGTCCATCTGTGTTACGTCGATTGAATGCCATTCACCATCGTGGCATAAGAGTCGCTACAGGGGCCTTTCCAACTAGCCCTGTACCCAGTCTGTACGCAGAAGCTGCAGAGCCTCCGCTGTCCTTCCGGCGTGAGATGCTTTTGTGCAGCTATGCTTGTCGACTCTCAAGCTTGCCTAACCACCCGTCCTTCGATGTATTTTACGAGGATTCGCTTGACCGGCAATATTTAGTTAGCTCCTCTGCATTGCTCCCTCCAGGGGTTCGATTTCGACTGCTACTTCGGCATTTGGACGTTACGCCAGCGCCGGCCCTTACCCGAGGGGAAACGCGCTTTCCTCCATGGTCGCGCGCTGAGGCCCACATCCACCTTGGGCTAACGTCGATGCCGAAAAATGCGACCCCTGCTTCTGTTCTTAGATCCGCCTTTTTAGAACTACAAGCGCAGTTTGGGGACTGTCATTTTATATATACTGATGGGTCTAAGACTGATGTTGGAGTAGGATGTGCCTTTGTTTTTAGTGTTCAGAGTTTTACTTTTCGTTTACCTCGACAATGTTCAATTTTTACCGCCGAACCTTTTAGCATTTATCAATCTGTTTTATACATTCAGCGGCTCGACTTACGGCACTGTTTTATTTGTACGGACTCTCTGAGTGCCCTTCAGGCTATTCATGCGCTGTACCTTTACCACCCACTCGTACAGCGCATACATGACCTGCTCCACTCGCTTGGTGTCTCTGGCATCAGCGTGTCCTTCATGTGGATTCCAGGTCATGTGGGCATCTCAGGTAATGAGTCTGCCGACGCCGCTGCGAAATCGGCGATTTTATTACCCAGATTTTTTACTTCTGTTGTTCCCTCGTCTGATTCGTGTATTATTTTACGTCGCCGCATCCTCTCGCGCTGGCGCGATGAGTGGACGGCCCTCCGGGGGAACAAATTGCGGGAAGTTAAGCCTTTCCCGTTGATCTGGGGTACCTCTTCTCGTTCTTGTCGTCGGGAAGAGGTAATTTTAGCTCGTCTACGGATTGGACATTGTGTTTTTAGTCATAGGTATTTGCTCAGTGGTGACCCCGCACCACTCTGTGGGCAGTGTGTCGTGCCCTTAACGGTGCATCACATTTTAACAGAGTGTCAGGTTTTAGCTGCATTGCGTGCTCGTGTGGGTCTGCCTGTTGGCTTGGCCAACGTTTTGGCAGACGACACGCGTGCTGTAGAATGTGTTTTACGTTTTATTCATGACAGTGATTTTAATCTGCGCATTTAATGCGTTGGGCGTCTGTTGGCTTAGTACTTTTATTCTGTCTGTTTTTTATGGGAACTCTTATCCCCAGTGGACATATGGCGCTCATGTCCCTCGCATTCTACAGTTCCTGACACGTTTTCATCTTTTATTGCCCTTGCTTTTAGTGTGTTGATTTTCAGAACTTTATATTGTTGTTATTGTTATTCTTGTTGTTCCTGTTATTGTTGTTATTGTTATTGTTATTGTTGTTATTGTTATTTTGTTATTGTTCTGTTGTTAGTTTTAGCTTTTTGAACATCGCGGGTTTGTGTCCCGTTTTTAACTATGCGGTTTTTTACCTGTTTTATATATTGACCTTATCTTTTATACATTGTAAGGGCGCTGATGACCGTAGCAGTTTAGCGCCCTTAAACCGCATATCATCATCATCAATTCTTCGCCTTTATCGCTCTTTGCTCCGATCCAAGCTTGATTACGGGTGTATTGTTTATTCGTCGGCACGTCCATCTGTGATACGTCGATTGAATGCCGTTCACCGTCGTGGCATAAGAGTCGCTACAGGGGCCTTTCCAACTAGCCCTGTACCCAGTCTGTACGCAGCAGCTGGAGAGCCTCCGCTGTCCTTCCGGCGTGAGATGCTTTTGTGCAGCTATGCTTGTCGACTCTCAAGCTTGCCTAACCACCCGTCCTTCAATGTATTTTACGAGGATTCGCTTGACCGGCAATATTTAGTTAGCTCCTCTGCATTGCTCCCTCCAGGGGTTCGATTTCGACTGCTACTTCGGCATTTGGACGTTACGCCAGCGCCGGCCCTTACCCGAGGGGAAACGCGCTTTCCTCCATGGTCGCGCGCTGAGGCCCACATCCACCTTGGGCTAACGTCGATGCCGAAAAATGCGACCCCTGCTTCTGTTCTTAGATCCGCCTTTTTAGAACTACAAGCGCAGTTCGGGGACTGTCATTTTATATATACTGATGGGTCTAAGACTGATGTTGGAGTAGGATGTGCCTTTGTTTTTAGTGTTCAGAGTTTTACTTTTCGTTTACCTCGACAATGTTCAATTTTTACCGCCGAACCTTTTAGCATTTATCAATCTGTTTTATACATTCAGCGGCTCGACTTACGGCACTGTTTTATTTGTACGGACTCTCTGAGTGCCCTTCAGGCTATTCATGCGCTGTACCTTTACCACCCACTCGTACAGCGCATACATGACCTGCTCCACTCGCTTGGTGTCTCTGGCATCAGCGTGTCCTTCATGTGGATTCCAGGTCATGTGGGCATCTCAGGTAATGAGTCTGCCGACGCCGCTGCGAAATCGGCGATTTTATTACCCAGATTTTTTACTTCTGTTGTTCCCTCGTCTGATTCGTGTATTATTTTACGTCGCCGCATCCTCTCGCGCTGGCGCGATGAGTGGACGGCCCTCCGGGGGAACAAATTGCGGGAAGTTAAGCCTTTCCCGTTGATCTGGGGTACCTCTTCTCGTTCTTGTCGTCGGGAAGAGGTAATTTTAGCTCGTCTACGGATTGGACATTGTGTTTTTAGTCATAGGTATTTGCTCAGTGGTGACCCCGCACCACTCTGTGGGCAGTGTGTCGTGCCCTTAACGGTGCATCACATTTTAACAGAGTGTCAGGTTTTAGCTGCATTGCGTGCTCGTGTGGGTCTGCCTGTTGGCTTGGCCAACGTTTTGGCAAACGACACGCGTGCTGTAGAATGTGTTTTACGTTTTATTCATGACAGTGATTTTAATCTGCGCATTTAATGCGTTGGGCGTCTGTTGGCTTAGTACTTTTATTCTGTCTGTTTTTTATGGGAACTCTTATCCCCAGTGGACATATGGCGCTCATGTCCCTCGCATTCTACAGTTCCTGACACGTTTTCATCTTTTATTGCCCTTGCTTTTAGTGTGTTGATTTTCAGAACTTTATATTGTTGTTATTGTTATTCTTGTTGTTCCTGTTATTGTTGTTATTGTTATTGTTATTGTTGTTATTGTTATTTTGTTATTGTTCTGTTGTTAGTTTTAGCTTTTTGAACATCGCGGGTTTGTGTCCCGTTTTTAACTATGCGGTTTTTTACCTGTTTTATATATTGACCTTATCTTTTATACATTGTAAGGGCGCTGATGACCGTAGCAGTTTAGCGCCCTTAAACCGCATATCATCATCATCAATTCTTCGCCTTTATCGCTCTTTGCTCCGATCCAAGCTTGATTACGGGTGTATTGTTTATTCGTCGGCACGTCCATCTGTGATACGTCGATTGAATGCCGTTCACCGTCGTGGCATAAGAGTCGCTACAGGGGCCTTTCCAACTAGCCCTGTACCCAGTCTGTACGCAGCAGCTGGAGAGCCTCCGCTGTCCTTCCGGCGTGAGATGCTTTTGTGCAGCTATGCTTGTCGACTCTCAAGCTTGCCTAACCACCCGTCCTTCGATTTATTTTACGAGGATTCGCTTGATCGACAATATTTCGTTCGCTCCTCTGCATTACTACCTCCAGGGGTTCTCTTTCGAAAGCTTCTTCGGCATTTGGACTTTACGCTAGCGTCGGCCCTTCCCAGGGGGGATACGCGTTTTCCTCCATGGTTGCGCGCTGAGGCCCAGTGTCACCTTGGGTTGAGGTCTATGTCGAAGAATGAGACCCCTTCTTCAGTTCTTAGATCGGCCTTTTTAGAACTTCGGTCGCAGTTCGGGGACTTTCGTTTTATATATGGATGGGTCTAAGACTGATCTTGGAGTAGGGTGTGCCTTTATTGATGATAATAGTAGTTTCACGTTTCGTTTACCCCGGCAATGTTCGATTTTCACCGCCGAACGTTTTAGTATTTATCAGTCACTTTTATACGTCCAGCGGTATGACCTACGACTCTGTTTTATTTGTTCAGACTCCCTGAGTGCTCTTCAAAGTATTCGCGCACTGTACACTTACCACCCCCTCGTACAGCGCATACATGGCCTGCACCACTCGCTTGGTGCCTCTGGCATCAGCGTCTCTATTATGTGGATTCCAGGTCATGTGGGCATCTCAGGGAACGAGTCGGCCGACGCCGCTGCGAAATCGGCGATTTTATTACCTAGGTTTTTTACACCTGTTGTTCCCTCGTCAGATTCGTGTGTTATTTTACGTCGCCGCATCCTCTCGCGCTGGCGCGATGAGTGGACGGCCCTCCGGGGGAACAAGTTGCGGGACGTTAAACCTCTTCCGCTAGTCTGGGCTACCTCTTCCAGTGCTTCTCGTCCGGAAGAGGTAATTTTAACACGCCTTCGTATCGGACATTGCATTTTTACTCATAGGTACTTGCTCAGTGGTGACCCCGCACCAGTTTGCGAACAGTGTGATGCGCCCTTAACGGTGCGTCACATTGTAACAGAGTGTCAAGTTTTAGCTCCATTGCGCGGTCAAGTGTGTCTGCCTGTTGGCATAGCCAACGTTTTGGCAGACGACGCGCATGCTGTACAATGTCTTTTACGTTTTATCCATGACAGTGATTTTAATAGGCGCATATGATGTGCTGAGCGACTTTTAATCTTGTGCTATTATATTGCCTTTTAATGGGGGCTCTACTCCCCAGCGGACATGTGGCGCTCATGTCCAAAACGTTCTACAGCTCTTGACACGTGGTTTTACTCTTTTATTGTTTTGTGTAACATGTTTTAGTGTGGTGATTTTAGGCTTTTTGTGCGTGCTTTTAGTGTTTTTACTTATGGACTTTTCCTGTTTTAGTTCTTGACTTATATTTACACCTTGTAAGGGCGCTGATGACCTCTGTTGTTTAGCACCCTTAACCCCATATCATCATCATCATCATCATCAATGAATTTAACCCAGGACCATGGATTCATTTTAGGCTGTTACAGTGCCTGCCTCAAAGAATGTAAACCAGGATCTCGTCTACCATGGATACATTTTAGGCTTTTTCATGGCCTGCCTCCAGGAATGTAACCCAGGACCTTGTGTACCATGGAATCATGTAAGGCTGTTAGAGTTTCTGCCTCCAGAAATGTAACCTATGACCTCGTCTACCATGGATTTATTTTAGGCTGTTTCAGTGCCTGCCTCCAGGAATATAACCCAGGACCTCGTGTACCATGGATTCATTTTAGGCTGTTACGGTGCCTGCCTCAAGGAATGTAACTTCGGAGCTAGTGTACCATGGGTTTATGTAAGGCTGTTAGAGATTCTGCCTCCAGTAATGAAAGCCAGGACCTCGTCTACAATGGATTCATGTAAGGCTGTTAGAGATTCTGTTTCCAGAAATGTATTCCAGGACTTCGTCTACCATGGATACTTGTAAAGGCTTTTAGAGATTCATCCTCCTGGAATGTAATCCAGGACCTCGTGTACCATGGATTCGTGTAAGGCTGTTTGAGATTCTGCCTCAAGAAATGTAACCCAGGACTTCGTGATCCATTGATTCATTTTAGCCTTTTTAGTGCCTGCCTCAAGGAATGTAACCCACGACCTAGTGTACCATGGATTCATGTAAGACTGTTACAGTGCCTGCCTCCAGAAATGTAACACACGACCTCGTGTACCATGGATTCATGTAAGGCTGTTACAGTGCCTGCCTCCAGGAATGTAACCCACGGCCTCGTGTACCATAGATGCATTTTAGGCTGTTTCAGTGCCTGCCTCAAGGAATGTAACCCACGACCTAGTGTACCATGGATTCATGTAAGACTGTTACAGTGCCTGTCTCCAGGAATGTAACCCACGGCCTCGTGTACCATAGATGCATTTTAGGCTGTTTCAGTGCCTGCCTCCAAAATTGTAACCCAGGACCTCGTCTACCATGGATTCATTTTAGGATTTTACAGTGCCTGTCTAAAGGAATGTAACCCAAACCTCGTGTACCATCGATTTATGTAAGGCTCTTATAGTTTCTGCCTCCAGAAATATAATCTACGTCCTCGTGTACCATGGATTCATTATACACCGTTACAGTGCCTGCCACAAGGAATGTAACCGAGGATCTCATCTACCATGGATTTATTTTAGGCTGTTACAGTGCCTGCCTCAATGAATGTAATCCAGGATCTCATCTACCATGGATTTATTTTAGGCTTTTACAGTGCCTGCCTCAGGGAATGTAACCAAGGACCTCGTCTACCATGGATTCATTTTAGGCTGTTACAGTGCCTGCCTCAAAGAATGTAAATCAGGATCTCGTCTACCATGGATACGTTTTAGGCTTTTTCATAGCCTGCCTCAAGGAATTTAACCCAGGACGTCTTGTACCACGGATTCGTTTTATGCTGATACAAGGCCTGCCTCAAGGAATGTAACTCCGGACCTTGTGTACCATGGATTCATGTAAGGCTGTTAGATTTTCTGCCTCAAGAAATGTAACCTATGACCTCGTCTACCATGGATTCATTTTAGGCTGTTTCAGTGCCTGCCTCCAGGAATATAACCCAGGAACTCGTGTACCATGGATTCATTTTAGGCTGTTACAATGCCCGCCTCAAGGAGTGTAACCCAGGACCTCGTGTACCATGGATTTATGTTAGGCTGTTACAGTTCCTGCCTAAAGGAATGTAACCAAGGACCTCGTCTACCCTAGATTTACTTTAGGCATTTACAGTTCCTGCCTCAAGAAAAGTAACCCACGACCTCGACTACCATCGATTTATTTTAGGCTGTTACAGTGCCTGGCTCAAGGAATGTAAACCAGGACCTCGTGTACGTTGGATTCATTTTAGACTGATACAGTGCCTGCCTCAAGGAATGTAACCCAGCACATCGTGTACCATGTATTCGTGCAAGGCTGTTAGAGATTCTGCCTCAAGGATTGTAACCCAGGACTTCGTGTTCAAGGGACTCATTTTAGGCTGTTTTAGTGCCTGCCTCAAGGAATGTAACCCAGGACCTCGTGTACCATGGATTCTTGTAAGGTGGTTATAGATTCATCCTCCTGGAATGTAAATCAAGACCACATGTACCATGGATTCATGTAAGGCTGTAGGAGATTCTGCCTCCCGGAATGTAACCCAGAACCTAGTCTACCATGGATTCGTTTTAGGCTGTTACCTTGACTGTGTCAAGAAATGTAAACCAGGATCTCGTGTACCATGTATTCATTTTAGGCTGTTACAGTGCCTGCCTCAAGGAATGTAACCCTCGACCTCGTCTACGATGGATTTGTTTTAGGCGTTTAAAGTGCCATCCTCAAGGAATGTAACCCAGGACCTCGTATACCATTTATTCGTTTTAGGCTGTTACTGTGCCTGCCTCAAGGAATGTAACACAGGACCTCGTGTACCATGGATCCATGTAAGGCTGTTAGAGATTCTACATCAAGGAATGTAACACAGGACCTCGTGTACCATGGATTCATATAAGACGGTTAGAGATTCTGCCTCAAGAAATGTAACCCAGGACTTCGTGTATCATGGATTCATGTAAGACTGTTAGAGATGCTGACTCAAGAAGTGTAACTAAGGACGTCGTGTACCATCGATTCATGTAAGACTTTTAGAGATTATGCCTCAAGGAATGTAACCCAGGACCTCGTGTACCATGGATTCGTGTAAGGCTGTTAGAGATTCTGCCTCCAGAAATGTAACCCAGGACCTCATCTACAATGCATTCATTTTAGGCTGTTACAGTGCCTGCCTCAGGGAATGTAACCAGGAACTCGTCTACCATGGATTCATTTTAGGCTTTTACAGTGCCTGCCTCAAGAAAGTGTAACCCAGGACCTCGTCTACCATGGATTTATTTTAGGCTGTTACAGTGCCTGCCTCAAGGAATTTAACCCAGGACCTCGTCTACCATGAATTTATTTTAGGCTGTTAGAGATTCTGCCTCCATGAATGTAACCCAGGACCTCGTCTACCATGGATTTATTTTAGGCTGTTACAGTGCCTGCCTCAAGGAATTTAACCCAGGACCTCGTCTACCATGGATTTATTTTAGGCTGTTACAGTGCCTGCTTCAAGGAATGTAACTCAGGACCTCGTCTACCATGGATTTATTTTAGGCTGTTACAGTGCCTGCCTCAAGGAATGTAACTCAGGACCTCGTCTACCATGGATTCATTTTAGGCTGTTACAGTGCCTGCCTCAAGGAATGTAACACAGGACCTCGTCTACCATGGATTTATTTTAGGCTGTTACAGTGCCTGCCTCAAGGAATGTAACTCAGGACCTCGTCTACCATGGATTTATTTTAGGCTGTTACAGTGCCTGCCTCAAGGAATGTAACTCAGGACCTCGTCTACCATGGATTCATTTTAGGCTGTTACAGTGCCTGCCTCAAGGAATGTAACACAGGACCTCGTCTACCATGGATTTATTTCAGGCTGTTACAGTGCCTGCCTCAAGGAATGTAACTCAGGACCTCGTCTACCATGGATTCATTTTAGGCTGTTACAGTGCCTGCCTCAAGGAATGTAACACAGGACCTCGTGTACCATGGATTTATTTTAGGCTGTTACAGTGCCTGCCTCAAGGAATGTAACACAGGACCTCGTGTACCATGGATTTATTTTAGGCTGTTACAATGCCTGCCTCAAGGAATGTAACACAGGACCTCGTGTACCATGGATTCATTTTAGGCTGTTACAGTGCCTGCTTAAGGAATGCAACGCAGGACCTAGTCTACCATCGATTTATTTTAGGCTGCTATAGTGCCTGCCTCAAGGAATATAACCCAGGACCTCGTGTACCATAGATTTATTTTAGCCTGCTACAGTGCCTGCCACCAGGAATGTAACCCAGGACCTTGTGTACGATGGATTCATTTTAGGCTGTTACAGTGCCTGCCTCAAGGAATGTAACCCAGGACCTTGTGTACGATGGATTCATTTTAGGCTTTTACAGTGCCTGCCTCAAAGAATGTAACCCACGACCTCTTGTACCATAGATTCGTGTAAGGCTGTAAGAGATTCTGCCTAGGAATGTAACCCAGGACTTCGTGTACCATGGATTCATTTTAGGCTGTTACAGTGCCTGCCTTAAAAAAATTTAACTTCGGAGCTTGTGTACCATGGATTTATGTAAGGCTGTTAGAGATTCTGCCTCTAGTAATGTAAACCAGGACGTCGTCTACCATGGTTTCATGTAAGGCTGTTAGAGATTCTGCCTCTAGTAATGTAAACCCGGACGTCGTGTACCATGGTTTCATGTAAGGCTGTTAGAGATTCTGCCTCTAGGAATGTAACACCGGACGTCGTGTACCATGTATTCATGTAAGGCTGTTAGAGATTCTGCCTCCAGGAATGTAACCCAGGACCTCGTGTACCATGGATTCATTTTAGGCTTTTACAGTGCTTGTCTCAAGGAATGTAACCCCGGACCTCGTCTACCATGGATTTATTTTAGGCTGTTACAGTACCTGCCTCAGGGAATGTAACCCAGCACCTCGTCTACCATGGATTTATTTTAGCCTGTTACAGTTCCTGCATCAAGGAATGTAACCCAGGATCTTGTGTGCCATGGATTTATTTTAGGCTGTAACAGTTCCTGTCACAAAGAATGTAACCAAGGACCTCGTCTACCATGGATTTATTTTAGCCTGTTACAGTGCCTGCTTCAAGGAATGTAACCCAAGACCTCGTCTACCATCGATTTATTTTAGGCTGTTACAGTGCCTGCCTCAAGGAATGTAACGAAGGACCTCGTCTACCATGGATTTATTTTAGGCTTTTCCAGTGCCTGCCTCCAGGAATGTAACTCACGACCTCGTGTACGATGGATTCATTTTAGGCTGTTACAGTGCCTGCCTCAAGGAATGTAACACGGGACATCGTGAGTAGTTATAGTCCCGGATTAGCCAATTGGATTAACGATAATCCTGCCGCTAGGGGCGCTACTGTTGCTGTAAATCCGTGGATTAAGGTGAATTAAGAGCGACGGCGGTAAGTTTGAAAAGCGCCATGAGCGGAAGAATTATCGTTATCGCAATTGGCTAATCCGGAACTGTTTTCTTTATTTAAAATGCTTATGATTATAAATGGGGATAATACTGCAAATGGTAGCAGGTATTAAAAGTAATAAGAATATGTTAAATGATACATATAATTTATTTTGAAGAAAAAACAGTTTTACAGTGAATGAATATACATAATGACAGGATTAGTAATATTTAGAGGTATTAAAATGACAATAAGAATGCACTAAATGTTATATACAATGTATTTCTTTTGAAAAACAGAGATATATCTTACTGGTATTACAAATAATATGAATTTATGACATGATACATGAAACATAGGAGAGAAACAAATAGCATTATGAAGATGGATATGATAGGGAATAATATATAGGACATAAATGACTGTGCACACGCACTTTGATATTATTGTTTTTGAGAAGAAAGATCACTCTGGCAAGTCACTTTGTTTCTCACAAAAGATGATTTTGAACTTTGTTACGATGGTGATATTGTCGTCGTCGTTGTTGTCGTCGGTGTCGCTGGAGTCGTTATCGATGCGAAAAACGGCATTGATGGGTTTGGTGATGCAAGTGAGAAGAAGATGTTGGAAGTTGGTATGCGTTTCCATGGTTGAGGGAACGGCGACGACGAACTCGTTGGTGAAGTTGCTGGAGTAGCACCCATTGGATGTGACGTTTATGTTGAGGTTAGGTGTTTTGTTGTGGCAGAGGAAGACGGAGAGTTGAGCATCTGCTGCGCTTTGGATAGCTTTGGAAGGGAGGCATTTGACGTGGATGGCCTGGTTTTTGTTGGAGGAAAGTTTGACGATGACTTGTTTTTGATTGCCAAAGAAGGAGATTTGAGTGGAGAGTAATGAGAGTTGGGAATATTCTTCATTGGCGGAGAGTTGGGGAAGAAAGAGGAGTTTGAGGAGGAGTTTTTTTCCAATGTGGATGGGTTCGGTTTCGCGGCTCATTTTGGTGCGAACTTGAGGATGTATTTCTTGAAACCGTTTGAGAGATGTTCTACACCTTGGTAGGTTATGGTGAACTTGGCGGTGCCGAGTTGTTGAATGAGTTCTGGATTAGCTTTTCCGTATCTTGCAGGGAGAAAGACTTCGGTATCTTCGTCGATTTTCACAACGGTTCTTGTGCCGTATCTGGTGGCGAGTGATCTGACGCCTAGAACGGTGTATGGGACGTTTTTTGCAGAGCAGCAACGCAGAGAATGTCGGTGTTGTTGGAGAGCTCATCTAGTTGACGAATGAGGGTGTTTCCGCTCATGTTTCGCTTTTGGCACACCAGTGGCAGTTTTTAACGAACGGTGATGGTCCGTCAAAGTGAGTTCTTTGAGAAGGTAGGTTGTAGTGGCGTGTACAGCGACGATATGGTGCGCAAATGTGTTGAAGGTGAATGGGCAGCTGCTCCCACACGATGTCTAAGTCGACAGGAGGATAGCTTGAGAAGATGGCGTTTGCGTTTTGAAGCAGACCTTCTCGTTCGTGAGGCAGGAGAACTTGAATGCACCTTTGACTTTGAAGAAACTTGAGGAGTACAGATTAGCAATTGCAATTCATGAGCGACGCCTGTTGTACTTCCAGTTAAATTCCTCAATTTGTTGGCGAAGCCTGGCGAGTTCCTGAAAGTAGTGAACTTCGCAAGTGTAGCAAAGGTTGGTGCTACGTGGATTGAGCACTTTTGTTGTACAGCCGGAGCAGGTGTGAGCTGGGCACGAAACGTCTGGCATATCCGAACGTTAGAACTGCACTGTGTGAGGGGCAAGCATTGGAGGGAATATATGGGGAAACCACTGGTGGGGGAAGGATGGTGGCAACACATTCACAGGAAGCGTTAATTGCACACGCAGGAAGGAGCACATCCGTGGGAACCATTTGAGGGGAAAACGTCCGTTGCAGCACATCCGTGGGAACCGTAGGAAACGTTTGTTGCGCCACATCCACCGGAAGCGTTAATTGCTCACACAGGAAGGTGTACGTCCGGTGGAAATGCCTGGAGGGGAAAAAGTTCGTTGCGCCACATCCGTGGGAATTGCACACGCAGGAAGGAGAACATCCGTAGGGAAGTTGATGACGCTGCACACAGGAAGTAGCACATCCGTGGGAAAGAAAAAGTCCGTTGGGTTTTACCAGCAGACGTTGCTTGCTTGTTTGAATATGGAGTTGATAACGTCTTCATTTTGAACGATAACTCTGTGTTCGTTGACGCTGAACAGCCAATCACCGTGTATATGATCGGGCAGAATGTAGGATGTGTCATTGCCCAAATTGACCGATAGGCATCTACCGAAGCACATGCGGTCCTGGTTAATGATTTGCTGCATTTTAGCCGCGGAAATGTACTGTTGTTCGTAGAAGATGATGTATAGTCCCCTTGCGGCAACACATCGAAACCATTGCTGTTGTTCTTCATCACTGTCACGAGTTGTATGGGTGGGAGGAAGAGGTTGCGAATTGGATGTGAACTGGATATCGTTGAAGTTGATGTTGGAAAACACAAACTGAATTTTGCTCTCGCAGCTGTGAACTTTGATGGAGATGGGTTTGCCGTGATAGGTGTTATCGACGAAACGGAGTGCATAAGGAGAATTTTTGAGGGTGGCCATCCACTTCGTAGTTTTTGATTTATTTTAAATCTTAAGAAAAATAACTTTGGAAGATGCAGTGAGATAAAGCGCTGGGTTAGGTTTTAATTAGTGATATAATTGCGGGCACAGTCGGAAGCTGTGATAGTGATAAGCGGCTTCAAAACAGAACGGGGGGATAACGAGTTTGCTTAAGAGAAGGTGATGTGAAAAGGATATATTGTGGAGAGAAGATACTCTTATAGGTATATTACTATTTATATTAACTTTACGCACAAGAGGTTTATTTGAAGTGAGAGTATAGCAAGTAATGTAACGACAAGAGATTTGAAATACGCAGTACTCGGGCATTTATTTTTAAAACACATTAAAACCTACAGCGATATTTAGAAGACTTATGCTGAGATGATACAGATTATAGACGTTGAACCCCACGTTGGAAAACAGAGCATAGGAAATAAAACAGACGGACACAAGCTCTATGAAAATTATAACGCCTACTGACCTGGGAAAACCACGAAAAAATCTGATGTTTCACTCACATGACTTTCACTACTGTTATACAAACTATTTTACAAACGCTTATTCTACATATACTTAATGTTAAACGGATACGCTGATGTTGAACTTATTGCTAATTATGTTGTAGATGCAAGGGAATTGGTAGGTTTTAAGCTATAGTTAAATATTTGTAAGAGCTTGTTGATATGTGGAGTAATGGATTCACTTTGCATTACCATCACAAAAAAAATAATAAAGAATTTGAGAAAAAGTATAAGTATTGGAAAATTTGAGGGATAAGAAACAATATCTCGAAAATGGTTCACTCAACAAAAAATGGATATGACACAAAATGTGTATTTTAACGTGATGTACACTTTTTGTGTAGAACAATTTTGACTATATCTTATGGTTCACCCGCTATGCAAAAGACGTTCATAATGAAGAATATTTTTGGAGCCATATCCAGGAAATTGGAGATATACATTTGATTTGTTATAAAAAATCTTAAACATATGACATTTTAATTAAAATCGTTAGAGCCATTTTTGAGAAAATTAAAATTTTTGGAAAATGTTTCATGTAAAGGATAATCTGTGATGGGGATTTTCTTTAAAACTTTGGAGACGCATCTCTGGAAGATACTGAACCTAAAAATCAAGTTTGGAGGTTATGCGAGTGTTGGTTTCTGAGTTATGCTGTTCACAGACACACGTATTTCCTGAGAAATGTCGGTAACGAATTTTTAGGTAGAATACAAAACTTACCCTACTTAATATACGTAGTAGAGAAAGGCAAAATATAGAAAGAGGCCTAACAACTGTTGCAGTATTTACCAACCGACGAGAGAAAAGCCACGAAAACAAGGTGAAAGAACTCTAGCATTTGCCGGAAACTAAGGAAACTCAGGCAAAAAAAGAGAAAAAAAAGAGTTTTCTGCACGAATGTGTGTGTGTGTGTGCACGCGAGTACCCAGCAATTACCCACCAATAAGGGAAAATCGCTAAATAGGAGGAAGAACTAAAACAATTGGCTACCGACGAGGGAAAATCATGAAAAAATACGTTTTAGAGGCATATTCCAATTTTATATAAACCCTACGCACAAGAGATGTAGCTGAAGTGCGAGGATAGCAAGCAATGAAACGAAAAGAGTTTTGAACTACGCAGGACAAGCACATTTTATTTTTATACCCAGAAAATAAAAAATAAGAATAAAATGGCTTACCTGATTCGTTGCTTAGACGAATGGAGGAGGATTCTGCACAAAGAATTGCTGAAATGAAAACGAGATGGTTGAATGAGAACAAAAAGAAGAGGGAGAAGAGAGTGAGATCAAGAGAGGAAACAAAAGCTACGCAGAAAAAACTCTTACCACAAACATTTCCACAATGTCCACAAAATACTCTCTAATAGGATGCATCATGATTTGTATGAAATCATTAGTTACACCATTGTTTGTACACACAAAAGTTAGCAAGTCTATTAAACCAAGGCTTCCGGCAGATGTGGCGCAACAAACGTTTCCTACGGTTCCCACGGATGTGGTGCAACGGACTATTTCCCCTCCACTGGTTCCCACGGATGTGCTCCTTCCTGCGTGTGCAATTAACGCTTCCTGTGAATGTGTCGCCACCATCCTTCCCCCACCAGTGGTATCCCCATATATTCCCTCCAATGCTTGCCCCTCACACAGTGCAGTTCTAACGTTCGGATATGCCAGACGTTTCGTGCCCAGCTCACACCTCCCTCAGGGGCTCACCTTATGTGAGTACGGGTTTTTGGCGCACCCGGGGGTTCCCGAGCCAATCACCGCCATCTTCATAATTTCATCCCCGTCCGGTTGAGGTGGGTTCGTTCTCGTGACCGGGGGACTCACGCTCTCGTGCGTTCTGTGCATATCATTACATCTCGCCCCTCGCCATCGCTTCTGTCTTCTCTTCTATTTATGCACATTTCACCCCACGCCCATTCATTTACACGTCTCTTTTACTTCTTCGCCGGCCTACCTTGAATGCGAAACGCCCACACACTTTTAGTTTCTTTTAACCTTTTATGTTAATCCTCCGTGGACACAGCCTGACGGATACCCGCGCACAGGTGCGCAGCTGGGTGAGTGGGTAATGGCGTCATCGCCACCACCCGGGGTCGTCATGTAGGGTATGTGTTCGTATCCGCTGTTCAACTGCAGTCCCGCGGGGGGCCATTGCATGAGCTGCTGACTTCCGACGGCGATTGGGTCCCTCTGTCTATGTTCTGGGAGGTGTGATCCTGGGGTGAGTTTGGTATAGATAGGCCACTCACCCAAGCCGGGGTAACGCCCGGGAAGTCCGAGCCCGAGGTCGGAGACGGTTGCAATGGTGGAGGATTTATTTCGCTATGGAGCACCCTTCCTCCATTAATACAAACAAGCGCCGAAAAGTCATTGTAACAAAAGTAGCACCGCCGTCATCTGGTTGTTACTTGGTCATTTCAAGAACAGAAGAAGGACAAAACTTTGAGAAGGTGAAACCTTTTATAATTCAGAAGGGCATATATGCTATTGCTGGTGCGGTTCAATCCTGCACTCGTCTACGGAATGGTTCCTTATTGGCACAAACTAAGTCCGATCAGCAAAGTAAGACCTTGTTGCGCGCTACGCTTCTCCACGGTTATCCCATCCGTGTCGAGAAGCACCGCACATTGAACTCATGTCGGGGCGTCGTTACCACCCACAGCCTCGATGGTATATCGGACGAGGATCTAGTAGACTATCTATCCGATCAAAAGGTGACTGAAGTGCATCGAGTGCAGGCCAAACGCGACGGCGTATTGGTACCCACTCGTACCCTGTTTATTACATTTGATGGCGTCGATCTGCCCACGAGCATTTCCGCAGGGTACGAACGAATTTCTGTGAGGCCGTATATTTCTAGACCTCTGCGTTGTTTTAAATGCCAACGTTTCGGGCATACGCAAGTCTCATGGAAGAGTGCCGTTAACATCTGTGTAACATGTAGACAGCCCTCACACGAAGGTACCTGTTCAACAGCCCCCGTCTGCGTTAAATGTAAAGGGTCTCATTCTGCTTCGTTTTACGACTGTCCGCGGTACTTGGACGAGAAGGCGATCCAGGAGATCCGGGTAAAGGAAAAACACTCCTTCGCTGAAGCTCGGAAGCGTTACCATGCGCGCCAACCTTCACTCCTGCGATCTGGCACATTTATTTCCGTTGTTGCCTCGCCAGTACCTCGAGTAGATGCCGAAACTGAGACCTGGACCATGACTGGATTAACCGCCACTACCATCCGGCCGTCCATTAAAGCTACTATTACCAAGCCCTATAAACCTGGTCCAAAGTCAATGAAGTCGCAAGCCGCTGAAAAGAAACCCAAGCAGAAACTTCGTAGGGAAGATTTTTGAAAGACCCTCCGCGTGCGCGCGGTAACAAAAGTTCACCTTCTCCTCCTCGGAGGTCGCTGTCCCAGGAAGATCCTGGGAAAGCCGCGCTCAGCGGCACCCCTCACCCATCGCCACCCAGAACCGATTCACGGTGCTTGAATCGGTTTCTGGCACTGAGCGCGTGGGCCCTCCCTCCGAGGAAGCTATGGAGTCTGACCAACTCCATACAAAAAGCCCGAGCCTAAAGGTTAAGCAAAAGATTCTTTTAAGCCGCCCTTCTAAGTAGACCGTTTATCCCATTTATTCATGGCTATCCTGACCTAGAATGTACGTGGTGTACGATCGCATAGGGCGGAACTGCAACTTTTATTGTGTTCCCATTCGCCCATGGTCGTATGTTTGCAGGAGACTAAGCTTCGCCCTCACGATCCTTTTGATCTCTGAGGATATACTCCGGTTCGCTACGACCTTGAACCGGAGGAGGGTACTCCTGCTCATGGAGGTGTCATGTTGTTAGTGCGTAACGACGTTCATTTTAAACCTGTCACACTTACATCCGACTTGCAAGCTGTTGCCGTTCGCCTTCACTTACCCGGCTTTTTGTTTTCTGTTTGCTCTGTGTATTCACCTCCATCGTCTCCTTTCGCTCCCGCGGACATTCGAGCTCTCCTGTCCGCTCTCCCAACACCATTTCTTCTGTTGGGAGATTTTAATGCCCATCACCCACTATGGGGTTCGCCAAGGGCTTGTGCGAGGGGAACTCTTCTTTCCGACATTTTTTATCAGTTTAATCTTTCCATCCTCAATACAGGTGCATCTACTTTTATTTCTGATTCTTCCGGTACGTTCTCTCACCTGGACCTTGCCATTTGCTCACTCCAGCTTGCTCATCGTCTTCAGTGGAACGTCGTCGCTGACACCTACTCCAGCGACCATTACCCCTGCATCGTTTCTCTTCTGTCGCACCACTGGATTCCGACACCATTAATTTTCGGTCTGCTGATATTGAGTGTTATAATGAACTTTTCACAATGAGGGAGCTGGAGCACGCTCTTCATTGCTCTAGGCACTCCGCTCCTGGGCCGGACGGCATTCATGTACTGATGTTAAAGCACCTTTCTGCCGACAGTAAACGCTTTCTCTTACAGGTCTATAACCGTATTTGGCAAGACGGCATTTTTCCTTCCGTTTGGCGCGAAGCCACCATTGTCCCTATTCTTAAGCCTGGGAAGGATCGCCAACTACCTTCCAGCTACCGCCCTATCTCCCTCACCAGTTGCATTTGCAAGGTGATGGAGCGCATGATCAACGGGCGGTTGACATGGTGGCTTGAGTCTCAGAAACGTCTAGCGAACGCTCAGTGCAGGTTTCGTCGCTATCGCTCCACCGTCGACCATCTGGTGTCCTTGTCGACGCATATTATGAATGGATTTCTGAGAAAGTGTCAAACCGTGTTTTTTGACCTGGAGAAAGCTTATGACACTTGTTGGAGCGGCGGCATTTTACGTACACTGCACGCATGGAATATCCGCGGTCGTCTTCCCATATTTCTTCGGGAGTTTATGACGGACCGTGTGTTTCGTGTACGTGTGGGCTCGGTTTTATCTAGTCGTTTTATTCAAGAGAACGGAGTACCGCAGGGCTCTGTACTTAGTGTCACACTTTTTGCAGTTGCTATCAAACCTATTGTTGATTGTATTCCACCTGGCATTTCATCGTCCCTTTTTGTAGATGATTTTGCTATTTATTGCAGTTCACGGCGGACCTGTCTACTCGAACGCCGTCTCCAGAGCTGTATCGACCGTCTCTACGCCTGGAGTAACGCCAACGGCTTTAATTTCTCCGCCGAGAAATCCGTCTGCATCAACTTCTGGCGCCGGAAATATTTCCCTCCGCCCTCTCTCCATCTTGGGCCGGAGATGCTTCCGTTTGCAGACGAGGTGAAATTTTTGGGGTTGATCTTTGATAGAAAGTTGTGTTGGACCTCGCACATTTACTTTTTAAAAGCTAAGTGTGACCGTTCTCTTAATCTTTTACGTGTTTTAAGTGGCACATCCTGGGGAGATGATCGGACCATCCTTCTGCGTCTATATCGCTCTTTGGTCCGATCCAAACGTGATTACGGGTGTATTGTCTTTTCCTCGGCACGTCCATCTGTGTTACGTCGCTTGAATCCCATTCATCATCGTGGTATGAGAGTCGCTACAGGGGCCTTTCCAACTAGCCGCGTGCCCAGTCTTTACGCTGAAGCTGCAGAGCCTCCGCTGTCCTCCAGGCGTGAGATGCTTTTGTGTAGCTATGCCTGTCGACCCTCCAGCTTGCCTGACCACCCGTCTTTCGCGGCATTTTTCGAGCACTCTCTTGACCGGCAATATTTAGTTAGCTCCTCTGCATTGCTCCCTCCAAGGGTTCGATTTCGACTGCTACTTCGGCAGTTGGACGTTACCTCAGCGCCGGTCCTTACCCGAGGGGAAACGCGTTTTCCTCCATGGTCGCGCGCTGAGGCCCACATTCACCTTGGGCTAACGTCGATGCCGAAAAATGCGACCCCCGCTTCTGTTCTTAGATCCGCCTTTTTAGAACTACAGGCGCAGTTCGGGGACTGTCATTTTATATATACTGATGGGTCTAAGACTGATGTTGGTGTAGGATGTGCCTTTGTTTTTGGTGTACGGAGTTTTACTTTTCGTTTACCTCAACAATGTTCAATTTTTACCGCCGAACTTTTTAGCATTTATCAATCTGTTTTATTCATTCAGCGGCACGACTTACGGCACTGTTTTATTTGTACGGACTCACTGAGTGCCCTTCAGGCTATTCATGCGCTGTACAATTACCACCCACTCGTACAGCGCATACATGACCTGCTCCACTCGCTCGGTGTCTCTGGCATCAGCGTCTCCTTCATGTGGATTCCAGGTCATGTGGGCATCTCAGGTAACGAGTCTGCCGACGCCGCTGCGAAATCGGCGATTTTATTACCCAGATTTTTTACCTCTGTAGTTCCCTCGTCAGATTCGTGTGCTCTTTTACGTCGCCGCATCCTCTCGCGCTGGCGCGATGAGTGGACGGCCCTCCGGGGGAACAAGTTGCGGGAGGTTAAGCCTCTCCCGTTAATCTGGGGTACCTCTTCTCGTTCTTCACGTCGGGAGGAGGTACTTTTAGCCCGCTTACGAATTGGACATTGTGTTTTTAGTCATAGGTATTTGCTCAGTGGTGACCCCGCACCACTCTGTGGGCAGTGTGGCGTGCCCTTAACGGTGTGTCACATTTTAACAGAGCGTCACATTTTAACAGAGTGTCAGGTTTTAGCTGCATTGCGTGCTCGTGTGGGTCTTCCTGTTGGCCTAGCCAACGTTTTGGCAGACGACACGCGTGCTGTAGAATGTGTTTTACGTTTTATTCATGACAGTGATTTTAATTTGCGCATTTAATGCGTTGAGCGTCTTTTAGCTTAGTAATTTTATTCTGTCTGTTTTTATGGGGAATCTTATCCCCAGGGGACAAAAGGCGCTCATCTCCCTCGCATTCTACAGTCCTTGACACGTTTTAATCTTTTATTGCCTACGCTTTTAGTGTATTCGTTTTCGGCATTGTGGTATTAATGTTGTTTTAAATGTTTGGACATCGCGGGTTTGTGTCCCGTTTTTAATTATGCGGTTCTTTTGTATTTTTGACTTTCTACTTTATATATTTTAAGGGCGCTGATGACCGTAGCAGTTTAGCGCCCTTAAACCGCATCTCATCATCATCATCATCATCATCACAGTGCCTACCTCAAGGAATGTAGCTCCGGACTTTGTGTACCATGGATACATGTAAGGCTGTAGGAGATTCCGCCTCCAGTAATGTAACCCAGGGCCTCATCTACTATGGATTCTTTTTAGGCTGTTTCAGTGCCTGCCTCAAGGAATGTAACACAGGAACTCGTCTGCCATGGATTCATGTAAGGATGTTAGAGATTCTGCATCCAGAAATGTAACTCAGGACCTCGTCTACCATGGATTCATGTAAGGCTGTTGGAGATTAATCCTCCAGGAATATAACACAGGACGTCGTGTACCATGGATTCATGTTAGGTGTTAGAGAATCTGCCTCAAGGAATGTAACTCAGGACCTCGTCTACCATGGATTCGTTTTAGGCTGTTACCGTGCCTGCCTCAAGGAATGTAAACCAGGAACTCGTGTACCATGGATTCATGTAAGGCTGTTAGAGATTCCAGCTCCAGGAATATAACCCAGGACCTCGTGTACCATGGATTCAATTTAGGCTGTTACAGTGTCTGCCTCAAGGAATGTAACCCAGGACCTCGTGTACCATAGGTTTATTTTAGGGTGTTACAGTGCCTGCTTCAAAGAATGTAATACAGGACTGCGAATACCATGGATTCATTTTAGCCTTTATAATGCCTGCCTCAAGGAAAGTCACTCCGAAATTCTTGTACCATGGATTCATTTTAGGCTGTTACAGTGCCTGCCTCAAGGAATGTAACCTGGAACTCGTCTACCATGGATTCATTTTAGGCTGTTACAGTGTCTGCCTCAAGGAATGTAACCTGGAACTCGTCTACCATGGATTCATTTTAGGCTGTTACAGTGCCTGCTCAAGGAATGTAACCTGGAACTCGTCTACCATGGATTCATTTTAGGCTGTTACAGTGCCTGCCTCAAGGAATGTAACCTGGAACTCGTCTACCATGGATTCATTTTAGGCTGTTACAGTGCCTGCTCAAGGAATGTAACCTGGAACTCGTCTACCATGGATTTATTTTAGGCTGTTACAGTGCCTGCCTCAAGGAATGTAACCTGGACCTCGTCTACCATGGATTCATTTTAGGCTGTTACAGTGCCTGCTCAAGGAATTGTAACCCAGGAGCTCGTCTACCATGGATTGATTTTCGGTTGTTACAGTGCTGCCTCAAGTAATGTAAACCAGGACCTCTTGTACCATGGATTTGTTTTAGGCTGTTACAGTTGCTTCCTCAAGCAATGTAATCCAGGACCTCGTCCACCATGGATTTATTTTAGGCTGTTACAGTGCCTGCCTCAAGGAATGTAACCCAGAACCTCGTCTACCATGGATTCATTTTAGGCTGTTACAGTGCCTGCCTCAAGGAATGTAACCCAGGACCTCGTGTACCATGGATTCATTAAAGGCTGTTACAGTGCCTGCCTCAAGGAATGTAACTCAGGACCTCGTGTACCATAGATTCATTTTAGGCTGTTTCAGTGCCTGCCTTCAGGAATGTAACCGAGGACCTCGTCTACCATGGATTTATTTTAGACTGTTACAGTGCCTGCCTAAGGAATGTAACCCACGACCTCGTGTACTATGGATTTATTTTAGGCTGTTACAGTGCCTGCCTTAAGGAATGTAACCCAGGTCATCGTCTACCATGGATTTATTTTAGGCTGTTACAGTGCCTGCCTCAAGGAATGTAACCCAGGACCTCGTGTACCATGGATTCATTTTAGCCTATTACAGTGCCTACCTCAAGGAATGTAAGACAGGACCTAGTGTTCCATGGATTCATGTAAGGCTGTTAGGGATTCTGCCTCAAGAAATCTAACTACGGACGTCATGTACCATGGATTCATGTAAGACTGTTAGACATTCTGCCCCAGGAAATGTAACTCCGGACGTCGTGTACAATGGATTCAAGTAAGGCTGTTAAAGATTCTGCCTCCAGGAATGTAACCCAGGACCTCATCCACAATGGATTCATTTTAGGCTGTTACAGTTCCTGCCTCAAGGAATGTAACTCCGCAACTCGCGTACAATGGATTCATGTAAAGCTCTTAGAGATTCTTCCTTCAGAAATGTAACCCAGGACCTCGTCTACCATGGATTCATTTTAGGGTGTATCAGTGCCTACCTCAAGGAATGTAACCCAGGATCTCGTCTACCATGGATTCATTTTAGGGTGTATCAGTGCCTACCTCAAGGAATGTAAACCAGGATCTCGTCTACCATGGATTCATTTTAGGCTTTTTCATAGCCTGCCTCAAGGAATGTAACCCAGGACCTTGACTACCATGGATTCATGTTAGGCTGTTACAGTGCCTGCCTCCAGGAATGTACCCCTCAGGGGCTCACCTTATGTGAGTACGGGTTTTTGGCGCACCCGGGGGTTCCCGAGCCAATCATCGCCATCTTCATCATTTCTCCCCCGTCCGGTCGAGGTGGGTTCGTTCTCGTGACCGGGGGACTCAGGGTAGGCTCTCGTGCGTTCTGTGCATATCATTACATCTCGCCCCTCGCCATCGCTTCTGTCTTCTCTTTTATTTATGCACATTTCGCCCCACGCCCATTCATTTACACGTCTCTTTTACTTCTTCGCCGGCCTACCTTGAGTGCGAAAGGCCCACACACTTTTAGTTTCTTTTAACCTTTTATGTTAATCCTCCGTGGACACAGCCTGACGGATACACGCGCAGTGGGTGCGCAGCTGGGTGAGTGGGTAATAGCGTCATCCCCACCACCCGGGGTCGTCATGTAGGGTTTGTGTACGTATCCGCTGTTCAACTGCAGTCCCGCGGGGGGGCCATTGCATGAGCTGCTGACTTCCGACGGCGATTGGGTCCCTCTGTCTATGTTATGGGACGTGTGACCCTGGGGTGAGCTAGGTATAGATAGGCCACTCACCCAAGCCGGGGTAACGCCCGGGAAGTCAGAGCCCGAGGTCGGAGACGGTTGCAATGGTGGAGGATTTTTTTCGCTATGGAGCACCCTTTCTCCATTATAAGCAACAAGCGCCGAAAAACTTTAGTAACAGAAGTAGCACCGCCAACAGCTGGTTGTTACATAGTGATTACCCGTACAGAGGAGGGAGAATCATTCCAGAAGTTGAAAGCTTTTATCATCCAGAAGGGCATTGACTCAATTGCTGGTCCGGTTCTTTCCTGCACTCGGCTTCGTAATGGTTCGTTGTTAGTTCAAAGCAAATCCAAGGCACAAAGTAAGTCCTTGTTGAGCGCCACCCTTCTCCACAGTTATCCTAACCGTGTTGAGAAGCACCGGACCTTGAATTCTTGTAGGGGCGTTGTCAACACGCATAGCCTCGATGGCATATCGGACGAAGACCTGGTCGAATATCTTGCAGACCAGAGGGTCACAGCGGTTCATCGGGTGCAGGCCAAACGCGACGGCGTATTGGTACCCACTCGTACCCTGTTTCTAACGTTTGATGGCGTCGATCTGTCCACGAGCATTTCCGCAGGGTACGAACGGATTTTTGTGAGGCCTTATATTCCTAGACCTCTGCGTTGTTTTAAATGCCAACGTTTTGGGCATACGCAAGTCTCATGTAAGAGTGCCGTTAACATCTGTGCAACATGTAACCAGCCCTCACACGAAGGTACCTGTTCAACAGCCCCCGTCTGCGTTAATTGTAAAGGGTCTCATTCTGCTTCGTCTGCCGATTGTCCGCGGTACTTGGACGAGAAGGCGATCCAGGAGATCCGGGTAAAGGTAAAACTCTCCTTCGCTGAAGCCCGGAGGCGGTACCATTCGCGCCAACCTTCACTCCTGCGATCTGCCACATTTAGTTCTGTTGTTGCCTCGCCAGTACCACGATTAGATGCCGAAACTCAGACCTGGACCATGACTGGATTAACCGCCACTACCGTCCGGCCCCCCTCAGGGGCTCACCTTATGTGAGTACGGTTTTTGGCGCACCCGGGGTTCCCGAGCCAATCATCGCCATATTCATCCCCTCACCCCCATCCGGTCGAGGTGGGTTCTTCAAGTGACCGGTGGACCCAAGGTAGGCTCTCGTGCGTTCTTTGCATTTCATTCATACCGCACCTCACCATCGTTTCCTTCTTCCCTTATCACTTTCCGGCCATTTCGCACCACGACATTCGCATATCTCTTTTTCTTCCTCGCCGGCCTACCTTGCGTGCGAAACGCCCACACAGTTTTAGTATCTTTTATCTTTTTATTTAAATCCTCCGTGGACACAGCCTGACGGATACCCGCGCACTGGTGCGCAGCTGGGTGAGTGGGTAATGGCGTCATCCCCACCACCCGGGGTCGTCATGTAGGGTATGTGTTCGTATCCGCTGTTCAACTGCAGTCCCGCGGGGGGCCATTGCATGAGCTGCTGACTTCTGACGGCGATTGGGTCCCTCTGTCTATGTTCTGGGAGGTGTGACCCTGGGGTGAGTCTAGTATAGATAGGCCACTCACCCAAGCCGGGGTAACGCCCGAGAAGTCAGAGCCCGAGGTCGGAGACGGTTGCAATGGTGGAGGATTTATTTCGCTATGGAGCACCCTTCCTCCATTACTACTAACAAGCGCCGAAAAGTTTATGTAACAGAAGTGACACCACCGACAACTGGTTGTTACTTGGTCATTTCACGAACCGAAGAAGGACACAGTTTTGAGAAGGTGAAACCTTTCATCATACAAAAGCGAATTGATGAAATTGCTGGTGCGGTTCAGTCCTGCACTCGTCTACGGAATGGTTCCTTATTAGCCCAAACGAAATCCGATCAGCAAAGTAAGACCTTGTTGCCCGCTACGCTTCTCCACGGCTATCACATCCGTGTGGAGAAGCACCGCACATTGAATTCCTGTCGAGGCGTTATTACCACCCATAGCCTCGATGGTATATCGGACGAGGACCTGGTAGAATATCTTGCAGACCAGAAGGTGACAGCGGTCCATCGAGTGCAGGCCAAACGCGACGGCGTATTGGTACCCACTCGTACCCTGTTTATTACATTTGATGGCGTCCATCTGCCCACGAGCATTTCCGCAGGGTACGAACGGATTTCTGTGAGGCCTTATATTCCTAGACCTCTGCGTTGTTTTAAATGCCAACGTTTTGGGCATACGCAAGTCTCATGTAAGAGTGCCGTTAACATCTGTGCAACCTGTAGCCAGCCCTCACACGAAGGTACCTGTTCAACAGCCCCCGTCTGCGTTACTTGTAAAGGGTCTCATTCTGCTTCGTTTGCCGACTGTCCGCGGTACTTGGACGAGAAGGCGTTCCAGGAGATCCGGGTTAAGGAAAAACTCTCCTTCGCTGAAGCCCGGAGGCGTTACCATGCGCGCCAACCTTCACTCCTGCGATCTGGCACATTTAGTTCTGTTGTTGCCTCGCCGGTACCACGAGTAGATGCCGAAACTCAGACCTGGACCTTGACTGGATTAACCGCCACTACCATCCGGCCGTCTATTAAGGCTACAGTTACCAAGCCGTATAAACCTGGTCCCAAGTCTATGAAGTCGCAAGGCGTTGAAAAGAAGCCCAAGCAGAAACTTCGTCGGGAAGATTTTTTGAAAGACCCTCCGCGTGCGCGCGGTAACAAAAGTTCACCTTCTCCTCCTCGGAGGTCGCTGTCCCAGGATGGTCCTGGGACCAGCCGCGCTCAGCGGCACACTTCACGCATCGCCACCCAGAACCGATTCACGGCGCTTGAATCGGTTTCTGGCACTGAGCGCGTGGGCCCTCCCTCCGAGGAAGCTATGGAGTCTGACCAACTCCATACAAAAAGCCCGAGCCCAAAGGTTAAACAAAAGGTAATTTTAAGCCGCCCTTCTAAATAGAGAGTTTATCCCCTTATTCTTAATGGCTATCCTGACCTGGAATGTACGTGGTGTACGATCGCATAGGGCGGAACTGCAACTTTTATTGCGTTCCCATTCGCCTATGGTCGTATGTCTGCAGGAGACTAAGCTTCGCCCTCACGATCCTTTTGATCTCCGAGGATATACTCCGGTTCGCTACGACCTTGAACCGGAAGAGGGTACTCCTGCTCATGGAGGTGTCATGTTCTTAGTGCGTAACGACGTTCATTTTACACCTGTCACACTTACCTCCGATTTGCAAGCTGTTGCCATTAGACTGCAGTACCCGGTTTTTTCTTTTCTGTTTGTTCTGTGTATACACCTCCATCGTTTCCCCTCGCTCCCGCGGACATTCGATCTCTCCTGTCCGCTCTCCCAACACCATTTCTTCTGTTGGGAGATTTTAATGCCCATCACCCACTATGGGGTTCGCCAAGGGCTTGTGCGAGGGGAACTCTTCTTTCCGACATTTTTTATCAGTTCAATCTTTCCATCCTCAATACAGGTGCACCTACTTTTATTTCTGATTCTTCTGGTACATTCTCTCACCTAGGCCTTGCGAATTGCTCAATCCAGCTTGCACGTCGTCTTCAGTGGAACGTCGTCGCTGACACCTACTCCAGCGACCATTTCCCCTGCATCGTTTCTCTTCTGTCGCACCACGTACAGCATTCCAGAGTACCTACTTGGACATTCGCAAAAGCCGACTGGAGCTTATATTCCAGCCTCGTGCATTTTGACGACCAGCCCTTCTCCGACATTAATCAACTAGTGCAGCACCTTACGTCTATTATTTTCTCAGCCGCCGAACGTGCAATACCCCGTTCATCCTCCCAACCTCGGCGGCCACCTGTTCCGTGGTGGAACGAGGATTGTCGGGACGCCGTTCGTGCCCGTAGGACTGCACTTAGGGTGTTTCGGCGCCACCCTACACTTGATAATTTGGTGACTTTTAAACAATCGCGCGCCAGGGCTCGTCGCATTATTCAGGATAGCAAGAAGGCATCTTGGGCTCGTTTTGTCGAGTCTTTTAATCGTTTTACGCCTTCATCCGTTGTTTGGGATAAACTTCGTCGCTTCTCAGGTAAAGTGTCACATTGTACTGTTTCTGGCCTTCAGGTTTCTAATGCCACCATAGTGGATCCGGCTGCCATCGCTAACACTCTGGGTTCTGCCTTTGAGGCGGTTTCCAGTTCAGACCATTATTCCGCCGGCTTTCGCTCTATTAAGGACCGGCAGGATTCCGTATCATATACTTTTCGGTCTGCTAATGATGACTGCTATAACGAACTATTCACAATGAGGGAGCTGGAGCACGCTCTTCATTGCTCTCGGCACTCCGCTCCCGGGCCGGACGGCATTCATGTCCTGATGTTAAAGAACCTTTCAGCCGACAGTAAACTATTTCTCTTACAGGTCTATAACCGTATTTGGCAAGACGGCATTTTTCCTTCCGTTTGGCGCGAAGCCACCATTGTCCCTATACTTAAGCCTGGGAAGGATCGCCAACTACCTTCCAGCTACCGCCCTATCTCTCTCACCAGTTGCATTTGCAAGGTGATGGAGCGCATGATCAACGGGCGGTTGACATGGTGGCTTGAGTCTCAGAAACTTCTAGCGAACGCTCAGTGCGGGTTTCGTCGCTATCGCTCTACCGTCGACCATCTGGTGTCCTTGTCGACGCATATTATGAATGGATTTCTGAGAAAGTGTCAAACCGTGGCTGTATTTTTTGACCTGGAGAAAGCTTATGACACTTGTTGGAGGGGCGGCATTTTACGTACACTTCACGATTGGAATATCCGCGGTCGTCTTCCCATATTTCTTCGGGAGTTTATGACGGACCGCGTCTTTCGTGTACGTGTGGGCTCGGTTTTATCTCGTCGTTTTATTCAAGAGAACGGAGTACCGCAGGGCTCTGTACTCAGTGTCACACTTTTTGCGATTGCTATCAACCCAATTGTTGATTGTATTCCACCTGGCATTTCATCGTCCCTTTTTGTTGACGATTTCGCTATTTATTGCAGTTCACGGCGGACCTGTCTACTCGAACGCCGTCTCCAGAGCTGTATCGACCGTCTCTACGCCTGGAGTAACGCCAACGGCTTTAATTTCTCCGCCGAGAAATCCGTCTGCATCAACTTCTGGCGCCGGAAGTATTTCCCTCCGCCCTCTCTCCATCTTGGGCCAGGGATACTTCCGTTTGCAGACGAGGCGAAATTTTTGGGGTTGATTTTTGACAGGAAGTTGTGTTGGACCTCGCACGTTTCCTTTTTAAAAGCAAAGTGTGACCGTTCTCTTAATCTTTTACGTGTTTTAAGTGGCACATCCTGGGGAGCTGATCGGACCGTACTTCTTCGCCTTTATCGCTCTTTGGTCCGATCCAAACTTGATTACGGGTGTATTGTTTATTCGTCGGCACGTCCATCTGTGTTACGTCGTTTGAATCCCATTCATCATCGTGGTATTAGAGTCGCTACAGGGGCCTTTCCAACTAGCCCCGTGCCCAGTCTTTACGCTGAGGCTGCAGAGCCTCCGCTGTCTTTCAGGCGTGAGATGCTCTTATGTAGCTATGCTTGTCGGCTCTCAAGCTTGCCTAGCCACCCGTCCTTCGATGTATTTTACGAGGATTCGCTAGATCGACAATATTTCGTTAGCTCCTCTGCATTGCTCCCCCCAGGGGTTCGATTTCGACTGCTACTTCGGCATTTGGACGTTACGCCAGCGCCGGCCCTTACCCGAGGGGAAACGCGTTTTCCTCCATGGTCGCGCGCTGAGGCCCACATCCACCTTGGGCTAACGTCGATGCCGAAAAATGCGACCCCTGCTTCTGTTCTTAGATCCGCCTTTTTAGAACTACAGGCGCAGTTCGGGGACTGTCATTTTATATATACTGATGGGTCTAAGACTGATGTTGGAGTAGGATGTGCCTTTGTTTTTGGTGTACGGAGTTTTACTTTTCGTTTACCTCAACAATGTTCAATTTTTACCGCCGAACTTTTTAGCATTTATCAATCTGTTTTATTCATTCAGCGGCACGACTTACGGCACTGTTTTATTTGTACGGACTCACTGAGTGCCCTTCAGGCTATTCATGCGCTGTACAATTACCACCCACTCGTACAGCGCATACATGACCTGCTCCACTCGCTCGGTGTCTCTGGCATCAGCGTCTCCTTCCTGTGGATTCCAGGTCATGTGGGCATCTCAGGTAACGAGTATGCCGACGCCGCTGCGAAATCGGCGATTTTATTACCCAGATTTTTTACCTCTGTAGTTCCCTCGTCCGATTCGTGTGCTCTTTTACGTCGCCGCATCCTCTCGCGCTGGCGCGATGAGTGGACGGCCCTTCCGGGGGAACAAGTTGCGGGAGGTTAAGCCTCTCCCGTTAATCTGGGGTACCTCTTCTCGTTCTTCACGTCGGGAGGAGGTACTTTTAGCCCGCTTACGAATTGGACATTGTGTTTTTAGTCATAGGTATTTGCTCAGTGGTGACCCCGCACCACTCTGTGGGCAGTGTGACGTGCCCTTAACGGTGCGTCACATTTTAACAGAGTGTCAGGTTTTAGCTGCATTGCGTGCTCGTGTAGGCCTGCCTGTTGGCTTAGCCAACGTTTTGGCAGACGACACGCATGCTGTGGAATGTGTTTTACGTTTTATTCATGACAGTGATTTTAATCTGCGCATTTAATGCGTTGAGCGTCTTTTAGCTTATTACTTTTATTCTGTCAGTTTTTATGGGGACTCTATTCCCCAGTGGACATATGGCGCTCATGTCCCTCGCATTCCATAGTTCTTGACACGTTTTAATCGTTTATTGCCTATGCTTTTAGTGTGTTGGTTTTTTCAGATATTTGTATTGTTATTGTTGTTGTTATTGATTTTATTGTTGTTATTGATTTTATTGTTGTTATTGTTATTCTTGTTGTTATTGTTATCATTATTGTTATTGTTATTTTATTGTTATTTTTAGCCTATTGGACATCGCGGGTTTACGTCCCGTTTTTTAATTATGCGGTTCCTTTACCTGTTTTTATCTTTTGACTTTATATTTTCTACATTGTAAGGGCGCTGATGACCTCAGCAGTTTAGCGCCCTTAAGCCGCATATCATCATCATCATCATCACGTTAGTATGTACTCATTTTGCTCAATTAAGGTGTCCGTTCGAGGAGTGTAAGCTTGGATATCACGTTACTATGTACTCAGTTTGTTCAATTATGATGTCTGTCGGAGGGGTGTAACCCTGGATGTGACGTTACTATGTACTCATTTTGCTCAATTAAGATGTCTGTTGGAGGAGTGTAAGCTTGGATGTCACGTTACTATGTACTCATTTTGCTCAATTAAGATGTCTGTTGGAGGAGTGTAAGCTTGGATGTCACGTTACTATGTACTCATTTTGCTCAATTAAGGTGTCCGTTCGAGGAGTGTAAGCCTGGATATCACGTCACTATGTACTCATTTTGTTCCAGATGTCTGTCGGAGGAGTCTAAGTTCAGATATCACGTTACTATGTACTCATTTTGTTCAATTAAGGTGTCTATCGGAGGAGTGTAAGCCCGGATATCACATTACTATGTACTCGTTTTGCTCAAATAAGATGTCTGTCGGAGGAGTGTAAAACTGGATATCACGTGACTATGTACTCATTTTGCTCAAATAAGATGTCTGTCGGAAGAGTGTAAGCCCAGATATCATGTGACTTTGTACTCATTTTGCTCAAACAAGATGTCTGTCGGAGGAGTGTAAACCCAGATATCACGTGACTTTGTACTCATTTTGCTCAAATAAGATGTCTGTCGGAGGAGTGTAGGCCCAGATATCACGTGACTATGTACTCATTTTGCTCAAATAAGATGTCTGTCGGAGGAGTGTAAGCCCAGATATCACGTGACTATGTACTCATTTTGCTCAAATAAGATGTCTGTCGGAGGGATGTAAGCCCAGAGATCACGTGACTATGTACTCATTTTGCTCAAATAAGATGTCTGTCGGAGGAGTGTAAGCCCAGATATCACGTGACTATGTACTCATTTTGCTCAATTAAGGTGTCTGTCGGAGGAGTGTAAGACCAGATATCACGTTACTATGTACTTATTTTGCTCAAATAAAGTGTCTGTCGGATGAGTGTAAGCCTGGATATCACGTGACTAAATACTCATTTTGCTCAATTAAGGTGTCTGTCGGAGGAGTGTAAGCCCAGATATCACGTGACTATTTACTCATTTTGCTCAACTACGATGTCTGTCCGAGGAGTGTTAGTCCAGATATCACGTTACTATGTACTCATTTTGCTCAAATAAGGTGTCTGTCGGAGGAGGTTAAGCCTGGATATCACGTTACGATGTACTCATTTTACTCAAATAAGGTGTCTGTCGGAGGAGTGTAAGCCTGGATATCACGTTACGATGTACTCAATTTGCTCAAATAAGGTGTCTGTCGGAGGAGTGTAAGCCTAAGTATCACCTTACTATGTACTCATTTTGATCAAATAAGGTGTCTTTCGGATGAGTGTAAGCCTGTGCATCACGTGACTATGTACTCCTTTTGCTCCATTATAATGTCTGTCATAGGTGTGTAAGTTTGGATTTCACGTTACTATGTACTCATTTTGCTCAAATAAGGTGTCTGTCGGATGAGTGTAAGCCTGCGTAACACGTTACTATTTACACATTTTGCTCAAATAATGTGTCTGTCGGTGGAGTGTAAGCCTGGATATCACGTTACTATGTACTAATTTCGCTCAAATAAGGTGTCTGTCGGATGATTGTAAGCCTGGGTATCACGTTAATATGTACTCATTTTGCTCAAATAAGATATCTGTCGGAGGAGTGTAAGCCCAGATATCACGTGAATATGTACTCATTTTGTTCAATTAAGATTTCTGTCGGAGGTGTGTAAGCCCAGATATCACGTTACTAAGTACTCATTTTGTTCAATTAAGATGTCTGCCGGAGGAGTGTCAGCCCAGATATCACGTGACTATGTACTCATTTTGTTCAATTAAGATGTCTGTCGGAGGAGTGTAAGCCCAGATATCATGTTACTATGTACTCATTTTGCTCAATTAAGATGTCTATCGGAGGAGTGTAAGCCTGGATATCACGTTACGATGTACTCATTTTGCTCAAATAAGGTGTCTGTCGGATGAGTGTAAGCCTAAGTATCACGTTACTATGTACTCATTTTGCTGAAATAAGGTAACTGTCGGAGGAGTGTAAGCCTGGATATCACGTTACTATGTGCTTATTTTGCTCTAATAAGGTGTCAGTCGGAGGAGTGTAAGCCGGGATATCACGTTACTATGTACTCATTTTGTTCAATTAAAATGTCTGTCGGAGGAGTGTAAGCCCGGATATCACGTGACTGTGTACTCATTTTGCTCAAATAAGGAGTCTGTGGGATGGAGTGTAAGCGCGGATATCACGTTATTATGTACTCATTTTGTTCAATTAAGATGTCTGTGGGAGGAGTGTAAGCCCGGATATCACGTGACTATGTACTCATATTGTTCAATTAAGGTGTCTGTCGGAGGAGTGTAAGCCCAGGTATCACGTGACTAAGTACTCATTTTGCTCAAATTAGTTGTCTGTCGGAGGAGTGTAAGCCTGGATATCACGACAATATGTACTCATTTTGCTCAATTAAGGTGTCTGTCCTAGGAGTGTAAGCCTGGATATCACGTGACTTTGTACTCATTTTGCTCAAATAAGGTGCCTGTCCTAGGAGTATAAGCCTGGATATCACGTGACTATGTACTCATTTTGCTCAATTAAGGTGTCTGTCTGAATAGTGTAAGCTTGTGTATCACGTTACTATGTACTCAATTTTCTCAATTAAACTGTCTTTCGGAGGAGTGTAAGCTTGGATATCACGTTACTATGTACACATTTTGCTCAATTAAGGTCTCTGTTGGAGGAGTGTAAGCCCGGATATCACGTGATTATGTACTCATTTTGCTCAAATAAGGTGTCCGTCGGATGGAGTGTAAGCGCAGATATCACATTACTATGTACTCATTTTGTTGAATTAAGATGTCTGTGGGAGGAGTGTAAGCCCGGATATCACGTGACTATGTACTCATTTTGTTCAATTAAGGTGTCTGTCGGAGGAGTGTAAGCCTGGATATCACGTGATTATGTACTCATTTTGGTCAATTAAGGTGTCTGTCCGAGGAGTGTAAGCCTGGATATCACGTGACTATGTACTCATTTTGCTCAAATAAGGTGTCTGTCCTAGGAGTGTAAGCCTGGATATCACGTGACTATGTACTCATTTTGCTCAATTAAGGTGTCTGTCTGAGGAGCGTAAGCTTGTGTATCACGTTACTATGTACTCAATTTTCTCAATTAAACTGTCTTTCGGAGGAGTGTAAGACTGGATATCACGTTACTATATACTTATTTTGCTCAATCAAAGTGTCTGTCCTAGGAGTGTAAGCCTGGATATCACGTTACTATGTACTCATTTTGCTCAAATAATGTGTCTGTCGGAGGAGTGTAAGCCCGTATATCACGTTACTATGTACTCATTTTGCTCAAATAATGTGTCTGTCGGATGCAGTGTTCGCCCGGATATCACGTTACTATTTACTCATTTTGCTCAAATAAGATATCTGTCGGAGGAGCGTAAGCTTGGATGTCACGTTACTATGTACTCATTTTGCTCAATTAAGGTGTCCGTTCGAGGAGTGTAAGCTTGGATATCACGTTACTATGTACTCATTTTGTTCAATTATGATGTCTGTCGGAGGGGTGTAACCTTGGATATCACGTTACTATGTACTAGTTTTGCTCAAATAAGATGTCTGTCGGAGGAGTGTAAAACTGGATATCACGTGACTATGTACTCATTTTGCTCAAATAAGATGTCTGTCGGAGGAGTGTAAGCCCAGATATCAAGTGACTTTGTACTCATTTTGCTCAAATAAGATGTTTGTCGGAGGAGTGTAAACCCAGATATCACGTGACTTTGTACTCATTATACTCAAATAAGATGTCTGTCGGAGGAGTGTAGGCCCAGATATCACGTGACTATGTACTCATTTTGCTCAAATAAGATGTCTGTCGGAGGAGTGTAAGCCCAGATATCACGTCACTAAGTACTCATTTTGCTCAAATAAGATGTCTGTCGGAGGAGTGTAAGCCCAGATATCACGTGAATATGTACTCATTTTACTCAAATAAGATGTCTGTTGGAGGAGTGTAAGCTTGGATGTCACGTTACTATGTACTCATTTTGCTCAATTAAGATGTCTGTTGGAGGAGTGTAAGCTTGGATGTCACGTTACTATGTACTCATTTTGCTCAATTAAGGTGTCCGTTCGAGGAGTGTAAGCCTGGATATCACGTCACTATGTACTCATTTTGTTCAAGATGTCTGTCGGGGGAGTCTAAGCTCAGATATCACGTTACTATGTACTCATTTTGTTCAATTAAGGTGTCTATCGGAGGAGTGTAAGCCCGGATATCACATTACTATGTACTCGTTTTGCTCAAATAAGATGTCTGTCGGAGGAGTGTAAAACTGGATATCTTGTGACTATGTACTCATTTTGCTCAAATAAGATGTCTGTCGGAGGAGTGTAAGCCCAGATATCATGTGACTTTGTACTCATTTTGCTCAAATAAGATGTCTGTCGGAGGAGCGTAAGCCTGGATATCACATGACTATGTACTCATTTTGCTCAAATAAGATGTCTGTCGGAGGAGTGTAGGCCCAGATATCACGTGATTATGTACTCATTTTGCTCAAATAAGATGTCTGTCGGAGGAGTGTAAGCCCAGATATCACGTGACTATGTACTCATTTTGCTCAAATAAGATGTCTGTCGGAGGGATGTAAGCCCAGAGATCACGTGACTATGTACTCATTTTGCTCAAATAAGATGTCTGTCGGAGGAATGTAAGCCCAGATATCACGTGAATATGTACTCATTTTGCTCAATAAAGGTGTCTGTCGGAGGAGTGTAAGACCAGATATCACGTTACTATGTACTTATTTTGCTCAAATAAAGTGTCTGTCGGATGAGTGTAAGCCTGGATATCACGTGACTATGTACTCATTTTGCTCAAATAAGGTGTCTGTCGGAGGAGTGTAAGCCCAGATATCACGTTACTATGTAGTCATTTTGCTCAAATAAGGTGTCTGTCGGATGAGTGTAAGCCTGGATATCACGTTACTATGTCCTCATTTTGCTCAAGTAAGGTGTCTGTCGGAGGAGTGTAAGCCTGGATATCACGTTACGATGTACTCATTTTACTCAAATAAGGTGTCTGTCGGAGGAGTGTAAGCCTAAGTATCACGTTACTATGTACTCATTTTGATCAAATAAGGTGTCTGTCGGAGGAGTGTAAGCCCAGATATCAAGTGACTTTGTACTCATTTTGCTCAAATAAGATGTTTGTCGGAGGAGTGTAAACCCAGATATCACGTGACTTTGTACTCATTATACTCAAATAAGATGTCTGTCGGAGGAGTGTAGGCCCAGATATCACGTGACTATGTACTCATTTTGCTCAAATAAGATGTCTGTCGGAGGAGTGTAAGCCCAGATATCACGTCACTAAGTACTCATTTTGCTCAAATAAGATGTCTGTCGGAGGAGTGTAAGCCCAGATATCACGTGAATATGTACTCATTTTACTCAAATAAGATGTCTGTTGGAGGAGTGTAAGCTTGGATGTCACGTTACTATGTACTCATTTTGCTCAATTAAGATGTCTGTTGGCGGAGTGTAAGCTTGGATGTCACGTTACTATGTACTCATTTTGCTCAATTAAGGTGTCCGTTCGAGGAGTGTAAGCCTGGATATCACGTCACTATGTACTCATTTTGTTCAAGATGTCTGTCGGAGGAGTCTAAGCTCAGATATCACGTTACTATGTACTCATTTTGTTCAATTAAGGTGTCTATCGGAGGAGTGTAAGCCCGGATATCACATTACTATGTACTCGTTTTGCTCAAATAAGATGTCTGTCGGAGGAGTGTAAAACTGGATATCTTGTGACTATGTACTCATTTTGCTCAAATAAGATGTCTGTCGGAGGAGTGTAAGCCCAGATATCATGTGACTTTGTACTCATTTTGCTCAAATAAGATGTCTGTCGGAGGAGCGTAAGCCTGGATATCACATGACTATGTACTCATTTTGCTCAAATAAGATGTCTGTCGGAGGAGTGTAGGCCCAGATATCACGTGATTATGTACTCATTTTGCTCAAATAAGATGTCTGTCGGAGGAGTGTAAGCCCAGATATCACGTGACTATGTACTCATTTTGCTCAAATAAGATGTCTGTCGGAGGGATGTAAGCCCAGAGATCACGTGACTATGTACTCATTTTGCTCAAATAAGATGTCTGTCGGAGGAATGTAAGCCCAGATATCACGTGAATATGTACTCATTTTGCTCAATAAAGGTGTCTGTCGGAGGAGTGTAAGACCAGATATCACGTTACTATGTACTTATTTTGCTCAAATAAAGTGTCTGTCGGATGAGTGTAAGCCTGGATATCACGTGACTATGTACTCATTTTGCTCAAATAAGGTGTCTGTCGGAGGAGTGTAAGCCCAGATATCACGTTACTATGTAGTCATTTTGCTCAAATAAGGTGTCTGTCGGATGAGTGTAAGCCTGCATATCACGTTACTATGTCCTCATTTTGCTCAAGTAAGGTGTCTGTCGGAGGAGTGTAAGCCTGGATATCACGTTACGATGTACTCATTTTACTCAAATAAGGTGTCTGTCGGAGGAGTGTAAGCCTAGATATCACGTTACGATGTACTCAATTTGCTCAAATAAGGTGTCTGTCGGAGGAGTGTAAGCCTAAGTATCACGTTACTATGTACTCATTTTGATCAAATAAGGTGTCTGTCGGAGGAGTGTAAGCCCAGATATCAAGTGACTTTGTACTCATTTTGCTCAAATAAGATGTTTGTCGGAGGAGTGTAAACCCAGATATCACGTGACTTTGTACTCATTATACTCAAATAAGATGTCTGTCGGAGGAGTGTAGGCCCAGATATCACGTGACTATGTACTCATTTTGCTCAAATAAGATGTCTGTCGGAGGAGTGTAAGCCCAGATATCACGTCACTAAGTACTCATTTTGCTCAAATAAGATGTCTGTCGGAGGAGTGTAAGCCCAGATATCACGTGAATATGTACTCATTTTACTCAAATAAGATGTCTGTTGGAGGAGTGTAAGCTTGGATGTCACGTTACTATGTACTCATTTTGCTCAATTAAGATGTCTGTTGGAGGAGTGTAAGCTTGGATGTCACGTTACTATGTACTCATTTTGCTCAATTAAGGTGTCCGTTCGAGGAGTGTAAGCCTGGATATCACGTCACTATGTACTCATTTTGTTCAAGATGTCTGTCGGAGGAGTCTAAGCTCAGATATCACGTTACTATGTACTCATTTTGTTCAATTAAGGTGTCTATCGGAGGAGTGTAAGCCCGGATATCACATTACTATGTACTCGTTTTGCTCAAATAAGATGTCTGTCGGAGGAGTGTAAAACTGGATATCTTGTGACTATGTACTCATTTTGCTCAAATAAGATGTCTGTCGGAGGAGTGTAAGCCCAGATATCATGTGACTTTGTACTCATTTTGCTCAAATAAGATGTCTGTCGGAGGAGCGTAAGCCTGGATATCACATGACTATGTACTCATTTTGCTCAAATAAGATGTCTGTCGGAGGAGTGTAGGCCCAGATATCACGTGATTATGTACTCATTTTGCTCAAATAAGATGTCTGTCGGAGGAGTGTAAGCCCAGATATCACGTGACTATGTACTCATTTTGCTCAAATAAGATGTCTGTCGGAGGGATGTAAGCCCAGAGATCACGTGACTATGTACTCATTTTGCTCAAATAAGATGTCTGTCGGAGGAGTGTAAGCCCAGATATCACGTGACTATGTACTCATTTTGCTCAATTAAGGTGTCTGTCGGAGGAGTGTAAGACCAGATATCACGTTACTATGTACTTATTTTGCTCAAATAAAGTGTCTGTCGGATGAGTGTAAGCCTGGATATCACGTGACTATGTACTCATTTTGCTCAAATAAGGTGTCTGTCGGAGGAGTGTAAGCCCAGATATCACGTTACTATGTAGTCATTTTGCTCAAATAAGGTGTCTGTCGGATGAGTGTAAGCCTGGATATCACGTTACTATGTCCTCATTTTGCTCAAGTAAGGTGTCTGTCGGAGGAGTGTAAGCCTGGATATCACGTTACGATGTACTCATTTTACTCAAATAAGGTGTCTGTCGGAGGAGTGTAAGCCTAGATATCACGTTACGATGTACTCAATTTGCTCAAATAAGGTGTCTGTCGGAGGAGTGTAAGCCTAAGTATCACGTTACTATGTACTCATTTTGATCAAATAAGGTGTCTGTCGGAGGAGTGTAAGCCTGGATATCACGTTACTATGCACTCATTTTGCTCAAATAAGGTGTCTTTCGGATGAGTGTAAGCCTGGGCATCACGTGACTATGTACTCCTTTTGCTCTATTATAATGTCTGTCATAGGTGTGTAAGTTTGGATTTCACGTTACTATGTACTCATTTTGCTCAAATAAGGTGTCTGTCGGATGAGTGTAAGCCTGCGTAACACGTTACTATGTGCTTATTTTGCTCTAATAAGGTGTCTGTCGGAGGAGTGTAAGCCCGGATATCACGTTACTATGTACTCATTTTGTTCAATTAAAATGTCTGTCGGAGGAGTGTAAGCCCGGATATCACGTGACTGTGTACTCATTTTGCTCAAATAAGGAGTCTGTCGGATGGAGTGTAAGCGCGGATATCACGTTATTATGTACTCATTTTGTTCAATTAAGATGTCTGTGGGAGGAGTGTAAGCCCGGATATCACGTGACTATGTACTCATTTTGTTCAATTAGGGTGTCTGTCGGAGGAGTGTAAGCCCAGGTATCACGTGACTAAGTACTCATTTTGCTCAACTTAGTTGTCTGTCGGAGGAGTGTAAGCCTGGATATCACGACAATATGTACTCATTTTTCTCAATTAAGGTGTCTGTCCTAGGAGTGTAAGCCTGGATATCACGTGACTTTGTACTCATTTTGCTCAAATAAGGTGCCTGTCCTAGGAGTATAAGCCTGGATATCACCTGACTATGTACTCATTTTGCTCAATTAAGGTGTCTGTCTGAGGAGCGTAAGCTTGTGTATCACGTTACTATGTACTCAATTTTCTCAATTAAACTGTCTTTCGGAGGAGTGTAAGACTGGATATCACGTTACTATATACTTATTTTGCTCAATCAAAGTGTCTGTCCTAGGAGTGTAAGCCTGGATATCACGTTACTATGTACTCATTTTGCTCAAATAATGTGTCTGTCGGAGGAGTGTAAGCCCGTATATCACGTTACTATGTACTCATTTTGCTCAAATAATGTGTCTCTCGGATGCAGTGTACGCCCGGATATCACGTTACTATTTACTCATTTTGCTCAAATAAGATATCTGTCGGAGGAGCGTAAGCTTGGATGTCACGTTACTATGTACTCATTTTGCTCAATTAAGGTGTCCGTTCGAGGAGTGTAAGCTTGGATATCACGTTACTATGTACTCATTTTGTTCAATTATGATGTCTGTCGGAGGGGTGTAACCTTGGATGTGACGTTACTATGTACTCATTTTGCTCAATTAAGGTCTCTGTTGGAGGAGTGTAAGCCCGGATATCACGTGACTATGTACTCATTTTGCTCAAATAAGGTGTCCGTCGGATGGAGTGTAAGCGCGGATATCACATTACTATGTACTCATTTTGTTCAATTAAGATGTCTGTGGGAGGAGTGTAAGCCCGAATATCACGTGACTATGTACTCATTTTGTTCAATTAAGGTGTCTGTCGGAGGAGTGTAAGCCCAGATATCACGTGACTATGTACTCATTCTGCTCAAATAAGGTGTCTGTCGGAGGAGTGTAAGCCTGGATATCACGTGATTATGTACTCATTTTGGTCAATTAAGGTGTCTGTCCGAGGAGTGTAAGCCTGGATATCACGTGACTATGTACTCATTTTGCTCAAATAAGGTGTCTGTCCTAGGAGTGTAAGCCTGGATATCACGTGACTATGTACTCATTTTGCTCAATTAAGGTGTCTGTCTGAGGAGCGTAAGCTTGTGTATCACGTTACTATGTACTCAATTTTCTCAATTAAACTGTCTTTCGGAGGAGTGTAAGACTGGATATCACGTTACTATATACTTATTTTGCTCAATCAAAGTGTCTGTCCTAGGAGTGTAAGCCTGGATATCACGTTACTATGTACTCATTTTGCTCAAATAATGTGTGTGTCGGAGGAGTGTAAGCCCGTATATCACGTTACTATGTACTCATTTTGCTCAAATAATGTGTCTGTCGGATGCAGTGTACGCCCGGATATCACGTTACTATTTACTCATTTTGCTCAAATAAGATATCTGTCGGAGGAGCGTAAGCTTGGATGTAACGTTACTATGTACTCATTTTGCTCAATTAAGGTGTCCGTTCGAGGAGTGTAAGCTTGGATATCACGTTACTATGTACTCATTTTGTTCAATTATGATGTCTGTCGGAGGGGTGTAACCTTGGATGTGACGTTACTATGTACTCATTTTGCTCAATTAAGATGTCTGTTGAAGGAGTGTAAGCTTGGATGTCACGTTACTATGTACTCATTTTGCTCAATTAAGATGTCTGTTGGAGGAGTGTAAGCTTGGATGTCACGTTACTATGTACTCATTTTGCTCAATTAAGATATCTGTTGGAGGAGTGTAAGCTTGGATGTCACGTTACTATGTACTCATTTTGCTCAATTAAGGTGTCCGTTTGAGGAGTGTAAGCCTGGATATCACGTCACTATGTACTCATTTTGTTCACGATGTCTGTCGGAGGAGTCTAAGCCCAGATATCACGTTACTATGTACTCATTTTGTTCAATTAAGGTGTCTATCGGAGGAGTGTAAGCCCGGATATCACGTTACTATGTACTCGTTTTGCTCAAATAAGATGTCTGTCGGAGGAGTGTAAGCCCAGATATCAAGTGACTTTGTACTCATTTTGCTCAAATAAGATGTTTGTCGGAGGAGTGTAAACCCAGATATCACGTGACTTTGTACTCATTATACTCAAATAAGATGTCTGTCGGAGGAGTGTAGGCCCAGATATCACGTAACTATGTACTCATTTTGCTCAAATAAGATGTCTGTCGGAGGAGTGTAAGCCCAGATATCACGTCACTAAGTACTCATTTTGCTCAAATAAGATGTCTGTCGGAGGAGTGTAAGCCCAGATATCACGTGAATATGTACTCATTTTACTCAAATAAGATGTCTGTTGGAGGAGTGTAAGCTTGGATGTCACGTTACTATGTACTCATTTTGCTCAATTAAGATGTCTGTTGGAGGAGTGTAAGCTCGGATGTCACGTTACTATGTACTCATTTTGCTCAATTAAGGTGTCCGTTCGAGGAGTGTAAGACTGGATATCACGTCACTATGTACTCATTTTGTTCAAGATGTCTGTCGGAGGAGTCTAAGCTCAGATATCACGTTACTATGTACTCATTTTGTTCAATTAAGGTGTCTATCGGAGGAGTGTAAGCCCGGATATCACATTACTATGTACTCGTTTTGCTCAAATAAGATGTCTGTCGGAGGAGTGTAAAACTGGATATCTTGTGACTATGTACTCATTTTGCTCAAATAAGATGTCTGTCGGAGGAGTGTAAGCCCAGATATCATGTGACTTTGTACTCATTTTGCTCAAATAAGATGTCTGTCGGAGGAGCGTAAGCCTGGATATCACATGACTATGTACTCATTTTGCTCAAATAAGATGTCTGTCGGAGGAGTGTAGGCCCAGATATCACGTGATTATGTACGCATTTTGCTCAAATAAGATGTCTGTCGGAGGAGTGTAAGCCCAGATATCACGTGACTATGTACTCATTTTGCTCAAATAAGATGTCTGTCGGAGGGATGTAAGCCCAGAGATCACGTGACTATGTACTCATTTTGCTCAAATAAGATGTCTGTCGGAGGAGGGTAAGCCCAGATATCACGTGACTATGTACTCATTTTGCTCAATTAAGGTGTCTGTCGGAGGATTGTAAGACCAGATATCACGTTACTATGTACTTATTTTGTTCAAATAAAGTGTCTGTCGGATGAGTGTAAGCCTGGATATCACGTGACTATGTACTCATTTTGCTCAAATAAGGTGTCTGTCGGAGGAGTGTAAGCCCAGATATCACGTTACTATGTAGTCATTTTGCTCAAATAAGGTGTCTGTCGGATGAGTGTAAGCCTGGATATCACGTTACTATGTCCTCATTTTCCTCAAGTAAGGTGTCTGTCGGAGGAGTGTAAGCCTGGATATCACGTTACGATGTACTCATTTTACTCAAATAAGGTGTCTGTCGGAGGAGTGTAAGCCTAGATATCACGTTACAATGTACTCAATTTAATCAAATAAGGTGTCTGTCGGAGGAGTGTAAGCCTAAGTATCACGTTACTATGTACTCATTTTGATCAAATAAGGTGTCTGTCGGAGGAGTGTAAGCCTGGATATCACGTTACTATGCACTCATTTTGCTCAAATAAGGTGTCTTTCGGATGAGTGTAAGCCTGGGCATCACGTGACTATGTACTCCTTTTGCTCTATTATAATGTCTGTCATAGGTGTGTAAGTTTGGATTTCACGTTACTATGTACTCATTTTGCTCAAATAAGGTGTCTGTCGGATGAGTGTAAGCCTGCGTAACACGTTACTATGTGCTTATTTTGCTCTAATAAGGTGTCTGTCGGAGGAGTGTAAGCCCGGATATCACGTTACTATGTACTCATTTTGTTCAATTAAAATGTCTGTCGGAGGAGTGTAAGCCCGGATACCACGTGACTGTGTACTCATTTTGCTCAAATAAGGAGTCTGTCGGATGGAGTGTAAGCGCGGATATCACGTTATTATGTACTCATTTTGTTCAATTAAGATGTCTGTGGGAGGAGTGTAAGCCCGGATATCACGTGACTATGTACTCATTTTGTTCAATTAAGGTGTCTGTCGGAGGAGTGTAAGCCCAGGTATCACGTGACTAAGTACTCATTTTGCTCAAATTAGTTGTCTGTCGGAGGAGTGTAAGCCTGGATATCACGACAATATGTACTCATTTTGCTCAATTAAGGTGTCTGTCCTAGGAGTGTAAGCCTGGATATCACGTGACTTTGTACTCATTTTGCTCAAATAAGGTGCCTGTCCTAGGAGTATAAGCCCAGATATCATGTGACTTTGTACTCATTTTGCTCAAATAAGATGACTGTCGGAGGAGCGTAAGCCTGGATATCACATGACTATGTACTCATTTTGCTCAAATAAGATGTCTGTCGGAGGAGTGTAGGCCCAGATATCACGTGATTATGTACTCATTTTGCTCAAATAAGATGTCTGTCGGAGGAGTGTAAGCCCAGATATCACGTGACTATGTACTCATTTTGCTCAAATAAGATGTCTGTCGGAGGGATGTAAGCCCAGAGATCACGTGACTATGTACTCATTTTGCTCAAATAAGATGTCTGTCGGAGGAGTGTAAGCCCAGATATCACGTGACTATGTACTCATTTTGCTCAATTAAGGTGTCTGTCGGAGGAGTGTAAGACCAGATATCACGTTACTATGTACTTATTTTGCTCAAATAAAGTGTCTGTCGGATGAGTGTAAGCCTGGATATCACGTGACTATGTACTCATTTTGCTCAAATAAGGTGTCTGTCGGAGGAGCGTAAGCCCAGATATCACGTTACTATGTAGTCATTTTGCTCAAATAAGGTGTCTGTCGGATGAGTGTAAGCCTGGATATCACGTTACTATGTCCTCATTTTGCTCAAGTAAGGTGTCTGTCGGAGGAGTGTAAGCCTGGATATCACGTTACGATGTACTCATTTTACTCAAATAAGGTGTCTGTCGGAGGAGTGTAAGCCTAGATATCACGTTACGATGTACTCAATTTGCTCAAATAAGGTGTCTGTCGGAGGAGTGTAAGCCTAAGTATCACGTTACTATGTACTCATTTTGATCAAATAAGGTGTCTGTCGGAGGAGTGTAAGCCTGGATATCACGTTACTATGCACTCATTTTGCTCAAATAAGGTGTCTTTCGGATGAGTGTAAGCCTGGGCATCACGTGACTATGTACTCCTTTTGCTCTATTATAATGTCTGTCATAGGTGTGTAAGTTTGGATTTCACGTTACTATGTACTCATTTTGCTCAAATAAGGTGTCTGTCGGATGAGTGTAAGCCTGCGTAACACGTTACTATGTACACATTTTGCTCAAATAATGTGTCTGTCGGTGGAGTGTAAGCCTGGATAACACGTTACTATGTACTAATTTTGCTCAAATAAGGTGTCTGTCGGATGATTGTAAGCCTGGGTATCACGTTAATATGTACTCATTTTGCTCAAATAAGATATCTGTCGGAGGAGTGTAAGACCAGATATCACGTGAATATGTACTCATTTTGTTCAATTAAGATTTCTGCCGGAGGTGTGTAAGCCCAGATATCACGTTACTAAGTACTCATTTTGTTCAATTAAGATGTCTGTCGGAGGAGTGTCAGCCCAGATATCACGTGACTATGTACTCATTTTGTTCAATTAAGATGTCTGTCGGAGGAGTGTAAGCCCAGATATCATGTTACTATGTACTCATTTTGCTCAATTAAGATGTCTGTCGGAGGAGTGTAAGCCTGGATATCACGTTACGATGTACTCATTTTGCTCAAATAAGGTGTCTGTCGGATGAGTGTAAGCCTAAGTATCACGTTACTATGTACTCATTTTGCTCAAATAAGGTAACTGTCGGAGGAGTGTAAGCCTGGATATCACGTTACTATGTGCTTACTTTGCTCTAATAAGGTGTCTGTCGGAGGAGTGTAAGCCCGTATACCACGTTACTATATACTCATTTTGCTCAAATAATGTGTCTGTCGGATGCAGTGTACGCCCGGATATCACGTTACTATTTACTCATTTTGCTCAAATAAGATATCTGTCGGAGGAGCGTAAGCTTGGATGTCACGTTACTATGTACTCATTTTGCTCAATTAAGGTGTCCGTTCGAGGAGTGTAAGCTTGGATATCACGTTACTATGTACTCATTTTGTTCAATTATGATGTCTGTCGGAGGGGTGTAACCTTGGATGTGACGTTACTATGTACTCATTTTGCTCAATTAAGATGTCTGTTGAAGGAGTGTAAGCTTGGATGTCACGTTACTATGTACTCATTTAGCTCAATTAAGATGTCTGTTGGAGGAGTGTAAGCTTGGATGTCACGTTACTATGTACTCATTTTGCTCAATTAAGATATATGTTGGAGGAGTGTAAGCTTGGATGTCACGTTACTATGTACTCATTTTGCTCAATTAAGGTGTCCGTTCGAGGAGTGTAAGCCTGGATATCACATCACTATGTACTCATTTTGTTCAAGATGTCTGTCGGAGGAGTCTAAGCCCAGATATCACGTTACTATGTACTCATTTTGTTCAATTAAGGTGTCTATCGGAGGAGTGTAAGCCCGGATATCACGTTACTATGTACTCGTTTTGCTCAAATAAGATGTCTGTCGGAGGAGTGTAAAGCTGGATATCACGTGACTATGTACTCATTTTGCTCAAATAAGATGTCTGTCGGAGGAGTGTAAGCCCAGATATCAAGTGACTTTGTACTCATTTTGCTCAAATAAGATGTTTGTCGGAAGAGTGTAAACCCAGATATCACATGACTTTGTACTCATTATACTCAAATAAGATGTCTGTCGGAGGAGTGTAGGCCCAGATATCACGTGACTATGTACTCATTTTGCTCAAATAAGATGTCTGTCGGAGGAGTGTAAGCCCAGATATCACGTCACTAAGTACTCATTTTGCTCAAATAAGATGTCTGTCGGAGGAGTGTAAGCCAAGATATCACGTGAATATGTACTCATTTTACTGAAATAAGATGTCTGTTGGAGGAGTGTAAGCTTGGATGTCACGTTACTATGTACTCATTTTGCTCAATTAAGATGTCTGTTGGAGGAGTGTAAGCTTGGATGTCACGTTACTATGTACTCATTTTGCTCAATTAAGGTGTCCGTTCGAGGAGTGTAAGCCTGGATATCACGTCACTATGTACTCATTTTGTTCAAGATGTCTGTCGGAGGAGTCTAAGCTCAGATATCACGTTACTATGTACTCATTTTGTTCAATTAAGGTGTCTATCGGAGGAGTGTAAGCCCGGATATCACATTACTATGTACTCGTTTTGCTCAAATAAGATGTCTGTCGGAGGAGTGTAAAACTGGATATCTTGTGACTATGTACTCATTTTGCTCAAATAAGATGTCTGTCGGAGGAGTGTAAGCCCAGATATCATGTGACTTTGTACTCATTTTGCTCAAATAAGATGTCTGTCGGAGGAGCGTAAGCCTGGATATCACATGACTATGTACTCATTTTGCTCAAATAAGATGTCTGTCGGAGGAGTGTAGGCCCAGATATCCCGTGATTATGTACTCATTTTGCTCAAATAAGATGTCTGTCGGAGGAGTGTAAGCCCAGATATCACGTGAATATGTACTCATTTTGCTCAAATAAGATGTCTGTCGGAGGGATGTAAGCCCAGAGATCACGTGACTATGTACTCATTTTGCTCAAATAAGATGTCTGTCGGAGGAGTGTAAGCCCAGATATCATGTTACTATGTACTCATTTTGCTCAATTAAGATGTCTGTCGGAGGAGTGTAAGCCTGGATATCACGTTACGATGTACTCATTTTGCTCAAATAAGGTGTCTGTCGGATGAGTGTAAGCCTAAGCATCACGTTACTATGTACTCATTTTGCTCAAATAAGGTAACTGTCGGAGGAGTGTAAGCCTGGATATCACGTTACTATGTGCTTACTTTGCTCTAATAAGGTGTCTGTCGGAGGAGTGTAAGCCCGGATATCACGTTACTATGTACTCATTTTGTTCAATTAAAATGTCTCTCGGAGGAGTGTAAGCCCGGATACCACGTGACTGTGTACTCATTTTGCTAAAATAAGGAGTCTGTCGGATGGAGTGTAAGCGCGGATATCACGTTATTATGTACTCATTTTGTTCAATTAAGATGTCTGTGGGAGGAGTGTAAGCCCGGATATCACGTGACTATGTACTCATTTTGTTCAAATAAGGTGTCTGTCGGAGGATTGTAAGCCCAGGTATCACGTGACTAAGTACTCATTTTGCTCAAATTAGTTGTCTGTCGGAGGAGTGTAAGCCTGGATATCACGACAATATGTACTCATTTTGCTCAATTAAGGTGTCTGTCCTAGGAGTGTAAGCCTGGATATCAGGTGACTATGTACTCATTTGCTCAAATAAGGTGCCTGTCCTAGGAGTATAAGCCTGGATATCACGTGACTATGTACTCATTTTGCTCAATTAAGGTGTCTGTCTGAATAGTGTAAGCCTGTGTATCACGTTACTATGTACTCAATTTTCTCAATTAAACTGTCTTTCGGAGGAGTGTAAGCTTGGATACCACGTTACTATGTACTCATTTTGCTCAATTAAGGTGTCTGTCGGAGGAGTGTAAGCCCGGATATCACGTGACTATGTACTCATTTTGCTCAAATAAGGTGTCCGTCGGATGGTGTGTAAGCGCGGATATCACATTACTATGTACTCATTTTGTTCAATTAAGATGTCTGTCGGAGGAGTGTAAGCCCAGATATCACGTGACTATGTACTCATTCTGCTCAAATAAGGTGTCTGTCGGAGGAGTGTAAGCCTGGATATCACGTGATTATGTACTCATTTTGGTCAATTAAGGTGTCTGTCCGAGGAGTGTAAGCCTGGATATCACGTGACTATGTACTCATTTTGCTCAAATAAGGTGTCTGTCCTAGGAGTGTAAGCCTGGATATCACGTGACTATGTACTCATTTTGCTCAATTAAGGTGTCTGTCTGAGGAGCGTAAGCTTGTGTATTACGTTACTATGTACTCAATTTTCTCAATTAAACTGTCTTTCGGAGGAGTGTAAGACTGGATATCACGTTACTATATACTTATTTTGCTCAATCAAAGTGTCTGTCCTAGGAGTGTAAGCCTGGATATCACGTTACTATGTACTCATTTTGCTCAAGTAAGGTGTCTGTCGGAGGAGTGTAAGCCTGGATATCACGTTACGATGTACTCATTTTACTCAAATAAGGTGTCTGTCGGAGGAGTGTAAGCCTAGATATCACGTTACGATGTACTCAATTTGCTCAAATAAGGTGTCTGTCGGAGGAGTGTAAGCCTAAGTATCACGTTACTATGTACTCATTTTGATCAAATAAGGTGTCTGTCGGAGGAGTGTAGGCCTGGATATCACGTTACTATGTACTCATTTTGCTCGAATAAGGTGTCATTCGGATGAGTGTAAGCCTGTCCATCACGTGACTATGTACTCCTTTTGCTCCATTATAATGTCTGTCATAGGTGTGTAAGTTTGGATTTCACGTTACTATGTACTCATTTTGCTCAAATAAGGTGTCTGTCGGATGAGTGTAAGCCTGCGTAACACGTTACTATTTACACATTTTGCTCAAATAATGTGTCTGTCGGTGGAGTGTAAGCCTGGATATCACGTTACTATGTACCAATTTCGCTCAAATAAGGTGTCTGTCGGATGATTGTAAGCCTGGGTATCACGTTAATATGTACTCATTTTGCTCAAATAAGATATCTGTCGGAGGAGTGTAAGCCCAGATATCACGTGAATATGTACTCATTTTGTTCAATTAAGATTTCTGTCGGAGGTGTGTAAGCCCAGATATCACGTTACTAAGTACTCTTTTTGTTCAATTAAGATGTCTGTCGGAGGAGTGTCAGCCCAGTAATCACGTGACTATGTACTCATTTTGTTCAATTAAGATGTCTGTCGGAGGAGTGTAAGCCCAGATATCATGTTACTATGTACTCATTTTGCTCAATTAAGATGTCTATCGGAGGAGTGTAAGCCTGGATATCACGTTACGATGTACTCATTTTGCTCAAATAAGGTGTCTGTCGGATGAGTGTAAGCCTAAGTATCACATTACTATGTACTCATTTTGCTCAAATAAGGTAACTGTCGGAGGAGTGTAAGCCTGGATATCACGTTACTATGTGCTTATTTTGCTCTAATAAGGTGTCTGTCGGAGGAGTGTAAGCCCGGATATCACGTTACTATGTACTCATTTTGTTCAATTAAAATGTCTGTCGGAGGAGTGTAAGCCCGGATATCACGTGACTGTGTACTCATTTTGCTCAAATAAGGAGTCTGTCGGATGGAGTGTAAGCGCGGATATCACGTTATTATGTACTCATTTTGTTCAATTAAGATGTCTGTGGGAGGAGTGTAAGCCCGGATATCACGTGACTATGTACTCATTTTGTTCAATTAAGGTGTCTGTCGGAGGAGTGTAAGCCCAGGTATCACGTGACTAAGTACTCATTTTGCTCAAATTAGTTGTCTGTCGGAGGAGTGTAAGCCTGGATATCACGACAATATGTACTCATTTTGCTCAATTAAGGTGTCTGTCCTAGGAGTGTAAGCCTGGATATCACGTGACTTTGTACTCATTTTGCTCAAATAAGGTGCCTGTCCTAGGAGTATAAGCCTGGATATCACGTGACTATGTACTCATTTTGCTCAATTAAGGTGTCTGTCTGAATAGTGTAAGCTTGTGTATCACGTTACTATGTACTCAATTTTCTCAATTAAACTGTCTTTCGGAGGAGTGTAAGCTTGGATATCACGTTACTATGTACTCATTTTGCTCAATTAAGGTCTCTGTTGGAGGAGTGTAAGCCCGGATATCACGTGACTATGTACTCATTTTGCTCAAATAAGGTGTCCGTCGGATGGAGTGTAAGCGCGGATATCACATTACTATGTACTCATTTTGTTCAATTAAGATGTCTGTGGGAGGAGTGTAAGCCCGGATATCACGTGACTATGTACTCATTTTGTTCAATTAAGGTGTCTGTCGGAGGAGTGTAAGCCCATTTATCACGTGACTATGTACTCATTCTGCTCAAATAAGGTGTCTGTCGGAGGAGTGTAAGCCTGGATATCACTTGATTATGTACTCATTTTGGTCAATTAAGGTGTCTGTCCGAGGAGTGTAAGCCTGGATATCACGTGACTATGTACTCATTTTGCTCAAATAAGGTGTCTGTCCTAGGAGTGTAAGCCTGGATATCACGTGACTATGTACTCATTTTGCTCAATTAAGGTGTCTGTCTGAGGAGCGTAAGCTTGTGTATCACGTTACTATGTACTCAATTTTCTCAATTAAACTGTCTTTCGCAGGAGTGTAAGACTGGATATCACGTTACTATATACTTATTTTGCTCAATCAAAATGTCTGTCCTAGGAGTGTAAGCCTGGATATCACGTTACTATGTACTCATTTTGCTCAAATAATGTGTCTGTCGGAGGAGTGTAAGCCCGTATATCACGATACTATATACTCATTTTGCTCAAATAATGTGTCTGTCGGATGCAGTGTACGCCCGGATATCACGTTACTATTTACTCATTTTGCTCAAATAAGATATCTGTCGGAGGAGCGTAAGCTTGGATGTCACGTTACTATGTACTCATTTTGCTCAATTAAGGTGTCCGTTCGAGGAGTGTAAGCTTGGATATCACGTTACTATGTACTCATTTTGTTCAATTATGATGTCTGTCGGAGGGGTGTAACCTTGGATGTGACGTTACTATGTACTCATTTTGCTCAATTAAGATGTCTGTTGAAGGAGTGTAAGCTTGAATGTCACGTTACTATGTACTCATTTTGCTCAATTAAGGTGTCCGTTCGAGGAGTGTAAGCCTGGATATCACATCACTATGTACTCATTTTGTTCAAGATGTCTGTCGGAGGAGTCTAAGCCCAGATATCACGTTACTATGTACTCATTTTGTTCAATTAAGGTGTCTATCGGAGGAGTGTAAGCCCGGATATCACGTTACTATGTACTCGTTTTGCTCAAATAAGATGTCTGTCGGAGGAGTGTAAAACTGGCTATCACGTGACTATGTACTCATTTTGCTCAAATAAGATGTCTGTCGGAGGAGTGTAAGCCCAGATATCAAGTGACTTTGTACTCATTTTGCTCAAATAAGATGTTTGTCGGAGGAGTGTAAACCCAGATATCACGTGACTTTGTACTCATTATACTCAAATAAGATGTCTGTCGGAGGAGTGTAGGCCCAGATATCACGTGACTATGTACTCATTTTGCTCAAATAAGATGTCTGTCGTAGGAGTGTAAGCCCAGATATCACGTCACTAAGTACTCATTTTGCTCAATTAAGATGTCTGTTGGAGGAGTGTAAGCTTGGATGTCACGTTACTATGTACTCATTTTGCTCAATTAAGGTGTCCGTTCGAGGAGTGTAAGCCTGGATATCACGTCACTATGTACTCATTTTGTTCAAGATGTCTGTCGGAGGAGTCTAAGCTCAGATATCACGTTACTATGTACTCATTTTGTTCAATTAAGGTGTCTATCGGAGGAGTGTAAGCCCGGATATCACATTACTATGTACTCGTTTTGCTCAAATAAGATGTCTGTCGGAGGAGTGTAAAACTGGATATCTTGTGACTATGTACTCATTTTGCTCAAATAAGATGTCTGTCGGAGGAGTGTAAGCCCAGATATCATGTGACTTTGTACTCATTTTGCTCAAATAAGATGTCTGTCGGAGGAGCGTAAGCCTGGATATCACATGACTATGTACTCATTTTGCTCAAATAAGATGTCTGTCGGAGGAGTGTAAGCCCAGATATCACGTGAATATGTACTCATTTTGCTCAAATAAGATGTCTGTCGGAGGGATGTAAGCCCAGAGATCACGTGACTATGTACTCATTTTGCTCAAATGAGATGTCTGTCGGAGGAGTGTAAGCCCAGATATCACGTGACTATGTACTCATTTTGCTCAATTAAGGTGTCTGTCGGAGGAGTGTAAGACCAGATATCACGTTACTATGTACTTATTTTGCTCAAATAAAGTGTCTGTCGGATGAGTGTAAGCCTGGATATCACGTGACTATGTACTCATTTTGCTCAAATAAGGTGTCTGTCGGAGGAGTGTAAGCCCAGATATCACGTTACTATGTAGTCATTTTGCTCAAATAAGGTGTCTGTCGGATGAGTGTAAGCCTGGATATCACGTTACTATGTCCTCATTTTGCTCAAGTAAGGTGTCTGTCGGAGGAGTGTAAGCCTCGATATCACGTTACGATGTACTCATTTTACTCAAATAAGGTGTCTGTCGGAGGAGTGTAAGCCTAGATATCACGTTACGATGTACTCAATTTGCTCAAATAAGGTGTCTGTCGGAGGAGTGTAAGCCTAAGTATCACGTTACTATGTACTCATTTTGATCAAATAAGGTGTCTGTCGGAGGAGTGTAAGCCCAGATATCAAGTGACTTTGTACTCATTTTCCTCAAATAAGATGTTTGTCGGAGGAGTGTAAACCCAGATATCACGTGACTTTGTACTCATTATACTCAAATAAGATGTCTGTCGGAGGAGTGTAGGCCCAGATATCACGTGACTATGTACTCATTTTGCTCAAATAAGATGTCTGTCGGAGGAGTGTAAGCCCAGATATCACGTCACTAAGTACTCATTTTGCTCAAATAAGATGTCTGTCGGAGGAGTGTAAGCCCAGATATCACGTGAATATGTACTCATTTTACTCAAATAAGATGTCTGTTGGAGGAGTGTAAGCTTGGATGTCACGTTACTATGTACTCATTTTGCTCAAATAAGGTGTCTGTTGGAGGAGTGTAAGCTTGGATGTCACGTTACTATGTACTCATTTTGCTCAATTAAGGTGTCCGTTCGAGGAGTGTAAGCCTGGATATCACGTCACTATGTACTCATTTTGTTCAAGATGTCTGTCGGAGGAGTCTAAGCTCAGATATCACGTTACTATGTACTCATTTTGTTCAATTAAGGTGTCTATCGGAGGAGTGTAAGCCCGGATATCACATTACTATGTACTCGTTTTGCTCAAATAAGTAGTCTGTCGGAGGAGTGTAAAACTGGATATCTTGTGACTATGTACTCATTTTGCTCAAATAAGATGTCTGTCGGAGGAGTGTAAGCCCAGATATCATGTGACTTTGTACTCATTTTGCTCAAATAAGATGTCTGTCGGAGGAGCGTAAGCCTGGATATCACATGACTATGTACTCATTTTGCTCAAATAAGATGTCTGTCGGAGGAGTGTAGGCCCAGATATCACGTGATTATGTACTCATTTTGCTCAAATAAGATGTCTGTCGGAGGAGTGTAAGCCCAGATATCACATGACTATGTACTCATTTTGCTCAAATAAGATATCTGTCGGAGGAGTGTAAGCCCAGATATCACGTGACTATGTACTCATTTTGCTCAATTAAGGTGTCTGTCGGAGGAGTGTAAGACCAGATATCACGTTACTATGTACTTATTTTGCTCAAATAAAGTGTCTGTCGGAGGAGTGTAAGCCCAGATATCACGTTACTATGTAGTCATTTTGCTCAAATAAGGTGTCTGTCGGATGAGTGTAAGCCTGGATATCACGTTACTATGTCCTCATTTTGCTCAAGTAAGGTGTCTGTCGGAGGAGTGTAAGCCTGGATATCACGTTACGATGTACTCATTTTACTCAAATAAGGTGTCTGTCGGAGGAGTGTAAGCCTAGATATCACGTTACGATGTACTCAATTTGCTCAAATAAGGTGTCTGTCGGAGGAGTGTAAGCCTAAGTATCACGTTACTATGTACTCATTTTGATCAAATAAGGTGTCTGTCGGAGGAGTGTAAGCCTAGATATCACGTTACTATGCACTCATTTTGCTCAAATAAGGTGTCTTTCGGATGAGTGTAAGCCTGGGCATCACGTGACTATGTACTCCTTTTGCTCTATTATAATGTCTGTCATAGGTGTGTAAGTTTGGATTTCACGTTACTATGTACTCATTTTGCTCAAATAAGGTGTCTGTCGGATGAGTGTAAGCCTGCGTAACACGTTACTATGTACACATTTTGCTCAAATAATGTGTCTGTCGGTGGAGTGTAAGCCTGGATAACACGTTACTATGTACTAATTTTGCTCAAATAAGGTGTCTGTCGGATGATTGTAAGCCTGGGTATCACGTTAATATGTACTCATTTTGCTCAAATAAGATATCTGTCGGAGGAGTGTAAGACCAGATATCACGTGAATATGTACTCATTTTGTTCAATTAAGATTTCTGTCGGAGGTGTGTAAGCCCAGATATCACGTTACTAAGTACTCATTTTGTTCAATTAAGATGTCTGTCGGAGGAGTGTCAGCCCAGATATCACGTGACTATGTACTCATTTTGTTCAATTAAGATGTCTGTCGGAGGAGTGTAAGCCCAGATATCATGTTACTATGTACTCATTTTGCTCAATTAAGATGTCTGTCGGAGGAGTGTAAGCCTGGATATCACGTTACGATGTACTCATTTTGCTCAAATAAGGTGTCTGTCGGATGAGTGTAAGCCTAAGTATCACGTTACTATGTACTCATTTTGCTCAAATAAGGTAACTGTCGGAGGAGTGTGAGCCTGGATATCACGTTACTATGTGCTTACTTTGCTCTAATAAGGTGTCTGTCGGAGGAGTGTAAGCCCGGATATCACGTTACTATGTACTCATTTTGTTCAATTAAAATGTCTCTCGGAGGAGTGTAAGCCCGGATATCACGTGACTGTGTACTCATTTTGCTCAAATAAGGAGTCTGTCGGATGGAGTGTAAGCGCGGATATCACGTTATTATGTACTCATTTTGTTCAATTAAGATGTCTGTGGGAGGAGTGTAAGCCCGGATATCACGTGACTATGTACTCATTTTGTTCAAATAAGGTGTCTGTCGGAGGAGTGTAAGCCCAGGTATCACGTGACTAAGTACTCATTTTGCTCAAATTAGTTGTCTGTCGGAGGAGTGTAAGCCTGGATATCACGACAATATGTACTCATTTTGCTCAATTAAGGTGTCTGTCCTAGGAGTGTAAGCCTGGATATCAGGTGACTATGTACTCATTTTGCTCAAATAAGGTGCCTGTCCTAGGAGTATAAGCCTGGATATCACGTGACTATGTACTCATTTTGCTCAATTAAGGTGTCTGTCTGAATAGTGTAAGCCTGTGTATCACGTTACTATGTACTCAATTTTCTCAATTAAACTGTCTTTCGGAGGAGTGTAAGCTTGGATATCACGTTACTATGTACTCATTTTGCTCAATTAAGGTGTCTGTCGGAGGAGTGTAAGCCCGGATATCACGTGACTATGTACTCATTTTGCTCAAATAAGGTGTCCGTCGGATGGAGTGTAAGCGCGGATATCACATTACTATGTACTCATTTTGTTCAATTAAGATGTCTGTGGGAGGAGTGTAAGCCCGGATATCACGTGACTATGTACTCATTTTGTTCAATTAAGGTGTCTGTCGGAGGAGTGTAAGCCCAGACATCACGTGACTATGTACTCATTCTGCTCAAATAAGGTGTCTGTCGGAGGAGTGTAAGCCTGGATATCACGTGATTATGTACTCATTTTGGTCAATTAAGGTGTCTGTCCGAGGAGTGTAAGCCTGGATATCACGTGACTATGTACTCATTTTGCTCAAATAAGGTGTCTGTCCTAGGAGTGTAAGCCTGGATATCACGTGACTATGTACTCATTTTGCTCAATTAAGGTGTCTGTCTGAGGAGCGTAAGCTTGTGTATCACGTTACTATGTACTCAATTTTCTCAATTAAACTGTCTTTCGGAGGAGTGTAAGACTGGATATCACGTTACTATATACTTATTTTGCTCAATCAAAGTGTCTGTCCTAGGAGTGTAAGCCTGGATATCACGTTACTATGTACTCATTTTGCTCAAATAATGTGTCTGTCGGAAGAGTGTAAGCCCGTATATCACGTTACTATGTACTCATTTTGCTCAAATAATGTGTCTGTCGGATGCAGTGTACGCCCGGATATCACGTTACTATTTACTCATTTTGCTCAAATAAGATATCTGTCGGAGGAGCGTAAGCTTGGATGTCACGTTACTATGTACTCATTTTGCTCAATTAAGGTGTCCGTTCGAGGAGTGTAAGCTTGGATATCACGTTACTATGTACTCATTTTGTTCAATTATGATGTCTGTCGGAGGGGTGTAACCTTGGATGTGACGTTATTATGTACTCATTTTGCTCAATTAAGATGTCTGTTGAAGCAGTGTAAGCTTGGATGTCACGTTACTATGTACTCATTTTGCTCAATAAAGATGTCTGTTGGAGGAGTGTAAGCTTGGATGTCACGTTACTATGTACTCATTTTGTTCAATTAAGGTGTCTATCGGAGGAGTGTAAGCCCGGATATCACGTTACTATGTACTCGTTTTGTTCAAATAAGATGTCTGTCGGAGGAGTGTAAAGCTGGATATCACGTGACTATGTACTCATTTTGCTCAAATAATATGTCTGTCGGAGGAGGGTAAGCCCAGATATCATGTGACTTTGTACTCATTTTGCTCAAATAAGATGTTTGTCGGAGGAGTGTAAACCCAGATATCACGTGACTTTGTACTCATTTTGCTCAAATAAGATGTCTGTCGGAGGAGTGTAGGCCCAGATATCACGTGACTATGTACTCATTTTGCTCAAATAAGATGTCTGTCGGAAGAGTGTAAGCCCAGATATCACATGACTATGTACTCATTTTGCTCAAATAAGATGTCTGTCGGAGGAATGTAAGCCCAGATATCACGTGACTATGTACTCATTTTGCTCAAATAAGATGTCTGTCGGAGGAGTGTAAGCCCAAATATCACGTGACTATGTACTCATTTTGCTCAATTAAGGTGTCTGTCGGAGGAGTGTAAGACCAGATATCACGTTACTATGTACTTATTTTGCACAAATAAAGTGTCTGTCGGATGAGTGTAAGCCTGGATATCACGTGACTATGTACTCATTTTGCTCAATTAAGGTGTCTGTCGGAGGAGTGTAAGCCCAGATATCACGTGACTATTTACTCATTTTGCTCAACTAAGATGTCTGTCCGAGGAGTGTTAGTCCAGATATCACGTTACTATGTACTCATTTTGCTCAAATAAGGTGTCTGTCGGAGGAGTGTAAGCCTGGATATCACGTTACGATGTACTCATTTTACTCAAATAAGGTGTCTGTCGGAGGAGTGTAAGCCTGGATATCACGTTACGATGTACTCAATTTGCTCAAATAAGGTGTCTGTCGGAGGAGTGTAAGCCTAAGTATCACGTTACTATGTACTCATTTTGATCAAATAAGGTGTCTGTCGGAGGAGTGTAAGCCTGGATATCACGTTACTATGTACTCATTTTGCTCAAATAAGGTGTCTTTCGGATGAGTGTAAGCCTGGGCATCACGTGACTATGTACTCCTTTTGCTCTATTATAATGTCTGTCATAGGTGTGTAAGTTTGGATTTCACGTTACTATGTACTCATTTTGCTCAAATAAGGTGTCTGTCGGATGAGTGTAAGCCTGCGTAACACGTTACTATTTACACATTTTGCTCAAATAATGTGTCTGTTGGTGGAGTGTAAGCCTGGATATCACGTTACTATGTACTAATTTCGCTCAAACAAGGTGTCTGTCGGATGATTGTAAGCCTGGGTATCATGTTAATATGTACTCATTTTGCTCAAATAAGATATCTGTCGCAGGAGTGTAAGCCCAGATATCACGTGAATATGTACTCATTTTGTTCAATTAAGATTTCTGTCGGAGGTGTGTAAGCCCAGATATCACGTTACTAAGTACTCATTTTGTTCAATTAAGATGTCTGTCGGAGGAGTGTCAGCCCAGATATCACGTGACTATGTACTCATTTTGTTCAATTAAGATGTCTGTCGGAGGAGTGTAAGCCCAGATATCACGTTACGATGTACTCATTTTGCTCAAATAAGGTGTCTGTCGGATGAGTGTAAGCCTAAGTATCACGTTACTATGTACTCATTTTGCTCAAATAAGGTAACTGTCGGAGGAGCGTAAGCCTGGATATCACGTTACTATGTGCTTATTTTGCTCTAATAAGGTGTCTGTCGGAGGAGTGTAAGCCCGGATATCACGGTACTATGTACTCATTTTGTTCAATTAAAATGTCTGTCGGAGGAGTGTAAGCCCGGATATCACGTGACTGTGTACTCATTTTGCTCAAATAAGGAGTCTGTCGGATGGAGTGTAAGCGCGGATATCACGTTATTATTATGTACTCATTTTGTTCAATTAAGATGTCTGTGGGAGGAGTGTAAGCCCGGATATCACGTGACTATGTACTCATTTTGTTCAATTAAGGTGTCTGTCGGAGGAGTGTAAGCCCAGGTATCACGTTACTAAGTACTCATTTTGCTCAAATTCCCCTCAGGGGCTCACCTTATGTGAGTACGGGTTTTTGGCGCACCCGGGGGTTCCCGAGCCAATCATCGCCATATTCATCCCCTCACCCCCATCCGGTCGAGGTGGGTTCTTCAAGTGACCGGTGGACCCAAGGTAGGCTCTCGTGCGTTTTTTGCATTCCATTCATACCGCACCTCACCATCGTTTCTTTCTTCCCTTATCACTTTCCGGCCATTTCGCACCACGACATTCGCATATCTCTTTTTCTTCCCCGCCGGCCTACCTTGCGTGCGAAACGCCCACACAATTTTAGTTTCTTTTATCTTTTTATTTAAATCCTCCGTGGACACAGCCTGACGGATACCCGCGCACCGCGTGCGCAGCTGGGTGAGTGGGTAATGGCGTCATCCCCACCACCCGGGGTCGTCATGTAGGGTTTGTGTTCGTATCCGCTGTTCAACTGCAGTCCCGCAGGGGGGCCATTGCATGAGCTGCTGACTTCTGACGGCGATTGGGTCCCTCTGTCTATGTTCTGGGAGGTGTGACCCTGGGGTGAGTCTGGTATAGATAGGCCACTCACCCAAGCCGGGGTAACGCCCGAGAAGTCAGAGCCCGAGGTCGGAGACGGTTGCAATGGTGGAGGATTTATTTCGCTATGGAGCACCCTACCTCCATTAATACAAACAAGCGCCGAAAAGTTATTGTAACAGAAGTAGCACCGCCGTCATCTGGTTGCTACTTGGTAATTTCGAGAACAGAAGAAGGACAAAACTTTGAGAAGGTGAACCCTTTTATAATTCAGAAGGGCATAGATGCTATTGCTGGTGCGGTTCAATCATGCACTCGTCTACGGAATGGTTCCTTATTGGCACAAACTAAGTCCGATCAGCAAAGTAAGACCTTGTTGCGCGCTACGCTTCTCCACGGTTACCCCATCCGTGTTGAGAAGCACCGCACATTGAACTCCTGTCGGGGCGTCGTTACCACCCATAGCCTCGATGGTATATCGGACGAGGATCTCGTAGAATATCTCTCTGATCAAAAGGTGACTGCAGTGCATCGAGTGCAGGCCAAACGCGACGGCGTATTGGTACCCACTCGTACCCTGTTTATTACATTTGATGGCGTCGATCTGCCCACGAGCATTTCCGCAGGGTACGAACGGATTTCTGTGAGGCCTTATATTCCTAGACCTCTGCGTTGTTTTAAATGCCAACGTTTTGGGCATACGCAAGTCTCCTGTAAGAGTGCCGTTAACATCTGTGCAACATGTAGCCAGCCCTCACACGAAGGTACCTGTTCAACAGCCCCCGTCTGCGTTAATTGTAAAGGGTCACATTCTGCTTCGTTTGCCGACTGTCCGCGGTATTTGGACGAGAAGGCGATCCAGGAGATCCGGGTAAAGGAAAAACTCTCCTTCGCTGAAGCCCGGAGGCGTTTCCATGCGCGCCAACCTTCACTCCTGCGATCTGGCACATTTAGTTCTGTTGTTGCCTCGCCAGTACCACGAGTAGATGCCGAAACTCAGACCTGGACCTTGACTGGATTAACCGCCACTACCATCCGGCCGTCTATTAAGGCTACAGTTACCAAGCCGTATAAACCTGGTCCCAAGTCAATGAAGTCGCAAGCCGTTGAAAAGAAGCCCAAGCAGAAACTTCGTAGGGAAGATTTTTTAAAAGACCCTCCGCGTGCGCGCGGTAGCAAAAGTTCATCTTCTCCTCCTCGGAGGTCGCTGTCCCAGGAAGGTCCTGGGACAAGCCGCGCTCAGCGGCACCCCTCACCCATCGCCACCCAGAACCGATTCACGGCGCTTGAATCGGTTTCTGGCACTGAGCGCGTGGGCCCTCCCTCCGAGGAAGCTATGGAGTCTGACCAACTCCATACAAAAAGCCCGAGCCCAAAGGCTAAACAAAAGGTAATTTTAAGCCGCCCTTCTAAGTAGACAGTTTATCCCTTTTATTCATGGCTATCCTGAGCTGGAATGTACGTGGTGTACGATCGCATAGGGCGGAACTGCAACTTTTATTGCGTTCCCATTCACCTATGGTCGTGTGTTTGCAGGAGACCAAGCTTCGCCCTCACGACCCTTTCGATCTCCGAGGGTACACTCCGGTTCGCTACGATCTTGAACCGGAGGAGGGTGCTCCTGCTCATGGAGGTGTCATGTTGTTGGTGCGTAATGACGTTCATTTTCAGCCTATCACACTTACGTCCGACTTGCAAGCTGTTGCCATTAGACTGCAGTTACCCGGTTTTTTCTTTTCTGTTTGTTCTGTGTATACACCTCCATCGTCTCCCCTCGCTCCCGCGGACATTCGATCTCTCCTGTCCGCTCTCCCAACACCATTTCTTCTGTTGGGAGATTTTAATGCCCATCACCCACTATGGGGTTCGCCAAGGGCTTGTGCGAGGGGAACTCTTCTTTCCGACATTTTTTATCAGTTCAATCTTTCCATCCTCAATACAGGTGCACCTACTTTTATTTCTTATTCTTCTGGTACATTCTCTCACCTGGACCTTGCGATTTGCTCAATCCAGCTTGCACGTCGTCTTCAGTGGAACGTCGTCGCTGACACCTACTCCAGCGACCATTTCCCCTGCATCGTTTCTCTTCTGTCGCACCACGTACAGCATTCCAGAGTACCTACCTGGATATTCGCAAAAGCCGACTGGAGCTTGTATTCCAGCCTCGTGCATTTTGACGACCAGCCCTTCTCCGACATTAATCAACTAGTGCAGCACCTTACGTCTATTATTTTCTCAGCCGCCGAACGTGCAATACCCCGTTCATCCTCCCAACCTCGGCGGCCACCTGTTCCATGGTGGAACGAGGATTGTCGGGACGCCGTTCGTGCCCGTAGGACTGCACTTAGGGTGTTTCGGCGCCACCCTACACTTGATAATTTGGTGACTTTTAAACAATCGCGCGCCAGGGCTCGTCGCATTATTCAGGATAGCAAGAAGGCATCTTGGGCTCGTTTTGTCGAGTCTTTTAATCGTTTTACGCCTTCATCCGTTGTTTGGGATAAACTTCGTCGCTTCTCAGGTAAAGTGTCACATTGTACTGTTTCTGGCCTTCAGGTTTCTAATGCCACCATAGTGGATCCGGCTGCCATCGCTAACACTCTGGGTTCTGCCTTTGAGGCGGTTTCCAGTTCAGACCATTATTCCGCCGGCTTTCGCTCTATTAAAGACCGGCTGGATTCCGCATCATATACTTTTCGGTCTGCTAATGATGCATGCTATAACGAACTATTCACAATGAGGGAGCTGGAGCACGCTCTTCATTGCTCTCGGCACTCCGCTCCCGGGCCGGACGGCATTCATGTCCTAATGTTAAAGAACCTTTCAGCCGACAGTAAACTATTTCTCTTACAGGTCTATAACCGTATTTGGCAAGACGGCATTTTTCCTTCCGTTTGGCGCGAAGCCACCATTGTCCCTATACTTAAGCCTGGGAAGGATCGCCAACTACCTTCCAGCTACCGCCCTATCTCCCTCACCAGTTGCATTTGCAAGGTGATGGAGCGCATGATCAACGGGCGGTTGACATGGTGGCTTGAGTCTCAGAAAATTCTGGCGAACGCTCAGTGCGGGTTTCGTCGCTATCGCTCTACCGTCGACCATCTGGTGTCCTTGTCGACGCATATTATGAATGGATTTCTGAGAAAGTGTCAAACCGTGGCTGTATTTTTTGACCTGGAGAAAGCTTATGACACTTGTTGGAGGGGCGGCATTTTACGTACACTTCACGATTGGAATATCCGCGGTCGTCTTCCCATATTTCTTCGGGAGTTTATGACGGACCGCGTCTTTCGAGTACGTGTGGGCTCGGTTTTATCTCGTCGTTTTATTCAAGAGAACGGAGTACCGCAGGGCTCTGTACTCAGTGTCACACTTTTTGCGATTGCTATCAACCCCATTGTTGATTGTATTCCACCTGGCATTTCATCGTCCCTTTTTGTTGACGATTTCGCTATTTATTGCAGTTCACGGCGGACCTGTCTACTCGAACGCCGTCTCCAGAGCTGTATCGACCGTCTCTACGCCTGGAGTAACGCCAACGGCTTTAATTTCTCCGCCGAGAAATCCGTCTGCATCAACTTCTGGCGCCGGAAGTATTTCCCTCCGCCCTCTCTCCATCTTGGGCCAGGGATACTTCCGTTTGCAGACGAGGCGAAATTTTTGGGGTTGATTTTTGACAGGAAGTTGTGTTGGACCTCGCACGTTTCCTTTTTAAAAGCAAAGTGTGACCGTTCTCTTAATATTTTACGTGTTTTAAGTGGCACATCCTGGGGAGCTGATCGGACCGTCCTTCTTCGCCTTTATCGCTCTTTGGTCCGATCCAAGCTTGATTACGGGTGTATTGTTTATTCGTCGGCACGTCCATCTGTGTTACGTCGATTGAATGCCATTCACCATCGTGGCATCAGAGTCGCTACAGGGGCCTTTCCAACTAGCCCTGTACCCAGTCTGTACGCAGAAGCTGCAGAGCCTCCGCTGTCCTTCAGGCGTGAGATGCTCTTGTGCAGCTATGCTTGTCGACTCTCAAGCTTGCCTAACCACCCGTCCTTCGAGTTATTTTTCGAGGAGTCACTTGATCGTCACTATTTTATTAGCTCCTCTGCCTTGCTCCCACCAGGGGTTCGCTTTCGACAGCTCCTTCGGCATTTAGACGTTCCGCCAGCGCCGGCCCTTCCACGGGGGGAAACGCGTTTTCCTCCATGGTCTCGCGCTGAGGCCCACTGTCACCTTGGGCTAACGTCGATGCCGAAGACTGAGACCCCTGCTTCAGTCTTTAGATCGGCTTTTTTAGAAGTACGGGCTCAATTCGGAGACTACTATTTTATCTATACCGATGGATCTAAGACTGAAGCTGGAGTTGGATGTGCCTTTGTGTCTGGTCACTGTAGTTTTAAGTTTCGTTTACCTGGACAATGTTCAATTTTTACTGCCGAACTTTTTAGCATTTATCAGTCTATTTTATACATTCAGCGGCACGCCTTACAGCACTGTTTTATTTGTACGGACTCTCTGAGTGCCCTTCAGACTATTACTGCGCTGTACCATTACCACCCGCTTGTACAGCGCATACATGACCTGCTCCACTCGCTTGGTGTCACTGGCATCAGCGTGTCCTTCATGTGGATTCCAGGTCATGTGGGCATCTCAGGTAATGAGTCTGCCGACGCCGCTGCGAAATCGGCGATTTTATTACCCAGATTTTTTACCTCTGTTGTTCCCTCGTCAGATTCGTGTGTTATTTTACGTCGCCGCATCCTCTCGCGCTGGCGCGATGAGTGGACGGCCCTCCGGGGGAACAAGTTGCGGGAGGTTAAGCCTCTCCCGTTAATCTGGGGTACCTCTTCTCGTTCTTCACGTCGGGAAGAGGTACTTTTAGCCCGTTTACGAATTGGACATTGTCGTTTTAGTCACAGTTACCTGCTCAGTGGTGATCCCGCTCCGCTGTGTCAGCAGTGTGACGTGCCCTTAACGGTGCGTCACATTTTAACTGAGTGTCAAGTTTTAGCTCCACTGCGCGTTCGCCTGGGTCTGCCTGTTGGCATAGCCAACGTTTTGGCAGACGACGCGCATGCTGTAGAATGTCTTTTACGTTTTATAAGTGACATTGATTTTAATCGTCGCATTTGATGCGCTGAGCGTCTTTTAGCTTTGTTATTTTCTTCTGTATGTTTTTATAGGGACTTACTCCCCAGTGACATGTGGCGCTCATGTCCCGCATTCTACAGTTCTTGACACGTTTTAATCTTTTATTGGCTATGCTTTTAGTGTGTTGGTTTTTGAGATATATTTATTGTTATTATTGTTGTTATTGTTATTCTGGTTGTTATTGTTATTCTTGTTGTTATTTTTATTCTTGTTGTTCTTGTTATTGTTATACTATTGTTAGTTTTAACTTTTTGGACATCGCGGGTTTGTGTCCCGTTTTTTAATTATGCGGTTTTTTTACCTTTTATACTTTGACCTTATATTTTACACATTGTAAGGGCGCTGATGACCCTAGCAGTTTAGCGCCCTTAAACCGCATATCATCATCATCATCATTGCTCAAATTAGTTGTCTGTCGGAGGAGTGTAAGCCTGGATATCACGACAATATGTACTCATTTTGCTCAATTAAGGTGTCTGTCCTAGGAGTGTAAGCCTGGATATCACGTGACTATGTACTCATTTTGCTCAAATAAGGTGCCTGTCCTAGGAGTATAAGCCTGGATATCACGTGACTATGTACTCATTTTGCTCAATTAAGATGTCTGTCTGAATAGTGTAAGCTTGTGTATCACGTTACTATGTACTCAATTTTCTCAATTAAACTGTCTTTCGGAGGAGTGTAAGCTTGGATATCACGTTACTATGTACTCATTTTGCTCAATTAAGGTGTCTGTCGGAGGAGTGTAAGCCCGGATATCACGTGACTATGTACTCATTTTGCTCAAATAAGGTGTCCGTCGGATGGAGTGTAAGCGCGGATATCACATTACTATGTACTCATTTATTTCAATTAAGATGTCTGTGGGAGGAGTGTAAGCCCGGATATCACGTGACTATGTACTCATTTTGTTCAATTAAGGTGTCTGTCGAAGGAGTGTAAGCCCAGATATCACGTGACTATGTACTCATTCTGCTCAAATAAGGTGTCTGTCGGAGGAGTGTAAGCCTGGATATCACGTGATTATGTACTCATTTTGGTCAATTAAGGTGTCTGTCCGAGGAGTGTAAGCCTGGGTATCACGTGACTATGTACTCATTTTGCTCAAATAAGGTGTCTGTCCTAGGAGTGTAAGCCTGGATATCACGTGACTATGTACTCATTTTGCTCAATTAAGGTGTCTGTCTGAGGAGCGTAAGCTTGTGTATCACGTTACTATGTACTCAATTTTCTCAATTAAACTGTCTTTCGGAGGAGTGTAAGACTGGATATCACGTTACTATATACTTATTTTGCTCAATCAGAGTGTCTGTCCTAGGAGTGTAAGCCTGGATATCACGTTACTATGTACTCATTTTGCTCAAATAATGTGTCTGTCGGAGGAGTGTAAGCCCGTATATCACGTTACTATGTACTCATTTTGCTCAAATAATGTGTCTGTCGGATGCAGTGTACGCCCGGATATCACGTTACTATTTACTCATTTTGCTCAAATAAGATATCTGTCGGAGGAGCGTAAGCTTGGATGTCACGTTACTATGTACTCATTTTGCTCAATTAAGGTGTCCGTTCGAGGAGTGTAAGCTTGGATATCACGTTACTATGTACTCATTTTGTTCAATTATGATGTCTGTCGGAGGGGTGTAACCTTGGATGTGACGTTACTATGTACTCATTTTGCTCAATTAAAATGTCTGTTGAAGGAGTGTAAGCTTGGATGTCACGTTACTATGTACTCATTTTGCTCAATTAAGATGTCTGTTGGAGGAGTGTGAGCTTGGATGTCACGTTACTATGTACTCATTTTGCTCAATTAAGATGTCTGCTGGAGGAGTGTAAGCTTGGATGTCACGTTACTATGTACTCATTTTGTTTAATTAAGGTGTCTATCGGAGGAGTGTAAGCCCGGATATCACGTTACTATGTACTCGTTTTGTTCAAATAAGATGTCTGTCGGAGGAGTGTAAAGCTGGATATCACGTGACTATGTACTCATTTTGCTCAAATAAGATGTCTGTCGGAGGAGTGTAAGCCCAGATATCATGTGACTTTGTACTCATTTTGCTCAAATAAGATGTTTGTCGGAGGAGTGTAAACCCAGATATCACGTGACTTTGTACTCATTTTGCTCAAATAAGATGTCTGTCGGAGGAGTGTAGGCCCAGATATCACGTGACTATGTACTCATTTTGCTCAAATAAGATGTCTGTCGGAGGAGTGTAAGCCCAGATATCACATGACTATGTACTCATTTTGCTCAAATAAGATGTCTGTCGGAGGAATGGAAGCCCAGATATCACGTGACTATGTACTCATTTTGCTCAAATAAGATGTCTGTCGGAGGAGTGTAAGCCCAGATATCACGTGACTATGTACTCATTTTGCTCAATTAAGGTGTCTGTCGGAGGAGTGTAAGCCCAGATATCACGTGATTATGTACTCATTTTGCTCAATTAAGGTGTCTGTCGGAGGAGTGTAAGCCCAGATATCACGTGAATATGTACTCATTTTGTTCAAATAAGATGTCTTTCGGAGGAATATAAGCCTGGATATCACGTTACTATGTACTTATTTTGCTCAAATAAAGTGTCTGTCGGATGAGTGTAAGCCTGGATATCACGTGACTATGTACTCATTTTGTTCAATTAAGATGTCTGTCGGAGGAGTGTAAGCCCAGATATCACGTTACTATGTAGTCATTTTGCTCAAATAAGGTGTCTCTCGGATGAGTGTAAGCCTGGATATCACGTTACTATGTACTCATTTTGCTCAAATAAGGTGTCTGTCGGAGGAGTGTAAGACAAGATATCACGTTACTATGTACACATTTTGCTCAAATAAGGTGTCTGTCGTATTACTGTAAGCCTGGATATCACGTGACTATGTACTCATTTTGTTCAATTAAGATGTCTGTCGGAGGAGTGTAAGCCCAGATATCACGTTACTATGTAGTCATTTTGCTCAAATAAGGTGTCTGTCGGATGAGTGTAAGCCTGGATATCACGTTACTATGTACTCATTTTGCTCAAATAAGGTGTCTGTCGGAGGAGTGTAAGCCCAGATATCACGTTACTATGTATACATTTTGCTCAAATAAGGTGTCTGTCGGATTAGTGTAAGCCTGGATATCACGTTACTATGTACTCATTTTGCTCAAATAAGGTGTCTGTCGGATGAGTGTAAGGCTGGGTAACACGTTACTGTGTACACATTTTGCTCAAATAAGGTGTCTGTCGGAGGAGTGTAAGCCTGGATATCACGTTACTATGTACTCATGTTGCTCAAATAATGTGTCTGTCGGATGAGTGTTAGCCTGGACATCACGTGACTATGTACTGCTTTTGCTCTTTAATAATGTCTGTCCTAGGTGTGTAAGCCTGGATTTTACGTTACTATGTACTCATTTTGCTCAAATAAGGTGTCTGTCGGATGAGTGTAAGCCTGGGTATCACGTTACTATGTACTCATGTTGCTCAAATAAGGTGTCTGTCGGATGAGTGTAAGCCTGGATATCACGTTACTATGTACTCATGTTGCTCAAATAAGGTGTCTGTCGGATGAGTGTAAGCCTGGGTATCACGTTACTATGTACTCATTTTGCTCAAATAATGTGTCTAGCGGAGGAGTGTAAGCCCAGATATCACGTGACTATGTACTCATTTTGCTCAATAAAGGTGTCTGTCGGAGGAGTGTAAGCCCAGATATCAGGTTACGATGTACTCATTTTGCTCAAATAAGGTGTCTGTCGGATGAGTGTAAGCCTAAGTATCACGTTACTATGTACTCATTTTGCTCAAATAAGGTAACTGTCGGAGGAGTGTAAGCCTGGATATCACGTTACTATGTGCTTATTTTGCTCTAATAAGGTGTCTGTCGGAGGAGTGTAAGCCCGGATATCACGTTACTATGTACTCATTTTGTTCAATTAAAATGTCTGTCGGAGGAGTGTAAGCCCGGATATCACGTGACTGTGTACTCATTTTGCTCAAATAAGGAGTCTGTCGGATGGAGTGTAAGCGCGGATATCACGTTATTATGTACTCATTTTGTTCAATTAAGATGTCTGTGGGAGGAGTGTAAGCCCGGATATCACGTGACTATGTACTCATTTTGTTCAATTAAGGTGTCTGTCGGAGGAGTGTAAGCCCAGGTATCACGTGACTAAGTACTCATTTTGCTCAAATTAGTTGTCTGTCGGAGGAGTGTAAGCCTGGATATCACGACAATATGTACTCATTTTGCTCAATTAAGGTGTCTGTCCTAGGAGTGTAAGCCTGGATATCACGTGACTATGTACTCATTTTGCTCAAATAAGGTGCCTGTCCTAGGAGTATAAGCCTGGATATCACGTGACTATGTACTCATTTTGCTCAATTAAGGTGTCTGTCTGAATAGTGTAAGCTTGTGTATCACGTTACTATGTACTCAATTTTCTCAATTAAACTGTCTTTCGGAGGAGTGTAAGCTTGGATATCACGTTACTATGTACTCATTTTGCTCAATTAAGGTGTCTGTCGGAGGAGTGTAAGCCCGGATATCACGTGACTATGTACTCATTTTGCTCAAATAAGGTGTCCGTCGGATGGAGTGTAAGCGCGGATATCACATTACTATGTACTCATTTTGTTCAATTAAGATGTCTGTGGGAGGAGTGTAAGCCCGGATATCACGTGACTATGTACTCATTTTGTTCAATTAAGGTGTCTGTCGGAGGAGTGTAAGCCCAGATATCACGTGACTATGTACTCATTCTGCTCAAATAAGGTGTCTGTCGGAGGAGTGTAAGCCTGGATATCACGTGATTATGTACTCATTTTGGTCAATTAAGGTGTCTGTCCGAGGAGTGTAAGCCTGGGTATCACGTGACTATGTACTCATTTTGCTCAAATAAGGTGTCTGTCCTGGGAGTGTAAGCCTGGATATCACGTGACTATGTACTCATTTTGCTCAATTAAGGTGTCTGTCTGAGGAGCGTAAGCTTGTGTATCACGTTACTATGTACTCAATTTTCTCAATTAAACTGTCTTTCGGAGGAGTGTAAGACTGGATATCACGTTACTATATACTTATTTTGCTCAATCAGAGTGTCTGTCCTAGGAGTGTAAGCCTGGATATCACGTTACTATGTACTCATTTTGCTCAAATAATGTGTCTGTCGGAGGAGTGTAAGCCCGTATATCACGTTACTATGTACTCATTTTGCTCAAATAATGTGTCTGTCGGATGCAGTGTACGCCCGGATATCACGTTACTATTTACTCATTTTGCTCAAATAAGATATCTGTCGGAGGAGCGTAAGCTTGGATGTCACGTTACTATGTACTCATTTTGCTCAATTACGGTGTCCGTTCGAGGAGTGTAAGCTTGGATATCACGTTACTATGTACTCATTTTGTTCAATTATGATGTCTGTCGGAGGGGTGTAACCTTGGATGTGACGTTACTATGTACTCATTTTGCTCAATTAAAATGTCTGTTGAAGGAGTGTAAGTTTGGATGTCACGTTACTATGTACTCATTTTGCTCAATTAAGATGTCTGTTGGAGGAGTGTGAGCTTGGATGTCACGTTACTATGTACTCATTTTGCTCAATTAAGATGTCTGCTGGAGGAGTGTAAGCTTGGATGTCACGTTACTATGTACTCATTTTGCTCAATTAAGATGTCTGCTGGAGGAGTGTAAGCTTGGATGTCACGTTACTATGTACTCATTTTGTTCAATTAAAGTGTCTATCGGAGGAGTGTAAGCCCGGATATCACGTTACTATGTACTCGTTTTGTTCAAATAAGATGTCTGTCGGAGGAGTGTAAAGCTGGATATCACGTGACTATGTACTCATTTTGCTCAAATAATATGTCTGTCGGAGGAGTGTAAGCCCAGATATCATGTGACTTTGTACTCATTTTGCTCAAATAAGATGTTTGTCGGAGGAGTGTAAACCCAGATATCACGTGACTTTGTACTCATTTTGCTCAAATAAGATGTCTGTCGGAGGAGTGTAGGCCCAGATATCACGTGACTATGTACTCATTTTGCTCAAATAAGATGTCTGTCGGAGGAGTGTAAGCCCAGATATCACATGACTATGTACTCATTTTGCTCAAATAAGATGTCTGTCGGAGGAATGTAAGCCCAGATATCACGTGACTATGTACTCATTTTGCTCAAATAAGATGTCTGTCGGAGGAGTGTAAGCCCAGATATCACGTGACTATGTACTCATTTTGCTCAATTAAGGTGTCTGTCGGAGGAGTGTAAGACCAGATATCACGTTACTATGTACTTATTTTGCACAAATAAAGTGTCTGTCGGATGAGTGTAAGCCTGGATATCACGTGACTATGTACTCATTTTGCTCAATTAAGGTGTCTGTCGGAGGAGTGTAAGCCCAGATATCACGTGACTATTTACTCATTTTGCTCAACTAAGATGTCTGTCCGAGGAGTGTTAGTCCAGATATCACGTTACTATGTACTCATTTTGCTCAAATAAGGTGTCTGTCGGAGGAGTGTAAGCCTGGATATCACGTTACGATGTACTCATTTTACTCAAATAAGGTGTCTGTCGGAGGAGTGTAAGCCTGGATATCACGTTACGATGCACTCAATTTGCTCAAATAAGGTGTCTGTCGGAGGAGTGTAAGCCTAAGTATCACGTTACTATGTACTCATTTTGATCAAATAAGGTGTCTGTCGGAGGAGTGTAAGCCTGGATATCACGTTACTATGTACTCATTTTGCTCAAATAAGGTGTCTTTCGGATGAGTGTAAGCCTGGGCATCACGTGACTATGTACTCCTTTTACTCTATTATAATGTCTGTCATAGGTGTGTAAGTTTGGATTTCACGTTACTATGTACTCATTTTGCTCAAATAAGGTGTCTGTCGGATGAGTGTAAGCCTGCGTAACACGTTACTATTTACACATTTTGCTCAAATAATGTGTCTGTTGGTGGAGTGTAAGCCTGGATATCACGTTACTATGTACTAATTTCGCTCAAACAAGGTGTCTGTCGGATGATTGTAAGCCTGGGTATCACGTTAATATGTACTCATTTTGCTCAAATAAGATATCTGTCGCAGGAGTGTAAGCCCAGATATCACGTGAATATGTACTCATTTTGTTCAATTAAGATTTCTGTCGGAGGTGTGTAAGCCCAGATATCACGTTACTAAGTACTCATTTTGTTCAATTAAGATGTCTGTCGGAGGAGTGTCAGCCCAGATATCACGTGACTATGTACTCATTTTGTTCAATTAAGATGTCTGTCGGAGGAGTGTAAGCCCAGATATCACGTTACGATGTACTCATTTTGCTCAAATAAGGTGTCTGTCGGATGAGTGTAAGCCTAAGTATCACGTTACTATGTACTCATTTTGCTCAAATAAGGTAACTGTCGGAGGAGCGTAAGCCTGGATATCACGTTACTATGTGCTTATTTTGCTCTAATAAGGTGTCTGTCGGAGGAGTGTAAGCCCGGATATCACGGTACTATGTACTCATTTTGTTCAATTAAAATGTCTGTCGGAGGAGTGTAAGCCCGGATATCACGTGACTGTGTACTCATTTTGCTCAAATAAGGAGTCTGTCGGATGGAGTGTAAGCGCGGATATCACGTTATTATTATGTACTCATTTTGTTCAATTAAGATGTCTGTGGGAGGAGTGTAAGCCCGGATATCACGTGACTATGTACTCATTTTGTTCAATTAAGGTGTCTGTCGGAGGAGTGTAAGCCCAGGTATCACGTGACTAAGTACTCATTTTGCTCAAATTCCCCTCAGGGGCTCACCTTATGTGAGTACGGGTTTTTGGCGCACCCGGGGGTTCCCGAGCCAATCATCGCCATATTCATCCCCTCACCCCCATCCGGTCGAGGTGGGTTCTTCAAGTGACCGGTGGACCCAAGGTAGGCTCTCGTGCGTTTTTTGCATTCCATTCATACCGCACCTCACCATCGTTTCTTTCTTCCCTTATCACTTTCCGGCCATTTCGCACCACGACATTCGCATATCTCTTTTTCTTCCCCGCCGGCCTACCTTGCGTGCGAAACGCCCACACAATTTTAGTTTCTTTTATCTTTTTATTTAAATCCTCCGTGGACACAGCCTGACGGATACCCGCGCACCGCGTGCGCAGCTGGGTGAGTGGGTAATGGCGTCATCCCCACCACCCGGGGTCGTCATGTAGGGTTTGTGTTCGTATCCGCTGTTCAACTGCAGTCCCGCAGGGGGGCCATTGCATGAGCTGCTGACTTCTGACGGCGATTGGGTCCCTCTGTCTATGTTCTGGGAGGTGTGACACTGGGGTGAGTCTGGTATAGATAGGCCACTCACCCAAGCCGGGGTAACGCCCGAGAAGTCAGAGCCCGAGGTCGGAGACGGTTGCAATGGTGGAGGATTTATTTCGCTATGGAGCACCCTTCCTCCATTAATACAAACAAGCGCCGAAAAGTTATTGTAACAGAAGTAGCACCGCCGTCATCTGGTTGCTACTTGGTCATTTCGAGAACAGAAGAAGGACAAAACTTTGAGAAGGTGAACCCTTTTATAATTCAGAAGGGCATAGATGCTATTGCTGGTGCGGTTCAATCATGCACTCGTCTACGGAATGGTTCCTTATTGGCACAAACTAAGTCCGATCAGCAAAGTAAGACCTTGTTGCGCGCTACGCTTCTCCACGGTTACCCCATCCGTGTTGAGAAGCACCGCACATTGAACTCCTGTCGGGGCGTCGTTACCACCCATAGCCTCGATGGTATATCGGACGAGGATCTCGTAGAATATCTCTCTGATCAAAAGGTGACTGCAGTGCATCGAGTGCAGGCCAAACGCGACGGCGTATTGGTACCCACTCGTACCCTGTTTATTACATTTGATGGCGTCGATCTGCCCACGAGCATTTCCGCAGGGTACGAACGGATTTCTGTGAGGCCTTATATTCCTAGACCTCTGCGTTGTTTTAAATGCCAACGTTTTGGGCATACGCAAGTCTCCTGTAAGAGTGCCGTTAACATCTGTGCAACATGTAGCCAGCCCTCACACGAAGGTACCTGTTCAACAGCCCCCGTCTGCGTTAATTGTAAAGGGTCACATTCTGCTTCGTTTGCCGACTGTCCGCGGTATTTGGACGAGAAGGCGATCCAGGAGATCCGGGTAAAGGAAAAACTCTCCTTCGCTGAAGCCCGGAGGCGTTTCCATGCGCGCCAACCTTCACTCCTGCGATCTGGCACATTTAGTTCTGTTGTTGCCTCGCCAGTACCACGAGTAGATGCCGAAACTCAGACCTGGACCTTGACTGGATTAACCGCCACTACCATCCGGCCGTCTATTAAGGCTACAGTTACCAAGCCGTATAAACCTGGTCCCAAGTCAATGAAGTCGCAAGCCGTTGAAAAGAAGCCCAAGCAGAAACTTCGTAGGGAAGATTTTTTAAAAGACCCTCCGCGTGCGCGCGGTAGCAAAAGTTCACCTTCTCCTCCTCGGAGGTCGCTGTCCCAGGAAGGTCCTGGGACAAGCCGCGCTCAGCGGCACCCCTCACCCATCGCCACCCAGAACCGATTCACGGCGCTTGAATCGGTTTCTGGCACTGAGCGCGTGGGCCCTCCCTCCGAGGAAGCTATGGAGTCTGACCAACTCCATACAAAAAGCCCGAGCCCAAAGGTTAAACAAAAGGTAATTTTAAGCCGCCCTTCTAAGTAGACAGTTTATCCCTTTTATTCATGGCTATCCTGAGCTGGAATGTACGTGGTGTACGATCGCATAGGGCGGAACTGCAACTTTTATTGCGTTCCCATTCACCTATGGTCGTGTGTTTGCAGGAGACCAAGCTTCGCCCTCACGACCCTTTCGATCTCCGAGGGTACACTCCGGTTCGCTACGATCTTGAACCTGAGGAGGGTGCTCCTGCTCATGGAGGTGTCATGTTGTTGGTGCGTAATGACGTTCATTTTCAGCCTATCACACTTACGTCCGACTTGCAAGCTGTTGCCATTAGACTGCAGTTACCCGGTTTTTCTTTTCTGTTTGTTCTGTGTATACACCTCCATCGTCTCCCCTCGCTCCCGCGGACATTCGATCTCTCCTGTCCGCTCTCCCAACACCATTTCTTCTGTTGGGAGATTTTAATGCCCATCACCCACTATGGGGTTCGCCAAGGGCTTGTGCGAGGGGAACTCTTCTTTCCGACATTTTTTATCAGTTCAATCTTTCCATCCTCAATACAGGTGCACCTACTTTTATTTCTTATTCTTCTGGTACATTCTCTCACCTGGACCTTGCGATTTGCTCAATCCAGCTTGCACGTCGTCTTCAGTGGAACGTCGTCGCTGACACCTACTCCAGCGACCATTTCCCCTGCATCGTTTCTCTTCTGTCGCACCACGTACAGCATTCCAGAGTACCTACCTGGATATTCGCAAAAGCCGACTGGAGCTTGTATTCCAGCCTCGTGCATTTTGACGACCAGCCCTTCTCCGACATTAATCAACTAGTGCAGCACCTTACGTCTATTATTTTCTCAGCCGCCGAACGTGCAATACCCCGTTCATCCTACCAACCTCGGCGGCCACCTGTTCCATGGTGGAACGAGGATTGTCGGGACGCCGTTCGTGCCCGTAGGACTGCACTTAGGGTGTTTCGGCGCCACCCTACACTTGATAATTTGGTGACTTTTAAACAATCGCGCGCCAGGGCTCGTCGCATTATTCAGGATAGCAAGAAGGCATCTTGGGCTCGTTTTGTCGAGTCTTTTAATCGTTTTACGCCTTCATCCGTTGTTTGGGATAAACTTCGTCGCTTCTCAGGTAAAGTGTCACATTGTACTGTTTCTGGCCTTCAGGTTTCTAATGCCACCATAGTGGATCCGGCTGCCATCGCTAACACTCTGGGTTCTGCCTTTGAGGCGGTTTCCAGTTCAGACCATTATTCCGCCGGCTTTCGCTCTATTAAAGACCGGCTGGATTCCGCATCATATACTTTTCGGTCTGCTAATGATGCATGCTATAACGAACTATTCACAATGAGGGAGCTGGAGCACGCTCTTCATTGCTCTCGGCACTCCGCTCCCGGGCCGGACGGCATTCATGTCCTAATGTTAAAGAACCTTTCAGCCGACAGTAAACTATTTCTCTTACAGGTCTATAACCGTATTTGGCAAGACGGCATTTTTCCTTCCGTTTGGCGCGAAGCCACCATTGTCCCTATACTTAAGCCTGGGAAGGATCGCCAACTACCTTCCAGCTACCGCCCTATCTCCCTCACCAGTTGCATTTGCAAGGTGATGGAGCGCATGATCAACGGGCGGTTGACATGGTGGCTTGAGTCTCAGAAAATTCTGGCGAACGCTCAGTGCGGGTTTCGTCGCTATCGCTCTACCGTCGACCATCTGGTGTCCTTGTCGACGCATATTATGAATGGATTTCTGAGAAAGTGTCAAACCGTGGCTGTATTTTTTGACCTGGAGAAAGCTTATGACACTTGTTGGAGGGGCGGCATTTTACGTACACTTCACGATTGGAATATCCGCGGTCGTCTTCCCATATTTCTTCGGGAGTTTATGACGGACCGCGTCTTTCGTGTACGTGTGGGCTCGGTTTTATCTCGTCGTTTTATTCAAGAGAACGGAGTACCGCAGGGCTCTGTACTCAGTGTCACACTTTTTGCGATTGCTATCAACCCCATTGTTGATTGTATTCCACCTGGCATTTCATCGTCCCTTTTTGTTGACGATTTCGCTATTTATTGCAGTTCACGGCGGACCTGTCTACTCGAACGCCGTCTCCAGAGCTGTATCGACCGTCTCTACGCCTGGAGTAACGCCAACGGCTTTAATTTCTCCGCCGAGAAATCCGTCTGCATCAACTTCTGGCGCCGGAAGTATTTCCCTCCGCCCTCTCTCCATCTTGGGCCAGGGATACTTCCGTTTGCAGACGAGGCGAAATTTTTGGGGTTGATTTTTGACAGGAAGTTGTGTTGGACCTCGCACGTTTCCTTTTTAAAAGCAAAGTGTGACCGTTCTCTTAATATTTTACGTGTTTTAAGTGGCACATCCTGGGGAGCTGATCGGACCGTCCTTCTTCGCCTTTATCGCTCTTTGGTCCGATCCAAGCTTGATTACGGGTGTATTGTTTATTCGTCGGCACGTCCATCTGTGTTACGTCGATTGAATGCCATTCACCATCGTGGCATCAGAGTCGCTACAGGGGCCTTTCCAACTAGCCCTGTACCCAGTCTGTACGCAGAAGCTGCAGAGCCTCCGCTGTCCTTCAGGCGTGAGATGCTCTTGTGCAGCTATGCTTGTCGACTCTCAAGCTTGCCTAACCACCCGTCCTTCGAGTTATTTTTCGAGGAGTCACTTGATCGTCACTATTTTATTAGCTCCTCTGCCTTGCTCCCACCAGGGGTTCGCTTTCGACAGCTCCTTCGGCATTTAGACGTTCCGCCAGCGCCGGCCCTTCCACGGGGGGAAACGCGTTTTCCTCCATGGTCTCGCGCTGAGGCCCACTGTCACCTTGGGCTAACGTCGATGCCGAAGACTGAGACCCCTGCTTCAGTCTTTAGATCGGCTTTTTTAGAAGTACGGGCTCAATTCGGAGACTACTATTTTATCTATACCGATGGATCTAAGACTGAAGCTGGAGTTGGATGTGCCTTTGTGTCTGGTCACTGTAGTTTTAAGTTTCGTTTACCTGGACAATGTTCAATTTTTACTGCCGAACTTTTTAGCATTTATCAGTCTATTTTATACATTCAGCGGCACGCCTTACAGCACTGTTTTATTTGTACGGACTCTCTGAGTGCCCTTCAGACTATTACTGCGCTGTACCATTACCACCCGCTTGTACAGCGCATACATGACCTGCTCCACTCGCTTGGTGTCACTGGCATCAGCGTGTCCTTCATGTGGATTCCAGGTCATGTGGGCATCTCAGGTAATGAGTCTGCCGACGCCGCTGCGAAATCGGCGATTTTATTACCCAGATTTTTTACCTCTGTTGTTCCCTCGTCAGATTCGTGTGTTATTTTACGTCGCCGCATCCTCTCGCGCTGGCGCGATGAGTGGACGGCCCTCCGGGGGAACAAGTTGCGGGAGGTTAAGCCTCTCCCGTTAATCTGGGGTACCTCTTCTCGTTCTTCACGTCGGGAAGAGGTACTTTTAGCCCGTTTACGAATTGGACATTGTCGTTTTAGTCACAGTTACCTGCTCAGTGGTGATCCCGCTCCGCTGTGTCAGCAGTGTGACGTGCCCTTAACGGTGCGTCACATTTTAACTGAGTGTCATGTTTTAGCTCCACTGCGCGTTCGCCTGGGTCTGCCTGTTGGCATAGCCAACGTTTTGGCAGACGACGCGCATGCTGTAGAATGTCTTTTACGTTTTATAAGTGACATTGATTTTAATCGTCGCATTTGATGCGCTGAGCGTCTTTTAGCTTTGTTATTTTCTTCTGTATGTTTTTATAGGGACTTACTCCCCAGTGACATGTGGCGCTCATGTCCCGCATTCTACAGTTCTTGACACGTTTTAATCTTTTATTGGCTATGCTTTTAGTGTGTTGGTTTTTGAGATATATTTATTGTTATTATTGTTGTTATTGTTATTCTGGTTGTTATTGTTATTCTTGTTGTTATTTTTATTCTTGTTGTTCTTGTTATTGTTATACTATTGTTAGTTTTAACTTTTTGGACATCGCGGGTTTGTGTCCCGTTTTTTAATTATGCGGTTTTTTTACCTTTTATACTTTGACCTTATATTTTACACATTGTAAGGGCGCTGATGACCCTAGCAGTTTAGCGCCCTTAAACCGCATATCATCATCATCATCATTGCTCAAATTAGTTGTCTGTCGGAGGAGTGTAAGCCTGGATATCACGACAATATGTACTCATTTTGCTCAATTAAGGTGTCTGTCCTAGGAGTGTAAGCCTGGATATCACGTGACTATGTACTCATTTTGCTCAAATAAGGTGCCTGTCCTAGGAGTATAAGCCTGGATATCACGTGACTATGTACTCATTTTGCTCAATTAAGATGTCTGTCTGAATAGTGTAAGCTTGTGTATCACGTTACTATGTACTCAATTTTCTCAATTAAACTGTCTTTCGGAGGAGTGTAAGCTTGGATATCACGTTACTATGTACTCATTTTGCTCAATTAAGGTGTCTGTCGGAGGAGTGTAAGCCCGGATATCACGTGACTATGTACTCATTTTGCTCAAATAAGGTGTCCGTCGGATGGAGTGTAAGCGCGGATATCACATTACTATGTACTCATTTATTTCAATTAAGATGTCTGTGGGAGGAGTGTAAGCCCGGATATCACGTGACTATGTACTCATTTTGTTCAATTAAGGTGTCTGTCGAAGGAGTGTAAGCCCAGATATCACGTGACTATGTACTCATTCTGCTCAAATAAGGTGTCTGTCGGAGGAGTGTAAGCCTGGATATCACGTGATTATGTACTCATTTTGGTCAATTAAGGTGTCTGTCCGAGGAGTGTAAGCCTGGGTATCACGTGACTATGTACTCATTTTGCTCAAATAAGGTGTCTGTCCTAGGAGTGTAAGCCTGGATATCACGTGACTATGTACTCATTTTGCTCAATTAAGGTGTCTGTCTGAGGAGCGTAAGCTTGTGTATCACGTTACTATGTACTCAATTTTCTCAATTAAACTGTCTTTCGGAGGAGTGTAAGACTGGATATCACGTTACTATATACTTATTTTGCTCAATCAGAGTGTCTGTCCTAGGAGTGTAAGCCTGGATATCACGTTACTATGTACTCATTTTGCTCAAATAATGTGTCTGTCGGAGGAGTGTAAGCCCGTATATCACGTTACTATGTACTCATTTTGCTCAAATAATGTGTCTGTCGGATGCAGTGTACGCCCGGATATCACGTTACTATTTACTCATTTTGCTCAAATAAGATATCTGTCGGAGGAGCGTAAGCTTGGATGTCACGTTACTATGTACTCATTTTGCTCAATTAAGGTGTCCGTTCGAGGAGTGTAAGCTTGGATATCACGTTACTATGTACTCATTTTGTTCAATTATGATGTCTGTCGGAGGGGTGTAACCTTGGATGTGACGTTACTATGTACTCATTTTGCTCAATTAAAATGTCTGTTGAAGGAGTGTAAGCTTGGATGTCACGTTACTATGTACTCATTTTGCTCAATTAAGATGTCTGTTGGAGGAGTGTGAGCTTGGATGTCACGTTACTATGTACTCATTTTGCTCAATTAAGATGTCTGCTGGAGGAGTGTAAGCTTGGATGTCACGTTACTATGTACTCATTTTGTTTAATTAAGGTGTCTATCGGAGGAGTGTAAGCCCGGATATCACGTTACTATGTACTCGTTTTGTTCAAATAAGATGTCTGTCGGAGGAGTGTAAAGCTGGATATCACGTGACTATGTACTCATTTTGCTCAAATAAGATGTCTGTCGGAGGAGTGTAAGCCCAGATATCATGTGACTTAGTACTCATTTTGCTCAAATAAGATGTTTGTTGGAGGAGTGTAAACCCAGATATCACGTGACTTTGTACTCATTTTGCTCAAATAAGATGTCTGTCGGAGGAGTGTAGGCCCAGATATCACGTGACTATGTACTCATTTTGCTCAAATAAGATGTCTGTCGGAGGAGTGTAAGCCCAGATATCACATGACTATGTACTCATTTTGCTCAAATAAGATGTCTGTCGGAGGAATGGAAGCCCAGATATCACGTGACTATGTACTCATTTTGCTCAAATAAGATGTCTGTCGGAGGAGTGTAAGCCCAGATATCACGTGACTATGTACTCATTTTGCTCAATTAAGGTGTCTGTCGGAGGAGTGTAAGCCCAGATATCACGTGATTAAGTACTCATTTTGCTCAATTAAGGTGTCTGTCGGAGGAGTGTAAGCCCAGATATCACGTGAATATGTACTCATTTTGTTCAAATAAGATGTCTTTCGGAGGATTATAAGCCTGGATATCACGTTACTATGTACTTATTTTGCTCAAATAAAGTGTCTGTCGGATGAGTGTAAGCCTGGATATCACGTGACTATGTACTCATTTTGTTCAATTAAGATGTCTGTCGGAGGAGTGTAAGCCCAGATACCACGTTACTATGTAGTCATTTTGCTCAAATAAGGTGTCTCTCGGATGAGTGTAAGCCTGGATATCACGTTACTATGTACTCATTTTGCTCAAATAAGGTGTCTGTCGGAGGAGTGTAAGACAAGATATCACGTTACTATGTACACATTTTGCTCAAATAAGGTGTCTGTCGTATTACTGTAAGCCTGGATATCACGTGACTATGTACTCATTTTGTTCAATTAAGATGTCTGTCGGAGGAGTGTAAGCCCAGATATCACGTTACTATGTAGTCATTTTGCTCAAATAAGGTGTCTGTCGGATGAGTGTAAGCCTGGATATCACGTTACTATGTACTCATTTTGCTCAAATAAGGTGTCTGTCGGAGGAGTGTAAGCCCAGATATCACGTTACTATGTATACATTTTGCTCAAATAAGGTGTCTGTCGGATTAGTGTAAGCCTGGATATCACGTTACTATGTACTCATTTTGCTCAAATAAGGTGTCTGTCGGATGAGTGTAAGGCTGGGTAACACGTTACTGTGTACACATTTTGCTCAAATAAGGTGTCTGTCGGAGGAGTGTAAGCCTGGATATCACGTTACTATGTACTCATGTTGCTCAAATAATGTGTCTGTCGGATGAGTGTTAGCCTGGACATCACGTGAGTATGTACTGCTTTTGCTCTTTAATAATGTCTGTCCTAGGTGTGTAAGCCTGGATTTTACGTTACTATGTACTCATTTTGCTCAAATAAGGTGTCTGTCGGATGAGTGTAAGCCTGGGTATCACGTTACTATGTACTCATGTTGCTCAAATAAGGTGTCTGTCGGATGAGTGTAAGCCTGGATATCACGTTACTATGTACTCATGTTGCTCAAATAAGGTGTCTGTCGGATGAGTGTAAGCCTGGGTATCACGTTACTATGTACTCATTTTGCTCAAATAATGTGTCTAGCGGAGGAGTGTAAGCCCAGATATCACGTGACTATGTACTCATTTTGCTCAATTAAGGTGTCTGTCGGAGGAGTGTAAGCCCAGATATCAGGTTACGATGTACTCATTTTGCTCAAATAAGGTGTCTGTCGGATGAGTGTAAGCCTAAGTATCACGTTACTATGTACTCATTTTGCTCAAATAAGGTAACTGTCGGAGGAGTGTAAGCCTGGATATCACGTTACTATGTGCTTATTTTGCTCTAATAAGGTGTCTGTCGGAGGAGTGTAAGCCCGGATATCACGTTACTATGTACTCATTTTGTTCAATTAAAATGTCTGTCGGAGGAGTGTAAGCCCGGATATCACGTGACTGTGTACTCATTTTGCTCAAATAAGGAGTCTGTCGGATGGAGTGTAAGCGCGGATATCACGTTATTATGTACTCATTTTGTTCAATTAAGATGTCTGTGGGAGGAGTGTAAGCCCGGATATCACGTGACTATGTACTCATTTTGTTCAATTAAGGTGTCTGTCGGAGGAGTGTAAGCCCAGGTATCACGTGACTAAGTACTCATTTTGCTCAAATTAGTTGTCTGTCGGAGGAGTGTAAGCCTGGATATCACGACAATATGTACTCATTTTGCTCAATTAAGGTGTCTGTCCTAGGAGTGTAAGCCTGGATATCACGTGACTATGTACTCATTTTGCTCAAATAAGGTGCCTGTCCTAGGAGTATAAGCCTGGATATCACGTGACTATGTACTCATTTTGCTCAATTAAGGTGTCTGTCTGAATAGTGTAAGCTTGTGTATCACGTTACTATGTACTCAATTTTCTCAATTAAACTGTCTTTCGGAGGAGTGTAAGCTTGGATATCACGTTACTATGTACTCATTTTGCTCAATTAAGGTGTCTGTCGGAGGAGTGTAAGCCCGGATATCACGTGACTATGTACTCATTTTGCTCAAATAAGGTGTCCGTCGGATGGAGTGTAAGCGCGGATATCACATTACTATGTACTCATTTTGTTCAATTAAGATGTCTGTGGGAGGAGTGTAAGCCCGGATATCACGTGACTATGTACTCATTTTGTTCAATTAAGGTGTCTGTCGGAGGAGTGTAAGCCCAGATATCACGTGACTATGTACTCATTCTGCTCAAATAAGGTGTCTGTCGGAGGAGTGTAAGCCTGGATATCACGTGATTATGTACTCATTTTGGTCAATTAAGGTGTCTGTCCGAGGAGTGTAAGCCTGGGTATCACGTGACTATGTACTCATTTTGCTCAAATAAGGTGTCTGTCCTGGGAGTGTAAGCCTGGATATCACGTGACTATGTACTCATTTTGCTCAATTAAGGTGTCTGTCTGAGGAGCGTAAGCTTGTGTATCACGTTACTATGTACTCAATTTTCTCAATTAAACTGTCTTTCGGAGGAGTGTAAGACTGGATATCACGTTACTATATACTTATTTTGCTCAATCAGAGTGTCTGTCCTAGGAGTGTAAGCCTGGATATCACGTTACTATGTACTCATTTTGCTCAAATAATGTGTCTGTCGGAGGAGTGTAAGCCCGTATATCACGTTACTATGTACTCATTTTGCTCAAATAATGTGTCTGTCGGATGCAGTGTACGCCCGGATATCACGTTACTATTTACTCATTTTGCTCAAATAAGATATCTGTCGGAGGAGCGTAAGCTTGGATGTCACGTTACTATGTACTCATTTTGCTCAATTAAGGTGTCCGTTCGAGGAGTGTAAGCTTGGATATCACGTTACTATGTACTCATTTTGTTCAATTATGATGTCTGTCGGAGGGGTGTAACCTTGGATGTGACGTTACTATGTACTCATTTTGCTCAATTAAAATGTCTGTTGAAGGAGTGTAAGTTTGGATGTCACGTTACTATGTACTCATTTTGCTCAATTAAGATGTCTGTTGGAGGAGTGTGAGCTTGGATGTCACGTTACTATGTACTCATTTTGCTCAATTAAGATGTCTGCTGGAGGAGTGTAAGCTTGGATGTCACGTTACTATGTACTCATTTTGTTTAATTAAGGTGTCTATCGGAGGAGTGTAAGCCCGGATATCACGTTACTATGTACTCGTTTTGTTCAAATAAGATGTCTGTCGGAGGAGTGTAAAGCTGGATATCACGTGACTATGTACTCATTTTGCTCAAATAAGATGTCTGTCGGAGGAGTGTAAGCCCAGATATCATGTGACTTTGTACTCATTTTGCTCAAATAAGATGTTTGTCGGAGGAGTGTAAACCCAGATATCACGTGACTTTGTACTCATTTTGCTCAAATAAGATGTCTGTCGGAGGAGTGTAGGCCCAGATATCACGTGACTATGTACTCATTTTGCTCAAATAAGATGTCTGTCGGAGGAGTGTAAGCCCAGATATCACATGACTATGTACTCATTTTGCTCAAATAAGATGTCTGTCGGAGGAATGTAAGCCCAGATATCACGTGACTATGTACTCATTTTGCTCAAATAAGATGTCTGTCGGAGGAGTGTAAGCCCAGATATCACGTGACTATGTACTCATTTTGCTCAATTAAGGTGTCTGTCGGAGGAGTGTAAGCCCAGATATCACGTGACTATGTACTCATTTTGCTCAATTAAGGTGTCTGTCGGAGGAGTGTAAGCCCAGATATCACGTGAATATGTACTCATTTTGTACAAATAAGATGTCTTTCGGAGGAGTATAAGCCTGGATATCACGTTACTATGTACTTATTTTGCTCAAATAAAGTGTCTGTCGGATGAGTGTAAGCCTGGATATCACGTGACTATGTACTCATTTTCTTCAATTAAGATGTCTGTCGGAGGAGTGTAAGCCCAGATATCACGTTACTATGTAGTCATTTTGCTCAAATAAGGTGTCTCTCGGATGAGTGTAAGCCTGGATATCACGTTACTATGTACTCATTTTGCTCAAATAAGGTGTCTGTCGGAGGAGTGTAAGACAAGATATCACGTTACTATGTACTCATTTTGCTCAAATAAGGTGTCTGTCGTATTAGTGTAAGCCTGGGTATCACGTGACTATGTACTCATTTTGTTCAATTAAGATGTCTGTCGGAGGAGTGTAAGCCCAGATATCACGTTACTATGTAGTCATTTTGCTCAAATAAGGTGTCTGTCGGATGAGTGTAAGCCTGGATATCACGTTACTATGTACTCATTTTGCTCAAATAAGGTGTCTGTCGGAGGAGTGTAAGCCCAGATATCACGTTACTATGTATACATTTTGCTCAAATAAGGTGTCTGTCGGATTAGTGTAAGCCTGGATATCACGTTACTATGTACTCATTTTGCTCAAATAAGGTGTCTGTCGGATGAGTGTAAGGCTGGGTACCACGTTACTGTGTACACATTTTGCTCAAATAAGGTGTCTGTCGGAGGAGTGTAAGCCTGGATATCACGTTACTATGTACTCATGTTGCTCAAATAATGTGTCTGTCGGATGAGTGTTAGCCTGGACATCACGTGACTATGTACTGCTTTTGCTCTTTAATAATGTCTGTCCTAGGTGTGTAAGCCTGGATTTTACGTTACTATGTACTCATTTTGCTCAAATAAGGTGTCTGTCGGATGAGTGTAAGCCTGGGTATCACGTTACTATGTACTCATGTTGCTCAAATAAGGTGTCTGTCGGATGAGTGTAAGCCTGGATATCACGTTACTATGTACTCATGTTGCTCAAATAAGGTGTCTGTCGGATGAGTGTAAGCCTGGGTATCACGTTACTATGTACTCATTTTGCTCAAATAATGTGTCTAGCGGAGGAGTGTAAGCCCAGATATCACGTGACTATGTACTCATTTTGCTCAATTAAGGTGTCTGTCGGAGGAGTCCCCTCAGGGGCTCACCTTATGTGAGTACGGGTTTTTGGCGCACCCGGGGGTTCCCGAGCCATTCATCGCCACATTCATCCCCTCACCCCCATCCGGTCGAGGTGGGTTCTTCAAGTGACCGGTGGACACAAGGTAGGCTCTCGTGCGTTCTTTACATTCCATTCATACCGCACCTCACCATCGTTTCTTTCTTCCCTTATCACTTTCCGGCCATTTCGCACCATGACATTCGCATATCTCTTTTTCTTCCCCGCCGGCCTACCTTGCGTGCGAAACGCCCACACTGTTTTAGTTTCTTTTATCTTTTTATTTAAATCCTCCGTGGACACAGCCTGACGGATACCCGCGCACCGCGTGCGCAGCTGGGTGAGTGGGTAATGGCGTCATCCCCACCACCCGGGGTCGTCATGTAGGGTATGTGTTCGTATCCGCTGTTCAACTGCAGTCCCGCGGGGGGGGCCATTGCATGAGCTGCTGACTTCTGACGGCGATTGGGTCCCTCTGTCTATGTTCTGGGAGGTGTGACCCTGGGGTGAGTCTGGTATAGATAGGCCACTCACCCAAGCCGGGGTAACGCCCGAGAAGTCAGAGCCCGAGGTCGGAGACGGTTGCAATGGTGGAGGATTTATTTCGCTATGGAGCACCCTACCTCCATTAATACAAACAAGCGCCGAAAAGTTATTGTAACAGAAGTAGCACCGCCGTCATCTGGTTGCTACTTGGTAATTTCGAGAACAGAAGAAGGACAAAACTTTGAGAAGGTGAACCCTTTTATAATTCAGAAGGGCATAGATGCTATTGCTGGTGCGGTTCAATCATGCACTCGTCTACGGAATGGTTCCTTATTGGCACAAACTAAGTCCGATCAGCAAAGTAAGACCTTGTTGCGCGCTACGCTTCTCCACGGTTACCCCATCCGTGTTGAGAAGCACCGCACATTGAACTCCTGTCGGGGCGTCGTTACCACCCATAGCCTCGATGGTATATCGGACGAGGATCTCGTAGAATATCTCTCTGATCAAAAGGTGACTGCAGTGCATCGAGTGCAGGCCAAACGCGACGGCGTATTGGTACCCACTCGTACCCTGTTTATTACATTTGATGGCGTCGATCTGCCCACGAGCATTTCCGCAGGGTACGAACGGATTTCTGTGAGGCCTTATATTCCTAGACCTCTGCGTTGTTTTAAATGCCAACGTTTTGGGCATACGCAAGTCTCATGTAAGAGTGCCGTTAACATCTGTGCAACATGTAGCCAGCCCTCACACGAAGGTACCTGTTCAACAGCCCCCGTCTGCGTTAATTGCAAAGGGTCTCATTCTGCTTCGTTTGCCGACTGTCCGCGGTACTTGGACGAGAAGGCGATCCAGGAGATCCGGGTAAAGGAAAAACTCTCCTTCGCTGAAGCCCGGAGGCGTTACCATGCGCGCCAACCTTCACTCCTGCGATCTGGCACATTTAGTTCTGTTGTTGCCTCGCCAGTACCACGAGTAGATGCCGAAACTCAGACCTGGACCTTGACTGGATTAACCGCCACTACCATCCGGCCGTCTATTAAAGCTACTGTTACCAAGCCTTATAAACCTGGTCCAAAGTCAATGAAGTCGCAAGCCGCTGAAAAGAAGCCCAAGCAGAAACTACGTAGGGAAGATTTCTTGAAAGACCCTCCGCGTGCGCGCGGTAGCAAAAGTTCACCTTCTCCTCCTCGGAGGTCGCTGTCCCAGGAAGGTCCTGGGACAAGCCGCGCTCAGCGGCACCCCTCACCCATCGCCACCCAGAACCGATTCACGGCGCTTGAATCGGTTTCTGGCACTGAGCGCGTGGGCCCTCCCTCCGAGGAAGCTATGGAGTCTGACCAACTCCATACAAAAAGCCCGAGCCCAAAGGTTAAACAAAAGGTAATTTTAAGCCGCCCTTCTAAGTAGACAGTTTATCCCTTTTATTCATGGCTATCCTGAGCTGGAATGTACGTGGTGTACGATCGCATAGGGCGGAACTGCAACTTTTATTGCGTTCCCATTCACCTATGGTCGTGTGTTTGCAGGAGACCAAGCTTCGCCCTCACGACCCTTTCGATCTCCGAGGGTACACTCCGGTTCGCTACGATCTTGAACCGGAGGAGGGTGCTCCTGCTCATGGAGGTGTCATGTTGTTGGTGCGTAATGACGTTCATTTTCAGCGTATCACACTTACGTCCGACTTGCAAGCTGTTGCCATTAGACTGCAGTTACCCGGTTTTTTCTTTTCTGTTTGTTCTGTGTATACACCTCCATCGTCTCCCCTCGCTCCCGCGGACATTCGATCTCTCCTGTCCGCTCTCCCAACACCATTTCTTCTGTTGGGAGATTTTAATGCCCATCACCCACTATGGGGTTCGCCAAGGGCTTGTGCGAGGGGAACTCTTCTTTCCGACATTTTTTATCAGTTCAATCTTTCCATCCTCAATACAGGTGCACCTACTTTTATTTCTGATTCTTCTGGTACATTCTCTCACCTGGACCTTGCGATTTGCTCAATCCAGCTTGCACGTCGTCTTCAGTGGAACGTCGTCGCTGACACCTACTCCAGCGACCATTTCCCCTGCATCGTTTCTCTTCTGTCGCACCACGTACAGCATTCCAGAGTACCTACCTGGATATTCGCAAAAGCCGACTGGAGCTTGTATTCCAGCCTCGTGCATTTTGACGACCAGCCCTTCTCCGACATTAATCAACTAGTGCAGCAACTTACGTCTATTATTTTCTCAGCCGCCAAACGTGCAATACCCCGTTCATCCTCCCAACCTCGGCGGCCACCTGTTCCATGGTGGAACGAGGATTGTCGGGACGCCGTTCGTGCCCGTAGGACTGCACTTAGGGTGTTTCGGCGCCACCCTACACTTGATAATTTGGTGACTTTTAAACAATCGCGCGCCAGGGCTCGTCGCATTATTCAGGATAGCAAGAAGGCATCTTGGGCTCGTTTTGTCGAGTCTTTTAATCGTTTTACGCCTTCATCCGTTGTTTGGGATAAACTTCGTCGCTTCTCAGGTAAAGTGTCACATTGTACTGTTTCTGGCCTTCAGGTTTCTAATGCCACCATAGTGGATCCGGCTGCCATCGCTAACACTCTGGGTTCTGCCATTGAGGCGGTTTCCAGTTCAGACCATTATTCCGCCGGCTTTCGCTCTATTAAAGACCGGCAGGATTCCGCATCATTTACTTTTCGGTCTGCTAATGATGACTGCTATAACGAACTATTCACACTGAGGGAGCTGGAGCACGCTCTTCATTGCTCTCGGCACTCCGCTCCCGGGCCGGACGGCATTCATGTCCTGATGTTAAAGAACCTTTCAGCCGACAGTAAACTATTTCTCTTACAGGTCTATAACCGTATTTGGCAAGACGGCATTTTTCCTTCCGTTTGGCGCGAAGCCACCATTGTCCCTATACTTAAGCCTGGGAAGGATCGCCAACTACCTTCCAGCTACCGCCCTATCTCCCTCACCAGTTGCATTTGTAAGGTGATGGAGCGCATGATCAACGGGCGGTTGACATGGTGGCTTGAGTCTCAGAAACTTCTAGCGAACGCTCAGTGCGGGTTTCGTCGCTATCGCTCTACCGTCGACCATCTGGTGTCCTTGTCGACGCATATTATGAATGGATTTCTGAGAAAGTGTCAAACCGTGGCGGAATTTTTTGACCTGGAGAAAGCTTATGACACTTGTTGGAGGGGCGGCATTTTACGTACACTTCACGATTGGAATATCCGCGGTCGTCTTCCCATTTTTCTTCGGGAGTTTATGACGGACCGCGTCTTTCGTGTACGTGTGGGCTCGGTTTTATCTCGTCGTTTTATTCAAGAGAACGGAGTACCGCAGGGCTCTGTACTCAGTGTCACACTTTTTGCGATTGCTATCAACCCCATTGTTGATTGTATTCCACCTGGCATTTCATCGTCCCTTTTTGTTGACGATTTCGCTATTTATTGCAGTTCACGTCGGACCTGTCTACTCGAACGCCGTCTCCAGAGCTGTATCGACCGTCTCTACGCCTGGAGTAACGCCAACGGCTTTAATTTCTCCGCCGAGAAATCCGTCTGCATCAACTTCTGGCGCCGGAAGTATTTCCCTCCGCCCTCTCTCCATCTTGGGCCAGGGATACTTCCGTTTGCAGACGAGGCGAAATTTTTGGGGTTGATTTTTGACAGGAAGTTGTGTTGGACCTCGCACGTTTCCTTTTTAAAAGCAAAGTGTGACCGTTCTCTTAATATTTTACGTGTTTTAAGTGGCACATCCTGGGGAGCTGATCGGACCGTCCTTCTTCGCCTTTATCGCTCTTTGGTCCGATCCAAGCTTGATTACGGGTGTATTGTTTATTCGTCGGCACGTCCATCTGTGTTACGTCGATTGAATGCCATTCACCATCGTGGCATCAGAGTCGCTACAGGGGCCTTTCCAACTAGCCCTGTACCCAGTCTGTACGCAGAAGCTGCAGAGCCTCCGCTGTCCTTCAGGCGTGAGATGCTCTTGTGCAGCTATGCTTGTCGACTCTCAAGCTTGCCTAACCACCCGTCCTTCGAGTTATTTTTCGAGGAGTCACTTGATCGTCACTATTTTATTAGCTCCTCTGCCTTGCTCCCACCAGGGGTTCGCTTTCGACAGCTCCTTCGGCATTTAGACGTTCCGCCAGCGCCGGCCCTTCCACGGGGGGAAACGCGTTTTCCTCCATGGTCTCGCGCTGAGGCCCACTGTCACCTTGGGCTAACGTCGATGCCGAAGACTGAGACCCCTGCTTCAGTCTTTAGATCGGCTTTTTTAGAAGTACGGGCTCAATTCGGAGACTACTATTTTATCTATACCGATGGATCTAAGACTGAAGCTGGAGTTGGATGTGCCTTTGTGTCTGGTCACTGTAGTTTTAAGTTTCGTTTACCTGGACAATGTTCAATTTTTACTGCCGAACTTTTTAGCATTTATCAATCTATTTTATACATTCAGCGGCACGCCTTACAGCACTGTTTTATTTGTACGGACTCTCTGAGTGCCCTTCAGACTATTACTGCGCTGTACCATTACCACCCGCTTGTACAGCGCATACATGACCTGCTCCACTCGCTTGGTGTCACTGGCATCAGCGTGTCCTTCATGTGGATTCCAGGTCATGTGGGCATCTCAGGTAATGAGTCTGCCGACGCCGCTGCGAAATCGGCGATTTTATTACCCAGATTTTTTACCTCTGTTGTTCCCTCGTCAGATTCGTGTGTTATTTTACGTCGCCGCATCCTCTCGCGCTGGCGCGATGAGTGGACGGCCCTCCGGGGGAACAAGTTGCGGGAGGTTAAGCCTCTCCCGTTAATCTGGGGTACCTCTTCTCGTTCTTCACGTCGGGAAGAGGTACTTTTAGCCCGTTTACGAATTGGACATTGTCGTTTTAGTCATAGTTACCTGCTCAGTGGTGATCCCGCTCCGCTGTGTCAGCAGTGTGACGTGCCCTTAACGGTGCGTCACATTTTAACTGAGTGTCAAGTTTTAGCTCCACTGCGCGTTCGCCTGGGTCTGCCTGTTGGCATAGCCAACGTTTTGGCAGACGACGCGCATGCTGTAGAATGTCTTTTACGTTTTATAAGTGACATTGATTTTAATCGTCGCATTTGATGCGCTGAGCGTCTTTTAGCTTTGTTATTTTCTTCTGTATGTTTTTATAGGGACTTACTCCCCAGTGACATGTGGCGCTCATGTCCCGCATTCTACAGTTCTTGACACGTTTTAATCTTTTATTGGCTATGCTTTTAGTGTGTTGGTTTTGGAGATATATTTATTGTTATTATTGTTGTTATTGTTATTCTTGTTGTTATTGTTATTCTTGTTGTTATTTTTATTCTTGTTGTTATTGTTATTGTTATACTATTGTTAGTTTTAACTTTTTGGACATCGCGGGTTTGTGTCCCGTTTTTTAATTATGCGGTTTTTTTTACCTTTTATACTTTGACCTTATATTTTACACATTGTAAGGGCGCTGATGACCCTAGCAGTTTAGCGCCCTTAAACCGCATATCATCATCATCATCATGTCGGAGGAGTGTAAGCCCAGATATCACGTGACTATTTACTCATTTTGCTCAACTAAGATGTCTGTCGGAGGAGTGTTAGGCCAGATATCACGTTACTATGTACTCATTTTGCTCAATTAAGGTGTCTGTCGGAGGAGTGTAAGCCCAGATATCACGTGACTATTTACTGATTTTGCTCAATTAAGGTGTCTGTCGGAGGAGTGTAAGCCCAGATATCACCTGACTATGTACTCATTTTGCTCAATTAAGATTTCTGTCGGAGGAGTGTAAGCCCAGATATCACGTTACTATGTACTAATTTTGTTCAATTAAGATTTCTGTCGGAGGAGTGTAAGCCCAGATATCACGTTACTATGTACTCATTTTGCTCAATTAAGATTTCTGTCGGAGGAGTGTAAGCCCAGATATCACCTGACTATGTACTCACTTTGCTCAATTAAGGTGTCTGTCGGAGGAGTGTAAGCCCAGATATCACCCGACTATATACTCATTTTGCTCAATTAAGATTTCTGTCGGAGGAGTGTAAGCCCAGATATCACGTTACTATGTACTCATGTTGCTCAAATAAAGTGTCTGTCGGATGAGTGTAAGCCTGGATATCACGTTACTATGTACTAATGTTGCTCAAATAAGGTGTCTGTCGGATGAGTGTAAGCCTGGGTATCACGTTACTATGTACTGATTTTGCTCAAATAATATGTCTAGCGGAGGAGTGTAAGCCCAGATATCACGTGACTATGTACTCATTTTGCTCAATTAAGGTGTCTGTCGGAGGAGTGTAAGCCCAGATATCACGTGACTATTTACTCATTTTGCTCAACTAAGATGTCTGTCGGAGGAGTGTTAGTCCAGATATCACGTTACTATGTACTCATTTTGCTCAAATAATGTGTCTGTCGGAGGAGTGTAAGCCTGGATATCACGTTAGTATGTACTCATTTTGCTCAAATAATGTGTCTGTCGGAGGAGTGTAAGCCTGGGTATCACGTTAGTATGTACTCATTTTGCTCAAATAATGTGTCTGTCGGAGGAGTGTAAGCCTGGGTATCACGTTACTATGTACTCATTTTGCTCAAATAATGTGTCTGTCGGAGGAGTGTAAGCCTGGGTATCACGTTAGTATATACTCATTTTGCTCAAATAATGTGTCTGTCGGAGGAGTGTAAGCCTGGGTATCACGTTAATATGTACTCATTTTGCTCAAATAATGTGTCTGTCGGAGGAGTGTAACCCTGGGTATCACGTTAGTATGTACTCATTTTGCTCAAATAATGTGTCTGTGTGAGGAGTGTAAGCCTGGGTATCACGTTAATATGTACTCATTTTGCTCAAATAATGTGTCTGTCGGAGGAGTGTACGCCTGGGTATCACGTTAGTATGTACTCATTTTGCTCAAAAAATGTGTCTGTGTGAGGAGTGTAAGCCTGGGTATCACGTTAGTATGTACTCATTTTGCTCAAATAATGTGTCTGTCGGAGGAGTGTAACCCTGGGTATCACGTTAGTATGTACTCATTTTGCTCAAATAATGTGTCTGTGTGAGGAGTGTAAGCCTGGGTATCACGTTAGTATGTACTCATTTTGCTCAAATAATGTGTCTGTGTGAGGAGTGTATGCCTGGGTATCACGTTAGTATGTACTCATTTTGCTCAAATAATGTGTCTGTCGGAGGAGTGTAAGCCTGGGTATCACGTTAGTATGTACTCATTTTGCTCAAATAATGTGTCTGTCGGAGGAGTGTAAGCCTGGGTATCACGTTAGTATGTACTCATTTTGTTCAATTAAGGTGTCTATCGGAGGAGTGTAAGCCCGGATATCACGTTACTATGTACTCGTTTTGTTCAAATAAGATGTCTGTCGGAGGAGTGTAAAGCTGGATATCACGTGACTATGTACTCATTTTGCTCAAATAAGATGTCTGTCGGAGGAGTGTAAGCCCAGATATCATGTGACTTTGTACTCATTTTGCTCAAATAAGATGTTTGTCGGAGGAGTGTAAACCCAGATATCACGTGACTTTGTACTCATTTTGCTCAAATAAGATGTCTGTCGGAGGAGTGTAGGCCCAGATATCACGTGACTATGTACTCATTTTGCTCAAATAAGATGTCTGTCGGAGGAGTGTAAGCCCAGATATCACATGCCTATGTACTCATTTTGCTCAAATAAGATGTCTGTCGGAGGAATGTAAGCCCAGATATCACGTGACTATGTACTCATTTTGCTCAAGTAAGATGTCTGTCGGAGGAGTGTAAGCCCAGATATCACGTTACTATGTACTCATTTTGCTCAGCTAAGGTGTCTGTCGGAGGAGTGTAAGCCCAGATATCACGTGACTATGTACTCATTTTGCTCAATTAAGGTGTCTGTCAGAGGAGTGTAAGCCCAGATATCACGTTACTATGTAGTCATTTTGCTCAAATAAAGTGTCTCTCGGATGAGTGTAAGCCTGGATATCACGTTACTATGTACTCATTTTGCTCATATAAGGTGTCTGTCGGAGGAGTGTAAGACAAGATATCACGTTACTATGTTCACATTTTGCTCAAATAAGGTGTCTGTCGGATTAGTGCAAGCCTGGATATCACGTGACTATGTACTCATTTTGTTCAATTAAGATGTCTGTCGGAGGAGTGTAAGCCCAGATATCACGTTACTATGTAGTCATTTTGCTCAAATAAGGTGTCTGTTGGATGAGTGTAAGCCTGGATATCACGTTACTATGTACTCATTTTGCTCAAATAAGGTGTCTGTCGGAGGAGTGTAAGCCCAGATATCACGTTATTATGTATACATTTTGCTCAAATAAGGTGTCTGTCGGAGAAGTGTAAGCCTGGATATCACGTTACGATGTACTCATTTTGCTCAAATAAGGTGTCTGTCGGATGAGTGTAAGGCTGGGTACCACGTTACTGTGTACACATTTTGCTCAAATAAGGTGTCTGTCGGAGGAGTGTAAGCCTGGATATCACGTTACTATGTACTCATGTTGCTCAAATAAGGTGTCTGTCGGATGTGTGTTATCCTGGACATCACGTGACTATGTACTGCTTTTGCTCTTTAATAATGTCTGTCCTAGGTGTGTAAGCCTGGATTTTACGTTACTATGTACTCATGTTGCTCAAATAAGGTGTCTGTCGGATGAGTGTAAGACTGGATATCACGTTACTATGTACTCATGTTGCTCAAATAAGGTGTCTGTCGGATGAGTGTAAGCCTGGGTATCACGTTGCTATGTACTCATTTTGCTCAAATAATGTGTCTAGCGGAGGAGTGTAAGCCCAGATATCACGTGACTATGTACTCATTTTGCTCAATTAAGGTCTCTGTCGGAGGAGTGTAAGCCCAGATATCACGTGAATATTTACTCATTTTGCTCAATTAAGGTGTCTGTCGGAGGAGTGTAAGCCCAGATATCACGTGACTATGTACTCATTTTGCTCAATTAAGATTTCTGTCGGAAGAGTGTAAGCCCAGATATCACGTTACTATGTACTCATGTTGCTCAAATAAGGTGTCTGTCGGATGAGTGTAAGCCCAGATATCACGTTACTATGTACTAATTTTGTTCAATTAAGATTTCTCTCGGAGGAGTGTAAGCCCAGATATCACGTTACTATGTACTCATTTTGCTCAATTAAGATTTCTGTCGGAGGAGTGTAAGCCCAGATATCACCTGACTATGTACTCATTTTGCTCAATTAAGGTGTCTGTCGGAGGAGTGTAAGCCCAGATATCACCTGACTATGTACTCATTTTGCTCAATTAAGATTTCTGTCGGAGGAGTGTAAGCCCAGATATCACGTTACTATGTACTCATGTTGCTCAAATAAGGTGTCTGTCGGATGAGTGTAAGCCTGGATATCACGTTACTATGTACTCATGTTGCTCAAATAAGGTGTCTGTCGGATGAGTGTAAGCCTGGGTATCACGTTACTATGTACTCATTTTGCTCAAATAATGTGTCTAGCGGAGGAGTGTAAGCCCAGATATCACGTGACTATGTACTCATTTTGCTCAATTAAGGTGTCTGCCGGAGGAGTGTAAGCCCAGATATCACGTGACTATTTACTCATTTTGCTCAACTAAGATGTCTGTCGGAGGAGTGTTAGTCCAGATATCAAGTTACTATGTACTCATTTTGCTCAATTAAGGTGTCTGTCGGAGGAGTGTGAGCCTGGGTATCACGTTACTATGTACTCATTTTGCTCAAATAATGTGTCTGTCGGAGGAGTGTGAGTCTGGGTATCACGTTACTATGTACTCATTTTGCTCAAATAATGTGTCTGTGTGAGGAGTGTAAGCCTGTGTATCACGTTACTATGTACTCATTTTGCTCAAATAATGTGTCTGTCGGAGGAGTGTAAGCCTGGATATCACGTTAATATGTACTCATTTTGGTCAATTAATGTGTCTGTGTGAGGAGTGTAAGCCTGGGTATCACGTTAGTATGTACTCATTTTGCTCAAATAATTTGTCGGTGTGAGGAGTGTAAGCCTGGGTATCACGTTAGTATGTACTCATTTTGCTCAAATAATGTGTCTGTCGGAGGAGTGTAAGCCTGGGTATCACGTTAGTATGTACTCATTTTGCTCAAATAATGTGTCTGTGTGAGGAGTGTAAGCCTGGGTATCACGTTAGTATGCACTCATTTTGCTCAAATAATGTGTCTGTGTGAGGAGTGTAAGCCTGGGTATCACGTTAGTATGTACTCATTTTGCTCAAATAATGTGTCTGTGTGAGGAGTGTAAGCCTGGGTATCACGTTACTATGTACTCATTTTGCTCAAATAATGTGTCTGTCGGAGGAGTGTAAGCCTGGATATCACGTTAGTATGTACTCATTTTGCTCAAATAATGTGTCTGTCGGAGGAGTGTAAGCCTGGGTATCACGTTAGTATGTACTCATTTTGCTCAAATAATGTGTCTGTCGGAGGAGTGTAAGCCTGGGTATCACGTTACTATGTACTCATTTTCGTCAATTAAGATGTCTGTCGGAGGAGTGTAAGCCTGTGTATCACGTTAGTATGTACTCGTTTTGCTCAAATAATGTGTCTGTGTGAGGAGTGTAAGCCTTGGTATCACGTTAGTATGTACTCATTTTGCTCAAATAATGTGTCTGTGTGAGGAGTGTAAGCCTGGGTATCACGTTAATATGTACTCATTTTGCTCAAATAATGTGTCTGTCGGAGGAGTGTAAGCCTGGATATCACGTTAGTATGTACTCATTTTGCTCAAATAATGTGTCTGTCGGAGGAGTGTAAGCCTGGATATCACGTTACTATGTACTCATTTTGCTCAAATAATGTGTCTGTGTGAGGAGTGTAAGCCTGGGTATCACGTTAATATGTACTGATTTTGCTCAAATAATGTGTCTGTCGGAGGAGTGTAAGCCTGGGTATCACGTTAGTATGTACTCATTTTGCTCAAATAATGTGTCTGTCGGAGGAGTGTAATCCTGGGTATCACGTTAGTATGTACTCATTTTGCTCAAATAATGTGTCTGTGTGAGGAGTGTAAGCCTGGGTATCACGTTAGTATGTACTCATTTTGCTCAAATAATGTGTCTGTCGGAGGAGTGTAAGCCTGGGTATCACGTTAGTATGTACTCATTTTGCTCAAATAATGTGTCTGTGTGAGGAGTGTAAGCCTGTGTATCACGTTAGTATGTACTCATTTTGCTCAAATAATGTGTCTGTGTGAGGAGTGTAAGCCTGTAAATCACGTTAATATGTACTCATTTTGCTCAAATAATGTGTCTGTGTGAGGAGTGTAAGCCTGGGTATCACGTTAGTATGTACTCATTTTGCTCAAATAATGTGTCTGTGTGAGGAGTGTAAGCCTGTGTATCACGTTAGTATGTACTCATTTTGCTCAAATAATGTGTCTGTCGGAGGAGTGTAAGCCTGGGTATCACGTTAATATGTACTCATTTTGCTCAAATAATGTGTCTGTGTGAGGAGTGTAAGCCTGTGTGTCACGTTACTATGTACTCATTTTGCTCAAATAATGTGTCTGTGTGAGGAGTGTAAGCCTGTTAATCACGTTAATATGTACTCATTTTGCTCAAATAATGTGTCTGTGTGAGGAGTGTAAGCCTGGGTATCACGTTAGTATGTACTCATTTTGCTCAAATAATGTGTCTGTGTGAGGAGTGTAAGCCTGTGTATCACGTTAGTATGTACTCATTTTGCTCAAATAATGTGTCTGTCGGAGGAGTGTAAGCCTGTAAATCACGTTAATATGTACTCATTTTGCTCAAATAATGTGTCTGTGTGAGGAGTGTAAGCCTGGGTATCACGTTAGTATGTACTCATTTTGCTCAAATAATGTGTCTGTGTGAGGAGTGTAAGCCTGTGTATCACGTTAGTATGTACTCATTTTGCTCAAATAAAGTGTCTGTCGGAGGAGTGTAAGCCTGGGTATCACGTTAGTATGTACTCATTTTGCTCAAATAATGTGTCTGATTGAGGAGTGTAAGCCTGTGTATCACGTTAATATGTACTAATTTTGCTCAAATAATGTGTCTGTGTGAGGAGTGTAAGCCTGGGTATCACGATAGTATGTACTCATTTTGCTCAAATAATGTGTCTGTGTGAGGAGTGTAAGCCTGGGTATCACGTTAGTATGTACTCATTTTGCTCAAATAATGTGTCTGTGTGAGGAGTGTAAGCCTGTGTATCACGTTAATATGTACTAATTTTGCTCAAATAAGGTGTCTGTCGGATGAGTGTAAGCCTGGGTATCACGTTACGTTGTACTCATTTTGCTCAAATAATGTGCCTGTGTGAGGAGTGTAAACCTGGGTATCACGTTAATATGTACTCATTTTGCTCAAATAATGTGTCTGTCGGAGGAGTGTAAGCCTGGGTATCACGTTAGTATGTACTCATTTTGCTCAAATAATGTGTCTGTCGGAGGAGTGTAAGCCTGGGTATCACGTTAATATGTACTCATTTTGCTCAAATAATGTGTCTGTCGGAGGAGTGTAAGCCTGGGTATCACGTTAATATGTACTCATTTTGCTCAAATAATGTGTCTGTCGGAGGAGTGTAAGCCTGGGTATCACGTTAGTATGTATTCATTTTGCTCAAATAATGTGTCTGTGTGAGGAGTGTAAGCCTGGGTATCACGTTAGTATATACTCATTTTGCTCAAATAATGTGTCTGTGTGAGGAGTGTAAGCCTGGGTATCACGTTAGTATGTACTCATTTTGCTCAAATAATGTGTCTGTCGGAGGAGTGTAAGCCTGTGTATCACGTTAGTATGTACTCATTTTGCTCAAATAATGTGTCTGTGTGAGGAGTGTAAGCCTGGGTATCACGTTAATATGTACTCATTTTGCTCAAATAATGTGTGTCGGAGGAGTGTAAGCCTGGCTATCACGTTAGTATGTACTCATTTTGCTCAAATAATGTGTCTGTGTGAGGTGTGTAAGCCGGGGTATCACGTTAATATGTACTCATTTTGCTCAAATAATGTGTGTGTCGGAGGAGTGTAAGCATGGGTATCACGTTAGTATGTACTCATTTTGCTCAAATAATGTGTCTGTGTGAGGAGTGTAACCCTGGGTATCACGTTAGTATGTACTCATTTTGCTCAAATAATGTGTCTGTGTGAGGAGTGTAACCCTGGGTATCACGTTAGTATGTACTCATTTTGCTCAAATAATGTGTCTGTGTGAGGAGTGTAACCCTGGGTATCACGTTAGTATGTACTCATTTTGCTCAAATAATGTGTCTGTGTGAGGAGTGTAACCCTGGGTATCACGTTAGTATGTACTCATTTTGCTCAAATAATGTGTCTGTGTGAGGAGTGTAATCCTGGGTATCACGTTAATATGTACTCATTTTGCTGAAATAATGTGTCTGTCGGAGGAGTGTAACCCTGGGTATCACGTTAGTATGTACTCATTTTGCTCAAATAATGTGTCTGTGTGAGGAGTGTAATCCTGGGTATCACGTTAATATGTACTCATTTTGCTCAAATAATGTGTCTGTGTGAGGAGTGTAACCCTGGGTATCACGTTAGTATGTACTCATTTTGCTCAAATAATGTGCCTGTGTGAGGAGTGTAAACCTGGGTATCACGTTAATATGTACTCATTTTGCTCAAATAATGTGTCTGTCGGAGGAGTGTAAGCCTGGGTATCACGTTAGTATGTACTCATTTTGCTCAAATAATGTGTCTGTCGGAGGAGTGTAAGCCTGGGTATCACGTTAATATGTACTCATTTTGCTCAAATAATGTGTCTGTCGGAGGAGTGTAAGCCTGGGTATCACGTTAGTATGTACTCATTTTGCTCAAATAATGTGTCTGTCGGAGGAGTGTAAGCCTGGGTATCACGTTAGTATGTATTCATTTTGCTCAAATAATGTGTCTGTGTGAGGAGTGTAAGCCTGGGTATCACGTTAGTATATACTCATTTTGCTCAAATAATGTGTCTGTGTGAGGAGTGTAAGCCTGGGTATCACGTTAATATGTACTCATTTTGCTCAAATAATGTGCCTGTGTGAGGAGTGTAAGCCTGGGTATCACGTTAGTATGTACTCATTTTGCTCAAATAATGTGCCTGTGTGAGGAGTGTAACCCTGGGTATCACGTTAATATGTACTCATTTTGCTCAAATAATGTGCCTGTGTGAGGAGTGTAAGCCTGGGTATCACGTTAGTATGTACTCATTTTGCTCAAATAATGTGTCTGTGTGAGGAGTGTAAGCCTGGCTATCACGTTAGTATGTACTCATTTTGCTCAAATAATGTGTCTGTGTGAGGAGTGTAAGCCGGGGTATCACGTTAATATGTACTCATTTTGCTCAAATAATGTGTCTGTCGGAGGAGTGTAAGCATGGGTATCACGTTAGTATGTACTCATTTTGCTCAAATAATGTGTCTGTGTGAGGAGTGTAAGCCTGGGTATCACGTTAGTATGTACTCATTTTGCTCAAATAATGTGTCTGTCGGAGGAGTGTAAGCCTGGGTATCACGTTAGTATGTACACATTTTGCTCAAATAATGTGTCTGTCGGAGGAGTGTAAGCCTGGGTATCACGTTAGTATGTACTAATTTTGCTCAAATAATGTGTCTGTGTGAGGAGTGTAAGCCTGGGTATCACGTTAGTATGTACTCATTTTGCTCAAATAATGTGTCTGTCGGAGGAGTGTAATCCTGGGTATCACGTTAGTATGTACTCGTTTTGCTCAAATAATGTGTCTGTGTGAGGAGTGTAAGCCTGGGAATCACGTTAGTATGTACTCATTTTGCTCAAATAATGTGTCTGTCGGAGGAGTGTAACCCTGGGTATCACGTTAGTATGTACTCATTTTGCTCAAATAATGTGTCTGTGTGAGGAGTGTAAGCCTGGGTATCACGTTAGTATGTACTCATTTTGCTCAAATAATGTGTCTGTGTGAGGAGTGTAAGCCTGGGTATCACGTTAGTATGTACTCATTTTGCTCAAATAATTTGTCTGTCGGAGGAGTGTAAGCCTGGGTATCACGTTAGTATGTACTCATTTTGCTCAAATAATGTGTCTGTCGGAGGAGTGTAAGCCTGGGTATCACCTTAGTATGTACTCATTTTGTTCAATTAAGGTGTCTATCGGAGGAGTGTAAGCCCGGATATCACGTTACTATGTACTCGTTTTGTTCAAATAAGATGTCTGTCGGAGGAGTGTAAAGCTGGATATCACGTGACTATGTACTAATTTTGCTCAAATAATGTGTCTAGCGGAGGAGTGTAAGCCCAGATATCACTTGACTATGTACTCATTTTGCTCAATTAAGGTCTCTGTCGGAGGAGTGTAAGCCCAGATATCACGTGAATATTTACTCATTTTGCTCAATTAAGGTGTCTGTCGGAGGAGTGTAAGCCCAGATATCACGTGACTATGTACTCATTGTGCTCAATTAAGATTTCTGTCGGAAGAGTGTAAGCCCAGATATCACGTTACTATGTACTCATATTGCTCAAATAAGGTGTCTGTCGGATGAGTGTAAGCCCAGATATCACGATACTATGTACTAATTTTGTTCAATTAAGATTTCTCTCGGAGGAGTGTAAGCCCAGATATCACGTTACTATGTACTCATTTTGCTCAATTACGATTTCTGTCGGAGGAGTGTAAGCCCAGATATCACCTGACTATGTACTCATTTTGCTCAATTAAGGTGTCTGTCGGAGGAGTGTAAGCCCAGATATCACCTGACTATGTACTCGTTTTGCTCAATTAAGATTTCTGTCGGAGGAGTGTAAGCCCAGATATCACGTTACTATGTACTCATGTTGCTCAAATAAGGTGTCTGTCGGATGAGTGTAAGCCTGGATATCACGTTACTATGTACTCATGTTGCTCAAATAAGGTGTCTGTCGGATGAGTGTAAGCCTGGGTATCACGTTACTATGTACTCATTTTGCTCAAATAATGTGTCTGTCGGATGAGTGTAAGCCTGTGTATCACGTTGCTATGTACTCATTTTGCTCAAATAATGTGTCTAGCGGAGGAGTGTAAGCCCAGATCTCACGTGACCGTGTACTCATTTTGCTCAATTAAGGTGTCTGCCGGAGGAGTGTAAGCCCAGATATCACGTGACTATTTACTCATTTTGCTCAACTAAGATGTCTGTCGGAGGAGTGTTAGTCCAGATATCAAGTTACTATGTACTCATTTTGCTCAATTAAGGTGTCTGTCGGAGGAGTGTGAGCCTGGGTATCACGTTACTATGTACTCATTTTGCTCAAATAATGTGTCTGTCGGAGGAGTGTAAGCCTGGATATCACGTTAGTATGTACTCATTTTGCTCAAATAATGTGTCTGTCGGAGGAGTGTAAGCCTGGGTATCACGTTAGTATGTACTCATTTTGCTCAAATAATGTGTCTGTCGGAGGAGTGTAAGCCTGGGTATCACGTTACTATGTACTCATTTTGGTCAATTAAGATGTCTGTCGGAGGAGTGTAAGCCCAGATATCACGTTACTATGTAGTCATTTTGCTCAAATAAAGTGTCTCTCGGATGAGTGTAAGCCTGGATATCACGTTACTATGTACTCATTTTGCTCATATAAGGTGTCTGTCGGAGGAGTGTAAGACAAGATATCACGTTACTATGTACACATTTTGCTCAAATAAGGTGTCTGTCGGATTAGTGTAAGCCTGGATATCACGTGACTATGTACTCATTTTGTTCAATTAAGATGTCTGTCGGAGGAGTGTAAGCCCAGATATCACGTTACTATGTAGTCATTTTGCTCAAATAAGGTGTCTGTCGGATGAGTGTAAGCCTGGATATCACGTTACTATGTACTCATTTTGCTCAAATAAGGTGTCTGTCGGAGGAGTGTAAGCCCAGATATCACGTTATTATGTATACATTTTGCTCAAATAAGGTGTCTGTCGGAGAAGTGTAAGCCTGGATATCACGTTACGATGTACTCATTTTGCTCAAATAAGGTGTCTGTCGGATGAGTGTAAGGCTGGGTACCACGTTACTGTGTACACATTTTGCTCAAATAAGGTGTCTGTCGGAGGAGTGTAAGCCGGGATATCACGTTACTATGTACTCATGTTGCTCAAATAAGGTGTCTGTCGGATGTGTGTTATCCTGGACATCACGTGACTATGTACTGCTTTTGCTCTTTAATAATGTCTGTCCTAGGTGTGTAAGCCTGGATTTTACGTTACTATGTACTCATGTTGCTCAAATAAGGTGTCTGTCGGATGAGTGTAAGACTGGATATCACGTTACTATGTACTCATGTTGCTCAAATAAGGTGTCTGTCGGATGAGTGTAAGCCTGGGTATCACGTTGCTATGTACTCATTTTGCTCAAATAATGTGTCTAGCGGAGGAGTGTAAGCCCAGATATCACGTGACTATGTACTCATTTTGCTCAATTAAGGTCTCTGTCGGAGGAGTGTAAGCCCAGATATCACGTGAATATTTACTCATTTTGCTCAATTAAGGTGTCTGTCGGAGGAGTGTAAGCCCAGATATCACGTGACTATGTACTCATTTTGCTCAATTAAGATTTCTGTCGGAAGAGTGTAAGCCCAGATATCACGTTACTATGTACTCATGTTGCTCAAATAAGGTGTCTGTCGGATGAGTGTAAGCCCAGATATCACGTTACTATGTACTAATTTTGTTCAATTAAGATTTCTCTCGGAGGAGTGTAAGCCCAGATATCACGTTACTATGTACTCATTTTGCTCAATTAAGATTTCTGTCGGAGGAGTGTAAGCCCAGATATCACCTGACTATGTACTCATTTTGCTCAATTAAGGTGTCTGTCGGAGGAGTGTAAGCCCAGATATCACCTGACTATGTACTCATTTTGCTCAATTAAGATTCCTGTCGGAGGAGTGTAAGCCCAGATATCACGTTACTATGTACTCATGTTGCTCAAATAAGGTGTCTGTCGGATGAGTGTAAGCCTGGATATCACGTTACTATGTACTCATGTTGCTCAAATAAGGTGTCTGTCGGATGAGTGTAAGCCTGGGTATCACGTTACTATGTACTCATTTTGCTCAAATAATGTGTCTAGCGGAGGAGTGTAAGCCCAGATATCATGTGACTATGTACTCATTTTGCTCAATTAAGGTGTCTGCCGGAGGAGTGTAAGCCCAGATATCACGTGACTATTTACTCATTTTGCTCAACTAAGATGTCTGTCGGAGGAGTGTTAGTCCAGATATCAAGTTACTATGTACTCATTTTGCTCAATTAAGGTGTCTGTCGGAGGAGTGTGAGCCTGGGTATCACGTTACTATGTACTCATTTTGCTCAAATAATGTGTCTGTCGGAGGAGTGTGAGTCTGGGTATCACGTTACTATGTACTCATTTTGCTCAAATAATGTGTCTGTGTGAGGAGTGTAAGCCTGTGTATCACGTTACTATGTACTCATTTTGCTCAAATAATGTGTCTGTCGGAGGAGTGTAAGCCTGGATATCACGTTAATATGTACTCATTTTGGTCAATTAATGTGTCTGTGTGAGGAGTGTAAGCCTGGGTATCACGTTAGTATGTACTCATTTTGCTCAAATAATGTGTCGGTGTGAGGAGTGTAAGCCTGGGTATCACGTTAGTATGTACTCATTTTGCTCAAATAATGTGTCTGTCGGAGGAGTGTAAGCCTGGGTATCACGTTAGTATGTACTCATTTTGCTCAAATAATGTGTCTGTGTGAGGAGTGTAAGCCTGGGTATCACGTTAGTATGCACTCATTTTGCTCAAATAATGTGTCTGTGTGAGGAGTGTAAGCCTGGGTATCACGTTAGTATGTACTCATTTTGCTCAAATAATGTGTCTGTGTGAGGAGTGTAAGCCTGGGTATCACGTTACTATGTACTCATTTTGCTCAAATAATGTGTCTGTCGGAGGAGTGTAAGCCTGGATATCACGTTAGTATGTACTCATTTTGCTCAAATAATGTGTCTGTCAGAGGAGTGTAAGCCTGGGTATCACGTTAGTATGTACTCATTTTGCTCAAATAATGTGTCTGTCGGAGGAGTGTAAGCCTGTGTATCACGTTACTATGTACTCATTTTGGTCAATTAAGATGTCTGTCGGAGGAGTGTAAGCCTGTGTATCACGTTAGTATGTACTCGTTTTGCTCAAATAATGTGTCTGTGTGAGGAGTGTAAGCCTTGGTATCACGTTAGTATGTACTCATTTTGCTCAAATAATGTGTCTGTGTGAGGAGTGTAAGCCTGGGTATCACGTTAATATGTACTCATTTTGCTCAAATAATGTGTCTGTCGGAGGAGTGTAAGCCTGGGTATCACGTTAGTATGTACTCATTTTGCTCAAATAATGTGTCTGTCGGAGGAGTGTAAGCCTGGATATCACGTTACTATGTACTCATTTTGCTCAAATAATGTGTCTGTGTGAGGAGTGTAAGCCTGGGTATCACGTTAATATGTACTGATTTTGCTCAAATAATGTGTCTGTCGGAGGAGTGTAAGCCTGGGTATCACGTTAGTATGTACTCATTTTGCTCAAATAATGTGTCTGTCGGAGGAGTGTAATCCTGGGTATCACGTTAGTATGTACTCATTTTGCTCAAATAATGTGTCTGTGTGAGGAGTGTAAGCCTGGGTATCACGTTAGTATGTACTCATTTTGCTCAAATAATGTGTCTGTCGGAGGAGTGTAAGCCTGGGTATCACGTTAGTATGTACTCATTTTGCTCAAATAATGTGTCTGTGTGAGGAGTGTAAGCCTGTGTATCACGTTAGTATGTACTCATTTTGCTCAAATAATGTGTCTGTGTGAGGAGTGTAAGCCTGTAAATCACGTTAATATGTACTCATTTTGCTCAAATAATGTGTCTGTGTGAGGAGTGTAAGCCTGGGTATCACGTTAGTATGTACTCATTTTGCTCAAATAATGTGTCTGTCGGAGGAGTGTAATCCTGGGTATCACGTTAGTATGTACTCATTTTGCTCAAATAATGTGTCTGTGTGAGGAGTGTAAGCCTGGGTATCACGTTAATATGTACTCATTTTGCTCAAATAATGTGTCTGTGTGAGGAGTGTAAGCCTGTGTATCACGTTAGTATGTACTCATTTTGCTCAAATAATGTGTCTGTGTGAGGAGTGTAAGCCTGTTAATCACGTTAATATGTACTCATTTTGCTCAAATAATGTGTCTGTGTGAGGAGTGTAAGCCTGGGTATCACGTTAGTATGTACTCATTTTGCTCAAATAATGTGTCTGTGTGAGGAGTGTAAGCCTGTGTATCACGTTAGTATGTACTCATTTTGCTCAAATAATGTGTCTGTCGGAGGAGTGTAAGCCTGTAAATCACGTTAATATGTACTCATTTTGCTCAAATAATGTGTCTGTGTGAGGAGTGTAAGCCTGGGTATCACGTTAGTATGTACTCATTTTGCTCAAATAATGTGTCTGTGTGAGGAGTGTAAGCCTGTGTATCACGTTAGTATGTACTCATTTTGCTCAAATAAAGTGTCTGTCGGAGGAGTGTAAGCCTGGGTATCACGTTAGTATGTACTCATTTTGCTCAAATAATGTGTCTGATTGAGGAGTGTAAGCCTGTGTATCACGTTAATATGTACTAATTTTGCTCAAATAATGTGTCTGTGTGAGGAGTGTAAGCCTGGGTATCACGTTAGTATGTACTCATTTTGCTCAAATAATGTGTCTGTGTGAGGAGTGTAAGCCTGGGTATCACGTTAGTATGTACTCATTTTGCTCAAATAATGTGTCTGTGTGAGGAGTGTAAGCCTGTGTATCACGCTAATATGTACTAATTTTGCTCAAATAAGGTGTCTGTCGGATGAGTGTAAGCCTGGGTATCACGTTACGTTGTACTCATTTTGCTCAAATAATGTGCCTGTGTGAGGAGTGTAAACCTGGGTATCACGTTAATATGTACTCATTTTGCTCAAATAATGTGTCTGTCGGAGGAGTGTAAGCCTGGGTATCACGTTAGTATGTACTCATTTTGCTCAAATAATGTGTCTGTCGGAGGAGTGTAAGCCTGGGTATCACGTTAATATGTACTCATTTTGCTCAAATAATGTGTCTGTCGGAGGAGTGTAAGCCTGGGTATCACGTTAATATGTACTCATTTTGCTCAAATAATGTGTCTGTCGGAGGAGTGTAAGCCTGGGTATCACGTTAGTATGTATTCATTTTGCTCAAATAATGTGTCTGTGTGAGGAGTGTAAGCCTGGGTATCACGTTAGTATATACTCATTTTGCTCAAATAATGTGTCTGTGTGAGGAGTGTAAGCCTGGGTATCACGTTAGTATGTACTCATTTTGCTCAAATAATGTGTCTGTCGGAGGAGTGTAAGCCTGTGTATCACGTTAGTATGTACTCATTTTGCTCAAATAATGTGTCTGTGTGAGGAGTGTAAGCCTGGGTATCACGTTAATATGTACTCATTTTGCTCAAATAATGTGTGTCGGAGGAGTGTAAGCCTGGCTATCACGTTAGTATGTACTCATTTTGCTCAAATAATGTGTCTGTGTGAGGTGTGTAAGCCGGGGTATCACGTTAATATGTACTCATTTTGCTCAAATAATGTGTGTGTCGGAGGAGTGTAAGCATGGGTATCACGTTAGTATGTACTCATTTTGCTCAAATAATGTGTCTGTGTGAGGAGTGTAACCCTGGGTATCACGTTAGTATGTACTCATTTTGCTCAAATAATGTGTCTGTGTGAGGAGTGTAACCCTGGGTATCACGTTAGTATGTACTCATTTTGCTCAAATAATGTGTCTGTGTGAGGAGTGTAACCCTGGGTATCACGTTAGTATGTACTCATTTTGCTCAAATAATGTGTCTGTGTGAGGAGTGTAACCCTGGGTATCACGTTAGTATGTACTCATTTTGCTCAAATAATGTGTCTGTGTGAGGAGTGTAATCCTGGGTATCACGTTAATATGTACTCATTTTGCTGAAATAATGTGTCTGTCGGAGGAGTGTAACCCTGGGTATCACGTTAGTATGTACTCATTTTGCTCAAATAATGTGTCTGTGTGAGGAGTGTAATCCTGGGTATCACGTTAATATGTACTCATTTTGCTCAAATAATGTGTCTGTGTGAGGAGTGTAACCCTGGGTATCACGTTAGTATGTACTCATTTTGCTCAAATAATGTGCCTGTGTGAGGAGTGTAAACCTGGGTATCACGTTAATATGTACTCATTTTGCTCAAATAATGTGTCTGTCGGAGGAGTGTAAGCCTGGGTATCACGTTAGTATGTACTCATTTTGCTCAAATAATGTGTCTGTCGGAGGAGTGTAAGCCTGGGTATCACGTTAATATGTACTCATTTTGCTCAAATAATGTGTCTGTCGGAGGAGTGTAAGCCTGGGTATCACGTTAGTATGTACTCATTTTGCTCAAATAATGTGTCTGTCGGAGGAGTGTAAGCCTGGGTATCACGTTAGTATGTATTCATTTTGCTCAAATAATGTGTCTGTGTGAGGAGTGTAAGCCTGGGTATCACGTTAGTATATACTCATTTTGCTCAAATAATGTGTCTGTGTGAGGAGTGTAAGCCTGGGTATCACGTTAATATGTACTCATTTTGCTCAAATAATGTGCCTGTGTGAGGAGTGTAAGCCTGGGTATCACGTTAGTATGTACTCATTTTGCTCAAATAATGTGCCTGTGTGAGGAGTGTAAGCCTGGGTATCACGTTAATATGTACTCATTTTGCTCAAATAATGTGCCTGTGTGAGGAGTGTAAGCCTGGGTATCACGTTAGTATGTACTCATTTTGCTCAAATAATGTGTCTGTGTGAGGAGTGTAAGCCTGGCTATCACGTTAGTATGTACTCATTTTGCTCAAATAATGTGTCTGTGTGAGGAGTGTAAGCCGGGGTATCACGTTAATATGTACTCATTTTGCTCAAATAATGTGTCTGTCGGAGGAGTGTAAGCATGGGTATCACGTTAGTATGTACTCATTTTGCTCAAATAATGTGTCTGTGTGAGGAGTGTAAGCCTGGGTATCACGTTAGTATGTACTCATTTTGCTCAAATAATGTGTCTGTCGGAGGAGTGTAAGCCTGGGTATCACGTTAGTATGTACACATTTTGCTCAAATAATGTGTCTGTCGGAGGAGTGTAAGCCTGGGTATCACGTTAGTATGTACTAATTTTGCTCAAATAATGTGTCTGTGTGAGGAGTGTAAGCCTGGGTATCACGTTAGTATGTACTCATTTTGCTCAAATAATGTGTCTGGCGGAGGAAAGTAATCCTGGGTATCACGTTAGTATGTACTCGTTTTGCTCAAATAATGTGTCTGTGTGAGGAGTGTAAGCCTGGGAATCACGTTAGTATGTACTCATTTTGCTCAAATAATGTGTCTGTCGGAGGAGTGTAACCCTGGGTATCACGTTAGTATGTACTCATTTTGCTCAAATAATGTGTCTGTGTGAGGAGTGTAAGCCTGGGTATCACGTTAGTATGTACTCATTTTGCTCAAATAATGTGTCTGTGTGAGGAGTGTAAGCCTGGGTATCACGTTAGTATGTACTCATTTTGCTCAAATAATTTGTCTGTCGGAGGAGTGTAAGCCTGGGTATCACGTTAGTATGTACTCATTTTGCTCAAATAATGTGTCTGTCGGAGGAGTGTAAGCCTGGGTATCACCTTAGTATGTACTCATTTTGTTCAATTAAGGTGTCTATCGGAGGAGTGTAAGCCCGGATATCACGTTACTATGTACTCGTTTTGTTCAAATAAGATGTCTGTCGGAGGAGTGTAAAGCTGGATATCACGTGACTATGTACTAATTTTGCTCAAATAATGTGTCTAGCGGAGGAGTGTAAGCCCAGATATCACTTGACTATGTACTCATTTTGCTCAATTAAGGTCTCTGTCGGAGGAGTGTAAGCCCAGATATCACGTGAATATTTACTCATTTTGCTCAATTAAGGTGTCTGTCGGAGGAGTGTAAGCCCAGATATCACGTGACTATGTACTCATTGTGCTCAATTAAGATTTCTGTCGGAAGAGTGTAAGCCCAGATATCACGTTACTATGTACTCATGTTGCTCAAATAAGGTGTCTGTCGGATGAGTGTAAGCCCAGATATCACGATACTATGTACTAATTTTGTTCAATTAAGATTTCTCTCGGAGGAGTGTAAGCCCAGATATCACGTTACTATGTACTCATTTTGCTCAATTACGATTTCTGTCGGAGGAGTGTAAGCCCAGATATCACCTGACTATGTACTCATTTTGCTCAATTAAGGTGTCTGTCGGAGGAGTGTAAGCCCAGATATCACCTGACTATGTACTCGTTTTGCTCAATTAAGATTTCTGTCGGAGGAGTGTAAGCCCAGATATCACGTTACTATGTACTCATGTTGCTCAAATAAGGTGTCTGTCGGTTGAGTGTAAGCCTGGATATCACGTTACTATGTACTCATGTTGCTCAAATAAGGTGTCTGTCGGATGAGTGTAAGCCTGGGTATCACGTTACTATGTACTCATTTTGCTCAAATAATGTGTTTGTCGGATGAGTGTAAGCCTGGGTATCACGTTGCTATGTACTCATTTTGCTCAAATAATGTGTCTAGCGGAGGAGTGTAAGCCCAGATCTCACGTGACTATGTACTCATTTTGCTCAATTAAGGTGTCTGCCGGAGGAGTGTAAGCCCAGATATCACGTGACTATTTACTCATTTTGCTCAACTAAGATGTCTGTCGGAGGAGTGTTAGTCCAGATATCAAGTTACTATGTACTCATTTTGCTCAATTAAGGTGTCTGTCGGAGGAGTGTGAGCCTGGGTATCACGTTACTATGTACTCATTTTGCTCAAATAATGTGTCTGTCGGAGGAGTGTAAGCCTGGATATCACGTTAGTATGTACTCATTTTGCTCAAATAATGTGTCTGTCGGAGGAGTGTAAGCCTGGGTATCACGTTAGTATGTACTCATTTTGCTCAAATAATGTGTCTGTCGGAGGAGTGTAAGCCTGGGTATCACGTTACTATGTACTCATTTTGGTCAATTAAGATGTCTGTCGGAGGAGTGTAAGCCTGTGTATCACGTTATTATGTACTCATTTTGCTCAAATAATGTGTCTGTGTGAGGAGTGTAAGCCTGGGTATCACGTTAGTATGTACTCGTTTTGCTCAAATAATGTGTCTGTGTGAGGAGTGTAAGCCTGGGTATCACGTTAGTATGTACTCATTTTGCTCAAATAATGTGTCTGTGTGAGGAGTGTAAGCCTGGGTATCACGTTAATATGTACTCATTTTGCTCAAATAATGTGTCTGTCGGAGGAGTGTAAGCCTGGGTATCACGTTAGTATGTACTCATTTTGCTCAAATAATGTGTCTGTGTGAGGAGTGTAAGCCTGGGTATCACGTTAATATGTACTCATTTTGCTAAAATAATGTGTCTGTCGGAGGAGTGTAAGCCTGGGTATCACGTTAGTATGTACTCATTTTGCTCAAATAATGTGTCTGTCGGAGGAGTGTAATCCTGGGTATCACGTTAGTATGTACTCATTTTGCTCAAATAATGTGTCTGTGTGAGGAGTGTAAGCCTGGGTATCACGTTAGTATGTACTCATTTTGCTCAAATAATGTGTCTGTGTGAGGAGTGTAAGCCTGGGTATCACGTTAGTATGTACTCATTTTGCTCAAATAATGTGTCTGTGTGAGGAGTGTAAGCCTGGGTATCACGTTAGTATGTACTCATTTTGCTCAAATAATGTGTGTGTGTGAGGAGTGTAAGCCGGGGTATCACGTTAATATGTACTCATTTTGCTCAAATAATGTGTCTGTCGGAGGAGTGTAAGCATGGGTATCACGTTAGTATGTACTCATTTTGCTCAAATAATGTGTCTGTGTGAGGAGTGTAAGCCTGGGTATCACGTTAGTATGTACTCATTTTGCTCAAATAATGTGTCTGTCGGAGGAGTGTAAGCCTGGGTATCACGTTAGTATGTACACATTTTGCTCAAATAATGTGTCTGTCGGAGGAGTGTAAGCCTGGGTATCACGTTAGTATGTACTAATTTTGCTCAAATAATGTGTCTGTGTGAGGAGTGTAAGCCTGGGTATCACGTTAGTATGTACTCATTTTGCTCAAATAATGTGTCTGTCGGAGGAGTGTAATCCTGGGTATCACGTTAGTATGTACTCGTTTTGCTCAAATAATGTGTCTGTGTGAGGAGTGTAAGCCTGGGAATCACGTTAGTATGTACTCATTTTGCTCAAATAATGTGTCTGTCGGAGGAGTGTAACCCTGGGTATCACGTTAGTATGTACTCATTTTGCTCAAATAATGTGTCTGTGTGAGGAGTGTAAGCCTGGGTATCACGTTAGTATGTACTCATTTTGCTCAAATAATGTGTCTGTGTGAGGAGTGTAAGCCTGGGTATCACGTTAGTATGTACTCATTTTGCTCAAATAATTTGTCTGTCGGAGGAGTGTAAGCCTGGGTATCACGTTAGTATGTACTCATTTTGCTCAAATAATGTGTCTGTCGGAGGAGTGTAAGCCTGGGTATCACCTTAGTATGTACTCATTTTGTTCAATTAAGGTGTCTATCGGAGGAGTGTAAGCCCGGATATCACGTTACTATGTACTCGTTTTGTTCAAATAAGATGTCTGTCGGAGGAGTGTAAAGCTGGATATCACGTGACTATGTACTAATTTTGCTCAAATAATGTGTCTAGCGGAGGAGTGTAAGCCCAGATATCACTTGACTATGTACTCATTTTGCTCAATTAAGGTCTCTGTCGGAGGAGTGTAAGCCCAGATATCACGTGAATATTTACTCATTTTGCTCAATTAAGGTGTCTGTCGGAGGAGTGTAAGCCCAGATATCACGTGACTATGTACTCATTGTGCTCAATTAAGATTTCTGTCGGAAGAGTGTAAGCCCAGATATCACGTTACTATGTACTCATGTTGCTCAAATAAGGTGTCTGTCGGATGAGTGTAAGCCCAGATATCACGATACTATGTACTAATTTTGTTCAATTAAGATTTCTCTCGGAGGAGTGTAAGCCCAGATATCACGTTACTATGTACTCATTTTGCTCAATTACGATTTCTGTCGGAGGAGTGTAAGCCCAGATATCACCTGACTATGTACTCATTTTGCTCAATTAAGGTGTCTGTCGGAGGAGTGTAAGCCCAGATATCACCTGACTATGTACTCATTTTGCTCAATTAAGATTTCTGTCGGAGGAGTGTAAGCCCAGATATCACGTTACTATGTACTCATGTTGCTCAAATAAGGTGTCTGTCGGATGAGTGTAAGCCTGGATATCACGTTACTATGTACTCATGTTGCTCAAATAAGGTGTCTGTCGGATGAGTGTAAGCCTGGGTATCACGTTACTATGTACTCATTTTGCTCAAATAATGTGTCTGTCGGATGAGTGTAAGCCTGGGTATCACGTTGCTATGTACTCATTTTGCTCAAATAATGTGTCTAGCGGAGGAGTGTAAGCCCAGATCTCACGTGACTATGTACTCATTTTGCTCAATTAAGGTGTCTGCCGGAGGAGTGTAAGCCCAGATATCACGTGACTATTTACTCATTTTGCTCAACTAAGATGTCTGTCGGAGGAGTGTTAGTCCAGATATCAAGTTACTATGTACTCATTTTGCTCAATTAAGGTGTCTGTCGGAGGAGTGTGAGCCTGGGTATCACGTTACTATGTACTCATTTTGCTCAAATAATGTGTCTGTCGGAGGAGTGTAAGCCTGGATATCACGTTAGTATGTACTCATTTTGCTCAAATAATGTGTCTGTCGGAGGAGTGTAAGCCTGGGTATCACGTTAGTATGTACTCATTTTGCTCAAATAATGTGTCTGTCGGAGGAGTGTAAGCCTGGGTATCACGTTACTATGTACTCATTTTGGTCAATTAAGATGTCTGTCGGAGGAGTGTAAGCCTGTGTATCACGTTATTATGTACTCATTTAGCTCAAATAATGTGTCTGTGTGAGGAGTGTAAGCCTGGGTATCACGTTAGTATGTACTCGTTTTGCTCAAATAATGTGTCTGTGTGAGGAGTGTAAGCCTGGGTATCACGTTAGTATGTACTCATTTTGCTCAAATAATGTGTCTGTGTGAGGAGTGTAAGCCTGGGTATCACGTTAATATGTACTCATTTTGCTCAAATAATGTGTCTGTCGGAGGAGTGTAAGCCTGGGTATCACGTTAGTATGTACTCATTTTGCTCAAATAATGTGTCTGTGTGAGGAGTGTAAGCCTGGGTATCACGTTAATATGTACTCATTTTGCTAAAATAATGTGTCTGTCGGAGGAGTGTAAGCCTGGGTATCACGTTAGTATGTACTCATTTTGCTCAAATAATGTGTCTGTCGGAGGAGTGTAATCCTGGGTATCACGTTAGTATGTACTCATTTTGCTCAAATAATGTGTCTGTGTGAGGAGTGTAAGCCTGGGTATCACGTTAGTATGTACTCATTTTGCTCAAATAATGTGTCTGTGTGAGGAGTGTAAGCCTGGGTATCACGTTAGTATGTACTCATTTTGCTCAAATAATGTGTCTGTGTGAGGAGTGTAAGCCTGGGTATCACGTTAGTATGTACTCATTTTGCTCAAATAATGTGTGTGTGTGAGGAGTGTAAGCCTGGGTATCACGTTAATATGCACTCATTTTGCTCAAATAATGTGTCTGTGTGAGGAGTGTACGCCTGGGTATCACGTTAGTATGTACTCATTTTGCTCAAATAATGTGTCTGTGTGAGGAGTGTAAGCCTGTGTATCACGTTAGTATGTACTCATTTTGCTCAAATAATGTGTCTGTCGGAGGAGTGTAAGCCTGGGTATCACGTTAATATGTACTCATTTTGCTCAAATAATGTGTCTGTGTGAGGAGTGTAAGCCTGTGTATCACGTTAGTATGTACTCATTTTGCTCAAATAATGTGTCTGTGTGAGGAGTGTAAGCCTGGGTATCACGTTAGTATGTACTCATTTTGCTCAAATAATGTGTCTGTCGGAGGAGTGTAAGCCTGGGTATCACGTTAGTATGTACTCATTTTGCTCAAATAATGTGTCTGTCGGAGGAGTGTACGCCTGGGTATCACGTTAATATGTACTAATTTTGCTCAAATAAGGTGTCTGTCGGATGAGTGTAAGCCTGTGTATCACGTTAATATGTACTCATTTTGCTCAAATAATGTGTCTGTCGGAGGAGTGTAATCCTGGGTATCACGTTAGTATGTACTGATTTTGCTCAAATAATGTGTCTGTGTGAGGAGTGTAAGCCTGGGTATCACGTTAGTATGTACTCATTTTGCTCAAATAATGTGTCTGTGTGAGGAGTGTAAGCCTGTGTATCACGTTAGTATGTACTCATTTTGCTCAAATAATGTGTCTGTCGGAGGAGTGTATGCCTGTGTATCACGTTAATATGTACTAATTTTGCTCAAATAAGGTGTCTGTCGGATGAGTGTAAGCCTGTGTATCACGTTAATATGTACTCATTTTGCTCAAATAATGTGTCTGTCGGAGGAGTGTAAGCCTTGGTATCACGTTAGTATGTACTCATTTTGCTCAAATAATGTGTCTGTGTGAGGAGTGTAAGCCTGGGAATCACGTTAGTATGTACTCATTTGGTCAAATAATGTGTCTGTCGGAGGAGTGTAAGCCTGGGTATCACGTTAGTATGTACTCATTTTGCTCAAATAATGTGTCTGTCGGAGGAGTGTAAGCCTGGGTATCACGTTAGTATGTACTCATTTTGCTGAAATAATGTGTCTGTCGGAGGAGTGTAAGCCTGTAAATCACGTTAGTATGTACTCATTTTGCTCAAATAATGTGTCTGTGTGAGGAGTGTAAGCCTGGGTATCACGTTAGTATGTACTCATTTTGCTCAAATAATGTGTCTGTGTGAGGAGTGTAAGCCTGTGTATCACGTTAGTATGTACTCATTTTGCTCAAATAATGTGTCTGTGTGAGGAGTGTAAGCCTGTAAATCACGTTAATATGTACTCATTTTGCTCAAATAATGTGTCTGTGTGAGGAGTGTAAGCCTGGGTATCACGTTAGTATGTACTCATTTTGCTCAAATAATGTGTCTGTGTGAGGAGTGTAAGCCTGTGTATCACGTTAGTATGTACTCATTTTGCTCAAATAATGTGTCTGTCGGAGGAGTGTAAGCCTGGGTATCACGTTAATATGTACTCATTTTGCTCAAATAATGTGTCTGTGTGAGGAGTGTAAGCCTGTGTATCACGTTAGTATGTACTCATTTTGCTCAAATAATGTGTCTGTGTGAGGAGTGTAAGCCTGTTAATCACGTTAATATGTACTCATTTTGCTCCAATAATGTGTCTGTGTGAGGAGTGTAAGCCTGGGTATCACGTTAGTATGTACTCATTTTGCTCAAATAATGTGTCTGTGTGAGGAGTGTAAGCCTGTGTATCACGTTAGTATGTACTCATTTTGCTCAAATAATGTGTCTGTTGGAGGAGTGTAAGCCTGTAAATCACGTTAATATGTACTCATTTTGCTCAAATAATGTGTCTGTGTGAGGAGTGTAAGCCTGGGTATCACGTTAGTATGTACTCATTTTGCTCAAATAATGTGTCTGTGTGAGGAGTGTAAGCCTGTGTATCACGTTAGTATGTACCCATTTTGCTCAAATAAAGTGTCTGTCGGAGGAGTGTAAGCCTGGGTATCACGTTAGTATGTACTCATTTTGCTCAAATAATGTGTCTGATTGAGGAGTGTAAGCCTGTGTATCACGTTAATATGTACTAATTTTGCTCAAATAATGTGTCTGTGTGAGGAGTGTAAGCCTGGGTATCACTTTAGTATGTACTCATTTTGCTCAAATAATGTGTCTGTGTGAGGAGTGTAAGCCTGGGTATCACGTTAGTATGTACTCATTTTGCTCAAATAATGTGTCTGTGTGAGGAGTGTAAGCCTGTGTATCACGTTAATATGTACTAATTTTGCTCAAATAAGGTGTCTGTCGGATGAGTGTAAGCCTGGGTATCACGTTACGTTGTACTCATTTTGCTCAAATAATGTGCCTGTGTGAGGAGTGTAAACCTGGGTATCACGTTAATATGTACTCATTTTGCTCAAATAATGTGTCTGTCGGAGGAGTGTAAGCCTGGGTATCACGTTAGTATGTACTCATTTTGCTCAAATAATGTGTCTGTCGGAGGAGTGTAAGCGTGGGTATCACGTTAATATGTACTCATTTTGCTCAAATAATGTGTCTGTCGGAGGAGTGTAAGCCTGGGTATCACGTTAGTATGTATTCATTTTGCTCAAATAATGTGTCTGTGTGAGGAGTGTAAGCCTGGGTATCACGTTAGTATATACTCATTTTGCTCAAATAATGTGTCTGTGTGAGGAGTGTAAGCCTGGGTATCACGTTAGTATGTACTCATTTTGCTCAAATAATGTGTCTGTCGGAGGAGTGTAAGCCTGTGTATCACGTTAGTATGTACTCATTTTGCTCAAATAATGTGTCTGTGTGAGGAGTGTAAGCCTTGGTATCACGTTAATATGTACTCATTTTGCTCAAATAATGTGTATCGGAGGAGTGTAAGCCTGGCTATCACGTTAGTATGTACTCATTTTGCTCAAATAATGTGTCTGTGTGAGGTGTGTAAGCCGGGGTATCACGTTAGTATGTACTCATTTTGCTCAAATAAAGTGTCTGTGTGAGGAGTGTAAGCCGGGGTATCACGTTAGTATGTACTCATTTTGCTGAAATAATGTGTCTGTCGGAGGAGTGTAAGCATGGGTATCACGTTAGTATGTACTCATTTTGCTGAAATAATGTGTCTGTGTGAGGAGTGTAAGCCGGGGTATCACGTTAATATGTACTCATTTTGCTCAAATAATGTGTCTGTGTGAGGAGTGTAAGCATGGGTATCACGTTAGTATGTACTCATTTTGCTCAAATAATGTGTCTGTGTGAGGAGTGTAAGCCGGGGTATCACGTTAATATGTACTCATTTTGCTGAAATAATGTGTGTCGGAGGAGTGTAAGCATGGGTATCACGTTAGTATGTACTCATTTTGCTCAAATAATGTGTCTGTGTGAGGAGTGTAATCCTGGGTATCACGTTAATATGTACTCATTTTGCTGAAATAATGTGTCTGTCGGAGGAGTGTAACCCTGGGTATCACGTTAGTATGTACTCATTTTGCTCAAATAATGTGTCTGTGTGAGGAGTGTAATCCTGGGTATCACGTTAATATGTACTCATTTTGCTCAAATAATGTGTCTGTGTGAGGAGTGTAACCCTGGGTATCACGTTAGTATGTACTCATTTTGCTCAAATAATGTGTCTGTCGGAGGAGTGTAATCCTGGGTATCACGTTAATATGTACTCATTTTGCTGAAATAATGTGTCTGTCGGAGGAGTGTAAGCATGGGTATCACGTTAGTATGTACTCATTTTGCTCAAATAATGTGTCTGTCGGAGGAGTGTAACCCTGGGTATCACGTTAGTATGTACTCATTTTGCTCAAATAATGTGTCTGTGTGAGGTGTGTAAGCCGGGGTATCACGTTAATATGTACTTATTTTGCTCAAATAATGTGTCTGTCGGAGGAGTGTAATCCTGGGTATCACGTTAATATGTACTCATTTTGCTGAAATAATGTGTGTGTCGGAGGAGTGTAAGCATGGGTATCACGTTAGTATGTACTCATTTTGCTCAAATAATGTGTCTGTGTGAGGAGTGTAAGCCTGGCTATCACGTTAGTATGTACTCATTTTGCTCAAATAATGTGTCTGTGTGAGGAGTGTAAGCCGGGGTATCACGTTAATATGTACTCATTTTGCTCAAATAATGTGTCTGTCGGAGGAGTGTAAGCATGGGTATCACGTTAGTATGTACTCATTTTGCTCAAATAATGTGTCTGTGTGAGGAGTGTAAGCCTGGGTATCACGTTAGTATGTACTCATTTTGCTCAAATAATGTGTCTGTCGGAGGAGTGTAAGCCTGGGTATCACGTTAGTATGTACACATTTTGCTCAAATAATGTGCCTGTCGGAGGAGTGTAAGCCTGGGTATCACGTTAGTATGTACTAATTTTGCTCAAATAATGTGTCTGTGTGAGGAGTGTAAGCCTGGGTATCACGTTAGTATGTACTCATTTTGCTCAACTAATGTGTCTGTCGGAGGAGTGTAATCCTGGGTATCACGTTAGTATGTACTCGTTTTGCTCAAATAATGTGTCTGTGTGAGGAGTGTAAGCCTGGGAATCACGTTAGTATGTACTCATTTTGCTCAAATAATGTGTCTGTCGGAGGAGTGTAACCCTGGGTATCACGTTAGTATGTACTCATTTTGCTCAAATAATGTGTCTGTGTGAGGAGTGTAAGCCTGGGTATCACGTTAGTATGTACTCATTTTGCTCAAATAATGTGTCTGTGTGAGGAGTGTAAGCCTGGGTATCACGTTAGTATGTACTCATTTTGCTCAAATAATGTGTCTGTCGGAGGAGTGTAAGCCTGGGTATCACGTTAGTATGTACTAATTTTGCTCAAATAATGTGTCTGTCGGAGGAGTGTAAGCCTGGGTATCACGTTAGTATGTACTCATTTTGTTCAATTAAGGTGTCTATCGGAGGAGTGTAAGCCCGGATATCACGTTACTATGTACTCGTTTTGTTCAAATAAGATGTCTGTCGGAGGAGTGTAAAGCTGGATATCACGTGTCTATGTACTAATTTTGCTCAAATAATGTGTCTAGCGGAGGAGTGTAAGCCCAGATATCACGTGACTATGTACTCATTTTGCTCAATTAAGGTCTCTGTCGGAGGAGTGTAAGCCCAGATATCACGTGAATATTTACTCATTTTGCTCAATTAAGGTGTCTGTCGGAGGAGTGTAAGCCCAGATATCACGTGACTATGTACTCATTTTGCTCAATTAAGATTTCTGTCGGAAGAGTGTAAGCCCAGATATCACGTTACTATGTACTCATGTTGCTCAAATAAGGTGTCTGTCGGATGAGTGTAAGCCCAGATATCACGTTACTATGTACTAATTTTGTTCAATTAAGATTTCTCTCGGAGGAGTGTAAGCCCAGATATCACGTTACTATGTACTCATTTTGCTCAATTAAGATTTCTGTCGGAGGAGTGTAAGCCCAGATATCACCTGACTATGTACTCATTTTGCTCAATTAAGGTGTCTGTCGGAGGAGTGTAAGCCCAGATATCACCTGACTATGTACTCATTTTGCTCAATTAAGATTTCTGTCGGAGGAGTGTAAGCCCAGATATCACGTTACTATGTACTCATGTTGCTCAAATAAGGTGTCTGTCGGATGAGTGTAAGCCTGGATATCACGTTACTATGTACTCATGTTGCTCAAATAAGGTGTCTGTCGGATGAGTGTAAGCCTGGGTATCACGTTACTATGTACTCATTTTGCTCAAATAATGTGTCTGTCGGATGAGTGTAAGCCTGGCTATCACGTTGCTATGTACTCATTTTGCTCAAATAATGTGTCTAGCGGAGGAGTGTAAGCCCAGATATCACGTGACTATGTACTCATTTTGCTCAATTAAGGTGTCTGCCGGAGGAGTGTAAGCCCAGATATCACGTGACTATTTACTCATTTTGCTCAACTAAGATGTCTGTCGGAGGAGTGTTAGTCCAGATATCAAGTTACTATGTACTCATTTTGCTCAATTAAGGTGTCTGTCGGAGGAGTGTGAGCCTGGGTATCACGTTACTATGTACTCATTTTGCTCAAATAATGTGTCTGTCGGAGGAGTGTAAGCCTGGATATCACGTTAGTATGTACTCATTTTGCTCAAATAATGTGTCTGTCGGAGGAGTGTAAGCCCGGGTATCACGTTAGTATGTACTCATTTTGCTCAAATAATGTGTCTGTCGGAGGAGTGTAAGCCTGGGTATCACGTTACTATGTACTCATTTTGGTCAATTAGGATGTCTGTCGGAGGAGTGTAAGCCTGTGTATCACGTTAGTATGTACTCATTTTGCTCAAATAATGTGTCTGTGTGAGGAGTGTAAGGCTGGGTATCACGTTAGTATGTACTCATTTTGCTCAAATAATGTGTCTGTGTGAGGAGTGTAAGCCTGGGTATCACGTTAGTAAGTACTCATTTTGCTCAAATAATGTGTCTGTGTGAGGAGTGTAAGCCTGGGTAATACGTTAATATGCACTCATTTTGCTCAAATAATGTGTCTGTGTGAGGAGTGTACGCCTGGGTATCACGTTAGTATGTACTCATTTTGCTCAAATAATGTGTCTGTGTGAGGAGTGTAAGCCTGGGTATCACGTTAATATGTACTCATTTTGCTCAAATAATGTGTCTGTCGGAGGAGTGTAAGCCTGGGTATCACGTTAGTATGTACTCATTTTGCTCAAATAATGTGTCTGTCGGAGGAGTGTACGCCTGGGTATCACGTTAATATGTACTAATTTTGCTCAAATAAGGTGTCTGTCGGATGAGTGTAAGCCTGTGTATCACGTTAATATGTACTCATTTTGCTCAAATAATGTGTCTGTCGGAGGAGTGTAATCCTGGGTATCACGTTAGTATGTACTGATTTTGCTCAAATAATGTGTCTGTGTGAGGAGTGTAAGCCTGGGTATCACGTTAGTATGTACTCATTTTGCTCAAATAATGTGTCTGTCGGAGGAGTGTAAGCCTGGGTATCACGTTAGTATGTACTCATTTTGCTCAAATAATGTGTCTGTCGGAGGAGTGTACGCCTGTGTATCACGTTAATATGTACTAATTTTGCTCAAATAAGGTGTCTGTCGGATGAGTGTAAGCCTGTGTATCACGTTAATATGTACTCATTTTGCTCAAATAATGTGTCTGTCGGAGGAGTGTAATCCTGGGTATCACGTTAGTATGTACTCATTTTGCTCAAATAATGTGTCTGTGTGAGGAGTGTAAGCCTGGGAATCACGTTAGTATGTACTCATTTTGCTCAAATAATGTGTCTGTCGGAGGTGTGTAAGCCTGGGTATCACGTTAGTATGTACTCATTTTGCTCAAATATTGTGTCTGTCGGAGGAGTGTAAGCCTGGGTATCACGTTAGTATGTACTCATTTTGCTGAAATAATGTGTCTGTCGGAGGAGTGTAAGCCTGTAAATCACGTTAGTATGTACTCATTTTGCTCAAATAATGTGTCTGTGTGAGGAGTGTAAGCCTGGGTATCACGTTAGTATGTACTCATTTTGCTCAAATAATGTGTCTGTGTGAGGAGTGTAAGCCTGTGTATCACGTTAGTATGTACTCATTTTGCTCAAATAAAGTGTCTGTCGGAGGAGTGTAAGCCTGGGTATCACGTTAGTATGTACTCATTTTGCTCAAATAATGTGTCTGATTGAGGAGTGTAAGCCTGTGTATCACGTTAATATGTACTACTTTTGCTCAAATAATGTGTCTGTGTGAGGAGTGTAAGCCTGGGTATCACGTTAGTATGTACTCATTTTGCTCAAATAATGTGTCTGTGTGAGGAGTGTAAGCCTGGGTATCACGTTAGTATGTACTCATTTTGCTCAAATAATGTGTCTGTGTGAGGAGTGTAAGCCTGTGTATCACGTTAATATGTACTAATTTTGCTCAAATAAGGTGTCTGTCGGATGAGTGTAAGCCTGGGTATCACGTTACGTTGTACTCATTTTGCTCAAATAATGTGCCTGTGTGAGGAGTGTAAACCTGGGTATCACGTTAATATGTACTCATTTTGCTCAAATAATGTGTCTGTCGGAGGAGTGTAAGCCTGGGTATCACGTTAGTATGTACTCATTTTGCTCAAATAATGTGTCTGTCGGAGGAGTGTAAGCCTGGGTATCACGTTAATATGTACTCATTTTGCTCAAATAATGTGTCTGTCGGAGGAGTGTAAGCCTGGGTATCACGTTAATATGTACTGATTTTGCTCAAATAATGTGTCTGTCGGAGGAGTGTAAGCCTGGGTATCACGTTAGTATGTATTCATTTTGCTCAAATAATGTGTCTGTGTGAGGAGTGTAAGCCTGGGTATCACGTTAGTATATACTCATTTTGCTCAAATAATGTGTCTGTGTGAGGAGTGTAAGCCTGGGTATCACGTTAGTATGTACTCATTTTGCTCAAATAATGTGTGTCGGAGGAGTGTATGCCTGGCTATCACGTTAGTATGTACTCATTTTGCTCAAATAATGTGTCTGTCGGAGGAGTGTAAGCCTGGGTATCACGTTAATATGTACTCATTTTGCTCAAATAATGTGTCTGTCGGAGGAGTGTAACCCTGGGTATCACGTTAGTATGTACTCATTTTGCTGAAATAATGTGTCTGTGTGAGGTGTGTAAGCCGGGGTATCACGTTAATATGTACTCATTTTGCTGAAATAATGTGTCTGTCGGAGGAGTGTAAGCCTGGGTATCTCGTTAATATATACTCATTTTGCTGAAATAATGTGTCTGTCGGAGGAGTGTAAGCATGGGTATCACGTTAATATATACTCATTTTGCTCAAATAATGTGTCTGTGTGAGGTGTGTAAGCCGGGGTATCACGTTAATATGTACTCATTTTGCTGAAATAATGTGTCTGTCGGAGGAGTGTAAGCATGGGTATCACGTTAGTATGTACTCATTTTGCTCAAATAATGTGTCTGTCGGAGGAGTGTAACCCTGGGTATCACGTTAGTATGTACTCATTTTGCTCAAATAATGTGTCTGTCGGAGGAGTGTAAGCCTGGGTATCACATTAGTATGTACTCATTTTGCTGAAATAATGTGTCTGTCGGAGGAGTGTAAGCATGGGTATGACGTTAGTATGTACTCATTTTGCTCAAATAATGTGTCTGTCGGAGGAGTGTAACCCTGGGTATCACGTTAGTATGTACTCATTTTGCTCAAATAATGTGTCTGTGTGAGGTGTGTAAGCCGGGGTATCACGTTAATATGTACTCATTTTGCTCAAATAATGTGTCTGTCGGAGGAGTGTAAGCATGGGTATCACGTTAGTATGTACTCATTTTGCTCAAATAATGTGTCTGTGTGAGGAGTGTAAGCCTGGGTATCACGTTAGTATGTACTCATTTTGCTCAAATAATGTGTCTGTCGGAGGAGTGTAACCCTGGGTATCACGTTAGTATGTACTCATTTTGCTCAAATAATGTGTCTGTGTGAGGAGTGTAAGCCTGGGTATCACGTTAGTATGTACTCATTTTGCTCAAATAATGTGTCTGTGTGAGGAGTGTAAGCCTGGGTATCACGTTAGTATGTACTCATTTTGCTCAAATAATGTGTCTGTCGGAGGAGTGTATGCCTGGGTATCACGTTAGTATGTACTCATTTTGCTCAAATAATGTGTCTGTCGGAGGAGTGTAAGCCTGGGTATCACGTTAGTATGTACTCATTTTGCTCAAATAATGTGTCTGTCGGAGGAGTGTAAGCCTGGGTATCACGTTAGTATGTACTCATTTGCTCAAATAATGTGTCTGTTTGAGGAGTGTAAGCCTGGGTAGCACGTTGGTATGTACTCATTTTGCTCAAATAATGTGTCTGTCGGAGGAGTGTAAGCCTGGGTATCACGTTAGTATGTACTCATTTTGCTCAAATAATGTGTCTGTCGGAGGAGTGTAAGCCTGGGTATCACGTTAGTATGTACACATTTTGCTCAAATAATGTGTCTGTCGGAGGAGTGTAAGCCTGGGTATCACGTTAGTATGTACTAATTTTGCTCAAATAATGTGTCTGTGTGAGGAGTGTAAGCCTGGGTATCACGTTAGTATGTACTCATTTTGCTCAAATAATGTGTCTGTCGGAGGAGTGTAATCCTGGGTATCACGTTAGTATGTACTCGTTTTGCTCAAATAATGTGTCTGTGTGAGGAGTGTAAGCCTGGGTATCACGTTAGTATGTACTCATTTTGCTCAAATAATGTGTCTGTCGGAGGAGTGTAACCCTGGGTATCACGTTAGTATGTACTGATTTTGCTCAAATAATGTGTCTGTGTGAGGAGTGTAAGCCTGGGTATCACGTTAGTATGTACTCATTTTGCTCAAATAATGTGTCTGTGTGAGGAGTGTAAGCCTGGGTATCACGTTAGTATGTACTCATTTTGCTCAAATAATGTGTCTGTCGGAGGAGTGTAAGCCTGGGTATCACGTTAGTATGTACTCATTTTGCTCAAATAATGTGTCTGTCGGAGGAGTGTAAGCCTGGGTATCACGTTAGTATGTACTCATTTTGTTCAATTAAGGTGTCTATCGGAGGAGTGTAAGCCCGGATATCACGTTACTATGTACTCGTTTTGTTCAAATAAGATGTCTTTCGGAGGAGTGTAAAGCTGGATATCACGTGACTATGTACTAATTTTGTTCAAATAAGATGTCTGTCGGAGGAGTGTAAGCCCAGATATCACGTGACTTTGTACTCATTTTGCTCAAATAAGATGTCTGTCGGAGGCGTGTAGGCCCAGATATCACGTGACTATGTACTCATTTTGCTCAAATAAGATGTCTGTCGGAGGAGTGTAAGCCCAGATATCACATGACTATGTACTCATTTTGCTCAAATAAGATGTCTGTCGGAGGAATGTAAGCCCAGATATCACGTGACTATGTACTCATTTTGCTCAAATCAGGTGTCTCTCGGATGAGTGTAAGCCTGGATATCACGTTACTATGAACTCATTTTGCTCAAATAAGGTGTCTGTCGGAGGAGTGTAAGACAAGATATCACGTTACTATGTACACATTTTGCTCAAATAAGGTGTCTGTCGGATTAGTGTAAGCCTGGATATCACGTGACTATGTACTCATTTTGTTCAATTAAGATGTCTGTCGGAGGAGTGTAAGCCCAGATATCACGTTACTATGTAGTCATTTTGCTCAAATAAGGTGTCTGTCGGAGGAGTGTAAGCCCAGATATCACGTTACTATGTATACATTTTGCTCAAATAAGGTGCCTCTGGGATTAGTGTAAGCCTGGATATCACGTTACTATGTACTCATTTTGCTCAAATAGGGTGTTTGTCGGAGGAGTGTAAGCCTGGATATCACGTTACTATGTACTCATTTTGCTCAAATAAGGTGTCTGTCGGAGAAGTGTAAGCCTGGACATCACGTTACGATGTACTCATTTTGCTCAAATAAGGTGTCTGTCGGATGACTGTAAGGCTGGGTACCACGTTACTGTGTACACATTTTGCTCAAATAAGGTGTCTGTCGGAGGAGTGTAAGCCTGGATATCACGTTACTATGTACTCATGTTGCTCAAATAAGGTGTCTGTCGGATGAGTGTTAGCCTGGACATCACGTGACTATGTACAGCTTTTGCTCTTTAATAATGTCTGTCCTAGGTGTGTAAGCCTGGATTTTACGTTACTATGTACTCATTTTGCTCAAATAAGGTGTCTGTCGGATGAGTGTAAGCCTGGGTATCACGTTACTATGTACTCATGTTGCTCAAATAAGGTGTCTGTCGGATGAGTGTAAGCCTGGATATCACGTTACTATGTACTCATTTTGCTCAAATAAGGTGTCTGTCGGATGAGTGTAAGCCTGGGTATCACGTTACTATGTACTCATTTTGCTCAAATAATGTGTCTAGCGGAGGAGTGTAAGCCCAGATATCACGTGACTATGTACTCATTTTGCTCAATTAAGGTGTCTGTCGGAGGAGTGTAAGCCCAGATATCACGTGACTATTTACTCATTTTGCTCAATTAAGGTGTCTGTCGGAGGAGTGTAAACCCAGATATCACCTGACTATGTACTCATTTTGCTCAATTAAGATTTCTTTCGGAGGAGTGTAAGCCCAGATATCACGTTACTATGTACTAATTTTGTTCAATTAAGATTTCTGTCGGAGGAATGTAAGCCTAGATATCACGTTACTATGTACTCATTTTGCTCAATTAATATTTCTGTCGGAGGAGTGTAAGCCCAGATATCACCTGACTATGTACTCATTTTGCTCAATTAAGGTGTCTGTCGGAGGAGTGTAAGCCCAGATATCACCTGACTATGTACTCATTTTGCTCAATTAAGATTTCTGTCGGAGGAGTGTAAGCCCAGATATCACGTTACTATGTACTCATGTTGCTCAAATAAGGTGTCTGTCGGATGAGTGTAAGCCTGGATATCACGTTACTATGTACTCATGTTGCTCAAATAAGGTGTCTGTCGGATGAGTGTAAGCCTGGGTATCACGTTACTATGTATTCATTTTGCTCAAATAATGTGTCTAGCGGAGGAGTGCAAGCCCAGATATCACGTGACTATGTACTCATTTTGCTCAATTAAGGTGTCTGTCGGAGGAGTGTAAGCCCAGATATCACGTGACTATTTACTCATTTTGCTCAACTAAGATGTCTGTCGGAGGAGTGTTAGTCCAGATATCAAGTTACTATGTACTCATTTTGCTCAATTAAGGTGTCTGTCGGAGGAGTGTGAGCCTGGGTATCACGTTACTATGTACTCATTTTGCTCAAATGATGTGTCTGTCGGAGGAGTGTAAGCCTGGATATCACGTTAGTATGTACTCATTTTGCTCAAATAATGTGTCTGTCGGAGGAGTGTAAGCCTGGGTATCACGTTAATATGTACTCATTTTGCTCAAATAATGTGTCTGTCGGAGGAGTGTAAGCCTGGGTATCACGTTACTATGTACTCATTTTGCTCAAATAATGTGTCTGTCGGAGGAGTGTAAGCCTGGATATCACGTTAATATGTACTCATTTTGGTCAATTAAGATGTCTGTCGGAGGAGTGTAAGCCTGTGTATCACGTTATTATGTACTCATTTTGCTCAAATAATGTGTCTGTGTGAGGAGTGTAAGCCTGGGTATCACGTTAGTATGTACTCGTTTTGCTCAAATAATGTGTCTGTGTGAGGAGTGTAAGCCTGTGTATCACGTTAGTATGTACTCATTTTGCTCAAATAATGTGTCTGTGTGAGGAGTGTAAGCCTGGGTATCACGTTAATATGTACTCATTTTGCTCGAATAATGTGTCTGTGTGAGGAGTGTAAGCCTGGGTATCACGTTAGTATGTACTCATTTTGCTCAAATAATGTGTCTGTGAGAGGAGTGTAAGCCTGGGTATCACGTTAGTATGTACTCATTTTGCTCAAATATTGTGTCTGTCGGAGGAGTGTAAGCCTGGGTATCACGTTAGTATGTACTCATTTTGCTCAATTAATGTGTCTGTGTGAGGAGTGTAAGCCTGGGTATCACGTTAGTATGTACTCATTTTGCTCAAATAATGTGTCTGATTGAGGAGTGTAAGCCTGTGTATCGCGTTACTATGTACACATTTGCTCAAATAATGTGTCTGTGTGAGGAGTGTAAGCCTGGGTATCACGTTAGTATGTACTCATTTTGCTCAAACAATGTGTCTGTCGGAGGAGTGTAAGCCTGGGTATCACGTTAGTATGTACTCATTTTGTTAAAATAATGTGTCTGTCGGAGGAGTGTAAGCCTGGGTATCACGTTAATATGTACTCATTTTGCTGAAAAAATGTGTCTGTCGGAGGAGTGTAAGCCTGGGTATCACGTTAGTATGTACTCAGTTTGCTCAAATAATGTGTCTGTCGGAGGAGTGTAAGCCTGGGTATCACGTTAATATGTACTCATTTTGCTGAAATAATGTGTCTGTGTGAGGAGTGTAAGCCTGGGTATCACGTTAATATGTACTCATTTTGCTCAAATAATGTGTCTGTGTGAGGAGTGTAAGCCTGGGTATCACGTTAGTATGTACTCAGTTTGCTCAAATAATGTGTCTGTCGGAGGAGTGTAAGCCTGGGTATCACGTTAATATGTACTCATTTTGCTGAAATAATGTGTCTGTCGGAGGAGTGTAAGCCTGGGTATCACGTTAGTATGTACTCATTTTGCTCAAATAATGTGTCTGTCGGAGGAGTGTAAGCCTGGGTATCACGTTAATATGTACTCATTTTGCTGAAATAATGTGTCTGTGTGAGGAGTGTAAGCCTGGGTATCACGTTAATATGTACTCATTTTGCTCAAATAATGTGTCTGTGTGAGGAGTGTAAGCCTGGGTATCACGTTAGTATGTACTCATTTTGCTCAAATAATGTGTCTGTCGGAGGAGTGTAAGCCTGGGTATCACGTTAATATGTACCCATTTTGCTGAAATAATGTGTCTGTCGGAGGAGTGTAAGCCTGGGTATCACGTTAGTATGTACTCATTTTGCTCAAATAATGTGTCTGTCGGAGGAGTGTAAGCCTGGGTATCACGTTAATATGTACTCATTTTGCTGAAATAATGTGTCTGTCGGATGAGTGTAAGCCTGGGTATCACGTTAGTATGTACTCATTTTGCTCAAATAATGTGTCTGTCGGAGGAGTGTAAGCCTGGGTATCACGTTAATATGTACTCATTTTGCTCAAATAATGTGTCTGTCGGAGGAGTGTAAGCCTGGGTATCACGTTAGTATGTACTCATTTTGCTCAAATAATGTGTCTGTCGGAGGAGTGTAAGCCTGGGTATCACGTTACTATGTACTCATTTTGCTCAAATAATGTTTCTGTGTGAGGAGTGTAAGCCTGGGTATCACGTTAATATGTACTCATTTTGCTCAAATAATGTGTCTGTCGGAGGAGTGTAAGCCTGGGTATCACGTTAGTACGTACTCATTTTGCTCAAATAATGTGTCTGTGTGAGGAGTGTAAGCCTGGGTATCACGTTAATATGTACTCATTTTGCTCAAATAATGTGTCTGTCGGAGGAGTGTAAGCCTGGGTATCACGTTAGTATGTACTCATTTTGCTCAAATAATGTGTCTGTGTGAGGAGTGTAAGCCGGGGTATCACGTTAGTATGTACTCAGTTTGCTCAAATAATGTGTCTGTCGGAGGAGTGTAATCCTGGGTATCACGTTAGTATGTACTCATTTTGCTCAAATAATGTGTCTGTCGGAGGAGTGTAAGCCTGGGTATCACGATAGTATGTACTCATTTTGCTCAAATAATGTGTCTGTCGGAGGAGTGTAAGCCTGAGTATCACGTTAGTATGTACTCATTTTGCTCAAATAATGTGTCTGTGTGAGGAGTGTAAGCCTGGGTATCACGTTAGTATGTACTCATTTTGCTCAAATAATGTGTCTGTGTGAGGAGTGTAAGCCTGGGTATCACGTTAGTATGTACTCATTTTGCTCAAATAATGTGTCTGTCGGAGGAGTGTAACCCTGGGTATCACGTTAATATGTACTCATTTTGCTCAAATAATGTGTCTGTGTGAGGAGTGTAAGCCTGGGTATCACGTTAGTATGTACTCATTTTGCTCAAATAATGTGTCTGTCGGAGGAGTGTAAGCCTGGGTATCACGTTAATATGTACTCATTTTGCTCAAATAATGTGTCTGTCGGAGGAGTGTAAGCCTGGGTATCACGTTAGTATGTACTCATTTTGCTCAAATAATGTGTCTGTGTGAGGAGTGTAAGCCTGGGTATCACGTTACTATGTACTCGTTTTGCTCAAATAATGTGTCTGTGTAAGGAGTGTAATCCTGGGTATCACGTTAGTATGTACTCATTTTGCTCAAATAATGTGTCTGTCGGAGGAGTGTAAGCCTGGGTATCACGATAGTATGTACTCATTTTGCTCAAATAATGTGTCTGTCGGAGGAGTGTAAGCCTGAGTATCACGTTAGTATGTACTCATTTTGCTCAAATAATGTGTCTGTGTGAGGAGTGTAAGCCTGGGTATCACGTTACTATGTACACATTTGCTCAAATAATGTGTCTGTGTGAGGAGTGTAAGCCTGGGTATCACGTTACTATGTACACATTTGCTCAAATAATGTGTCTGTGTGAGGAGTGTAAACCTGGGTATCACGTTAGTATGTACTCATTTTGCTCAAATAATGTGTCTGTGTGAGGAGTGTAAGCCTGGGTATCACGTTACTATGTACACATTTGCTCAAATAATGTGTCTGTGTGAGGAGTGTAAGCCTGGGTATCACGTTACTATGTACACATTTGCTCAAATAATGTGTCTGTGTGAGGAGTGTAAGCCTGGGTATCACGTTACTATGTACACATTTGCTCAAATAATGTGTCTGTGTGAGGAGTGTAAGCCTGGGTATCACGTTAGTATGTACTCATTTTGCTCAAATAATGTGTCTGTGTGAGGAGTGTAAGCCTGGGTATCACGTTAGTATGTACTCATTTTGCTCAAATAATGTGTCTGTGTGAGGAGTGTAAGCCTGGGTATCACGTTAGTATGTACTCATTTTGCTCAAATAATGTGTCTGTGTGAGGAGTGTAAGCCTGGGTATCACGTTAGTATGTACTCATTTTGCTCAAATAATGTGTCTGTGTGAGGAGTGTAAGCCTGGGTATCACGTTACTATGTACACATTTGCTCAAATAATGTGTCTGTGTGAGGAGTGTAAGCCTGGGTATCACGTTACTATGTACACATTTGCTCAAATAATGTGTCTGTGTGAGGAGTGTAAGCCTGGGTATCACGTTAGTATGTACTCATTTTGCTCAAATAATGTGTCTGTGTGAGGAGTGTAAGCCTGGGTATCACGTTACTATGTACACATTTGCTCAAATAATGTGTCTGTGTGAGGAGTGTAAGCCTGGGTATCACGTTACTATGTACACATTTGCTCAAATAATGTGTCTGTGTGAGGAGTGTAAGCCTGGGTATCACGTTACTATGTACACATTTGCTCAAATAATGTGTCTGTGTGAGGAGTGTAAGCCTGGGTATCACGTTAGTATGTACTCATTTTGCTCAAATAATGTGTCTGTCGGAGGAGTGTAAGCCTGGGTATCACGTTAATATGTACTCATTTTGCTCAAATAATGTGTCTGTCGGAGGAGTGTAAGCCTGGGTATCACGTTAGTATGTACTCATTTTGCTCAAATAATGTGTCTGTCGGAGGAGTGTAAGCCTGGGTATCACGTTAGTATGTACTCATTTTGTTCAATTAAGGTGTCTATCGGAGGAGTGTAAGCCCGGATATCACGTTACTATGTACTCGTTTTGTTCAAATAAGATGTCTGTCGGAGGAGTGTAAAGCTGGATATCACGTGACTATGTACTCATTTTGCTCAAATAAGATGTCTGTCGGAGGAGTGTAAGCCCAGATATCATGTGACTTTGTACTCATTTTGCTAAATAAGATGTTTGTCGGAGGAGTGTAAACCCAGATATCACGTGACTTTGTACTCATTTTGCTCAAATAAGATGTCTGTCGGAGGAATTTGGGCCCAGATATCACGTGACTATGTACTCATTTTGCTCAAATAAGATGTCTGTCGGAGGAGTGTAAGCCCAGATATCACATGACTATGTACTCATTTTGCTCAAATAAGATGTCTGTCGGAGGAATGTAAGCCCAGATATCACGTGACTATGTACTCATTTTGCTCAAATAAGATGTCTGTCGGAGGAGTGTAAGCCCAGATATCACGTGACTATGTACTCATTTTGCTCAAATAAGGTGTCTGTCGGAGGAGTGTAAGCCCAGATATCACGTGACTATGTACTCATTTTGCTCAATTAAGGTGTCTGTCTGAGGAGTGTAAGCCCAGATGTCACGTGAATATGTACTCATTTTGTTCAAATAAGATGTCTTTCGGAGGAGTGTAAGCCTGGATATCACGTTACTATGTACTTATTTTGCTCAAATAAAGTGTCTGTCGGATGAGTGTAAGCCTGGATATCACGTGACTATGTACTCATTTTGTTCAATTAAGATGTCTGTCGGATGAGTGTAAGCCCAGATATCACGTTACTATGTAGTCATTTTGCTCAAATAAGGTGTCTCTCGGATGAGTGTAAGCCTGGATATCACGTTACTATGTACTCATTTTGCTCAAATAAGGTGTCTGTCGGAGGAGTGTAAGACAAGATATCACGTTACTATGTACACATTTTGCTCAAATAAGGTGTCTGTCGGATTAGTGTAAGCCTGGATATCACGTGACTATGTACTCATTTTGTTCAATTAAGATGTCTGTCGGAGGAGTGTAAGCCCAGATATCACGTTACTATGTACTCATTTTGCTCAAATAAGGTGTCTGTCGGAGAAGTGTAAGCATGGATATCACGTTACGATGTACTCATTTTGCTCAAATAAGGTGTCTGTCGGATGAGTGTAAGGCTGGTTACCGCGTTACTGTGTACACATTTTGCTCAAATAAGGTGTCTGTCGGAGGAGTGTAAGCCTGGATATCACGTTACTATGTACTCATGTTGCTCAAATAAGGTGTCTGTCGGATGAGTGTTAGCCTGGACATCACGTGACTATGTACTGCTTTTGCTCTTTAATAATGTCTGTCCTAGGTGTGTAAGCCGGGACTTTACGTTACTATGTACTCATTTTGCTCAAATAAGGTGTCTGTCGGATGAGTGTAAGCCTGGGTATCACGTTACTATGTACTCATGTTGCTCAAATAAGGTGTATGTCGGATGAGTGTAAGCCTGGATATCACGTTACTATGTACTCATGTTGCTCAAATAAGGTGTCTGTCGGATGAGTGTAAGCCTGGGTATCACGTTACAATGTACTCATTTTGCTTAAATAATGTGTCTAGCGGAGGAGTGTAAGCCCAGATATCACGTGACTATGTACTCATTTTGCTCATTTAAGGTGTCTGTCGGAGGAGTGTAAGCCCAGATATCACGTGACTATTTACTCATTTTGCTCAATTAAGGTGTCTGTCGGAGGAGTGTAAGCCCAGATATCACCTGACTATGTACTCATTTTGCTCAATTAAGATTTCTGTCGGAGGAGTGTAAGCCCAGATATCACGTTACTATGTACTAATTTTGTTCAATTAAGATTTCTGTCGGAGGAGTGTAAGCCCAGATATCACGTTACTATGTACTCATTTTGCTCAATTAACATTTCTGTCGGAGGAGTGTAAGCCCAGATATCACCTGACTATGTACTCATTTTGCTCAATTAAGGTGTCTGTCGGAGGAGTGTAAGCCCAGATATCACCTGACTATGTACTCATTTTGCTCAATTAAGATTTCTGTCGGAGGAGTGTAAGCCCAGATATCACGTTACTATGTACTCATGTTGCTCATATAAGGTGTCTGTCGAATGAGTGTAAGCCTGGATATCAGGTTACTATGTACTCATGTTGCTCAAATAAGGTGTCTGTCGGATGAGTGTAAGCCTGGGTATCACGTTACTATGTACTCATTTTGCTCAAATAATGTGTCTAGCGGAGGAGTGTAAGCCCAGATATCACGTGACTATGTACTCATTTTGCTCAATTAAGGTGTCTGTCGGAGGAGTGTAAGCCCAGATATCACGTGACTATTTACTCATTTTGCTCAACTAAGATGTCTGTCTGAGGAGTCTTAGTCCAGATATCAAGTTACTATGTACTCATTTTGCTCAATTAAGGTGTCTGTCGGAGGAGTGTGAGCCTGGGTATCACGTTACTATGTACTCATTTTGCTCAAATAATGTGTCTGTCGGAGGAGTGTAAGCCTGGATATCACGTTAGTATGTACTCATTTTGCTCAAATAATGTGTCTGTCGGAGGAGTGTGAGCCTGGGTATCACGTTACTATGTACTCATTTTGCTCAAATAATGTGTCTGTCGGAGGAGTGTAAGGCTGGATATCACGTTAATATGTACTCATTTTGGTCAATTAAGATGTCTGTCGGAGGAGTGTAAGCCTGTGTATCACGTTATTATGTACTCATTTTGCTCAAATAATGTATCTGTGTGAGAAGTGTACGCTTGGGTATCACGTTAGTATGTACTAGTTTTGCTCAAATAATGTGTCTGTGTGAGGAGTGTAAGCCTGGGTATCACGTTAGTATGTACTCATTTTGCTCAAATAATGTGTCTGTCGGAGGAGTGTAAGCCGGGGTATCACGTTAGTATGTACTCATTTTGCTCAAATAATGTGTCTGTGTGAGGATTGTAAGCCTGTGTATCACGTTAATATGTACTAATTTTGCTCAAATAATGTGTCTGTGTGAGGATTGTAAGCCTGTGTATCACGTTAGTATGTACTCATTTTGCTCAAATAATGTGTCTGTGTGAGGAGTGTAAGCCTGGGTATCACGTTAGTATGTACTCATTTTGCTCAAATAATGTGTCTGTCGGAGGAGTGTAAGCCTGGGTATCACGTTAGTATGTACTCATTTTGCTCAAATAATATGTCTGTGTGAGGATTGTAAGCCTGTGTATCACGTTAATATGTACTAATTTTGCTCAAATAAGCTGTCTGTCGGATGAGTGTAAGCCTGGGTATCACGTTACGATGTACTCATTTTGCTCAAATAATGTGTCTGTGTGAGGAGTGTAAGCCTGTGTATCACGTTAGTATGTACTCATTTTGCTCAAATAATGTGTCTGTGTGAGGAGTGTAAGCCTGGGTATCACGTTAGTATGTACTCATTTTGCTCAAATAATGTGTCTGTGTGAGGAGTGTAAGCCTGGGTATCACGTTAATATGTACTCATTTTGCTCAAATAATGTGTCTGTCGGAGGAGTGTAAGCCTGGGTATCACGTTAGTATGTACTCATTTTGCTCAAATAATGTGTCTGTCGGAGGAGTGTAAGCCTGGGTATCACGTTAATATGTACTCATTTTGCTCAAATAATGTGTCTGTCGGAGCAGTGTAAGCCTGGGTATCACGTTAGTATGTACTCATTTTGCTCAAATAATGTGTCTGTCGGAGGAGTGTAAGCCTGGGTATCACGCTAGTATTTATTTATTTTGCTCAAATAATGTGTCTGTGTGAGGAGTGTAAGCCTGGGTATCACGTTAGTATGTACTCATTTTGCTCAAATAATGTGTCTGTGTGAGGAGTGTGAGCCTGGGTATCACGTTAATATGTACTCATTTTGCTCAAATAATGTCTCTGTCGGAGGAGTGTAAACCTGGGTATCACGTTAGTATGTACTCATTTTGCTCAAATAATGTGTCTGTGTGAGGAGTGTAAGCCGGGGTATCACGTTAATATGTACTCATTTTGCTCAAATAATGTGTCTGTCGGAGGAGTGTAAGCCTGGGTATCACGTTAGTATGTACTCATTTTGCTCAAATAATGTGTCTGTCGGAGGAGTGTAAGCCTGGGTATCACGTTAGTATGTACTCATTTTGCTCAAATAATGTGTCTGTGTGAGGAGTGTAAGCCTGGGTATCACGTTAGTATGTACTCATTTTGCTCAAATAATGTGTCTGTGTGAGGAGTGTAAGCCTGGGTATCACGTTAGTATGTATTCATTTTGCTCAAATAATGTGTCTGTCGGAGGAGTGTAAGCCTGGGTATCACGTTAGTATGTACCCATTTTGCTCAAATAATGTGTCTGTCGGAGGAGTGTAAGCCTGGGTATCACGTTAGTATGTACTCATTTTGCTCAAATAATGTGTCTGTCGGAGGAGTGTAAGCCTGGGTATCACGTTAGTATGTACTCATTTGCTCAAATAATGTGTCTGTGTGAGGAGTGTAAGCCTGGGTATCACGTTAGTATGTACTCATTTTGCTCAAATAATGTGTCTGTCGGAGGAGTGTAAGCCTGGGTATCACGTTAGTATGTACTCATTTTGCTCAAATAATGTGTCTGTCGGAGGAGTGTAAGCCTGGGTATCACTTTAGTATGTACTCATTTTGCTCAATTAATGTGTCTGTGTGAGGAGTGTAAGCCTGGGTATCACGTTAGTATGTACTCATTTTGCTCAAATAATGTGTCTGTCGGAGGAGTGTAAGCCTGGGTATCACGTTAGTATGTACTCATTTTGCTCAAATAATGTGTCTGTGTGAGGAGTGTAAGCCTGGGTATCACGTTAGTATGTACTCATTTTGCTCAAATAATGTGTCTGTCGGATGAGTGTAAGCCTGGGTATCACGTTAGTATGTACTCATTTTGCTCAAATAATGTGTCTGTCGGAGGAGTGTAAGCCTGGGTATCACGTTAGTATGTACTCATTTTGCTCAAATAATGTGTCTGTGTGAGGAGTGTAAGCCTGGGTATCACGTTAGTATGTACTCATTTTGCTCAAATAATGTGTCTGTGTGAGGAGTGTAAGCCCGTGTATCACGTTAGTATGTACTCATTTTGCTCAAATAATGTGTCCGTGTGAGGAGTGTAAGCCTGGGTATCACGTTAGTATGTACTCATTTTGCTCAAATAATGTGTCCGTGTGAGGAGTGTAAGCCTGGGTATCACGTTAGTATGTACTCATTTTGCTCAAATAATGTGTCTGTCGGAGGAGTGTAAGCCTGGGTATCACGTTAGTATGTACTAATTTTGCTCAAATAAGGTGTCTGTCCGATGAGTGTAAGCCTGGGTATCACGTTACTATGTACTCATTTTGCTCAAATAATGTGTCTTTCGGAGGAGTGTAAGCCTGGATATTACGTTACTATGTACTCATTTTGCTCAAATAAGGTGTCTGTCGGATGAGTGTAAGCCTGGGTATCACGTTAATATGTACTCATTTTGCTCAAATAAGATGTCTGTCGGAGGAGTGTAAGCCCAGATAACTCGTGACTATGTACTCATTTTGTTCAATTAAGTATTTTGTCGGAGGAGTGTAAGCCCAGATATCACGTTACTATGTACTCATTTTGTTCAATTAAGTATTTTGTCGGAGGAGTGTAAGCCCAGATAACTCGTGACTATGTACTCATTTTGTTCAATTAAGATGTCTGTGGGAGGAGTGTAAGCCCGGATATCACGTGACTATGTACACATTTTGTTCAATTAAGGTGTCTGTCGGAGGAGTGTAAGCCCAGATATCACGTGACTATGTACTCATTCTGCTCAAATAAGGTGTCTGTCGGAGGAGTGTAAGCCTGGATATCACGTGATTATGTACTCATTTTGCTCAATTAAGGTGTCTGTCCGAGGAGTGTAAGCCTGGATATCACGTGACTATGTACTCATTTTGCTCAAATAAGGTGTCTGTCCTAGGAGTGTAAGCCTGGATATCACGTGACTATGTACTCATTTTGCTCAATTAAGGTGTCTGTCTGAGGAGCGTAAGCTTGTGTATCACGTTACTATGTACTCAATTTTCTCAATTAAACTGTCTTTCGGAGGAGTGTCAGACTGGATATCACGTTACTATATAATTATTTTGCTCAATCAAAGTGTCTGCCCTAGGAGTGTAAGCTTGGATATCACGTTACTATGTACTAATTTTGCTCAAATAATGTGTTTGTCGGAGGAGTGTAAGCCCGTATATCACGTTACTATGTACTCATTTTGCTCAAATAATGTGTCTGTCGGATGCAGTGTACGCCCGGATACCACGTTACTATTTACTCATTTTGCTCAAATAAGATGTTTGTCGGAGGAGTGTAAACCCAGATATCACGTGACTTTGTACTCATTTTGCTCAAAACAGATGTCTGTCGGAGGAGTGTAGGCCCAGATATCACGTGACTATGTACTCATTTTGCTCAAATAAGATGTCTGTCGGAGGAGTGTAAGCCCAGATATCACATGACTATGTACTCATTTTGCTCAAATAAGATGTCTGTCGGAGGAATGTAAGCCCAGATATCACGTGACTATGAACTCATTTTGCTCAAATAAGATGTCTGTCGGAGGAGTGTAAGCCCAGATATCACGTGACTATGTACTCATTTTGCTCAATTAAGGTGTCTGTCGGAGGAGTGTAAGCCCAGATATCACGTGACTATGTACTCATTTTGCTCAATTAAGGTGTCTGTCGGAGGAGTGTAAGCCCAGATATCACGTGAATATGTACACATTTTGTTCAAATAAGATGTCTTTCGGAGGAGTGTAAGCCTGGATATCACGTTACTATGTACTTATTTTGCTCAAATAAAGTGTCTGTCGGATGAGTGTAAGCCTGGATATCACGTGACTATGTACTCATTTTGTTCAATTAAGATGTCTGTCGGAGGAGTGTAAGCCCAGATATCACGTTACTATGTAGTCATTTTGCTCAAATAAGGTGTCTCTCGGATGAGTGTAAGCCTGGATATCACGTTACTATGTACTCATTTTGCTCAAATAAGGAGTCTGTCGGAGGAGTGTAAGACAAGATATCACGTTACTATGTACACATTTTGCTCAAATAAGGTGTCTGTCGGATTAGTGTAAGCCTGGATATCACGTGACTATGTACTCATTTTGTTCAATTAAGATGTCTGTCGGAGGAGTGTAAGCCCAGATATCACGTTACTATGTAGTCATTTTGCTCAAATAAGGTGTCTGTCGGATGAGTGTAAGCCTGGATATCACGTTACTATGTACTCATTTTGCTCAAATAGGGTGTCTGTCGGAGGAGTGTAAGCCTGGATATCACGTTACTATGTACTCATTTTGCTCAAATATGGTGTCTGTCGGAGAAGTGTAAGCCTGGATATCACGTTACGATGTACTCATTTTGCTCAAATAAGGTGTCTGTCGGATGAGTGTAAGGCTGGGTACCACGTTACTGTGTACTCATTTTGCTCAAATAAGGTGTCTGTCGTAGGAGTGTAAGCCTGGATATCAGGTTACTATGTACTCATGTTGCTCAAATAAGGTGTCTGTCGGATGAGTGTTAGCCTGGACATCACGTGACTATGTACTGCTTTTGCTCTTTAATAATGTCTGTCCTAGGTGTGTAAGCCTGGATTTTACGTTACTATGTACTCATTTTGCTCAAATAAGGTGTCTGTCGGATGAGTGTAAGCCTGGGTATCACGTTACTATGTACTCATGTTGCTCAAATAAGGTGTCTGTCGGATGAGTGTAAGCCTGGATATCACGTTACTATGTACTCATGTTGCTCAAATAAGGTGTCTGTCGGATGAGTGTAAGCCTGGGTATCACGTTACTATGTACTCATTTTGCTCAAATAATGTGTCTAGCGGAGGATTGTAAGCCCAGATATCACGTGACTATGTACTCATTTTGCTCAATTAAGGTCTGTCGGAGGAGTGTAAGCCCAGATATCATGTGACTATTTACTCATTTTGCTCAACTAAGATGTCTGTCGGAGGAGTGTTAGTCCAGATATCACGTTACTATGTACTCATTTTGCTCAATTAAGGTGTCTGTCGGAGGAGTGTAAGCCCAGATATCACGTGACTATTTACTCATTTTGCTCAATTAAGGTGTCTGTCGGAGGAGTGTAAGTTCAGATATCACCTGACTATGTACTCATTTTGCTCAATTAAGATTTCTGTCGGAGGAGTGTAAGCCCAGATATCACGTTACTATGTACTAATTTTGTTCAATTAAGATTTCTGTCGGTGGAGTGTAAGCCCAGATCTCACGTTACTATGTACTCATTTTGCTCAATTAAGATTTCTGTCGGAGGAGTGTAAGCCCAGATATCACCTGACTATGTACTCATTTTGCTCAATTAAGGTGTCTGTCGGAGGAGTGTAAGCCCAGATATCACCTGACTATGTACTCATTTTGCTCAATTAAGATTTCTGTCGGAGGAGTGTAAGCCCAGATATCACGTTACTATGTACTCATGTTGCTCAAATAAGGTGTCTGTCGGATGAGTGTAAGCCTGGATATCACGTTACTATGTACTCATGTTGCTCAAATAAGGTGTCTGTCGGATGAGTGTAAGCCTGAGTATCACGTTACTATGTACTCATTTTGCTCAAATAATGTTTCTAGCGGAGGATGTAAGCCCAGATATCACGTGACTATGTACTCATTTTGCTCAATTAAGGTGTCTGTCGGAGGAGTGTAAGCCCAGATATCACGTGACTATTTACTCATTTTGCTCAATTAAGGTGTCTGTCGGAGGAGTGTAAGCCCAGATATCACCTGACTATGTACTCATTTTGCTCAATTAAGGTGTCTGTCGGAGGAGTGTAAGCCCAGATATCACGTGACTATGTACTCATTTTGCTCAATTAAGGTGTCTGTCGGAGGAGTGTAAGCCCAGATATCACGTGACTATGTACTCATTTTGCTCAATTAAGGTGTCTGTCGGAGGAGTGTAAGCCCAGATATCACCTGACTATGTACTCATTTTGCTCAATTAAGATTTCTGTCGGAGGAGTGTAAGCCTGGATATCACGTTACTATGTACTCATGTTGCTCAAATAAGGTGTCTGTCGGATGAGTGTAAGCCTGGATATCACGTTACTATGTACTCATGTTGCTCAAATAAGGTGTCTGTCGGATGAGTGTAAGCCTGAGTATCACGTTACTATGTACTCATTTTGCTCAAATAATGTGTCTAGCGGAGGAGTGTAAGCCCAGATATCACGTGACTATGTACTCATTTTGCTCAATTAAGGTGTCTGTCGGAGGAGTGTAAGCCCAGATATCACGTGACTATTTACTCATTTTGCTCAATTAAGGTGTCTGTCGGAGGAGTGTGAGCCTTGGTATCACGTTACTATGTACTCATTTTGCTCAAATAATGTGTCTGTCGGAGGAGTGTAAGCCTGTATATCACGTTAGTATGTACTCATTTTGCTCAAATAATGTGTCTCTCGGAGGAGTGTAAGCCTGGGTATCACGTTAGTATGTACTCATTTTGCTCAAATAATGTGTCTGTCGGAGGAGTGTAAGCCTGGGTATCACGTTACTATGTACTCATTTTGCTCAAATAATGTGTCTGTCGGAGGAGTGTAAGCCTGGATATCACGTTAATATGTACTCATTTTGGTCAATTAAGATGTCTGTCGGAGGAGTGTAAGTCTGGGTATCACGATATTATGTACTCATTTTGCTCAAATAATGTGTCTGTGTGAGGAGTGTAAGCCTGGGTATCACGTTACTATGTACTCGTTTTGCTCAAATAATGTGTCTGTGTGAGGAGTGTAAGCCAGGGTATCACGTTAGTATGTACTCATTTTGCTCAAATAATGTGTCTGTGTGAGGAGTGTAAGCCTGGGTATCACGTTAATATGTACTCATTTTGCTCAAATAATGTGTCTGTGTGAGGAGTGTAAGCCTGGGTATCACGTTAGTATGTACTCATTTTGCTCAAATAATGTGTCTGTGTGAGGAGTGTAAGCATGGGTATCACGTTAATATGTACTCATTTTGCTCAAATAATGTGTCTGTCGGAGGAGTGTAAGCCTGGGTATCACGTTAGTATGTACTCATTTTGCTCAAATAATGTGTCTGTGTGAGGAGTGTAAGCCTGGGTATCACGTTAATATGTACTCATTTTGCTCAAATAATGTGTCTGTCGGAGGAGTGTAAGCCTGGGTATCACGTTAGTATGTACTCATTTTGCTCAAATAATGTGTCTGTCGAAGGAGTGTAATCCTGGGTATCACGTTAGTATGTACTCATTTTGCTCAAATAATGTGTCTGTGTGAGGAGTGTAAGCCTGAGTATCACGTTAGTATGTACTCATTTTGCTCAAATAATGTGTCTGTCGGAGGAGTGTAAGCCTGGGTATCACGTTAGTATGTGCTCATTTTGCTCAAATAATGTGTCTGTGTGAGGAGTGTAAGCCTGGATATCACGTTAGTATGTACTCATTTTGCTCAAATAATGTGTCTGCGTGAGGAGTGTACGCCTGGGTATCACGTTAGTATGTACTCATTTTGCTCAAATAATGTGTCTGTGTGAGGAGTGTAAGCCTGGGTATCACGTTAGTATGTACTCATTTTGCTCAAATAATGTGTCTGTCGGAGGAGTGTAAGCCTGGGTATCACGTTAGTATGTACTCATTTTGCTCAAATAATGTGTCTGTCGGAGGAGTGTAAGCCTGGGTATCACGTTAGTATGTACTCATTTTGCTGAAATAATGTGTCTGTCGGAGGAGTGTAAGCCTGTGTATCACGTTAGTATGTACTCGTTTTGCTCAAATAATGTGTCTGTGTGAGGAGTGTAAGCCTGGGTATCACGTTAGTATGTACTCATTTTGCTCAAATAATGTGTCTGTGTGAGGAGTGTAAGCCTGGGTATCACGTTAGTATGTACTCATTTTGCTCAAATAATGTGTCTGTCGGAGGAGTGTAAGCCTGGGTATCACGTTAGTATGTACTCATTTTGCTCAAATAATGTGTCTGTCGGAGGAGTGTAAGCCTGGGTATCACGTTAGTATGGACTCATTTTGCTCAAATAATGTGTCTGTGTGAGGAGTGTAAGCCTGGGTATCACGTTAGTATGTACTAATTTTGCTCAGGTAATGTGTCTGTGTGAGGAGTGTAAGCCTGTGTATCACGTTAATATGTACTAATTTTGCTCAAATAAGGTGTCTGTCGGATGAGTGTAAGCCTGGGTATCACGTTACGATGTACTCATTTTGCTCAAATAATGTGTCTGTGTGAGGAGTGTAAGCCTGGGTATCACGTTAATATGTACTCATTTTGCTCAAATAATGTGTCTGTCGGAGGAGTGTAAGCCTGGGTATCACGTTAGTATGTACTCATTTTGCTCAAATAATGTGTCTGTCGGAGGAGTGTAAGCCTGGGTATCACGTTAATATGTACTCATTTTGCTCAAATAATGTGTCTGTCGGAGGAGTGTAGCCTGGGTATCACGTTAGAATGTACTCATTTTGCTCAAATAATGTGTCTGTCGGATGAGTGTAAGCCTGGGTATCACGTTAGTATGTACTCATTTTGCTCAAATAATGTGTCTGTGTGAGCAGTGTAAGCCTGGGTATCACGCAGTATGTACTCATTTTGCTCAAATAATGTGTCTGTCGGAGGAGTGTAAGCCTGGGTATCACGTTAGTATGTACTCATTTTGCTCAAATAATGTGTCTGTGTGAGGAGTGTAAGCCTGGGTATCACGTTAGTATGTACTCATTTTGCTCAAATAATGTGTCTGTGTGAGGAGTGTAAGCCTGTGTATCACGTTAGTATGTACTCATTTTGCTCAAATAATGTGTCCGTGTGAGGAGTGTGAGCCTGGGTATCACGTTAGTATGTACTCATTTTGCTCAAATAAGGTGTCTGTCGGAGGAGTGTAAGCCTGGGTATCACGTTAGTATGTACTCATTTTGCTCAAATAATGTGTCTGTGTGAGGAGTGTAAGCCTGGGTATCACGTTAATATGTACTAATTTTGCTCAAATAAGGTGTCTGTCCGATGAGTGTAAGCCTGGGTATCAAGTTACTATGTACTCATTTTGCTCAAATAATGTGTCTTTCGGAGGAGTGTAAGCCTGGATATTACGTTACTATGTACTCATTTTGCTCAAATAAGGTGTCTGTCGGATGAGTGTAAGCCTGGGTATCACGTTAATATGTACTCATTTTGCTCAAATAAGATGTCTGTCGGAGGAGTGTAAGCCCAGATAACTCGTGACTATGTACTCATTTTGTTCAATTAAGTATTTTGTCGGAGGAGTGTAAGCCCAGATATCACGTTACTATGTACTCATTTTGTTCAATTAAGTATTTTGTCGGAGGTGTGTAAGCCCAGATAACTCGTGACTATGTACTCATTTTGTTCAATTAAGATGTCTGTGGGAGGAGTGTAAGCCCGGATATCACGTGACTATGTACACATTTTGTTCAATTAAGGTGTCTGTCGGAGGAGTGTAAGCCCAGATATCACGTGACTATGTACTCATTCTGCTCAAATAAGGTGTCTGTCGGAGGAGTGTAAGCCTGGATATCACGTGGTTATGTACTCATTTTGCTCAATTAAGGTGTCTGTCCGAGGAGTGTAAGCCTGGATATCACGTGACTATGTACTCATTTTGCTCAAATAAGGTGTCTGTCCTAGGAGTGTAAGCCTGGATATCACGTGACTATGTACTCATTTTGCTCAATTAAGGTGTCTGTTTGAGGAGCGTAAGCTTGTGTATCACGTTACTATGTACTCAATTTTCTCAATTAAACTGTCTTTCGGAGGAGTGTCAGACTGGATATCACGTTACTATATACTTATTTTGCTCAATCAAAGTGTCTGCCCTAGGAGTGTAAGCCTGGATATCACGTTACTATGTACTCATTTTGCTCAAATAATGTGTTTGTCGGAGGAGTGTAAGCCCGTATATCACATTACTATGTACTCATTTTGCTCAAATAATGTGTCTGTCGGATGCAGTGTACGCCCGGATATCACGTTACTATTTACTCATTTTGCTCAAATAAGATGTTTGTCGGAGGAGTGTAAACCCAGATATCACGTGACTTTGTACTCATTTTCCTCAAAACAGATGTCTGTCGGAGGAGTGTAGGCCCAGATATCACGTGACTATGTACTCATTTTGCTCAAATAAGATGTCTGTCGGAGGAGTGTAAGCCCAGATATCACATGACTATGTACTCATTTTGCTCAAATAAGATGTCTGTCGGAGGAATGTAAGCCCAGATATCACGTGACTATGAACTCATTTTGCTCAAATAAGATGTCTGTCGGAGGAGTGTAAGCCCAGATATCACGTGACTATGTACTCATTTTGCTCAATTAAGGTGTCTGTCGGAGGAGTGTAAGCCTAGATATCACGTACCTATGTACTCATTTTGCTCAATTAAGGTGTCTGTCGGAGGAGTGTAAGGCTGGATATCACGTTACTATGTACTTATTTTGCTCAAATAAAGTGTCTGTCGGATGAGTGTAAGCCTGGATATCACGTGACTATGTACTCATTTTGTTCAATTAAGATGTCTGTCGGAGGAGTGTAAGCCCAGATATCACGTTCCTATGTATACATTTTGCTCAAATAAGGTGTCTGTCGGATTAGTGTAAGCCTGGATATCACGTTACTATGTACTCATTTTGCTCAAATAGGGTGTCTGTCGGAGGAGTGTAAGCCTGGATATCACGTTACTATGTACTCATTTTGCTCAAATAAGATGTCTGTCGGAGAAGTGTAAGCCTGGATATCACGTTACGATGTACTCATTTTGCTCAAGTAAGGTGTCTGTCGGATGAGTGTAAGCCTGGGTATCACGTTACTATGTACTCATGTTGCTCAAATAAGGTGTCTGTCGGATGAGTGTAAGCCTGAGTATCACGTTACTATGTACTCATTTTGCTCAAATAATGTGTCTAGCGGAGGAGTGTAAGCCCAGATATCACGTGACTATGTACTCATTTTGCTCAATTAAGGTGTCTGTCGGAGGAGTGTAAGCCCAGATATCACGTGACTATTTACTCATTTTGCTCAATTAAGGGGTCTGTCGGAGGAGTGTGAGCCTTGGAATCACGTTACTATGTACTCATTTTGCTCAAATAATGTGTCTGTCGGAGGAGTGTAAGCCTGTATATCACGTTAGTATGTATTCATTTTGCTCAAATAATGTGTCTCTCGGAGGAGTGTAAGCCTGGGTATCACGTTAGTATGTACTCATTTTGCTCAAATAATGTGTCTGTCGGAGGAGTGTAAGCCTGGATATCACGTTAATATGTACTCATTTTGGTTAATTAAGATGTCTGTCGGAGGAGTGTAAGCCTGGGTATCACGTTATTATGTACTCATTTTGCTCAAATAATGTGTCTGTGTGAGGAGTGTAAGCCTGGGTATCACGTCACTATGTACTCGTTTTGCTCAAATAATGTGTCTGTGTGAGGAGTGTAAGCCAGGGTATCACGTTAGTATGTACTCATTTTGCTCAAATAATGTGTCTGTGTGAGGAGTGTAAGCCTGGGTATCACGTTAATATGTACTCATTTTGCTCAAATAATGTGTCTGTGTGAGGAGTGTAAGCCTGGGTATCACGTTAGTATGTACTCATTTTGCTCAAATAATGTGTCTGTCGGAGGAGTGTAAGCCTGGGTATCACGTTAGTATGTACTCATTTTGCTCAAATAATGTGTCTGTGTGAGGAGTGAAAGCCTGGGTATCACGTTAATATGTACTCATTTTGCTCAAATAATGTGTCTGTCGGAGGAGTGTAAGCCTGGGTATCACGTTAGTATGTACTCATTTTGCTCAAATAATGTGTCTGTGTGAGGAGTGTAAACCTGAGTATCACGCTAGTATGTACTCATTTTGCTCAAATAATGTGTCTGTCGGAGGAGTGTAAGCTTGGGTATCACGTTAGTATGTACTCATTTTGCTCAAATAATGTGTCTGTGTGAGGAGTGTAAGCCTGGGTATCACGTTAGTATGTACTCATTTTGCTCAAATAATGTGTCTGTGTGAGGAGTGTACGCCTGTGTATCACGTTAGTAAGTACTCATTTTGCTCAAATAATGTGTCTGTGTGAGGAGTGTAAGCCTGGGTATCACGTTAGTATGTACTCATTTTGCTCAAATAATGTGTCTGTCGGAGGAGTGTAAGCCTGGGTATCACGTTAGTATGTACTCATTTTGCTCAAATAATGTGTCTGTCGGAGGAGTGTAAGCCTGGGTATCACGTTAGTATGTACTCATTTTGCTGAAATAATGTGTCTGTCGGAGGAGTGTAAGCCTGTGTATCACGTTAGTATGTACTCAATTTGCTCAAATAATGTGTCTGTGTGAGGAGTGTAAGCCTGGGTATCACGTTAGTATGTACTCATTTTGCTCAAATAATGTGTCTGTGTGAGGAGTGTAAGCCTGGGTATCACGTTAGTATGTACTCATTTTGCTCAAATAATGTGTCTGTGTGAGGAGTGTAAGCCTGGGTATCACGTTAGTATGTACTCATTTTGCTCAAATAATGTGTCTGTCGGAGGAGTGTAAGCCTGGGTATCACGTTAGTATGTACTCATTTTGCTCAAATAATGTGTCTGTCGGAGGAGTGTAAGCCTGGGTATCACGTTAGTATGTACTCATTTTGCTCAAATAATGTGTCTGTCGGAGGAGTGTAAGCCTGGGTATCACGTTAGTATGTACTCATTTTGCTCAAATAATGTGTCTGTGTGAGGAGTGTAAGCCTGGGTATCACGTTAATATGTACTCATTTTGCTCAAATAATGTGTCTGCCGGAGGAGTGTAAGCCTGGGTATCACGTTAGTATGTACTCATTTTGCTCAAATAATGTGTCTGTCGGAGGAGTGTAAGCCTGGGTATCACGTTAATATGTACTCATTTTGCTCAAATAATGTGTCTGTCGGAGGAGTGTAAGCCTGGGTATCACGTTAGAATGTACTCATTTTGCTCAAATAATGTGTCTGTCGGATGAGTGTAAGCCTGGGTATCACGTTAGTATGTACTCATTTTGCTCAAATAATGTGTCTGTGTGAGGAGTGTAAGCCTGGGTATCACGTTAGTATGTACTCATTTTGCTCAAATAATGTGTCTGTCGGAGGAGTGTAAGCCTGGGTATCACGTTAGAATGTACTCATTTTGCTCAAATAATGTGTCTGTGTGAGGAGTGTAAGCCTGGGTATCACGTTAGTATGTACTCATTTTGCTCAAATAATGTGTCTGTGTGAGGAGTGTAAGCCTGTGTATCACGTTAGTATGTACTCATTTTGCTCAAATAATGTGTCCGTGTGAGGAGTGTGAGCCTGGGTATCACGTTAGTATGTACTCATTTTGCTCAAATAAGGTGTCTGTCGGAGGAGTGTAAGCCTGGGTATCACGTTAGTATGTACTCATTTTGCTCAAATAATGTGTCTGTGTGAGGAGTGTAAGCCTGGGTATCACGTTAATATGTACTAATTTTGCTCAAATAAGGTGTCTGTCCGATGAGTGTAAGCCTGGGTATCAAGTTACTATGTACTCATTTTGCTCAAATAATGTGTCTTTCGGAGGAGTGTAAGCCTGGATATTACGTTACTATGTACTCATTTTGCTCAAATAAGGTGTCTGTCGGATGAGTGTAAGCCTGGGTATCACGTTAATATGTACTCATTTTGCTCAAATAAGATGTCTGTCGGAGGAGTGTAAGCCCAGATAACTCGTGACTATGTACTCATTTTGTTCAATTAAGTACTTTGTCGGAGGAGTGTAAGCCCAAATAACTCGTGACTATGTACTCATTTTGTTCAATTAAGATGTCTGTGGGAGGAGTGTAAGCCCGGATATCACGTGACTATGTACACATTTTGTTCAATTAAGGTGTCTGTCGGAGGAGTGTAAGCCTGGATATCACGTGATTATGTACTCATTTTGCTCAATTAAGGTGTCTGTCCGAGGAGTGTAAGCCTGGATATCACGTGATTATGTACTCATTTTGCTCAAATAAGGTGTCTGTCCTAGGAGTGTAAGCCTGGATATCACGTGACTATGTACTCATTTTGCTCAATTAAGGTGTCTGTTTGAGGAGCGTAAGCTTGTGTATCACGTTATTATGTACTCAATTTTCTCAATTAAACTGTCTTTCGGAGGAGTGTCAGACTGGATATCACGTTACTATATACTTATTTTGCTCAATCAAAGTGTCTGCCCTAGGAGTGTAAGCCTGGATATCACGTTACTATGTACTCATTTTGCTCAAATAATGTGTTTGTCGGAGGAGTGTGAGCCCGTATATCACGTTACTATGTACTCATTTTGCTCAAATAATGTGTCTGTCGGATGCAGTGTACGCCCGGATATCACGTTACTATTTACTCATTTTGCTCAAATAAGATGTTTGTCGGAGGAGTGTAAACCCAGATATCACGTGACTTTGTACTCATTTTCCTCAAAACAGATGTCTGTCGGAGGAGTGTAGGCCCAGATATCACGTGACTATGTACTCATTTTGCTCAAATAAGATGTCTGTCGGAGGAGTGTAAGCCCAGATATCACATGACTATGTACTCATTTTGCTCAAATAAGATGTCTGTCGGAGGAATGTAAGTCCAGATATCACGTGTCTATGAACTCATTTTGCTCAAATAAGATGTCTGTCGGAGGAGTGTAAGCCCAGATATCACGTGACTATGTACTCATTTTGCTCAATTAAGGTGTCTGTCGGAGCAGTGTAAGCCCAGATATCACGTAACTATGTACTCATTTTGCTCAATTAAGGTGTCTTTCGGAGGAGTGTAAGCCTGGATATCACGTTACTATGTACTTATTTTGCTCAAATAAAGTGTCTGTCGGATGAGTGTAAGCCTGGATATCACGTGCCTATGTACTCATTTTGTTCAATTAAGATGTCTGTCGGAGGAGTGTAAGCCCAGATATCACGTTACTATGTAGTCATTTTGCTCAAATAAGGTGTCTCTCGGATGAGTGTAAGCCTGGATATCACGTTACTATGTACTCATTTTGCTCAAATAAGGTGTCTGTCGGAGGAGTGTAAGAAAAGATATCACGTTACTATGTACACATTTTGCTCAAATAAGGTGTCTGTCGGATTAGTGTAAGCCTGGATATCACGTGACTATGTACTCATTTTGTTCAATTAAGATGTCTGTCGGAGGAGTGTAAGTCCAGATATCACGTTACTATGTAGTCATTTTGCTCAAATAAGGTGTCTGTCGGATGAGTGTAAGCCTGGATATCACGTTACTATGTACTCATTTTGCTCAAATAAGGTGTCTGTCGGAGGAGTGTAAGCCCAATTATCACGTTACTATGTATACATTTTGCTCAAATAAGGTGTCTGTCGGATTAGTGTAAGCCTGGATATCACGTTACTATGTACTCATTTTGCTCAAATAGGGTGTCTGTCGGAGGAGTGTAAGCCTGGATATCACGTTACTATGTACTCATTTTGCTCAAATAAGGTGTCTGTCGGAGAAGTGTAAGCCTGGATATCACGTTACGATGTACTCATTTTGCTCAAATAAGGTGTCTGTCGGATGAGTGTAAGGCTGGGTACCACGTTACTGTGTACTCATTTTGCTCAAATAAGGTGTCTGTCGTAGGAGTGTAAGCCTGGATATCACGTTACTATGTACTCATGTTGCTCAAATAAGGTGTCTGTCGGATGAGTGTTAGCCTGGACATCACGTGACTATGTACTGCTTTTGCTCTTTAATAATGTCTGTCCTAGGTGTGTAAGCCTGGATTTTACGTTACTATGTACTCATTTTGCTCAAATAAGCTGTCTGTCGGATGAGTGTAAGCCTGGATATCACGATACTATGTACTCATGTTGCTCAAATAAGGTGTCTGTCGGATGAGTGTAAGCCTGGGTATCACGTTACTATGTACTCATTTTGCTCAAATAATGTGTCTAGCGGAGGAGTGTAAGCCCAGATATCACGTGACTATGTACTCATTTTGCTCAATTAGGGTGTCTGTCGGAGGAGTGTAAGCCCAGATATCATGTGACTATTTACTCATTTTGCTCAACTAAGATGTCTGTCGGAGGAGTGTTGGTCCAGATATCACGTTACTATGTACTCATTTTGCTCAATTAAGGTGTCTGTCGGAGGAGTGTAAGCCCAGATATCACGTGACTAATTACTCATTTTGCTCAATTAAGGTGTCTGTCGGAGGAGTGTAAGCCCAGATATCACCTGACTATGTACTCATTTTGCTCAATTAAGATTTCTGTCGGAGGAGTGTAAGCCCAGATATCACGTTACTATGTACTAATTTTGTTCAATTAAGATTTCTGTCGGTGGAGTGTAAGCCCAGATATCACGTTACTATGTACTCATTTTGCTCAATTAAGATTTCTGTCGGAGGAGTGTAAGCCCAGATATCACCTGACTATGTACTCATTTTGCTCAATTAAGGTGTCTGTCGGAGGAGTGTAAGCCCAGATATCACCTGACTATGTACTCATTTTGCTCAATTAAGATTTCTGTCGGAGGGGTGTAAGCCCAGATATCACGTTACTATGTACTCATGTTGCTCAAATAAAGTGTCTGTCGGATGAGTGTAAGCCTGGATATCACGTTACTATGTACTCATGTTGCTCAAATAAGGTGTCTGTCGGATGAGTGTAACCCTGGGTATCACGTTACTATGTACTCATTTTGCTCAAATAATGTGTCTAGCGGAGGAGTGTAAGCCTGGATATCACGTTAGTATGTACTCATTTTGCTCAAATAATGTGTCTTTCGGAGGAGTGTAAGCCTGGATATTACGTTACTATGTACTCATTTTGCTCAAATAAGGTGTCTGTCGGATGAGTGTAAGCCTGGGTATCACGTTAATATGTACTCATTTTGCTCAAATAAGATGTCTGTCGGAGGAGTGTAAGCCCAGATAACTCGTGACTATGTACTCATTTTGTTCAATTAAGTATTTTGTCGGAGGAGTGTAAGCCCAGATATCACGTTACTATGTACTCATTTTGTTCAATTAAGTATTTTGTCGGAGGAGTGTAAGCCCAGATAACTCGTGACTATGTACTCATTTTGTTCAATTAAGATCTCTGTGGTAGGAGTGTAAGCCCGGATATCACGTGACTATGTACACATTTTGTTCAATTAAGGTGTCTGTCGGAGGAGTGTAAGCCCAGATATCACGTGACTATGTACTCATTCTGCTCAAATAAGGTGTCTGTCGGAGGAGTGTAAGCCTGGATATCACGTGATTATGTACTCATTTTGCTCAATTAAGGTGTCTGTCCGAGGAGTGTAAGCCTGGATATCACGTGACTATGTACTCATTTTGCTCAAATAAGGTGTCTGTCCTAGGAGTGTAAGCCTGGATATCACGTGACTATGTACTCGTTTTGCTCAATTAAGGTGTCTGTTTGAGGAGCGTAAGCTTGTGTATCACGTTACTATGTACTCAATTTTCTCAATTAAACTGTCTTTCGGAGGAGTGTCAGACTGGATATCACGTTACTATATACTTATTTTGCTCAATCAAAGTGTCTGCCCTAGGAGTGTAAGCCTGGATATCACGTTACTAAGTACTCATTTTGCTCAAATAATGTGTTTGTCGGAGGAGTGTAAGCCCGGATATAACGTTACTATTTACTCATTTTGCTCAAATAAGATGTTTGTCGGAGGAGTGTAAACCCAGATATCACGTGACTTTGTACTCATTTTCCTCAAAACAGATGTCTGTCGGAGGAGTGTAGGCCCAGATATCACGTGACTATGTACTCATTTTGCTCAAATAAGATGTCTGTCGGAGGAGTGTAAGCCCAGATATCACATGACTATGTACTCATTTTGCTCAAATAAGATGTCTGTCGGAGAAATGTAAGCCAGGATATCACGTGACTATGAACTCATTTTGCTCAAATAAGATGTCTGTCGGAGGAGTGTAAGCCCAGATATCACGTGACTATGTACTCATTTTGCTCAATTAAGGTGTCTGTCGGAGGAGTGTAAGCCCAGATATCACGTGACTATGTACTCATTTTGCTCAATTAAGGTGTCTGTCGGAGGAGTGTAAGCCTGGATATCACGTTACTATGTACTTATTTTGCTCAAATAAAGTGTCTGTCGGATGAGTGTAAGCCTGGATATCACGTGACTATGTACTCATTTTGTTCAATTAAGATGTCTGTCGGAGGAGTGTAAGCCCAGATATCACGTTACTATGTAGTCATTTTGCTCAAATAAGGTGTCTCTCGGATGAGTGTAAGCCTGGATATCACGTTACTATGTACTCATTTTGCTCAAATAAGGTGTCTGTCGGAGGAGTGTAAGAAAAGATATCACGTTACTATGTACACATTTTGCTCAAATAAGGTGTCTGTCGGATTAGTGTAAGCCTGGATATCACGTGACTATGTACTCATTTTGTTCAATTAAGATGTCTGTCGGAGGAGTGTAAGTCCAGATATCACGTTACTATGTAGTTATTTTGCTCAAATAAGGTGTCTGTCGGATTAGTGTAAGCCTGGATATCACGTTACTATGTACTCATTTTGCTCAAATAGGGTGTCTGTCGGAGGAGTGTAAGCCTGGATATCACGTTACTATGTACTCATTTTGCTCAAATAAGGTGTCTGTCGGAGAAGTGTAAGCCTGGATATCACGTTACGATGTACTCATTTTGCTCAAATAAGGTGTCTGTCGGATGAGTGTAAGGCTGGGTACCACGTTACTGTGTACTCATTTTGCTCAAATAAGATGTCTGTCGTAGGAGTGTAAGCCTGGATATCACGTTACTATGTACTCATGTTGCTCAAATAAGGTGTCTGTCGGATGAGTGTTAGCCTGGACATCACGTGACTATGTACTGCTTTTGCTCTTTAATAATGTCTGTCCTAGGTGTGTAAGCCTGGATTTTACGTTACTATGTACTCATTTTGCTCAAATAAGGTGTCTGTCGGATGAGTGTAAGCCTGGGTATCACGTTACTATGTACTCATGTTGCTCAAATAAGGTGTCTGTCGGATGAGTGTAAGCCTGGATATCACGTTACTGTGTACTCATGTTGCTCAAATAAGGTGTCTGTCGGATGAGTGTAAGCGTGGGTATCACGTTACTATGTACTCATTTTGCTCAAATAATGTGTCTAGCGGAGGAGTGTAAGCCCAGATATCACGTGACTATGTACTCATTTTGCTCAATTAGGGTGTCTGTCGGAGGAGTGTAAGCCCAGATATCATGTGACTATTTACTCATTTTGCTCAACTAAGATGTCTGTCGGAGGAGTGTTGGTCCAGATATCACGTTACTATGTACTCATTTTGCTCAATTAAGGTGTCTGTCGGAGGAGTGTAAGCCCAGATATCACGTGACTAATTACTCATTTTGCTCAATTAAGGTGTCTGTCGGAGGAGTGTAAGCCCAGATATCACCTGACTATGTACTCATTTTGCTCAATTAAGATTTCTGTCGGAGGAGTGTAAGCCCAGATATCACGTTACTATGTACTAATTTTGTTCAATTAAGATTTCTGTCGGTGGAGTGTAAGCCCAGATATCACGTTACTATGTACTCATTTTGCTCAATTAAGATTTCTGTCGGAGGAGTGTAAGCCCAGATATCACCTGACTATGTACTCATTTTGCTCAATTAAGGTGTCTGTCGGAGGAGTGTAAGCCCAGATATAACCTGACTATGTACTCATTTTGCTCAATTAAGATTTCTGTCGGAGGGGTGTAAGCCCAGATATCACGTTACTATGTACTCATGTTGCTCAAATAAGGTGTCTGTCGGATGAGTGTAAGCCTGGATATCACGTTACTATGTACTCATGTTGCTCAAATAAGGTGTCTAGCGGAGGAGTGTAAGCCCAGATATCACGTGACTATGTACTCGTTTTGCTCAATTAAGGTGTCTGTCGGAGGAGTGTAAGCCCAGATATCACGTGACTATTTACTCATTTTGCTCAATTAAGGTGTCTGTCGGAGGAGTGTGAGCCTTGGTATCACGTTACTATGTACTCATTTTGCTCAAATAATGTGTCTGTCGGAGGAGTGTAAGCCTGGATATCACGTTAGTATGTACTCATTTTGCTCAAATAATGTGTCTTTCGGAGGAGTGTAAGCCTGGATATTACGTTACTATGTACTCATTTTGCTCAAATAAGGTGTCTGTCGGATGAGTGTAAGCCTGGGTATCACGTTAATATGTACTCATTCTGCTCAAATAAGGTGTCTGTCGGAGGAGTGTAAGCCTGGATATCACGTGATTATGTACTCATTTTGCTCAATTAAGGTGTCTGTCCGAGGAGTGTAAGCCTGGATATCACGTGACTATGTACTCATTTTGCTCAAATAAGGTGTCTGTCCTAGGAGTGTAAGCCTGGATATCACGTGACTATGTACTCATTTTGCTCAAATAATGTGTTTGTCGGAGGAGTGTAAGCCCGTATATCACGTTACTATGTACTCATTTTGCTCAAATAATGTGTCTGTCGGATGCAGTGTACGCCCGGATATCACGTTACTATTTACTCATTTTGCTCAAATAAGATGTTTGTCGGAGGAGTGTAAACCCAGATATCACGTGACTTTGTACTCATTTTCCTCAAAACAGATGTCTGTCGGAGGAGTGTAGGCCCAGATATCACGTGACTATGTACTCATTTTGCTCAAATAAGATGTCTGTCGGAGGAGTGTAAGCCCAGATATCACATGACTATGTACTCATTTTGCTCAAATAAGATGTCTGTCGGAGGAATGTAAGCCCAGATATCACGTGACTATGAACTCATTTTGCTCAAATAAGCTGTCTGTCGGAGGAGTGTAGCCCAGATATCACGTGACTATGTACTCATTTTGCTCAATTAAGGTGTCTGTCGGAGGAGTGTAAGCCCAGATATCACGTGACTATGTACTCATTTTGCTCAATTAAGGTGTCTGTCGGAGGAGTGTAAGCCTGGATATCACGTTACTATGTACTTATTTTGCTCAAATAAAGTGTCTGTCGGATGAGTGTAAGCCTGGATATCACGTGACTATGTACTCATTTTGTTCAATTAAGATGTCTGTCGGAGGAGTGTAAACCCAGATATCACGTTACTATGTAGTCATTTTGCTCAAATAAGGTGTCTCTCGGATGAGTGTAAGCCTGGATATCACGTTACTATGTACTCATTTTGCTCAAATAAGGTGTCTGTCGGAGGAGTGTAAGAAAAGATATCACGTTACTATGTACACATTTTGCTCAAATAAGGTGTCTGTCGGATTAGTGTAAGCCTGGATATCACGTGACTATGTACTCATTTTGTTCAATTAAGATGTCTGTCGGAGGAGTGTAAGTCCAGATATCACGTTACTATGTAGTCATTTTGCTCAAATAAGGTGTCTGTCGGATGAGTGTAAGCCTGGATATCACGTTACTATGTACTCATGTTGCTCAAATAAGGTGTCTGTCGGATGAGTGTAACCCTGGGTATCACGTTACTATGTACTCATTTTGCTCAAATAATGTGTCTAGCGGAGGAGTGTAAGCCTGGATATCACGTTAGTATGTACTCATTTTGCTCAAATAATGTGTCTTTCGGAGGAGTGTAAGCCTGGATATTACGTTACTATGTACTCATTTTGCTCAAATAAGGTGTCTGTCGGATGAGTGTAAGCCTGGGTATCACGTTAATATGTACTCATTTTGCTCAAATAAGATGTCTGTCGGAGGAGTGTAAGCCCAGATAACTCGTGACTATGTACTCATTTTGTTCAATTAAGTATTTTGTCGGAGGAGTGTAAGCCCAGATATCACGTTACTATGTACTCATTTTGTTCAATTAAGTATTTTGTCGGAGGAGTGTAAGCCCAGATAACTCGTGACTATGTACTCATTTTGTTCAATTAAGATCTCTGTGGTAGGAGTGTAAGCCCGGATATCACGTGACTATGTACACATTTTGTTCAATTAAGGTGTCTGTCGGAGGAGTGTAAGCCCAGATATCACGTGACTATGTACTCATTCTGCTCAAATAAGGTGTCTGTCGGAGGAGTGTAAGCCTGGATATCACGTGATTATGTACTCATTTTGCTCAATTAAGGTGTCTGTCCGAGGAGTGTAAGCCTGGATATCACGTGACTATGTACTCATTTTGCTCAAATAAGGTGTCTGTCCTAGGAGTGTAAGCCTGGATATCACGTGACTATGTACTCGTTTTGCTCAATTAAGGTGTCTGTTTGAGGAGCGTAAGCTTGTGTATCACGTTACTATGTACTCAATTTTCTCAATTAAACTGTCTTTCGGAGGAGTGTCAGACTGGATATCACGTTACTATATACTTATTTTGCTCAATCAAAGTGTCTGCCCTAGGAGTGTAAGCCTGGATATCACGTTACTAAGTACTCATTTTGCTCAAATAATGTGTTTGTCGGAGGAGTGTAAGCCCGGATATAACGTTACTATTTACTCATTTTGCTCAAATAAGATGTTTGTCGGAGGAGTGTAAACCCAGATATCACGTGACTTTGTACTCATTTTCCTCAAAACAGATGTCTGTCGGAGGAGTGTAGGCCCAGATATCACGTGACTATGTACTCATTTTGCTCAAATAAGATGTCTGTCGGAGGAGTGTAAGCCCAGATATCACATGACTATGTACTCATTTTGCTCAAATAAGATGTCTGTCGGAGGAATGTAAGCCAGGATATCACGTGACTATGAACTCATTTTGCTCAAATAAGATGTCTGTCGGAGGAGTGTAAGCCCAGATATCACGTGACTATGTACTCATTTTGCTCAATTAACGTGTCTGTCGGAGGAGTGTAAGCCCAGATATCACGTGACTATGTACTCATTTTGCTCAATTAAGGTGTCTGTCGGAGGAGTGTAAGCCTGGATATCACGTTACTATGTACTTATTTTGCTCAAATAAAGTGTCTGTCGGATGAGTGTAAGCCTGGATATCACGTGACTATGTACTCATTTTGTTCAATTAAGATGTCTGTCGGAGGAGTGTAAGCCCAGATATCACGTTACTATGTAGTCATTTTGCTCAAATAAGGTGTCTCTCGGATGAGTGTAAGCCTGGATATCACGTTACTATGTACTCATTTTGCTCAAATAAGGTGTCTGTCGGAGGAGTGTAAGAAAAGATATCACGTTACTATGTACACATTTTGCTCAAATAAGGTGTCTGTCGGATTAGTGTAAGCCTGGATATCACGTGACTATGTACTCATTTTGTTCAATTAAGATGTCTGTCGGAGGAGTGTAAGTCCAGATATCACGTTACTATGTAGTCATTTTGCTCAAATAAGGTGTCTGTCGGATGAGTGTAAGCCTGGATATCACGTTACTATGTACTCATTTTGCTCAAATAAGGTGTCTGTCGGAGGAGTGTAAGCCCAGATATCACGTTACTATGTAGTTATTTTGCTCAAATAAGGTGTCTGTCGGATTAGTGTAAGCCTGGATATCACGTTACTATGTACTCATTTTGCTCAAATAGGGTGTCTGTCGGAGGAGTGTAAGCCTGGATATCACGTTACTATGTACTCATTTTGCTCAAATAAGGTGTCTGTCGGAGAAGTGTAAGCCTGGATATCACGTTACGATGTACTCATTTTGCTCAAATAAGGTGTCTGTCGGATGAGTGTAAGGCTGGGTACCACGTTACTGTGTACTCATTTTGCTCAAATAAGATGTCTGTCGTAGGAGTGTAAGCCTGGATATCACGTTACTATGTACTCATGTTGCTCAAATAAGGTGTCTGTCGGATGAGTGTTAGCCTGGACATCACGTGACTATGTACTGCTTTTGCTCTTTAATAATGTCTGTCCTAGGTGTGTAAGCCTGGATTTTACGTTACTATGTACTCATTTTGCTCAAATAAGGTGTCTGTCGGATGAGTGTAAGCCTGGGTATCACGTTACTATGTACTCATGTTGCTCAAATAAGGTGTCTGTCGGATGAGTGTAAGCCTGGATATCACGTTACTGTGTACTCATGTTGCTCAAATAAGGTGTCTGTCGGATGAGTGTAAGCGTGGGTATCACGTTACTATGTACTCATTTTGCTCAAATAATGTGTCTAGCGGAGGAGTGTAAGCCCAGATATCACGTGACTATGTACTCATTTTGCTCAATTAGGGTGTCTGTCGGAGGAGTGTAAGCCCAGATATCATGTGACTATTTACTCATTTTGCTCAACTAAGATGTCTGTCGGAGGAGTGTTGGTCCAGATATCACGTTACTATGTACTCATTTTGCTCAATTAAGGTGTCTGTCGGAGGAGTGTAAGCCCAGATATCACGTGACTAATTACTCATTTTGCTCAATTAAGGTGTCTGTCGGAGGAGTGTAAGCCCAGATATCACCTGACTATGTACTCATTTTGCTCAATTAAGATTTCTGTCGGAGGAGTGTAAGCCCAGATATCACGTTACTATGTACTAATTTTGTTCAATTAAGATTTCTGTCGGTGGAGTGTAAGCCCAGATATCACGTTACTATGTACTCATTTTGCTCAATTAAGATTTCTGTCGGAGGAGTGTAAGCCCAGATATCACCTGACTATGTACTCATTTTGCTCAATTAAGGTGTCTGTCGGAGGAGTGTAAGCCCAGATATAACCTGACTATGTACTCATTTTGCTCAATTAAGATTTCTGTCGGAGGGGTGTAAGCCCAGATATCACGTTACTATGTACTCATGTTGCTCAAATAAGGTGTCTGTCGGATGAGTGTAAGCCTGGATATCACGTTACTATGTACTCATGTTGCTCAAATAAGGTGTCTAGCGGAGGAGTGTAAGCCCAGATATCACGTGACTATGTACTCGTTTTGCTCAATTAAGGTGTCTGTCGGAGGAGTGTAAGCCCAGATATCACGTGACTATTTACTCATTTTGCTCAATTAAGGTGTCTGTCGGAGGAGTGTGAGCCTTGGTATCACGTTACTATGTACTCATTTTGCTCAAATAATGTGTCTGTCGGAGGAGTGTAAGCCTGGATATCACGTTAGTATGTACTCATTTTGCTCAAATAATGTGTCTTTCGGAGGAGTGTAAGCCTGGATATTACGTTACTATGTACTCATTTTGCTCAAATAAGGTGTCTGTCGGATGAGTGTAAGCCTGGGTATCACGTTAATATGTACTCATTCTGCTCAAATAAGGTGTCTGTCGGAGGAGTGTAAGCCTGGATATCACGTGATTATGTACTCATTTTGCTCAATTAAGGTGTCTGTCCGAGGAGTGTAAGCCTGGATATCACGTGACTATGTACTCATTTTGCTCAAATAAGGTGTCTGTCCTAGGAGTGTAAGCCTGGATATCACGTGACTATGTACTCATTTTGCTCAAATAATGTGTTTGTCGGAGGAGTGTAAGCCCGTATATCACGTTACTATGTACTCATTTTGCTCAAATGTGTCTGTCGGATGCAGTGTACGCCCGGATATCACGTTACTATTTACTCATTTTGCTCAAATAAGATGTTTGTCGGAGGAGTGTAAACCCAGATATCACGTGACTTTGTACTCATTTTCCTCAAAACAGATGTCTGTCGGAGGAGTGTAGGCCCAGATATCACGTGACTATGTACTCATTTTGCTCAAATAAGATGTCTGTCGGAGGAGTGTAAGCCCAGATATCACATGACTATGTACTCATTTTGCTCAAATAAGATGTCTGTCGGAGGAATGTAAGCCCAGATATCACGTGACTATGAACTCATTTTGCTCAAATAAGCTGTCTGTCGGAGGAGTGTAGCCCAGATATCACGTGACTATGTACTCATTTTGCTCAATTAAGGTGTCTGTCGGAGGAGTGTAAGCCCAGATATCACGTGACTATGTACTCATTTTGCTCAATTAAGGTGTCTGTCGGAGGAGTGTAAGCCTGGATATCACGTTACTATGTACTTATTTTGCTCAAATAAAGTGTCTGTCGGATGAGTGTAAGCCTGGATATCACGTGACTATGTACTCATTTTGTTCAATTAAGATGTCTGTCGGAGGAGTGTAAACCCAGATATCACGTTACTATGTAGTCATTTTGCTCAAATAAGGTGTCTCTCGGATGAGTGTAAGCCTGGATATCACGTTACTATGTACTCATTTTGCTCAAATAAGGTGTCTGTCGGAGGAGTGTAAGAAAAGATATCACGTTACTATGTACACATTTTGCTCAAATAAGGTGTCTGTCGGATTAGTGTAAGCCTGGATATCACGTGACTATGTACTCATTTTGTTCAATTAAGATGTCTGTCGGAGGAGTGTAAGTCCAGATATCACGTTACTATGTAGTCATTTTGCTCAAATAAGGTGTCTGTCGGATGAGTGTAAGCCTGGATATCACGTTACTATGTACTCATTTTGCTCAAATAAGGTGTCTGTCGGAGGAGTGTAAGCCCAGATATCACGTTACTATGTATACATTTTGCTCAAATAAGGTGTCTGTCGGATTAGTGTAAGCCTGGATATCACGTTACTATGTACTCATTTTGCTCAAATAGGGTGTCTGTCGGAGGAGTGTAAGCCTGGATATCACGTTACTATGTACTCATTTTGCTCAAATAAGGTGTCTGTCGGAGAAGTGTAAGCCTGGATATCACGTTACGATGTACTCATTTTGCTCAAATAAGGTGTCTGTCGGATGAGTGTAAGGCTGGGTACCACGTTACTGTGTACTCATTTTGCTCAAATAAGGTGTCTGTCGTAGGAGTGTAAGCCTGGATATCACGTTACTATGTACTCATGTTGCTCAAATAAGGTGTCTGTCGGATGAGTGTTAGCCTGGACATCACGTGACTATGTACTGCTTTTGCTCTTTAATAATGTCTGTCCTAGGAGTGTAAGCCTGGATTTTACGTTACTATGTACTCATTTTGCTCAAATAAGGTGTCTGTCGGATGAGTGTAAGCCTGGGTATCACGTTACTATGTACTCATGTTGCTCAAATAAGGTGTCTGTCGGATGAGTGTAAGCCTGGATATCACGTTACTATGTACTCATGTTGCTCAAATAAGGTGTCTGTCGGATGAGTGTAAGCCTGGGTATCACGTTACTATGTACTCATTTTGCTCAAATAATGTGTCTAGCGGAGGAGTGTAAGCCCAGATATCACGTGACTATGTACTCATTTTGCTCAATTAGGGTGTCTGTCGGAGGAGTGTAAGCCCAGATATCATGTGACTAATTACTCATTTTGCTCAACTAAGATGTCTGTCGGAGGAGTGTTGGTCCAGATATCACGTTACTATGTACTCATTTTGCTCAATTAAGGTGTCTGTCGGAGGAGTGTAAGCCCAGATATCACGTGACTAATTACTCATTTTGCTCAATTAAGGTGTCTGTCGGAGGAGTGTAAGCCCAGATATCACCTGACTATGTACTCATTTTGCTCAATTAAGATTTCTGTCGGAGGAGTGTAAGCCCAGATATCACGTTACTATGTACTAATTTTGTTCAATTAAGATTTCTGTCGGTGGAGTGTAAGCCCAGATATCACGTTACTATGTACTCATTTTGCTCAATTAAGATTTCTGTCGGAGGAGTGTAAGCCCAGATATCACCTGACTATGTACTCATTTTGCTCAATTAAGGTGTCTGTCGGAGGAGTGTAAGCCCAGATATCACCTGACTATGTACTCATTTTGCTCAATTAAGATTTCTGTCGGAGGGGTGTAAGCCCAGATATCACGTTACTATGTACTCATGTTGCTCAAATAAGGTGTCTGTCGGATGAGTGTAAGCCTGGATATCACGTGATTATGTACTCATTTTGCTCAATTAAGGTGTCTGTCCGAGGAGTGTAAGCCTGGATATCACGTGACTATGTACTCATTTTGCTCAAATAAGGTGTCTGTCCTAGGAGTGTAAGCCTGGATATCACGTGACTATGTACTCATTTTGCTCAATTAAGGTGTCTGTTTGAGGAGCGTAAGCTTGTGTATCACGTTACTATGTACTCAATTTTCTCAATTAAACTGTCTTTCGGAGGAGTGTCAGACTGGATATCACGTTACTATATACTTATTTTGCTCAATCAAAGTGTCTGCCCTAGGAGTGTAAGCCTGGATATCACGTTACTATGTACTCATTTTGCTCAAATAATGTGTTTGTCGGAGGAGTGTAAGCCCGGATATCACGTTACTATTTACTCATTTTGCTCAAATAAGATTTTTGTCGGAGGAGTGTAAACCCAGATATCACGTGACTTTGTACTCATTTTCCTCAAAACAGATGTCTGTCGGAGGAGTGTAGGCCCAGATATCACGTGACTATGTACTCATTTTGCTCAAATAAGATGTCTGTCGGAGGAGTGTAAGCCCAGATATCACATGACTATGTACTCATTTTGCTCAAATAAGATGTCTGTCGGAGGAATGTAAGCCCAGATATCACGTGACTATGAACTCATTTTGCTCAAATAAGATGTCTGTCGGAGGAGTGTAAGCCCAGATATCACGTGACTATGTACTCATTTTGCTCAATTAAGGTGTCTGTCGGAGGAGTGTAAGCCCAGATATCACGTGACTATGTACTCATTTTGCTCAATTAAGGTGTCTGTCGGAGGAGTGAAGGCCTGGATATCACGTTACTATGTACTTATTTTGCTCAAATAAAGTGTCTGTCGGATGAGTGTAAGCCTGTATATCACGTGACTATGTACTCATTTTGTTCAATTAAGATGTCTGTCGGAGGAGTGTAAGCCCAGATATCACGTTACTATGTAGTCATTTTGCTCAAATAAGGTGTCTCTCGGATGAGTGTAAGCCTGGATATCACGTTACTATGTACTCATTTTGCTCAGATAAGGTGTCTGTCGGAGGAGTGTAAGAAAAGATATCACGTTACTATGTACACATTTTGCTCAAATAAGGTGTCTGTCGGATTAGTGTAAGCCTGGATATCACGTGACTATGTACTCATTTTGTTCAATTAAGATGTCTGTCGGAGGAGTGTAAGTCCAGATATCACGTTACTATGTAGTCATTTTGCTCAAATAAGGTGTCTGTCGGATGAGTGTAAGCCTGGATATCACGTTACTATGTACTCATTTTGCTCAAATAAGGTGTCTGTCGGAGGAGTGTAAGCCCAGATATCACGTTACTATGTATACATTTTGCTCAAATAAGGTGTCTGTCGGATTAGTGTAAGCCTGGATATCACGTTACTATGTACTCATTTTGCTCAAATAGGGTGTCTGTCGGAGGAGTGTAAGCCTGGATATCACGTTACTATGTACTCATTTTGCTCAAATAAGGTGTCTGTCGGAGAAGTGTAAGCCTGGATATCACGTTACGATGTACTCATTTTGCTCAAATAAGGTGTCTGTCGGATGAGTGTAAGGCTGGGTACCACGTTACTGTGTACTCATTTTGCTCAAATAAGGTGTCTGTCGTAGGAGTGTAAGCCTGCATATCACGTTACTATGTACTCATGTTGCTCAAATAAGGTGTCTGTCGGATGAGTGTTAGCCTGGACATCACGTGACTATGTACTGCTTTTGCTCTTTAATAATGTCTGTCCTAGGTGTGTAAGCCTGGATTTTACGTTACTATGTACTCATTTTGCTCAAATAAGGTGTCTGTAGGATGAGTGTAAGCCTGGGTATCACGTTACTATGTACTCATGTTGCTCAAATAAGGTGTCTGTCGGATGAGTGTAAGCCTGGGTATCACGTTACTATGTACTCATTTTGCTCAAATAATGTGTCTAGCGGAGGAGTGTAAGCCCAGATATCACGTGACTATGTACTCATTTTGCTCAATTAGGGTGTCTGTCGGAGGAGTGTAAGCCCAGATATCATGTGACTATTTACTCATTTTGCTCAACTAAGATGTCTGTCGGAGGAGTGTTGGTCCAGATATCACGTTACTATGTACTCATTTTGCTCAATTAAGGTGTCTGTCGGAGGAGTGTAAGCCCAGATATCACGTGACTAATTACTCATTTTGCTCAATTAAGGTGTCTGTCGGAGGAGTGTAAGCCCAGATATCACCTGACTATGTACTCATTTTGCTCAATTAAGATTTCTGTCGGAGGAGTGTAAGCCCAGATATCACGTTACTATGTACTAATTTTGTTCAATTAAGATTTCTGTCGGTGGAGTGTAAGCCCAGATATCACGTTACTATGTACTCATTTTGCTCAATTAAGATTTCTGTCGGAGGAGTGTAAGCCCAGATATCACCTGACTATGTACTCATTTTGCTCAATTAAGGTGTCTGTCGGAGGAGTGTAAGCCCAGATATCACCTGACTATGTACTCATTTTGCTCAATTAAGATTTCTGTCGGAGGGGTGTAAGCCCAGATATCACGTCACTATGTACTCATGTTGCTCAAATAAGGTGTCTGTCGGATGAGTGTAAGCCTGGATATCACGTTACTATGTACTCATGTTGCTCAAATAAGGTGTCTGTCGGATGAGTGTAACCTTGGGTATCACGTTACTGTGTACTCATTTTGCTCAAATAATGTGTCTAGCGGAGGAGTGTAAGCCCAGATATCACGTGACTATGTACTCATTTTGCTCAATTAAGGTGTCTGTCGGAGGAGTGTAAGCCCAGATATCACGTGACTATTTACTCATTTTGCTCAATTAAGGTGTCTGTCGGAGGAGTGTGAGCCTTGGTATCACGTTACTATGTACTCATTTTGCTCAAATAATGTGTCTGTCGGAGGAGTGTAAGCCTGGATATCACGTTAGTATGTACTCATTTTGCTCAAATAATGTGTCTTTCGGAGGAGTGTAAGCCTGGATATTACGTTACTATGTACTCATTTTGCTCAAATAAGGTGTCTGTCGGATGAGTGTAAGCCTGGGTATCACGTTAATATGTACTCATTTTGCTCAAATAAGATGTCTGTCGGAGGAGTGTAAGCCCAGATAACTCGTGACTATGTACTCATTTTGTTCAATTAAGTATTTTGTCGGAGGAGTGTAAGCCCAGATATCACGTTACTATGTACTCATTTTGTTCAATTAAGTATTTTGTCGGAGGAGTGTAAGCCCAGATAACTCGTGACTATGTACTCATTTTGTTCAATTAAGATCTCTGTGGGAGGAGTGTAATCCCGGATATCACGTGACTATGTACACATTTTGTTCAATTAAGGTGTCTGTCGGAGGAGTGTAAGCCCAGATATCACGTGACTATGTACACATTCTGCTCAAATAAGGTGTCTGTCGGAGGAGTGTAAGCCTGGATATCACGTGATTATGTACTCATTTTGCTCAATTAAGGTGTCTGTCCGAGGAGTGTAAGCCTGGATATCACGTGACTATGTACTCATTTTGCTCAAATAAGGTGTCTGTCCTAGGAGTGTAAGCCTGGATATCACGTGACTATGTACTCATTTTGCTCAATTAAGGTGTCTGTTTGAGGAGCGTAAGCTTGTGTATCACGTTACTATGTACTCAATTTTCTCAATTAAACTGTCTTTCGGAGGAGTGTCAGACTGGATATCACGTTACTATATACTTATTTTGCTCAATCAAAGTGTCTGCCCTAGGAGTGTAAGCCTGGATATCAGGTTACTATGTACTCATTTTGCTCAAATAATGTGTTTGTCGGAGGAGTGTAAGCCCGTATATCACGTTACTATGTACTCATTTTGCTCAAATAATGTGTCTGTCGGATGCAGTGTACGCCCGGATATCACGTTACTATTTACTCATTTTGCTCAAATAAGATGTTTGTCGGAGGAGTGTAAACCCAGATATCACGTGACTTTGTACTCATTTTCCTCAAAACAGATGTCTGTCGGAGGAGTGTAGGCCCAGATATCACGTGACTATGTACTCATTTTGCTCAAATAAGATGTCTGTCGGAGGAGTGTAAGCCCAGATATCACATGACTATGTACTCATTTTGCTCAAATAAGATGTCTGTCGGAGGAATGTAAGCCCAGATATCACGTGACTATGAACTCATTTTGCTCAAATAAGATGTCTGTCGGAGGAGTGTAAGCCCAGATATCACGTTACTATGTAGTCATTTTGCTCAAATAAGGTGTCTCTCGGATGAGTGTGAGCCTGGATATCACGTTACTATATACTCATTTTGCTCAAATAAGGTGTCTGTCGGAGGAGTGTAAGAAAAGATATCACGTTACTATGTACACATTTTGCTCAAATAAGGTGTCTGTCGGATTAGTGTAAGCCTGGATATCACGTGACTATGTACTCATTTTGTTCAAATAAGGTGTCTGTCGGAGAAGTGTAAGCCTGGATATCACGTTACGATGTACTCATTTTGCTCAAATAAGGTGTCTGTCGGATGAGTGTAAGGCTGGGTACCACGTTACTGTGTACTCATTTTGCTCAAATAAGGTGTCTGTCGTAGGAGTGTAAGCCTGGATATCACGTTACAATGTACTCATGTTGCTCAAATAAGGTGTCTGTCGGATGAGTGTTAGCCTGGACATCACGTGACTATGTACTGCTTTTGCTCTTTAATAATGTCTGTCCTAGGTGTGTAAGCCTGGATTTTACGTTACTATGTACTCATTTTGCTCAAATAAGGTGTCTGTCGGATGAGTGTAAGCCTGGGTATCACGTTACTATGTACTCATGTTGCTCAAATAAGGTGTCTGTCGGATGAGTGTAAGCCTGGATATCACGTTACTATGTACTCATGTTGCTCAAATAAGGTGTCTGTCGGATGAGTGAAAGCCTGGGTATCACGTTACTATGTACTCATTTTGCTCAAATAATGTGTCTAGCGGAGGAGTGTAAGCCCAGATATCACGTGACTATGTACTCATTTTGCTCAATTAGGGTGTCTGTCGGAGGAGTGTAAGCCCAGATATCATGTGACTATTTACTCATTTTGCTCAACTAAGATGTCTGTCGGAGGAGTGTTGGTCCAGATATCACGTTACTATGTACTCATTTTGCTCAATTAAGGTGTCTGTCGGAGGAGTGTAAGCCCAGATATCACGTGACTAATTACTCATTTTGCTCAATTAAGGTGTCTGTCGGAGGAGTATAGGCCCAGATATCACCTGACTATGTACTCATTTTGCTCAATTAAGATTTCTGTCGGAGGAGTGTAAGCCCAGATATCACGTTACTATGTACTAATTTTGTTCAATTAAGATTTCTGTCGGTGGAGTGTAAGCCCAGATATCACGTTACTATGTACTCATTTTGCTCAATTAAGATTTCTGTCGGAGGAGTGTAAGCCCAGATATCACCTGACTATGTACTCATTTTGCTCAATTAAGGTGTCTGTCGGAGGAGTGTAAGCCCAGATATCACCTGACTATGTACTCATTTTGCTCAATTAAGATTTCTGTCGGAGGAGTGTAAGCCCAGATATCACCTGACTATGTACTCATTTTGCTCAATTAAGGTGTCTGTCGGAGGAGTGTAAGCCCAGATATAACCTGACTATGTACTCATTTTGCTCAATTAAGATTTCTGTCGGAGGGGTGTAAGCCCAGATATCACGTTACTATGTACTCATGTTGCTCAAATAAGGTGTCTGTCGGATGAGTGTAAGCCTGGATATCACGTTACTATGTACTCATGTTGCTCAAATAAGGTGTCTGTCGGATGAGTGTAACCCTGGGTATCACGTTACTATGTACTCATTTTGCTCAAATAATGTGTCTAGCGGAGGAGTGTAAGCCCAGATATCACGTGACTATGTACTCATTTTGCTCAATTAAGGTGTCTGTCGGAGGAGTGTAAGCCCAGATATCACGTGACTATTTACTCATTTTGCTCAATTAAGGTGTCTGTCGGAGGAGTGTGAGCCTTGGTATCACGTTACTATGTACTAATTTTGCTCAAATAAGGTGTCTGTCCGATGAGTGTAAGCCTGGGTATCAAGTTACTATGTACTCATTTTGCTCAAATAATGTGTCTTTCGGAGGAGTGTAAGCCTGGATATTATGTTACTATGTACTCATTTTGCTCAAATAAGGTGTCTGTCGGATGAGTGTAAGCCTGGGTATCACGTTAATATCTACTCATTTTGCTCAAATAAGATGTCTGTCGGAGGAGTGTAAGCCCAGATAACTCGTGACTATGTACTCATTTTGTTCAATTAAGTATTTTGTCGGAGGAGTGTAAGCCCAGATATCACGTTACTATGTACTCATTTTGTTCAATTAAGTATTTTGTCGGAGGAGTGTAAGCCCAGATAACTCGTGACTATGTACTCATTTTGTTCAATTAAGATCTCTGTGGGAGGAGTGTAAGCCCGGATATCACGTGACTATGTACTCATTCTGCTCAAATAAGGTGTCTGTCGGAGGAGTGTAAGCCTGGATATCACGTGATTATGTACTCATTTTGCTCAATTAAGGTGTCTGTCCGAGGAGTGTAAGCCTGGATATCACGTGACTATGTACTCATTTTGCTCAAATAAGGTGTCTGTCCTAGGAGTGTAAGCCTGGATATCACGTGACAATGTACTCATTTTGCTCAATTAAGGTGTCTGTTTGAGGAGCGTAAGCTTGTGTATCACGTTACTATGTACTCAATTTTCTCAATTAAACTGTCTTTCGGAGGAGTGTCAGACTGGATATCACGTTACTATATACTTATTTTGCTCAATCAAAGTGTCTGCCCTAGGAGTGTAAGCCTGGATATCACGTTACTAAGTACTCATTTTGCTCAAATAATGTGTTTGTCGGAGGAGTGTAAGCCCGTATATCACGTTACTATGTACTCATTTTGCTCAAATAATGTGTCTGTCGGATGCAGTGTACGCCCGGATATCACGTTACTATTTACTCATTTTGCTCAAATAAGATGTTTGTCGGAGGAGTGTAAACCCAGATATCACGTGACTTTGTACTCATTTTCCTCAAAACAGATGTCTGTCGGAGGAGTGTAGGCCCAGATATTACGTGACTATGTACTCATTTTGCTCAAATAAGATGTCTGTCGGAGGAGTGTAAGCCCAGATATCACATGACTATGTACTCATTTTGCTCAAATAAGATGTCTGTCGGAGGAATGTAAGCCCAGATATCACGTGACTATGAACTCATTTTGCTCAAATAAGATGTCTGTCGGAGGAGTGTAAGCCCAGATATCACGTTACTATGTACTCATTTTGCTCAATTAAGGTGTCTGTCGGAGGAGTGTAAGCCCAGATATCACGTGACTATGTACTCATTTTGCTCAATTAAGGTGTCTGTCGGAGGAGTGTAAGCCTGGATATCACGTTACTATGTACTTATTTTGCTCAAATAAAGTGTCTGTCGGATGAGTGTAAGCCTGGATATCACGTGACTATGTACTCATTTTGTTCAATTAAGATGTCTGTCGGAGGAGTGTAAGCCCAGATATCACGTTACTATGTAGTCATTTTGCTCAAATAAGGTGTCTCTCGGATGAGTGTAAGCCTGGATATCACGTTACTATGTACTCATTTTGCTCAAATAAGGTGTCTGTCGGAGGAGTGTAAGAAAAGATATCACGTTACTATGTACACATTTTGCTCAAATAAGGTGTCTGTCGGATTAGTGTAAGCCTGGATATCACGTGACTATGTACTCATTTTGTTCAATTAAGATGTCTTTCGGAGGAGTGTAAGTCCAGATATCACGTTACAATGTAGTCATTTTGCTCAAATAAGGTGTCTGTCGGATGAGTGTAAGCCTGGATATCACGTTACTATGTACTCATTTTGCTCAAATAAGGTGTCTGTCGGAGGAGTGTAAGCCCAGATATCACGTTACTATGTATACATTTTGCTCAAATAAGGTGTCTGTCGGATTAGTGTAAGCCTGGATATCACGTTACTATGTACTCATTTTGCTCAAATAGGGTGTCTGTCGGAGGAGTGTAAGCCTGGATATCACGTTACTATGTACTCATTTTGCTCAAATAAGGTGTCTGTCGGAGAAGTGTAAGCCTGGATATCACGTTACGATGTACTCATTTTGCTCAAATAAGGTGTCTGTCGGATGAGTGTAAGGCTGGGTACCACGTTACTGTGTACTCATTTTGCTCAAATAAGGTGTCTGTCGTAGGAGTGTAAGCCTGCATATCACGTTACTATGTACTCATGTTGCTCAAATAAGGTGTCTGTCGGATGAGTGTTAGCCTGGACATCACGTGACTATGTACTGCTTTTGCTCTTTAATAATGTCTGTCCTAGGTGTGTAAGCCTGGATTTTACGTTACTATGTACTCATTTTGCTCAAATAAGGTGTCTGTCGGATGAGTGTAAGCCTGAGTATCACGTTACTATGTACTCATGTTGCTCAAATAAGGTGTCTGTCGGATGAGTGTAAGCCTGGGTATCACGTTACTATGTACTCATTTTGCTCAAATAATGTGTCTAGCGGAGGAGTGTAAGCCCAGATATCACGTGACTATGTACTCATTTTGCTCAATTAGGGTGTCTGTCGGAGGAGTGTAAGCCCAGATATCATGTGACTATTTACTCATTTTGCTCAACTAAGATGTCTGTCGGAGGAGTGTTGGTCCAGATATCACGTTACTATGTACTCATTTTGCTCAATTAAGGTGTCTGTCGGAGGAGTGTAAGCCCAGATATCACGTGACTAATTACTCATTTTGCTCAATTAAGGTGTCTGTCGGAGGAGTGTAAGCCCAGATATCACCTGACTATGTACTCATTTTGCTCAATTAAGATTTCTGTCGGAGGAGTGTAAGCCCAGATATCACGTTACTATGTACTAATTTTGTTCAATTAAGATTTCTGTCGGTGGAGTGTAAGCCCAGATATCACGTTACTATGTACTCATTTTGCTCAATTAAGATTTCTGTCGGAGGAGTGTAAGCCCAGATATCACCTGACTATGTACTCATTTTGCTCAATTAAGGTGTCTGTCGGAGGAGTGTAAGCCCAGATATCACCTGACTATGTACTCATTTTGCTCAATTAAGATTTCTGTCGGAGGGGTATAAGCCCAGATATCACGTTACTATGTACTCATGTTGCTCAAATAAGGTGTCTGTCGGATGAGTGTAAGCCTGGATATCACGTTACAATGTACTCATGTTGCTCAAATAAGGTGTCTGTCGGATGAGTGTAAGCCTGGGTATCACGTTACTATGTACTCATTTTGCTCAAATAATGTGTCTAGCGGAGGAGTGTAAGCCCAGGTATCACGTGACTATGTACTTATTTTGCTCAATTAAGGTGTCTGTCGGAGGAGTGTAAGCCCAGATATCACGTGACTATTTACTCATTTTGCTCAATTAAGGTGTCTGTCGGAGGAGTGTGAGCCTTGGTATCACGTTACTATGTACTCATTTTACTCAAATAATGTGTCTGTCGGAGGAGTGTAAGCCTGGATATCACGTTAGTATGTACTCATTTTGCTCAAATAATGTGTCTGTCGGAGGAGTGTAAGCCTGGGTATCACGTTACTATGTACTCATTTTGCTCAAATAATGTGTCTGTCGGAGGAGTGTAAGCCTGGATATCACGTTAATATGTACTCATTTTGCTCAAATAATGTGTCTGTGTGAGGAGTGTAAGCCTGGGTATCACGATAGTATGTACTCGTTTTGCTCAAATAATGTGTCTGTGTGAGGAGTGTAAGCCAGGGTATCACGTTAGTATTAACTCATTTTGCTCAAATAATGTGTCTGTGTGAGGAGTGTAAGCCTGGGTATCAGGTTAATATGTACTCATTTTGCTCAAATAATGTGTCTGTGTGAGGAGTGTAAGCCTGGGTATCACGTTAATATGTACTCATTTTGTTTAAATAATGTGTCTGTGTGAGGAGTGTAAGCCTGGGTATCACGTTAGTATGTACTCATTTTGCTCAAATAATGTGTCTGTGTGAGGAGTGTAAGCCTGGGTATCACGTTAGTATGTACTCATTTTGCTCAAATAATGTGTCTGTGTGAGGAGTGTAAGCATGGGTATCACGTTAATATGTACTCATTTTGCTCAAATAATGTGTCTGTGTGAGGAGTGTAAGCCTGGGTATCACGTTAGTATGTACTAGTTTTGCTCAAATAAGGTGTCTGTCGGATGAGTGTAAGCCTGGGTATCACGTTAGTATGTACTCATTTTGCTCAAATAAGGTGTCTGTCGGAGGAGTGTAAGCCTGGGTATCACGTTAATATGTACTCATTTTGCTCAAATAATGTGTCTGTGTGAGGAGTGTAAGCATGAGTATCACGTTAATATGTACTCATTTTGCTCAAATAATGTGTCTGTCGGATGAGTGTAAGCCTGGGTATCACGTTAGTATGTACTCATTTTGCTCAAATAATGTGTCTGTGTGAGGACTGTAAGCCTGGGTATCACGTTACTATGTACTCATTTTGCTAAAATAATGTGTCTGTCGGAGGAGTGTAAGCCTGGGTATCACGTTAGTATGTACTCATTTTGCTCAAATAATGTGTCTGTCGGATGAGTGTAAGCCTGGGTATCACGTTAGTATGTACTCATTTTGCTCAAATAATGTGTCTGTCGGAGGAGTGTAAGCCTGGGTATCACGTTACTATGTACACATTTTGCTCAAATAATGTGTCTGTCGGAAGAGTGTAAGCCTGGGTATCACGTTAGTATGTACTCATTTTGCTCAAATAATGTGTCTGTGTGAGGAGTGTAAGCCTGGGTATCACGTTACTATGTACTCATTTTGCTCAAATAATGTGTCTGTCGGATGAGTGTAAGCCTGGGTATCACGTTAGTATGTACTCATTTTGCTCAAATAATGTGTCTGTCGGAGGAGTGTAAGCCTGGGTATCACGTTAGTATGTACTCATTTTGCTCAAATAATGTGTCTGTGTGAGGAGTGTAAGCATGGGTATCACGTTAGTATGTACTCATTTTGCTCAAATAATGTGTCTGTGTGAGGAGTGTAAGCCTGGGTATCACGTTAATATGTACTCATTTTGCTCAAATAATGTGTCTGTGTGAGGAGTGTAAGCCTGGGTATCACGTTAATATGTACTCATTTTGCTCAAATAATGTGTCTGTGTGAGGAGTGTAAGCCTGGGTATCACGTTAGTATGTACTCATTTTGCGCAAATAATGTGTCTGTGTGAGGAGTGTAAGCCTGGGTATCACGTTAATATGTACTCATTTTGCTCAAATAATGTGTCTGTGTGAGGAGTGTAAGCCTGGGTATCACGTTAGTATGTACTCATTTTGCTCAAATAATGTGTCTGTGTGAGGAGTGTAAGCCTGGGTATCACGTTACGATGTACTCATTTTGCTCAAATAATGTGTCTGTGTGAGGAGTGTAAGCCTGGGTATCACGTTAATATGTACTCATTTTGCTCAAATAATGTGTCTGTGTGAGGAGTGTAAGCCTGAGTATCACGTTAGTATGTACTCATTTTGCTCAAATAATGTGTCTGTGTGAGGAGTGTAAGCCTGGGTATCACGTTAATATGTACTCATTTTGCTCAAATAATGTGTCTGTCGGAGGAGTGTAAGCCTGGGTATCACGTTAGTATGTACTCATTTTGCTCAAATAATGTGTCTGTCGGAGGAGTGTAAGCCTGGGTATCACGTTAATATGTACTCATTTTGCTCAAATAATGTGTCTGTGTGAGGAGTGTAAGCCTGGGTATCACGTTAATATGATCTCATTTTGCTCAAATAATGTGTCTGTGTGAGGAGTGTAAGCCTGGGTATCACGTTAGTATGTACTCATTTTGCTCAAATAATGTGTCTGTGTGAGGAGTGTAAGCCGGGGTATCACGTTAATATGTACTCATTTTGCTCAAATAATGTGTCTGTCGGAGGAGTGTAAGCCTGGGTATCACGTTAGTATGTACTCATTTTGCTCAAATAATGTGTCTGTCGGAGGAGTGTAATCCTGGGTATCACGTTAGTATGTACTCATTTTGCTCAAATAATGTGTCTGTGTGAGGAGTGTAAGCCTGGGTATTACGTTAGTATGTACTCATTTTGCTCAAATAATGTGTCTGTCGGAGGAGTGTAACCCTGGGTATCACGTTAGTATGTACTCATTTTGCTCAAATAATGTGTCTGTGTGAGGAGTGTAAGCCTGGGTATTACGTTAGTATGTACTCATTTTGCTCAAATAATGTGTCTGTGTGAGGAGTGTAAGCCTGGGTATCACGTTAATATGTACTCATTTTGCACAAATAATGTGTCTGTGTGAGGAGTGTAAGCCTGGGTATCACGTTAGTATGTACTCATTTTGCACAAATAATGTGTCTGTGTGAGGAGTGTAAGCCTGGGTATCACGTTAGTATGTACTCATTTTGCTCAAATAATGTGTCTGTGTGAGGAGTGTAAGCCTGGGTATCACGTTAATATGTACTCATTTTGCACAAATAATGTGTCTGTGTGAGGAGTGTAAGCCTGGGTATCACGTTAGTATGTACTCATTTTGCACAAATAATGTGTCTGTGTGAGGAGTGTAAGCCTGGGTATCACGTTAGTATGTACTCATTTTGCTCAAATAATGTGTCTGTCGGAGGAGTGTAAGCCTGGGTATCACGTTAGTATGTACTCATTTTGCTCAAATAATGTGTCTGTCGGAGGAGTGTAAGCCTGGGTATCACGTTAGTATGTACTCATTTTGCTCAAATAATGTGTCTGTAGGAGGAGTGTAAGCCTGGGTATCACGTTAGTATGTACTCATTTGCTCAAATAATGTGTCTGTGTGAGGAGTGTAAGCCTGGGTATCACGTTAGTATGTACTCATTTTGCTCAAATAATGTGTCTGTCGGAGGAGTGTAAGCCTGGGTATCACGTTAGTATGTACTCATTTTGCTCAAATAATGTGTCTGTCGGAGGAGTGTAAGCCTGGGTATCACGTTAGTGTGTACTCATTTTGCTCAAATAATGTGTCTGTCGGAGGAGTGTAAGCCTGGGTATCACGTTAGTATGTACTCATTTTGCTCAAATAATGTGTCTGTCGGAGGAGTGTAAGCCTGGGTATCACGTTAGTATGTACTCATTTTGCTCAAATAATGTGTCTGTGTGAGGAGTGTAAGCCTGGGTATCACGTTAGTATGTACTCATTTTGCTCAAATAATGTGTCTGTCGGAGGAGTGTAAGCCTGGGTATCACGTTAGTATGTACTCACTTTGCTCAAATAATGTGTCTGTGTGAGGAGTGTAAGCCTGGGTATCACGTTAGTATGTACTCATTTTGCTCAAATAATGTGTCTGTCGGAGGAGTGTAAGCCTGGGTATCACGTTAGTGTGTACTCATTTTGCTCAAATAATGTGTCTGTGTGAGGAGTGTAAGCCTGGGTATCACGTTAGTATGTACTCATTTTGCTCAAATAATGTGTCTGTGTGAGGAGTGTAAGCCTGGGTATCACGTTAATATGTACTCATTTTGCACAAATAATGTGTCTGTGTGAGGAGTGTAAGCCTGGGTATCACGTTAGTATGTACTCATTTTGCACAAATAATGTGTCTGTGTGAGGAGTGTAAGCCTGGGTATCACGTTAGTATGTACTCATTTTGCTCAAATAATGTGTCTGTCGGAGGAGTGTAAGCCTGGGTATCACGTTAGTATGTACTCATTTTGCTCAAATAATGTGTCTGTCGGAGGAGTGTAAGCCTGGGTATCACGTTAGTATGTACTCACTTTGCTCAAATAATGTGTCTGTGTGAGGAGTGTAAGCCTGGGTATCACGTTAGTATGTACTCATTTTGCTCAAATAATGTGTCTGTCGGAGGAGTGTAAGCCTGGGTATCACGTTAGTGTGTACTCATTTTGCTCAAATAATGTGTCTGTGTGAGGAGTGTAAGCCTGGGTATCACGTTAGTATGTACTCATTTTGCTCAAATAATGTGTCTGTGTGAGGAGTGTAAGCCTGTGTATCACGTTAGTATGTACTCATTTTGCTCAAATAATGTGTCCGTGTGAGGAGTGTAAGCCTGTATATCACTTTAATATGTACTAATTTTGCTCAAATAAGGTGTCTGTCCGATGAGTGTAAGCCTGGGTATCACGTTACTATGTACTCATTTTGCTCAAATAATGTGTCTGTCGGAGGAGTGTAAGCCTGGATATCACGTTACTATGTACTCATTTTGCTCAAATAAGGTGTCTGTCGGATGAGTGTAAGCCTGGGTATCACGTTAATATGTACTCATTTTGCTCAAATAAGATGTCTGTCGGAGGAGTGTAAGCCCAAATAACTCGTGACTATGTACTCATTTTGTTCAATTAAGTATTTTGTCGGAGGAGTGTAAGCCCAGATATCACGTTACTATGTACTCATTTTGTTCAATTAAGTATTTTGTCGGAGGAGTGTAAGCCCAGATAACTCGTGACTATGTACTCATTTTGTTCAATTAAGATGTCTGTGGGAGGAGTGTAAGCCCGGATATCACGTGACTATGTACACATTTTGTTCAATTAAGGTGTCTGTCGGAGGAGTGTAAGCCCAGATATCACGTGACTATGTACTCATTCTGCTCAAATAAGGTGTCTGTCGGAGGAGTGTAAGCCTGGATATCACGTGATTATGTACTCATTTTGCTCAATTAAGGTGTCTGTCCGAGGAGTGTAAGCCTGGATATCACGTGACTATGTACTCATTTTGCTCAAATAAGGTGTCTGTCCTAGGAGTGTAAGCCTGGATATCACGTGACTATGTACTCATTTTGCTCAATTAAGGTGTCTGTCTGAGGAGCGTAAGCTTGTGTATCACGCTACTATGTACTCAATTTTCTCAATTAAACTGTCTTTCGGAGGAGTGTCAGACTGGATATCACGTTACTATATACTTATTTTGCTCAATCAAAGTGTCTGCCCTAGGAGTGTAAGCCTGGATATCACGTTACTATGTACTCATTTCGCTCAAATAATGTGTCTGTCGGAGGAGTGTAAACCCGTATATCACGTTACTATGTACTCATTTTGCTCAAATAATGTGTCTGTCGGATGCAGTGTACGCCCGGATATCACGTTACTATTTACTCATTTTGCTCAAATAAGATGTCTGTCGGAGTAGTGCAAGCTTGGATGTCACGTTACTATGTACTCAGTTTGCTCAATTAAGGTGTCCGTTCGAGGAGTGTAAGCTTGGATATCACGTTATTATGTACTCATTTTGTTCAATTATGATGTCTGTCGGAGGGGTGTAACCTTGGATGTGACGTTACTATGTACTCATTTTGCTCAATTAAGATGTCTGTTGGAGGAGTGTAAGCTTGGATGTCACGTTACTATGTACTCATTTTGCTCAATTAAGATGTCTGTTGAAGGATTGTAAGCTTGGATGTCACGTTACTATGTACTCATTTTGCTCAATTAAGATGTCTGTTGGAGGAGTGTAAGCTTGGATGTCACGTTACTATGTACTCATTTTGCTCAATTAAGGTGTCCGTTCGAGGAGTGTAAGCCTGGATATCACGTTACTATGTACTCGTTTTGCTCAAATAAGATGTCTGTCGGAGGAGTGTAAAACTGGATATCACGTGATTATGTACTCATTTTGCTCAAATAAGATGTCTGTCGGAGGAGTGTAAGCCCAGATATCATGTGACTTTGTACTCATTTTGCTCAAATAAGATGTTTGTCGGAGGAGTGTAAACCCAGATATCACGTGACTTTGTACTCATTTTGCTCAAATAAGATGTCTGACGGAGGAGTGTAGGCCCAGATATCACGTGACTATGTACTCATTTTGCTCAAATAAGATGTCTGTCGGAGGAGTGTAAGCCCAGATATCACGTGACTATGTACTCATTTTGCTCAAAAACGATGTCTGTCGGAGGAATGTAAGCCCAGATATCACGTGACTATGTACTCATTTTGCTCAAATAGGATGTCTGTCGGAGGAGTGTAAGCCCAGATATCACGTGACTATGGACTCATTTTGCTCAATTATGGTGTCTGTCGGAGGAGTGTAAGCCCAGATATCACGTGACTATGTACTCATTTTGCTAAATTAAGGTGTCTGTCGGAGGAGTGTAAGCCCAGATATCACGTGAATATGTACTCATTTTGTTCAAATAAGATGTCTTTCGGAGGAGTGTAAGCCTGGATATCACGTTACTATGTACCTATTTTTCTCAAATAAAGTGTCTGTCGGATGAGTGTAAGCCTGGATATCACGTGACTATGTACTCATTTTGTTCAATTAAGATGTCTCTCGGGTGAGTGTAAGCCTGGATATCACGTTACTATGTACTCATTTTGCTCAAATATGGTGTCTGTCGGAGGAGTGTAAGCCAAGATATCACGTTACTATGTACACATTTTGCTCAAATAAGGTGTCTGTCGGATTAGTGTAAGCCTGGATATCACGTGACTATGTACTCATTTTGTTCAATTAAGATGTCTGTCGGAGGAGTGTAAGCCTGGATATCACGTTACTAAGTACTCATTTTGCTCAAATAAGGTGTCTGTCGGAGGAGTGTAAGCCCAGATATCACGTTACTATGTATACATTTTGCTCAAATAAGGTGTCTGTCGGATTAGTGTAAGCCTGGATATCACGTTACTATGTACTCATTTTGCTTAAATAGGGTGTCTGTCGGAGGAGTGTAAGCCTGGATATCACGTTACTATGTACTCATTTTGCTCAAATAAGGTGTCTGTCGGAGGAGTGTAAGCCTGGATATCACGTTACGATGTACTCATTTTGCTCAAATAAGGTGTCTGTCGGATGAGTGTAAGGCTGGGTACCACGTTACTGTGTACTCATTTTGCTCAAATAAGGTGTCTGTCGGAGGAGTGGAAGCCTGGATATCACGTTACTATGTACTCATTTTGCTCAAATAAAGTGTCTGTCGGTTGAGTGTAAGCCCGGATGTCACGTTACTATGTACTCATTTTGTTCAATTAAGATGTCTCTCAGAGGAGTGTAAGCCCAGATAATCACGTTACTATGTACTCATTTTGTTCAATTAATATGTCTGTCGGAGGAGTGTAAGCTCAGGTATCACGTTACTATGTACTCATTTTGCTCAATTAAGGTGTCTGTCGGAGGAGTGTAAGCCCGGATATCACGTGACTATGTACTCATTTTGCTCAAATAAGGTGTCTGTCGGAAGGAGTGTAAGCGCGGATATCACGTTACTATGTACTCATTTTGTTCAATTAAGATGTCTGTGGGAGGAGTGTAAGCCCGGATATCACGTGAATATGTACTCATTTTGTCCAATTAAGGTGTCTGTCGGAGCAGTGTAAGCCCAGATATCACGTTACTATGTACTCATTTTGCTCAATTAAGGTGTCTGTCTGACGAGTGTAAGCTTGTGTATCACGTTACTGTGTACTTATTTTGCTCGATTAAGGTGTCCGTTCGAAGAGTGTATGCCTAAATGTCACGTTACTATGTACTCATTTTGCTCAATAAAGGTGTCTATCGGAGGACTGTAAGCCTGGATAACACGTGATTATGTACTCATTTTGCTCAATTAGAATTTCTGTCCTAAGAGTGTGAGCTTGGATATCACGTTACCATGTACTCATTTTGCTCAATTAAGGTGTTTGTCGGAGGTGTGTAAGCCTGGATATCACGTGAATATGTACTCAATTTGCTCAAATAAGATGTCTGTCGGAGGAGTGTAAAACTGGATATCACGTGACTATGTACTCATTTTGCTCAAATAAGAAGTCTGTCGGAGAACTGTAGGCCCAGATGTCACGTGAGTAGTATTAGTCCCGGATGAGCCAATTGTTTTAACGATAATCCTGCCGCTAGGGGCGCTGGTGTCGCTAGTGTCGGTGCGTGCGACGGCGGCGGCGGTAAGTTTGAAAAGCGCCCTGAGCGTTAGGATTATCGTTAAATCGGTTGGCTCATCCGGGACGAGTTGAAAGAATTGAGGAAGTGACGTGGAGTGTTTTGATTGGTTCGTTAATTTGGGGTGGGAGATGGAGGAAGGGAGATGGAGGAGTATGGAGGTCGCGTGATGGAGAGGAATTGGGTGGCGAGGTGTTGTCTGTGCGGAGGTCGGTACTGAAAGAGGGGTAAAGATGGGGGGCGAGGGATAAAAAGTGTAACAGAAAGTGACGTGTGAAGTTGTGATTGGTGGGAGTAAGAAGTGATTTTATTGGTGGAAAGGAACAAATGAGAGTTGTTGATTGGTAGGAATAAGAGGGATTATGATTGGTGGAAAAGAAAAAGTTGTGGGAGTGGGGTATGTTGGAGGTGATGGGAAAGGTGAGTTTTGCTAGCAGCAAGATTTGCAAAAGCCTGTCTTGAACTGATCAGCAATTTTTGAACGTCGGATGGTAGTTTTCTTGAGTGGATAGAGAGATGGGGGCGATATGAGATGCGGTGGCGAAAATGGGGACTAGACAAGGTTGTTGAGACAAGAGGTTTAAGGACGAGGAAATTTGGAGGTTAGTGGTGAACACGGCGGTCGCAAGAGGTGGGGGTAAGGAGATGCAGTGGTGAGAATGGGAACTAAAAGAAGATGGGGGTAGCAAGAGTTTTAGAAGAGTAGATTTTGAGGTTAAAATAGTGGGAACTAAAAATGGCGGAGGGTCTACGACAAGGAGATGCGGTGAGAACTAAACAAGATGGCGGTCGCAAGAGGAGGGTAAGGAGATTTGAGGTTACAGTACGAAAACACGAAAGGATATATTCCTACGCCAAGCAGGTCCGAAAAATAATTATGCGTGTGGTACTTACCTGTTACCGGTGTGGATGCGTCACCAAAAGCGCGGCACGCGAGGCGGAAAAATAAAAGCAAACTGTTTTTGAAAATGCTTAACCAGCTTTAAGATCAACCAACATCACTACGCACTGATATACCTAGGTTTTTAAAGCGGTACAGACACCCTTTGCAGAGGCGTAATTTAACTATACCAAAAACCTGGTACTGGACCATCGTGATGGTCGCTAGCGTACGTAGGAGCAGGGTTCTCAAGCCGGTCGAAAGCGGTCAAAAACGTGTACGACGTAGGTGTTCGCAGTAGCTGCTGTCGAGTCAACCGTCGAGGTGTGAATAAACGAGATCTGTTCTCGCCGGCAATTTGGTTCGGAGATGTGAGCAGCGGCGAGGTGTTGTGTGTGCGGAGGTCGGGACTGAAAGAGGGAAAAGATGGGGAGCGAGGGATAAAAAGTGTAACAGAAAGTGACGTGTGAAGTTGTGATTGGTGGGAATAAGAAGTGATTTTATTGGTGGAAAGGAGCAAATGAAAGTTGCTGATTGGTAAGAATAAGAGAGGTTATGATTGGTGGAAAGAAAAAGGAATGGGGTATGTTGGAGGCGATGGGAAAGGTAAGTTTTGCTAGCAACAAGATTTGCAAAAGCCTGTCGTGAACTGATCAGCAATTTTTGAACGTTGGATGGTAGTTTTCTTGAGTGGATAGAGAGATGGGGCGATATGAGATGCGGTGGCGAAAATGGGAACTAAACAAGGTGGTTGAGACAAGAGGTTTAAGGACGAGGAAATTTGGAGGTTAGTGGTGAACATGGCGGTCGCAAGAGGTGGGGGTAAGGAGACGCGGTGGTGAGAATGGGAACTAAAAGAAGATGGCGGTAGCAAGAGGTTAGAAGAGTAGATTTTGAGGTTAAAATAGCGGGAACTAAAAATGGCGGAGGGTCTGCGACAAGGAGATGCGGTGAGAACTAAACAAGATGGCGGACGCAAGAGGAGGGTAAGGAGGTTTGAGGTTACAGTACCAAAACACGAAAGGATATATTCCTACGCCAAGCAGGTCCGAAAAATAATTATGCGTGTGTTACTTACCTGTTACCGGTGTGGATGCGTCACCAAAAGCGCGGCACGCGAGGCGGAAAAATAAAAGCAAACTGTTTTTGAAAATGCTTAACCAGCTTTAAGATCAACCAACATCACTACGCACTGATATACCTAGGTTTTTAAAGCGGTACAGACACCCTTTGCAGAGGCGTAATTTAACTATACCAAAACCTGGTACTGGACCATCGTGATGGTCGCTAGCGTACGTAGGAGCAGGGTTCTCAAGCCGGTCGAAAGCGGTCAAAAACGTGTACGACGTAGGTGTTGGCAGTAGCTGCTGCCGAGGCAACCGTCGAGGTGCGAATGAACGAGATCTGTTCTTGCAGGCAATCTGGTTGAGAGATGAGAGGCGCGGTGGTAAAAATGTGAACTAAATAAGATGGCGGAGGCACGAAGTTGAGGTTAAGGAGCGGCGAGGTGTTGACTGTGCGGCGGTTGGGGTCTGAAAGAGGGGGAAAGATGGCGAACGAGGGATAAAAAGTATAACAGAAAGTGACGTGTGAAGTTGTCATTGGTGGGAATAAGAAGTGATGTTATTGGTGGAAAGGAACAAATGAAAGTTGCTGATTGGCGAGAATAAGAGAGATTATGATTGGTGGAAAGAAAAAAAGGTGTGGGAGTGGGGTATGTTGGAGGTGATGGAAAAGGCAAGTTTTGCTACCAACAACATTTGCAAAAGCCTATCCAGAACTCATCAGCAATTTTAAATAACTAGTGTTTCGGGGGTTTTCTCTGGTTGGTAGACGAATGCAAGCTGTTTCTACCATACTTATATTATTCGTCTTTTTCCTTTTTTTTTTTTTAAAATGACTAGTTTTTTTTTTTTGGGGGAGTTTTCTGCGGATGGTAAACAAATGCAAGCTCTTTCTGCTTTTTCATAGGTTTTCCCTGGTTGGTAGGCGTTTTCTGTACTGGTTGACGAAGGCGTTTCTAATTTTGGAGGTTTTCTCAGGTTTTTAGCGGTTGTCCCTGCCCGGTAGGCAAATGATGAAGTTTTACCTTGTCGGCGCACGGATACTAGGCACGTACTGGCGCGCACACACACACACACACACACACACAGAGAGAGACAGACAGACACACAGACAGGCACACACACACGGACATGTTTCCAAAAATGCTTTTTTTTTTTTTTTTTTTTTTTTTTTTTTTGATTCAGGAGGTCTCAAAACGTGTATTTCCGGTGAAATCTCGGTATCGAATTTTTGGGCGGAATGCAATACTTCCCCTACTTACTATACGTAGTAGAGAAAGTAAAAAAGTATTGAAAAATTTAAGGAAATAACAAGCAATATCTCAAAAGTGTACTATCTTGTTTTCAAGGGTTTTCCAGATCGGTAAGCGTTAGAATACTCTTAGAGCTTTTTTCAGGTTTTTTAGCGGTTGTCCCTGGCCGGTAGGCAATTGATAAAGTTTTTCTATAACGTCGTCGTTTTGGCTTGTGGCGCACGGTTCCTAGGCACGTACTCGCGCGCGCGCACACACACACACACACACACACACACACTAAAATAGTAGCGTATAAAAAAAACTGATTTGTTACACTCACATAACTTTCTCTACTCTTGTACAATCTAATTGGTAGCTTTTAAGCGATAGTCAAATATTTTAACGCTGGTTGCTATGTGGCGAATTCCATTCTGTTTGCATGTTCAGGACATAAAAAAAATGAATAAACGAATTTGAGAAAAAGTATAAGTATTGGAAAATTTAAGGAAATAACAAGCAATATCTCGAAAACGGTTCACTCAACAAAAGAAACGTATATGACATAAGTTGTGTATTTTAACGCGATCTACATTTTTTGTGTAGTAAAATTTTGTCTATCTCTTATGGTTTACCAGTTATGCAAAAAAGTCGTTCACAATGAAGAATATTTTTGGAGACATTCCCAGAAAATTCGAGATATACATTTTATTTGACATGACAATATCTTAAACATATGATGTTTTAATCAAAATCGTTAGAGCCGTTTTTGAGAAAATTAAAATTTTCGAAAAATGTTCCATGTAAAGGGTAGTCTGGGGTGGGGGGATTTTCTTGAAAACCTTCGTGTCGCATCTCTGGAAGATACTGAACCTAAATACCAAGTTTGGTGTTTATCCGACTGTTCGTTTTCGAGTTATGCTGTTCACAGACACACAGACACACAGCCAGACACACACACGGACATGTTTCCAAAAAAGCTTTTTTTTTTTTGGATTCAGAGATTCTCAAAACATGTATTTCCAGTGAAATCTCGGTAACGAATTTTTGGGTGGAATGCAATACTTCCCCTACTTACTATACGTAGTAGAGAAAGTAAAAATGAATAACGCATTTGAGAAAAAGTATAAGTATTGGAAAATTTAAGGAAATAACAAGCAATATCTCGAAAATGGTTCACTCAACTAAAAAAAAATGTATATGACATAAATTGTGTATTTTAACGCGATCTACATTTTTTGTGTAGTAAAATTTTGGCTATCTCTTATGGTTTACCAGTTATGCATACTGAACCTAAATACCAAGTTTGGTGTTTATCCGACTGTTCGTTTTTGAGTTATGCTGTTCACAGACACACAGACGCACAGACAGACAGACACACAGACACACAGACAGACACACACACGGACATGTTTCCAAAAATGCTTTTTTTTTTCTGGATTCAGTGATTCTCAAAACATGTATTTCCAGTGAAATCTCGGTATCGAATTTTTGGGTGGAATGCAATACTTCCCCTACTTACTATACGTAGTAGAGAAAGTAAAAATGAATAACGCATTTGAGAAAAAGTATAAGTATTGGAAAATTTAAAGGAAATAACAAGCAATATCTCGAAAAACGGTTCACTCAACAAAATAAATGTATATGGCATAAGTTGTGTATTTTAACGCGATCTACATTTTTTGTGTAGCAAACTTTTGTCTATCTCTTACGGTTTATCAGTTATGAAAAAGTCGTTCACAATGAAGAATTCTTTTGGAGACATTCCCAGAAAATTCGAGATATACATTTCATTTCTCTCGACATTATCTTAAATATATGATATTTTCATCAAAATCGTTAGAGCCATTTTTTAATACAAAGAGAACGGGATTTCACAAGTGAAACAGTACTGTGATAACGATACCACTGAAACAAAAAAAAAAATCTGATGTGTAACACTCACATGACTTTCTCAACTCTTGTACAAAGTATTTTTACAAACGCTTATTCCCCATCTAGTTCATGTTAATCGAGATAAACATTTGCAAAATCTATTTTATTGCTAATTTTCTTGTATAAAAAAAAAAATCTGATGTGTAACACTCACATGACGTTCTCTACTCTTGTACAAAGTATTTTTACAAACGCTTATGCTCCATCTAGTTCATGTTAATCGAGATAAACATTTGCAAACTCTATTTTATTGCTAATTTTCTTGTAGATGTAGGGGAAAATATATTTACAAGGGGAATATAGAAAAACAGTACCCTTTAAGCACATACATATCTCTTAATAGCTGGTTGCTATGTGCAACACCATTCTTTTTGCCACAGATTAATACTGTTTGCATATCAAAGACAAAAAAAAAATGAATAACGAAGTCCCATTTGAGAAAATAAATATTGGAAAATTAACAAACAATATCTCGAAAACGGTTCACTCAACAACAAAAATGTATATTACATAAGATGTGTATTTTAACGCGATCTACATTTTTTGTGTAGTAAAATTTTGTCTATCTCTTACGGTTTTTCAGTTATGAAAAAGACGTTCACAATGAAGAATACTTTTGGAGACATTCCCAGAAAATTCGAGATATACATTTCATTTCTCACGACATTATATTAAACATACGATATTTTTCATCAAAATCGTTAGAGCCATTTTTTTTAATACAAAGAGAACGGGATTTCACAAGTGAAACAGTACTGTGATAACGATACCAACAAAACTAATTATTATTCACCCACTGAAACACATAAAAAAAATCTGATGTGTAACACTCACATGACTTTTCTCATCTCTTGTACAAAGTATTTTTACAAACGCTTATTCCCCATCTAGTTCATGTTAATCGAGATAAACATTTGCAAACTCTGTTTTATTGCTAATTTTGTTGTAGATGTAGGGAAAATATATTTACAAGGGGAATATAGAAAAACAGTAGCCTTTAAGCACATACATATCTCTTAATAGCTGGTTGCTATGTGCAGTACCATTCTTTTTGCCACAGATTAATACTCTTTGCATATCAAAGACAAAAAAAAAAAAATGAATAACGAATTCCCATTTGAGAAAATAACTATTGGAAAATTTAAGTAAATAACAAGCAATATCTCGAAAACGGTTCACTCAACAATAAAGATGTATATGACATAAGTTGTGTATTTTAACGCGATCTACATACTTTCGTACTCACCTATAAGATATAGAGGGTAGAGGTCGTACGAACGTAGCACTTTGAGAATCTATATTCAACAGTTGGTGTTACTCCTTAGAAAGGAAGTATCTGCTGATTTTTATTTAATTCTTTACATTTTACATAACACGTATGCACTGGCACAACACAAAAGCACTACACACAATACTCAGTTTTAATATTTGCACTAATAACATCAGGAATAACTGAAGTCTGCAAACAGTCATTTCCCATGTGCAGCCTTACGTACAGAAAACGTGTGTGGCTGATCTATGTGTAAAAAGAGCCTGAGAGCGGATGTACGTCAGCGGTAAAATCTTTTAAATGCATTTTTATTGGCGATGGTAGAAATCGTGCAGTGGTGGATCGTGAAAATTCATATAAATGGATGTATCACCTCATAATAAGCCTCTATATACCAAGAATATTGAGTTTTTAAAAAGTCAGCAACTGTACCTGTGTTTCTATACGTGAACGTCAGATGGCAGCTTCGATACGTGTCCACGGAGACCTTAGTGCTAGGCAACTGTACCTCTGTTTCTATACGTGAACGGCAGATTGCAGCTTCGATACGTGTCCACGGAGACCTTAGTGCTAGGCAACTGTACCTCTGTTTCTATACGTGAACGGCAGATTGCAGCTTCGATACGTGTCCACGGAGACCTTAGTGCTAGGCAACTGCACCTCTGTTTCTATACGTGAACGGCAGATTGCAGCTTCGATACGTGTCCACGGAGACCTTAGCGCTAGGCAACTGCACCTCTGTTTCTATACGTGAACGGCAGATTGCAGCTTCGATACGTGTCCACGGAGACCTTAGTGCTAGGCAACTGTACCTCTGTTTCTATACGTGAACGGCAGATTGCAGCTTCGATACGTGTCCACGGAGACCTTAGTGCTTGGCAACTGCACCTCTGTTTCTATACGTGAACGGCAGATTGCAGCTTCGATACGTGTCCACGGAGACCTTAGTGCTAGGCAACTGCACCTCTGTTTCTATACGTGAACGGCAGATTGCAGCTTCGATACGTGTCCACGGAGACCTTAGTGCTAGGCAACTGCACCTCTGTTTCTATACGTGAACGGCAGATTGCAGCTTCAATACGTGTACACGGAGACCTTAGTGCTAGGGAACTGCACCTCTGTTTGTATACGTGAACGGCAGATTGCAGCTTCAATACGTGTACACGGAGACCTTAGTGCTAGGCAGCTGTACCTCTGTTTCTATACGTGAACGGCAGATTGCAGCTTCGATACGTGTCCACGGAGATCTTAGTGCTAGGCAGCTATACCTGTTTCTATACGTCAACGGCAGATTGCAGCTTCGATACGTGTTCACGGAGACCTTAGTGCTAGGCAACTGTACCTGTGTTTCTATACGTGTCCACGGAGACCTTAGTGCTAGACAACTGTACCTCTGTTTCTATACGTGAACGGCAGATTGCAGCTTCAATACGTGTCCACGGAGACCTTAGTGCTAGTGCTAGGCAACTATACCTCTGTTTCTATACGTGAACGGCAGATTGCAGGTTCGATACGTGTCCACGGAGATCTTAGTGCTAGGCAACTATACCTGTTTCTATACGTGAACGGCAGATTGCAGCTTCGATACGTGTCCACGGAGACCTTAGTGCTAGGCAACTGTACCTGTGTTTCTATACGTGAACGTCAGATGGCAGCTTCGATACGTGTCCACGGAGACCTTAGTGTTAGGCAACTGTACCTCTGTTTCTATACGTGAACGGCAGATTGCAGCTTCGATACGTGTCCACGGAGACCTTTCGCTTCAGGTGACAAAATAACACTAGGCACTTGTGTGCCGTGGTGTAAGCCGCAATCACGGTATTGGTAGCGTGGATCTCCTTGGGGCTCTCCTCGGAGTTACCTCAACACCACGTACATGACCTGGTTCGTCACGGGTACGCAGGTCTGCACTACCACTTCCTCGGCGTTGAGCAGGCCCAGGAGGCGATCGTACCGGTACACCAGCTAGCACGTGGACATGTTATCGCGCTGTGGTGTTGCGTGTGCGAGGTATGGAAACTCAAGGACGCAAAACATGCACGACCGAGGGTTAAAAAGCAGAACAAGTAGTGACGTGGAGCGTTGTGATTGGTGTAAATAAGACGATCTCTGATAGGTGGACAAATTGAAATAACGTGATGTGATAGGCGAAAATAAAATCAAAGGTGATTGGATGAAAAATGACGAGAAGGAATTAGCGGTGAATTTGTGAACTAAGATGGCGAAGATTTTTTTTTTTTTAAAAAAAAGGATAATATAAGTACGGCAACTGTAACGGTTTACGGCAAACGCGCGCCGCGCAATGCGTCACGCCCGGGCAATAAAACAAAAATCATATTGAGCAAGATGCCCGGCGTGACGCATTGCGCGGCGCGCGTTTGCCGTAAACCGTTACAGTTGCCGTACTTATATTATCCTTTTTTTTAAAAAAAAAAAAATCTTCGCCATCTTAGTTCACAAATTCACCGCTAATTCCTTCTCGTCATTTTTCATCCAATCACCTTTGATTTTATTTTCGCCTATCACATCACGTTATTTCAATTTGTCCACCTATCAGAGATCGTCTTATTTACACCAATCACAACGCTCCACGTCACTACTTGTTCTGCTTTTTAACCCTCGGTCGTGCATGTTTTGCGTCCTTGAGTTTCCATACCTCGCACACGCAACACCACAGCGCGATAACATGTCCACGTGCTAGCTGGTGTACCGGTACGATCGCCTCCTGGGCCTGCTCAACGCCGAGGAAGTGGTAGTGCAGACCTGCGTACCCGTGACGAACCAGGTCATGTACGTGGTGTTGAGGTAACTCCGAGGAGAGCCCCAAGGAGATCCACGCTACCAATACCGTGATTGCGGCTTACACCACGGCACACAAGTGCCTAGTGTTATTTTGTCACCTGAAGCGAAAGGTCTCCGTGGACACGTATCGAAGCTGCAATCTGCCGTTCACGTATAGAAACAGAGGTACAGTTGCCTAACACTAAGGTCTCCGTGGACACGTATCGAAGCTGCCATCTGACGTTCACGTATAGAAACACAGGTACAGTTGCCTAGCACTAAGGTCTCCGTGGACACGTATCGAAGCTGCAATCTGCCGTTCACGTATAGAAACAGGTATAGTTGCCTAGCACTAAGATCTCCGTGGACACGTATCGAACCTGCAATCTGCCGTTCACGTATAGAAACAGAGGTATAGTTGCCTAGCACTAGCACTAAGGTCTCCGTGGACACGTATTGAAGCTGCAATCTGCCGTTCACGTATAGAAACAGAGGTACAGTTCACGTATAGAAACACAGGTACAGTTGCCTAGCACTAAGGTCTCCGTGAACACGTATCGAAGCTGCAATCTGCCGTTGACGTATAGAAACAGGTATAGCTGCCTAGCACTAAGATCTCCGTGGACACGTATCGAAGCTGCAATCTGCCGTTCACGTATAGAAACAGAGGTACAGCTGCCTAGCACTAAGGTCTCCGTGTACACGTATTGAAGCTGCAATCTGCCGTTCACGTATACAAACAGAGGTGCAGTTCCCTAGCACTAAGGTCTCCGTGTACACGTATTGAAGCTGCAATCTGCCGTTCACGTATAGAAACAGAGGTGCAGTTGCCTAGCACTAAGGTCTCCGTGGACACGTATCGAAGCTGCAATCTGCCGTTCACGTATAGAAACAGAGGTGCAGTTGCCTAGCACTAAAGTCTCCGTGGACACGTATCGAAGCTGCAATCTGACGTTCACGTATAGAAACAGAGGTGCAGTTGCCTAGCACTAAGGTCTCCGTGGACACGTATCGAAGCTGCAATCTGCCGTTCACGTATAGAAACAGAGGTGCAGTTGCCTAGCACTAAGGTCTCCGTGGATACGTATCGAAGCTGCAATCTGCCGTTCACGTATAGAAACAGAGGTGCAGTTGCCTAGCACTAAGGTCTCCGTGGACACGTATCGAAGCTGCAATCTGCCGTTCACGTATAGAAACAGAGGTGCAGTTGCCTAGCACTAAGGTCTCCGTGGACACGTATCGAAGCTGCAATCTGCCGTTCACGTATAGAAACAGAGGTACAGTTGCCTAGCACTAAGGTCTCCGTGGACACGTATCGAAGCTGCAATCTGCCGTTCACGTATAGAAACAGAGGTGCAGTTGCCTAGCGCTAAGGTCTCCGTGGACACGTATCGAAGCTGCAATCTGCCGTTCACGTATAGAAACAGAGGTGCAGTTGCCTAGCACTAAAGTCTCCGTGGACACGTATCGAAGCTGCAATCTGCCGTTCACGTATAGAAACAGAGGTACAGTTGCCTAGCACTAAGGTCTCCGTGGACACGTATCGAAGCTGCAATCTGCCGTTCACGTATAGAAACAGAGGTACAGTTGCCTAGCACTAAGGTCTCCGTGGACACGTATCGAAGCTGCCATCTGACGTTCACGTATAGAAACACAGGTACAGTTGCTGACTTTTTAAAAACTCAATATTCTTGGTATATAGAGGCTTATTATGAGGTGATACATCCATTTATATGAATTTTCACGATCCACCACTGCACGATTTCTACCATCGCCAATAAAAATGCATTTAAAAGATTTTACCGCTGACGTACATCCGCTCTCAGGCTCTTTTTACACATAGATCAGCCACACACGTTTTCTGTACGTAAGGCTGCACATGGGAAATGACTGTTTGCAGACTTCAGTTATTCCTGATGTTATTAGTGCAAATATTAAAACTGAGTATTGTGTGTAGTGCTTTTGTGTTGTGCCAGTGCATACGTGTTATGTAAAATGTAAAGAATTAAATAAAAATCAGCAGATACTTCCTTTCTAAGGAGTAACACCAACTGTTGAATATAGATTCTCAAAGTGCTACGTTCGTACGACCTCTACCCTCTATATCTTATAGGTGAGTACGAAAGTATGTAGATCGCGTTAAAATACACAACTTATGTCATATACATCTTTATTGTTGAGTGAACCGTTTTCGAGATATTGCTTGTTATTTACTTAAATTTTCCAATAGTTATTTTCTCAAATGGGAATTCGTTATTCATTTTTTTTTTTTTGTCTTTGATATGCAAAGAGTATTAATCTGTGGCAAAAAGAATGGTACTGCACATAGCAACCAGCTATTAAGAGATATGTATGTGCTTAAAGGCTACTGTTTTTCTATATTCCCCTTGTAAATATATTTTCCCTACATCTACAACAAAATTAGCAATAAAACAGAGTTTGCAAATGTTTATCTCGATTAACATGAACTAGATGGGGAATAAGCGTTTGTAAAAATACTTTGTACAAGAGATGAGAAAAGTCATGTGAGTGTTACACATCAGATTTTTTTTATGTGTTTCAGTGGGTGAATAATAATTAGTTTTGTTGGTATCGTTATCACAGTACTGTTTCACTTGTGAAATCCCGTTCTCTTTGTATTAAAAAAAATGGCTCTAACGATTTTGATGAAAAATATCGTATGTTTAATATAATGTCGTGAGAAATGAAATGTATATCTCGAATTTTCTGGGAATGTCTCCAAAAGTATTCTTCATTGTGAACGTCTTTTTCATAACTGAAAAACCGTAAGAGATAGACAAAATTTTACTACACAAAAAATGTAGATCGCGTTAAAATACACATCTTATGTAATATACATTTTTGTTGTTGAGTGAACCGTTTTCGAGATATTGTTTGTTAATTTTCCAATATTTATTTTCTCAAATGGGACTTCGTTATTCATTTTTTTTTTGTCTTTGATATGCAAACAGTATTAATCTGTGGCAAAAAGAATGGTGTTGCACATAGCAACCAGCTATTAAGAGATATGTATGTGCTTAAAGGGTACTGTTTTTCTATATTCCCCTTGTAAATATATTTTCCCCTACATCTACAAGAAAATTAGCAATAAAATAGAGTTTGCAAATGTTTATCTCGATTAACATGAACTAGATGGAGCATAAGCGTTTGTAAAAATACTTTGTACAAGAGTAGAGAACGTCATGTGAGTGTTACACATCAGATTTTTTTTTTATACAAGAAAATTAGCAATAAAATAGATTTTGCAAATGTTTATCTCGATTAACATGAACTAGATGGGGAATAAGCGTTTGTAAAAATACTTTGTACAAGAGTTGAGAAAGTCATGTGAGTGTTACACATCAGATTTTTTTTTTTGTTTCAGTGGTATCGTTATCACAGTACTGTTTCACTTGTGAAATCCCGTTCTCTTTGTATTAAAAAATGGCTCTAACGATTTTGATGAAAATATCATATATTTAAGATAATGTCGAGAGAAATGAAATGTATATCTCGAATTTTCTGGGAATGTCTCCAAAAGAATTCTTCATTGTGAACGACTTTTTCATAACTGATAAACCGTAAGAGATAGACAAAAGTTTGCTACACAAAAAATGTAGATCGCGTTAAAATACACAACTTATGCCATATACATTTATTTTGTTGAGTGAACCGTTTTTCGAGATATTGCTTGTTATTTCCTTTAAATTTTCCAATACTTATACTTTTTCTCAAATGCGTTATTCATTTTTACTTTCTCTACTACGTATAGTAAGTAGGGGAAGTATTGCATTCCACCCAAAAATTCGATACCGAGATTTCACTGGAAATACATGTTTTGAGAATCACTGAATCCAGAAAAAAAAAAGCATTTTTGGAAACATGTCCGTGTGTGTGTCTGTCTGTGTGTCTGTGTGTCTGTCTGTCTGTGCGTCTGTGTGTCTGTGAACAGCATAACTCAAAAACGAACAGTCGGATAAACACCAAACTTGGTATTTAGGTTCAGTATGCATAACTGGTAAACCATAAGAGATAGCCAAAATTTTACTACACAAAAAATGTAGATCGCGTTAAAATACACAATTTATGTCATATACATTTTTTTTTAGTTGAGTGAACCATTTTTGAGATATTGCTTGTTATTTCCTTAAATTTTCCAATACTTATACTTTTTCTCAAATGCGTTATTCATTTTTACTTTCTCTACTACGTATAGTAAGTAGGGGAAGTATTGCATTCCACCCAAAAATTCGTTACCGAGATTTCACTGGAAATACATGTTTTGAGAATCTCTGAATCCAAAAAAAAAAAAAGCTTTTTTGGAAACATGTCCGTGTGTGTGTCTGGCTGTGTGTCTGTGTGTCTGTGAACAGCATAACTCGAAAACGAACAGTCGGATAAACACCAAACTTGGTATTTAGGTTCAGTATCTTCCAGAGATGCGACACGAAGGTTTTCAAGAAAATCCCCCCACCCCAGACTACCCTTTACATGGAACATTTTTCGAAAATTTTAATTTTCTCAAAAACGGCTCTAACGATTTTGATTAAAACATCATATGTTTAAGATATTGTCATGTCAAATAAAATGTATATCTCGAATTTTCTGGGAATGTCTCCAAAAATATTCTTCATTGTGAACGACTTTTTTGCATAACTGGTAAACCATAAGAGATAGACAAAATTTTACTACACAAAAAATGTAGATCGCGTTAAAATACACAACTTATGTCATATACGTTTCTTTTGTTGAGTGAACCGTTTTCGAGATATTGCTTGTTATTTCCTTAAATTTTCCAATACTTATACTTTTTCTCAAATTCGTTTATTCATTTTTTTTATGTCCTGAACATGCAAACAGAATGGAATTCGCCACATAGCAACCAGCGTTAAAATATTTGACTATCGCTTAAAAGCTACCAATTAGATTGTACAAGAGTAGAGAAAGTTATGTGAGTGTAACAAATCAGTTTTTTTTATACGCTACTATTTTAGTGTGTGTGTGTGTGTGTGTGTGTGTGTGTGTGTGCGCGCGCGCGAGTACGTGCCTAGGAACCGTGCGCCACAAGCCAAAACGACGACGTTATAGAAAAACTTTATCAATTGCCTACCGGCCAGGGACAACCGCTAAAAAACCTGAAAAAAGCTCTAAGAGTATTCTAACGCTTACCGATCTGGAAAACCCTTGAAAACAAGATAGTACACTTTTGAGATATTGCTTGTTATTTCCTTAAATTTTTCAATACTTTTTTACTTTCTCTACTACGTATAGTAAGTAGGGGAAGTATTGCATTCCGCCCAAAAATTCGATACCGAGATTTCACCGGAAATACACGTTTTGAGACCTCCTGAATCAAAAAAAAAAAAAAAAAAAAAAAAAAGCATTTTTGGAAACATGTCCGTGTGTGTGTGCCTGTCTGTGTGTCTGTCTGTCTCTCTCTGTGTGTGTGTGTGTGTGTGTGTGTGTGTGTGCGCGCCAGTACGTGCCTAGTATCCGTGCGCCGACAAGGTAAAACTTCATCATTTGCCTACCGGGCAGGGACAACCGCTAAAAACCTGAGAAAACCTCCAAAATTAGAAACGCCTTCGTCAACCAGTACAGAAAACGCCTACCAACCAGGGAAAACCTATGAAAAAGCAGAAAGAGCTTGCATTTGTTTACCATCCGCAGAAAACTCCCCCAAAAAAAAAAAAACTAGTCATTTTAAAAAAAAAAAAAGGAAAAAGACGAATAATATAAGTATGGTAGAAACAGCTTGCATTCGTCTACCAACCAGAGAAAACCCCCGAAACACTAGTTATTTAAAATTGCTGATGAGTTCTGGATAGGCTTTTGCAAATGTTGTTGGTAGCAAAACTTGCCTTTTCCATCACCTCCAACATACCCCACTCCCACACCTTTTTTTCTTTCCACCAATCATAATCTCTCTTATTCTCGCCAATCAGCAACTTTCATTTGTTCCTTTCCACCAATAACATCACTTCTTATTCCCACCAATGACAACTTCACACGTCACTTTCTGTTATACTTTTTATCCCTCGTTCGCCATCTTTCCCCCTCTTTCAGACCCCAACCGCCGCAAGTCAACACCTCGCCGCTCCTTAACCTCAACTTCGTGCCTCCGCCATCTTATTTAGTTCACATTTTTACCACCGCGCCTCTCATCTCTCAACCAGATTGCCTGCAAGAACAGATCTCGTTCATTCGCACCTCGACGGTTGCCTCGGCAGCAGCTACTGCCAACACCTACGTCGTACACGTTTTTGACCGCTTTCGACCGGCTTGAGAACCCTGCTCCTACGTACGCTAGCGACCATCACGATGGTCCAGTACCAGGTTTTGGTATAGTTAAATTACGCCTCTGCAAAGGGTGTCTGTACCGCTTTAAAAACCTAGGTATATCAGTGCGTAGTGATGTTGGTTGATCTTAAAGCTGGTTAAGCATTTTCAAAAACAGTTTGCTTTTATTTTTCCGCCTCGCGTGCCGCGCTTTTGGTGACGCATCCACACCGGTAACAGGTAAGTAACACACGCATAATTATTTTTCGGACCTGCTTGGCGTAGGAATATATCCTTTCGTGTTTTGGTACTGTAACCTCAAACCTCCTTACCCTCCTCTTGCGTCCGCCATCTTGTTTAGTTCTCACCGCATCTCCTTGTCGCAGACCCTCCGCCATTTTTAGTTCCCGCTATTTTAACCTCAAAATCTACTCTTCTAACCTCTTGCTACCGCCATCTTCTTTTAGTTCCCATTCTCACCACCGCGTCTCCTTACCCCCACCTCTTGCGACCGCCATGTTCACCACTAACCTCCAAATTTCCTCGTCCTTAAACCTCTTGTCTCAACCACCTTGTTTAGTTCCCATTTTCGCCACCGCATCTCATATCGCCCCATCTCTCTATCCACTCAAGAAAACTACCATCCAACGTTCAAAAATTGCTGATCAGTTCACGACAGGCTTTTGCAAATCTTGTTGCTAGCAAAACTTACCTTTCCCATCGCCTCCAACATACCCCATTCCTTTTTCTTTCCACCAATCATAACCTCTCTTATTCTTACCAATCAGCAACTTTCATTTGCTCCTTTCCACCAATAAAATCACTTCTTATTCCCACCAATCACAACTTCACACGTCACTTTCTGTTACACTTTTTATCCCTCGCTCCCCATCTTTTCCCTCTTTCAGTCCCGACCTCCGCACACACAACACCTCGCCGCTGCTCACATCTCCGAACCAAATTGCCGGCGAGAACAGATCTCGTTTATTCACACCTCGACGGTTGACTCGACAGAAGCTACTGCGAACACCTACGTCGTACACGTTTTTGACCGCTTTCGACCGGCTTGAGAACCCTGCTCCTACGTACGCTAGCGACCATCACGATGGTCCAGTACCAGGTTTTTGGTATAGTTAAATTACGCCTCTGCAAAGGGTGTCTGTACCGCTTTAAAAACCTAGGTATATCAGTGCGTAGTGATGTTGGTTGATCTTAAAGCTGGTTAAGCATTTTCAAAAACAGTTTGCTTTTATTTTTCCGCCTCGCGTGCCGCGCTTTTGGTGACGCATCCACACCGGTAACAGGTAAGTACCACACGCATAATTATTTTTCGGACCTGCTTGGCGTAGGAATATATCCTTTCGTGTTTTCGTACTGTAACCTCAAATCTCCTTACCCTCCTCTTGCGACCGCCATCTTGTTTAGTTCTCACCGCATCTCCTTGTCGTAGACCCTCCGCCATTTTTAGTTCCCACTATTTTAACCTCAAAATCTACTCTTCTAAAACTCTTGCTACCCCCATCTTCTTTTAGTTCCCATTCTCACCACTGCATCTCCTTACCCCCACCTCTTGCGACCGCCGTGTTCACCACTAACCTCCAAATTTCCTCGTCCTTAAACCTCTTGTCTCAACAACCTTGTCTAGTCCCCATTTTCGCCACCGCATCTCATATCGCCCCCATCTCTCTATCCACTCAAGAAAACTACCATCCGACGTTCAAAAATTGCTGATCAGTTCAAGACAGGCTTTTGCAAATCTTGCTGCTAGCAAAACTCACCTTTCCCATCACCTCCAACATACCCCACTCCCACAACTTTTTCTTTTCCACCAATCATAATCCCTCTTATTCCTACCAATCAACAACTCTCATTTGTTCCTTTCCACCAATAAAATCACTTCTTACTCCCACCAATCACAACTTCACACGTCACTTTCTGTTACACTTTTTATCCCTCGCCCCCCATCTTTACCCCTCTTTCAGTACCGACCTCCGCACAGACAACACCTCGCCACCCAATTCCTCTCCATCACGCGACCTCCATACTCCTCCATCTCCCTTCCTCCATCTCCCACCCCAAATTAACGAACCAATCAAAACACTCCACGTCACTTCCTCAATTCTTTCAACTCGTCCCGGATGAGCCAACCGATTTAACGATAATCCTAACGCTCAGGGCGCTTTTCAAACTTACCGCCGCCGCCGTCGCACGCACCGACACTAGCGACACCAGCGCCCCTAGCGGCAGGATTATCGTTAAAACAATTGGCTCATCCGGGACTAATACTACTCACGTGACTATGTACTCATTTTGCTCAAATAAGATGTCTGTCGGAGGAGTGTAAGCCCAGATATCACGTGAATATGTACTCATTTTACTCAAATAAGATGTCTGTCGGAGGAGTGTAAGCCCAGATATCACGTGACTATGTACTCATTTTGCTCAATTAAGGTGTCTCTCGGAGGAGCGTAAGCCCAGATATCACTTGACTATGTACTCATTTTGCTCAAAAAAGATGTTTGTCGGAGGAGTGTAAGCCCAGATATCACGTGACTATGTACTCATTTTGCTCAATTAAGGTGTCTGTCGGAGGAGTGCAAGCCCAGATATTCCTGACTATGTACTCATTTTGCTCAATTAAGATTTCTGTCGGAGGAGTGTAAGCCTGGATATCACCTGACTATGTACTCATTTTGGTCAATTAAGCTGTCTGTCGGAGGAGTGTATGCCTGGATATCACGTTACGATGTACTCATTTTGCTCAAATAAGGTGTCTGTCGGAGGAGTGTAAGCCTGGATATCACGTGACTATGTACTCATTTTGCTCAATTAAGGTGTCTGTCGGAGGAGTGTAAGCCCAGATATCACGTGACTATTTACTCATTTTGCTCAACTAAGATGTCTGTCGAAGGAGTGTTAGCCCAGATATCACGTGACTATGTACTCATTTTGCTCAATTAAGGTGTCTCTCGGAGGAGCGTAAGCCCAGATATCACTTGACTATGTACTCATTTTGCTCAATTAAGGTGTCTGTCGGAGGAGTGTAAGCCCAGATATCACGTGACTATGTACTCATTTTGCTAAAATAAGATGTCTGTCGGAGGAGTGTAAGCCCAGATATCACGTGACTATGTACTCATTTTGCTCAATTAAGGTGTCTGTCGGAGGAGTGTAAGCCCAGATATCACGTGACTATTTACTCATTTTGCTCAACTAAGATGTCTGTCGAAGGAGTGTTAGCCCAGATATCACGTGACTATGTACTCATTTTGCTCAAATAAGGTGTCTCTCGGAGGAGCGTAAGCCCAGATATCACTTGACTATGTACTTATTTTGCTCAAAAAAGATGTTTGTCGGAGGAGTGTAAGCCCAGATATCACGTGACTATGTACTCATTTTGCTCAATTAAGGTGTCTGTTGGAGGAGTGTAAGCCCAGATATTCCTGACTATGTACTCATTTTGCTCAATTAAGATTTCTGTCGGAGGAGTGTAAGCCTGGATATCACCTGACTATGTACTCGTTTTGGTCAATTAAGCTGTCTGTCGGAGGAGTGTAAGCCTGGATATCACGTTACGATGTACTCATTTTGCTCAAATAAGGTGTCTGTCGGAGGAGTGTAAGCCTGGATATCACGTTACTATGTACTCATTTTGCTCAATTAAGATGTCTGTCGAATGAGTGTTAGCCTGGACATCACGTGACTATGTACTGCTTTTGCTCTTTTATAATGTCTGTCCTAGGTGTGTAAGCCTGGATTTTACGTTAGTATGTACTCATTTTGCTCAAATAAGGTGTCTGTCGGATGAGTGTAAGCCTGGGTATCACGTTACTATGTACTCATTTTGCTCAAATAATGTGTCTGTGTGAGGAGTGTAAGCCTGGATATCACGTTACTATGTACTCATTTTGCTCAAATAAGATGTCTTTCGGAGGAGTGTAAGCCTGGATATCACGTTACTATGTACTTATTTTGCTGAAATAAAGCGTCTGTCGGATGAGTGTAAGCCTGGATATCACGTGGCTATGTACTCATTTTGTTCAATTAAGATGTCTGTCGGAGGAGTGTAAGCCCAGATATCACGTTACTATGTACTCATTTTGCTCAAATAAGGTGTCTGTCGGATAAGTGTAAGCCTGGATATCACGTTACTATGTACTCATTTTGCTCAAATAAGGTGTCTGTCGGAGGAGTGTAAGCCCAGATATAGCGTTACTATGTACTCATTTTGCTCAATTAAGGTGTCTGTCTGACGAGTGTAAGCTTGTGTATCACGTTACTGTGTACTTATTTTGCTCGATTAAGGTGTCCGTTCGAAGAGTGTAAGCCTAAATGTCACGTTACTATGTACTCATTTTGCTCAATAAAGGTGTCTATCGGAAGACTGTAAGCCTGGATAACACGTGATTATGTACTCATTTTGCTCAATTAGAATTTCTGTCCTAAGAGTGTGAGCTTGGATATCACGTTACCATGTACTCATTTTGCTCAATTAAGGTGTTTGTCGGAGGTGTGTAACCCTGGATATCACGTGAATATGTACTCAATTTGCTCAAATAAGATGTCTGTCGGAGGAGTGTAATACTGGATATCACGTGACTATGTACTCATTTTGCTCAAATAAGAAGTCTGTCGGAGAACTGTAGGCCCAGATATCACGTGACTATGTACTCATTTTGCTCAAATAAGATGTCTGTCGGAGGAGTGTAAGCCCAGATATCACGTGAATATGTACTCATTTTACTCAAATAATATGTCTGTCGGAGGAGTCTAAGCCCAGATATCACGTGACTATGTACTCATTTTGCTAAAATAAGATGTCTGTCGGAGGAGTGTAAGCCCAGATATCACGTGACTATGTACTCATTTTGCTCAATTAAGGTGTCTGTCGGAGGAGTGTAAGCCCAGATATCACGTGACTATTTACTCATATTGCTCAACTAAGATGTCTGTCGGAGGAGTGTTAGCCCAGATATCACCTGATTATGTACACATTTTGCTCAATTAAGATTTCTGTCGGAGGAGTGTAAGCCTGGATATCACGTGACTATGTACTCATTTTGGTCAATTAAGATGTCTGTCGGAGGAGTGTAAGCCTGGACATCACGTGACTATGTACTGCTTTTGCTCTTTTATAATGTCTGTCCTAGGTGCGTAAGCCTGGATTTTACGTTAGTATGTACTTATTTTGCTCAAATAAGGTGTCTGTCGGATGAGTGTAAGCCTGGGTATCACGTTAATATGTACTCATTTTGCTCAAATAAGATATCTGTCGGAGGAGTGTAAGCCCAGATATCACGTGAATATGTACTCATTTTGCTCAAATAAGATATCTGTCGGAGGAGTGTAAGCCCAGATATCACGTGAATATGTACTCATTTTGTTCAATTAAGATGTGTGTCGGAGGAGTGTAAGCCCAGATATCACGTGACTATGTACTCATTTTGTTCAATAAAGATGTCTGTCGAAGGAGTGTAAGCCCAGATATCATGTTACTATGTACTCATTTTGCTCAATTAAGATGTCTGTCAGAGGAGTGTAAGCCTGGATATCACGTTACGATGTACTCATTTTGCTCAAATAAGGTGTCTGTCGGATGAGTGTAAGCCTAAGTATCACGTTACTAAGTACTCATTTTGCTCAAATAAGGTAACTGTCGGAGGAGTGTAAGCCTGGATATCACGTTACTATGTGCTGATTTTGCTCAAATAAGGTGTCTGTCGGAGGAGTGTAAGCCCGGATATCACGTTACTATGTACTCATTTTGTTCAATTAAAATGTCTGTCGGAGGAGTGTAAGCCCGGATATCACGTGACTGTGTACTCATTTTGCTCAAATAAGGTGTCTGTCGGATGGAGTGTAAGCGCGGATATCACGTTACTATGTACTCATTTTGTTCAATTAAGATGTCTGTGGGAGGAGTGTAAGCCCGGATATCACGTGACTATGTACTCATTTTGTTCAATTAAGGTGTCTGTCGGAGGAGTGTAAGCCCAGGTATCACGTGACTACGTACTCATTTTGCTCAAATTAGGTGTCTGTCGGAGGAGTGTAAGCCTGGATATCACGACACTATGTACTCATTTTGCCTAATTAAGGTGTCTGTCCTAGGAGTATAAGCCTGGATATCACGTGACTATGTACTCATTTTGCTCAATTAAGGTGTCTGTCTGAGTAGTGTAAGCTTGTGTATCACGTTACTATGTACTCAATTTTCTCAGTTAAACTGTCTTTCGGAGGAGTGTAAGCCTGGATATCACGTTACTATGTACTCATTTAGCTCAATTAAGGTGTCTGTCGGAGGAGTGTAAGCCCGGATATCACGTGACTATGTACTCATTTTGCTCAAATAAGGTGTCCGTCGGATGGAGTGTAAGCGCGGATATCACATTACTATGTACTCATTTTGTTCAATTAAGATGTCTGTGGGAGGAGTGTAAGCCCGGATATCACGTGACTATGTACTCATTTTGTTCAATTAAGGTGTCTGTCGGAGGAGTGTAAGCCCAGATATCTCGTGACTATGTACTCATTCTGCTCAAATAAGGTGTCTGTCGGAGGAGTGTAAGCCTGGATATCACGTGATTATGTACTCATTTTGCTCAATTAAGGTGTCTGTCCGAGGAGTGTAAGCCTGGATATCACGTGACTATGTACTCATTTTGCTCAAATAAGGTGTCTGTCCTAGGAGTGTAAGCCTGGATAATACGTGACTATGTACTCATTTTGCTCAATTAAGGTGTCTGTCTGAGGAGCGTAAACTTGTGTATCACGTTACTATGTACTCAATTTTCTCAATTAAACTTTCTTTCGTAGGAGTGTAAGACTGGATATCACGTTACTATATACTTATTTTGCTCAATCAAAGTGTCTGTCCTAGGAGTATAAGCCTGGATATCACGTTACTATGTACTCATTTTGCTCAAATAATGTGTCTGTCGGAGGAGTGTAATCCCGTATATCACGTTACTATGTACTCATTTTGCTCAAATAATGTGTCTGTCGGATGACTGTTAGCCTGGACATCACGTAACTATGTACTGCTTTTGCTCTTTATTAATGTCTGTCCTAGGTGTGTAAGCCTGGATTTTACGTTAGTATGTACTCATTTTGCTCAAATAAGGTGTCTGTCGGATGAGTGTAAGCCTGGGTATCACGTTACTATGTACTCATTTTGCTCAATTAAGATGTCTGTTGGAGGAGTGTAAGCTTGGATGTCACGTTAGTATGTACTCCTTTTGCTCAATTAAGATGTCTGTTGGAGGAGTGTAAGCTTGGATGTCACGTTACTATGTACTCATTTTGCTCAATTAAGATGTCTGTTGGAGGAGTGTAAGCTTGGATGTCACGTTACTATGTACTCATTTTGCTCAATTAAGGTGTCCGTTCGAGGAGTGTAAACCGGGATATTACGTCACTATGTACTCATTTTGTTCAAGATGTCTGTCGGAGGAGTCTAAGCCCAGATATCACGTTACTATGTACTCATTTTGTTCAATTAAGGTGTCTATCGGAGGAGTGTAAGCCCGGATATCACGTTACTATGTACTCGTTTTGCTCAAATAAGATGTCTGTCGGAGGAGTGTAAAACTGTATATCACGTGACTATGTGCTCATTTTGCTCAAATAAGATGTCTGTCGGAGGAGTGTAAGCCCAGATATCATGTGACTTTGTACTCATTTTGCTCAAATAAGATGTTTGTCGGAGGAGTGTAAACCCAGATATCACGTGACTTTGTACTCATTTTGCTCAAATAAGATGTCTGTCGGAGGAGTGTAGGCCCAGATATCACGTGACTATGTACTCATTTTGCTAAAATAAGATGTCTGTCGGAGGAGTGTAAGCCCAGATATCACGTGACTATGTACTCATTTTGCTCAATTAAGGTGTCTGTCGGAGGAGTGTAAGCCCAGATATCACGTGACTATTTACTCATATTGCTCAACTAAGATGTCTGTCGGAGGAGTGTTAGCCCAGATATCACCTGATTATGTACACATTTTGCTCAATTAAGATTTCTGTCGGAGGAGTGTAAGCCTGGATATCACGTGACTATGTACTCATTTTGGTCAATTAAGATGTCTGTCGGAGGAGTGTAAGCCTGGACATCACGTGACTATGTACTGCTTTTGCTCTTTTATAATGTCTGTCCTAGGTGCGTAAGCCTGGATTTTACGTTAGTATGTACTTATTTTGCTCAAATAAGGTGTCTGTCGGATGAGTGTAAGCCTGGGTATCACGTTAATATGTACTCATTTTGCTCAAATAAGATATCTGTCGGAGGAGTGTAAGCCCAGATATCACGTGAATATGTACTCATTTTGCTCAAATAAGATATCTGTCGGAGGAGTGTAAGCCCAGATATCACGTGAATATGTACTCATTTTGTTCAATTAAGATGTGTGTCGGAGGAGTGTAAGCCCAGATATCACGTGACTATGTACTCATTTTGTTCAATAAAGATGTCTGTCGAAGGAGTGTAAGCCCAGATATCATGTTACTATGTACTCATTTTGCTCAATTAAGATGTCTGTCAGAGGAGTGTAAGCCTGGATATCACGTTACGATGTACTCATTTTGCTCAAATAAGGTGTCTGTCGGATGAGTGTAAGCCTAAGTATCACGTTACTAAGTACTCATTTTGCTCAAATAAGGTAACTGTCGGAGGAGTGTAAGCCTGGATATCACGTTACTATGTGCTGATTTTGCTCAAATAAGGTGTCTGTCGGAGGAGTGTAAGCCCGGATATCACGTTACTATGTACTCATTTTGTTCAATTAAAATGTCTGTCGGAGGAGTGTAAGCCCGGATATCACGTGACTGTGTACTCATTTTGCTCAAATAAGGTGTCTGTCGGATGGAGTGTAAGCGCGGATATCACGTTACTATGTACTCATTTTGTTCAATTAAGATGTCTGTGGGAGGAGTGTAAGCCCGGATATCACGTGACTATGTACTCATTTTGTTCAATTAAGGTGTCTGTCGGAGGAGTGTAAGCCCAGGTATCACGTGACTACGTACTCATTTTGCTCAAATTAGGTGTCTGTCGGAGGAGTGTAAGCCTGGATATCACGACACTATGTACTCATTTTGCCTAATTAAGGTGTCTGTCCTAGGAGTATAAGCCTGGATATCACGTGACTATGTACTCATTTTGCTCAATTAAGGTGTCTGTCTGAGTAGTGTAAGCTTGTGTATCACGTTACTATGTACTCAATTTTCTCAGTTAAACTGTCTTTCGGAGGAGTGTAAGCCTGGATATCACGTTACTATGTACTCATTTAGCTCAATTAAGGTGTCTGTCGGAGGAGTGTAAGCCCGGATATCACGTGACTATGTACTCATTTTGCTCAAATAAGGTGTCCGTCGGATGGAGTGTAAGCGCGGATATCACATTACTATGTACTCATTTTGTTCAATTAAGATGTCTGTGGGAGGAGTGTAAGCCCGGATATCACGTGACTATGTACTCATTTTGTTCAATTAAGGTGTCTGTCGGAGGAGTGTAAGCCCAGATATCTCGTGACTATGTACTCATTCTGCTCAAATAAGGTGTCTGTCGGAGGAGTGTAAGCCTGGATATCACGTGATTATGTACTCATTTTGCTCAATTAAGGTGTCTGTCCGAGGAGTGTAAGCCTGGATATCACGTGACTATGTACTCATTTTGCTCAAATAAGGTGTCTGTCCTAGGAGTGTAAGCCTGGATAATACGTGACTATGTACTCATTTTGCTCAATTAAGGTGTCTGTCTGAGGAGCGTAAACTTGTGTATCACGTTACTATGTACTCAATTTTCTCAATTAAACTTTCTTTCGTAGGAGTGTAAGACTGGATATCACGTTACTATATACTTATTTTGCTCAATCAAAGTGTCTGTCCTAGGAGTATAAGCCTGGATATCACGTTACTATGTACTCATTTTGCTCAAATAATGTGTCTGTCGGAGGAGTGTAATCCCGTATATCACGTTACTATGTACTCATTTTGCTCAAATAATGTGTCTGTCGGATGACTGTTAGCCTGGACATCACGTAACTATGTACTGCTTTTGCTCTTTATTAATGTCTGTCCTAGGTGTGTAAGCCTGGATTTTACGTTAGTATGTACTCATTTTGCTCAAATAAGGTGTCTGTCGGATGAGTGTAAGCCTGGGTATCACGTTACTATGTACTCATTTTGCTCAATTAAGATGTCTGTTGGAGGAGTGTAAGCTTGGATGTCACGTTAGTATGTACTCCTTTTGCTCAATTAAGATGTCTGTTGGAGGAGTGTAAGCTTGGATGTCACGTTACTATGTACTCATTTTGCTCAATTAAGATGTCTGTTGGAGGAGTGTAAGCTTGGATGTCACGTTACTATGTACTCATTTTGCTCAATTAAGGTGTCCGTTCGAGGAGTGTAAACCGGGATATTACGTCACTATGTACTCATTTTGTTCAAGATGTCTGTCGGAGGAGTCTAAGCCCAGATATCACGTTACTATGTACTCATTTTGTTCAATTAAGGTGTCTATCGGAGGAGTGTAAGCCCGGATATCACGTTACTATGTACTCGTTTTGCTCAAATAAGATGTCTGTCGGAGGAGTGTAAAACTGTATATCACGTGACTATGTGCTCATTTTGCTCAAATAAGATGTCTGTCGGAGGAGTGTAAGCCCAGATATCATGTGACTTTGTACTCATTTTGCTCAAATAAGATGTTTGTCGGAGGAGTGTAAACCCAGATATCACGTGACTTTGTACTCATTTTGCTCAAATAAGATGTCTGTCGGAGGAGTGTAGGCCCAGATATCACGTGACTCTGTACTCATTTTGCTCAAATAAGATGTCTGTCGGAGGAGTGTAAGCCCAGATATCACGTCACTATGTACTCATTTTGCTTAAATAAGATGTCTGTCGGAGGAATGCAAGCCCAGATATCACATGACTATGTACTCATTTTGCTCAAATAAGATGTCTGTCGGAGGAGTGTAAGCCCAGATATCACGTGACTATGTACTCATTTTGCTCAATTAAGGTGTCTGTCGGAGGAGTGTAAGCCCAGATATCACGTGACTATGTACTCATTTTGCTCAATTAAGGTGTCTGTCGGAGGAGTGTAAGCCCAGATATCACGTGATTATGTACTCATTTTGCTCAATTAGAATTTCTGTCCTAAGAGTGTGAGCTTGGATATCACGTTACCATGTACTCATTTTGCTCAATTAAGGTGTTTGTCGGAGGTGTGTAACCCTGGAAATCACGTGAATATGTACTCAATTTGCTCAAATAAGATGTCTGTCGGAGGAGTGTAATACTGGATATCACGTGACTATGTACTCATTTTGCTCAAATAAGAAGTCTGTCGGAGAACTGTAGGCCCAGATATCACGTGACTATGTACTCATTTTGCTCAAATAAGATGTCTGTCGGAGGAGTGTAAGCCCAGATATCACGTGAATATGTACTCATTTTACTCAAATAAGATGTCTGTCGGAGGAGTGTAAGCCCAGATATCACGTGACTATGTACTCATTTTGCTAAAATAAGATGTCTGTCGGAGGAGTGTAAGCCCAGATATCACGTGACTATGTACTCATTTTGTTCAATTAAAATGTCTGTCGGAGGAGTGTAAGCCCGGATATCACGTGACTGTGTACTCATTTTGCTCAAATAAGGTGTCTGTCGGATGGAGTGTAAGCGCGGATATCACGTTACTATGTACTCATTTTGTTCAATTAAGATGTCTGTGGGAGGAGTGTAAGCCCGGATATCACGTGACTATGTACTCATTTTGTTCAATTAAGGTGTCTGTCGGAGGAGTGTAAGCCCAGGTATCACGTGACTACGTACTCATTTTGCTCAAATTAGGTGTCTGTCGGAGGAGTGTAAGCCTGGATATCACGACACTATGTACTCATTTTGCCTAATTAAGGTGTCTGTCCTAGGAGTATAAGCCTGGATATCACGTGACTATGTACTCATTTTGCTCAATTAAGGTGTCTGTCTGAGTAGTGTAAGCTTGTGTATCACGTTACTATGTACTCAATTTTCTCAGTTAAACTGTCTTTCGGAGGAGTGTAAGCCTGGATATCACGTTACTATGTACTCATTTAGCTCAATTAAGGTGTCTGTCGGAGGAGTGTAAGCCCGGATATCACGTGACTATGTACTCATTTTGCTCAAATAAGGTGTCCGTCGGATGGAGTGTAAGCGCGGATATCACATTACTATGTACTCATTTTGTTCAATTAAGATGTCTGTGGGAGGAGTGTAAGCCCGGATATCACGTGACTATGTACTCATTTTGTTCAATTAAGGTGTCTGTCGGAGGAGTGTAAGCCCAGATATCTCGTGACTATGTACTCATTCTGCTCAAATAAGGTGTCTGTCGGAGGAGTGTAAGCCTGGATATCACGTGATTATGTACTCATTTTGCTCAATTAAGGTGTCTGTCCGAGGAGTGTAAGCCTGGATATCACGTGACTATGTACTCATTTTGCTCAAATAAGGTGTCTGTCCTAGGAGTGTAAGCCTGGATAATACGTGACTATGTACTCATTTTGCTCAATTAAGGTGTCTGTCTGAGGAGCGTAAACTTGTGTATCACGTTACTATGTACTCAATTTTCTCAATTAAACTTTCTTTCGTAGGAGTGTAAGACTGGATATCACGTTACTATATACTTATTTTGCTCAATCAAAGTGTCTGTCCTAGGAGTATAAGCCTGGATATCACGTTACTATGTACTCATTTTGCTCAAATAATGTGTCTGTCGGAGGAGTGTAATCCCGTATATCACGTTACTATGTACTCATTTTGCTCAAATAATGTGTCTGTCGGATGACTGTTAGCCTGGACATCACGTAACTATGTACTGCTTTTGCTCTTTATTAATGTCTGTCCTAGGTGTGTAAGCCTGGATTTTACGTTAGTATGTACTCATTTTGCTCAAATAAGGTGTCTGTCGGATGAGTGTAAGCCTGGGTATCACGTTACTATGTACTCATTTTGCTCAATTAAGATGTCTGTTGGAGGAGTGTAAGCTTGGATGTCACGTTAGTATGTACTCCTTTTGCTCAATTATGATGTCTGTTGGAGGAGTGTAAGCTTGGATGTCACGTTACTATGTACTCATTTTGCTCAATTAAGATGTCTGTTGGAGGAGTGTAAGCTTGGATGTCACGTTACTATGTACTCATTTTGCTCAATTAAGGTGTCCGTTCGAGGAGTGTAAACCGGGATATTACGTCACTATGTACTCATTTTGTTCAAGATGTCTGTCGGAGGAGTCTAAGCCCAGATATCACGTTACTATGTACTCATTTTGTTCAATTAAGGTGTCTATCGGAGGAGTGTAAGCCCGGATATCACGTTACTATGTACTCGTTTTGCTCAAATAAGATGTCTGTCGGAGGAGTGTAAAACTGTATATCACGTGACTATGTGCTCATTTTGCTCAAATAAGATGTCTGTCGGAGGAGTGTAAGCCCAGATATCATGTGACTTTGTACTCATTTTGCTCAAATAAGATGTTTGTCGGAGGAGTGTAAACCCAGATATCACGTGACTTTGTACTCATTTTGCTCAAATAAGATGTCTGTCGGAGGAGTGTAGGCCCAGATATCACGTGACTCTGTACTCATTTTGCTAAAATAAGATGTCTGTCGGAGGAGTGTAAGCCCAGATATCACGTCACTATGTACTCATTTTGCTTAAATAAGATGTCTGTCGGAGGAATGCAAGCCCAGATATCACATGACTATGTACTCATTTTGCTCAAATAAGATGTCTGTCGGAGGAGTGTAAGCCCAGATATCACGTGACTATGTACTCATTTTGCTCAATTAAGGTGTCTGTCGGAGGAGTGTAAGCCCAGATATCACGTGACTATGTACTCATTTTGCTCAATTAAGGTGTCTGTCGGAGGAGTGTAAGCCCAGATATCACGTGATTATGTACTCATTTTGCTCAATTAGAATTTCTGTCCTAAGAGTGTGAGCTTGGATATCACGTTACCATGTACTCATTTTGCTCAATTAAGGTGTTTGTCGGAGGTGTGTAACCCTGGAAATCACGTGAATATGTACTCAATTTGCTCAAATAAGATGTCTGTCGGAGGAGTGTAATACTGGATATCACGTGACTATGTACTCATTTTGCTCAAATAAGAAGTCTGTCGGAGAACTGTAGGCCCAGATATCACGTGACTATGTACTCATTTTGCTCAAATAAGATGTCTGTCGGAGGAGTGTAAGCCCAGATATCACGTGAATATGTACTCATTTTACTCAAATAAGATGTCTGTCGGAGGAGTGTAAGCCCAGATATCACGTGACTATGTACTCATTTTGCTAAAATAAGATGTCTGTCGGAGGAGTGTAAGCCCAGATATCACGTGACTATGTACTCATTTTGCTCAATTAAGGTGTCTGTCGGAGGAGTGTAAGCCCAGATATCACGTGACTATTTACTCATATTGCTCAACTAAGATGTCTCTCGGAGGAGTGTTAGCCCAGATATCACCTGATTATGTACACATTTTGCTCAATTAAGATTTCTGTCGGAGGAGTGTAAGCCTGGATATCACGTGACTATGTACTCATTTTGGTCAATTAAGATGTCTGTCGGAGGAGTGTAAGCCTGGACATCATGTGACTATGTACTGCTTTTGCTCTTTTATAATGTCTTTCCTAGGTGTGTAAGCCTGGATTTTACGTTAGTATGTACTTATTTTGCTCAAATAAGGTGTCTGTCGGATGAGTGTAAGCCTGGGTATCACGTTAATATGTACTCATTTTGCTCAAATAAGATATCTGTCGGAGGAGTGTAAGCCCAGATATCACGTGAATATGTACTCATTTTGTTCAATTAAGATTTCTGTCGGAGGTGTGTAAGCCCAGATATCACGTTACTAAGTACTCATTTTGTTCAATTAAGATGTGTGTCGGAGGAGTGTAAGCCCAGATATCACGTGACTATGTACTCATTTTGTTCAATAAAGATGTCTGTCGAAGGAGTGTAAGCCCAGATATCATGTTACTATGTACTCATTTTGCTCAATTAGGATGTCTGTCAGAGGAGTGTAAGCCTGGATATCACGTTACGATGTACTCATTTTGCTCAAATAAGGTGTCTGTCGGATGAGTCTAAGCCTAAGTATCACGTTACTAAGTACTCATTTTGCTCAAATAAGGTAACTGTCGGAGGAGTGTAAGCCTGGATATCACGTTACTATGTGCTGATTTTGCTCAAATAAGGTGTCTGTCGGAGGAGTGTAAGCCCGGATATCACGTTACTATGTACTCATTTTGTTCAATTAAAATGTCTGTCGGAGGAGTGTAAGCCCGGATATCACGTGACTGTGTACTCATTTTGCTCAAATAAGGTGTCTGTCGGATGGAGTGTAAGCGCGGATATCACGTTACTATGTACTCATTTTGTTCAATTAAGATGTCTGTGGGAGGAGTGTAAGCCCGGATATCACGTGACTATGTACTCATTTTGTTCAATTAAGGTGTCTGTCGGAGGAGTGTAAGCCCAGGTATCACGTGACTACGTACTCATTTTGCTCAAATTAGGTGTCTGTCGGAGGAGTGTAAGCCTGGATATCACGACACTATGTACTCATTTTGCCTAATTAAGGTGTCTGTCCTAGGAGTATAAGCCTGGATATCACGTGACTATGTACTCATTTTGCTCAATTAAGGTGTCTGTCTGAGTAGTGTAAGCTTGTGTATCACGTTACTATGTACTCAATTTTCTCAGTTAAACTGTCTTTCGGAGGAGTGTAAGCCTGGATATCACGTTACTATGTACTCATTTAGCTCAATTAAGGTGTCTGTCGGAGGAGTGTAAGCCCGGATATCACGTGACTATGTACTCATTTTGCTCAAATAAGGTGTCCGTCGGATGGAGTGTAAGCGCGGATATCACATTACTATGTACTCATTTTGTTCAATTAAGATGTCTGTGGGAGGAGTGTAAGCCCGGATATCACGTGACTATGTACTCATTTTGTTCAATTAAGGTGTCTGTCGGAGGAGTGTAAGCCCAGATATCTCGTGACTATGTACTCATTCTGCTCAAATAAGGTGTCTGTCGGAGGAGTGTAAGCCTGGATATCACGTGATTATGTACTCATTTTGCTCAATTAAGGTGTCTGTCCGAGGAGTGTAAGCCTGGATATCACGTGACTATGTACTCATTTTGCTCAAATAAGGTGTCTGTCCTAGGAGTGTAAGCCTGGATAATACGTGACTATGTACTCATTTTGCTCAATTAAGGTGTCTGTCTGAGGAGCGTAAACTTGTGTATCACGTTACTATGTACTCAATTTTCTCAATTAAACTTTCTTTCGTAGGAGTGTAAGACTGGATATCACGTTACTATATACTTATTTTGCTCAATCAAAGTGTCTGTCCTAGGAGTGTAAGCCTGGATATCACGTTACTATGTACTCATTTTGCTCAAATAATGTGTCTGTCGGAGGAGTGTAATCCCGTATATCACGTTACTATGTACTCATTTTGCTCAAATAATGTGTCTGTCGGATGACTGTTAGCCTGGACATCACGTAACTATGTACTGCTTTTGCTCTTTATTAATGTCTGTCCTAGGTGTGTAAGCCTGGATTTTACGTTAGTATGTACTCATTTTGCTCAAATAAGGTGTCTGTCGGATGAGTGTAAGCCTGGGTATCACGTTACTATGTACTCATTTTGCTCAATTAAGATGTCTGTTGGAGGAGTGTAAGCTTGGATGTCACGTTAGTATGTACTCCTTTTGCTCAATTAAGATGTCTGTTGGAGGAGTGTAAGCTTGGATGTCACGTTACTATGTACTCATTTTGCTCAATTAAGATGTCTGTTGGAGGAGTGTAAGCTTGGATGTCACGTTACTATGTACTCATTTTGCTCAATTAAGGTGTCCGTTCGAGGAGTGTAAACCGGGATATTACGTCACTATGTACTCATTTTGTTCAAGATGTCTGTCGGAGGAGTCTAAGCCCAGATATCACGTTACTATGTACTCATTTTGTTCAATTAAGGTGTCTATCGGAGGAGTGTAAGCCCGGATATCACGTTACTATGTACTCGTTTTGCTCAAATAAGATGTCTGTCGGAGGAGTGTAAAACTGTATATCACGTGACTATGTACTCATTTTGCTCAAATAAGATGTCTGTCGGAGGAGTGTAAGCCCAGATATCATGTGACTTTGTACTCATTTTGCTCAAATAAGATGTTTGTAGGAGGAGTGTAAACCCAGATATCACGTGACTTTGTACTCATTTTGCTCAAATAAGATGTCTGTCGGAGGAGTGTAGGCCCAGATATCACGTGACTCTGTACTCATTTTGCTCAAATAAGATGTCTGTCGGAGGAGTGTAAGCCCAGATATCACGTCACTATGTACTCATTTTGCTTAAATAAGATGTCTGTCGGAGGAATGCAAGCCCAGATATCACATGACTATGTACTCATTTTGCTCAAATAAGATGTCTGTCGGAGGAGTGTAAGCCCAGATATCACGTGACTATGTACTCATTTTGCTCAATTAAGGTGTCTGTCGGAGGAGTGTAAGCCCAGATATCACGTGACTATGTACTCATTTTGCTCAATTAAGGTGTCTGTCGGAGGAGTGTAAGCCCAGATATCACGTGAATATGTACTCATTTTGTTCAAATAAGATGTCTTTCGGAGGAGTGTAAGCCCGGATATCACGTTACTATGTACTTATTTTGCTCAAATAAAGTGTCTGTCGGATGAGTGTAAGCCTGGATATCACGTGACTATGTACTCATTTTGTTCAATTAAGATGTCTGTCGGAGGAGTGTAAGCCCAGATATCACGTTACTATGTAGTCATTTTGCTCAAATAAGGTGTCTCTCGGATGAGTGTAGGCCTGGATATCACGTTACTATGTACTCATTTTGCTCAAATAGGGTGTCTGTCGGAGGAGTGTAATCCAAGATATCACGTTACTATGTACACATATTGCTCAAATAAGGTGTCTGTCGGATTAGTGTAAGCCTGGATATCACGTGACTATGTACTCATTTTGTTCAATTAAGATGTCTGTCGGAGGAGTGTAAGCCCAGATATCACGTTACTATGTAGTCATTTTGCTCAAATAAGGTGTCTGTCGGATGAGTGTAAGCCTGGATATCACGTTACTATGTACTCATTTTGCTCAAATAGGGTGTCTGTCGGAGGAGTGTAAGCCTGGTTATCACGTTACTATGTACTCATTTTGCTCAAAAAAGGTGTCTGTCGGAGGAGTGTAAGCCTGGATATCACGTTACGATGTACTCATTTTGCTCAAATAAGGTGTCTGTCGGATGAGTGTAAGGCTGGGTACCACGTTACTGTGTACTCATTTTGCTCAAATAAGGTGTCTGTCGGAGGAGTGTAAGCCTGGATATCACGTTACTATGTACTCATTTTGCTCAAATAAGGTGTCTGTCGGTTGAGTGTAAGCCCGGATATCACGTTACTATGTACTCATTTTGTTCAATTAAGATGTCTCTCGGAGGAGTGTAAGCCCAGATAATCACGTTACTATGTACTCATTTTGTTCAATTAAGATGTCTGTCGGAGGAGTTTAAGCTCAGGTATCACGTTACTATGTACTCATTTTGCTCAATTAAGGTGTCTGTCGGAGGAGTGTAAGCCCGGATATCACGTGACTATGTACTCATTTTGCTCAAATAAGGTGTCTGTAGGAAGGAGTGTAAGCGCGGATATCACGTTACTATGTACTCATTTTGTTCAATTAAGATGTCTGTGGGAGGAGTGTAAGCCCGGATATCACGTGACTATGTACTCATTTTGTTCAATTAAGGTGTCTGTCGGAGCAGTGTAAGCCCAGATATCACGTTACTATGTACTCATTTTGCTCAATTAAGGTGTCTGTCTAACGAGTGTAAGCTTGTGTATCACGTTCCTGTGTACTTATTTTGCTCGATTAAGGTGTCCGTTCGAAGAGTGTAAGCCTAAATGTCACGTTACTATGTACTCAATTTGCTCAATAAAGGTGTCTATCGGAGGACTGTAGGCCTGGATATCACGTGATTATGTCCTCATTTTGCTCAATTAGAATTTCTGTCCTAAGAGTGAGAGCTTGGATATCACGTTACCATGTACTCATTTTGCTCAATTAAGGTGTTTGTCGGAGGTGTGTAAGCCTGGATATCACGTGAATATGTACTCAATTTGCTCAAATAAGATGTCTGTCGGAGGAGTGTAAAACTGGATATCACGTGACTATGTACTCATTTTGCTCAAATAAGAAGTCTGTCGGAGAACTGTAGGCCCAGATATCACGTGACTATGTACTCATTTTGCTCAAATAAGATGTCTGTCGGAGGAGTGTAAGCCCAGATATCACGTGAATATGTACTCATTTTACTCAAATAAGATGTCTGTCGGAGGAGTGTAAGCCCAGATATCACGTGACTATGTACTCATTTTGCTAAAATAAGATGTCTGTCGGAGGAGTGCAAGCCCAGATATCACGTGACTATGTACTCATTTTGCTCAATTAAGGTGTCTGTCGGAGGAGTGTAAGCCCAGATATCACGTGACTATTTACTCATTTTGCTCAACTAAGATGTCTGTCGGAGGAGTGTTAGCCCAGATATCACGTGACTATGTACTCATTTTGCTCAATTAAGGTGTCTGTCGGAGGAGTGTAAGCCCAGATATTCCTGACTATGTACTCATTTTGCTCAATTAAGATTTTTGTCGGAGGAGTGTATGCCTGGATATCACCTGACTATGTACTCATTTTGGTCAATTAAGATGTCTGTCGGAGGAGTGTAAGCCTGGATATCACGTTACGATGTACTCATTTTGCTCAAATAAGGTGTCTGTCGGAGGAGTGTTAGCCTGGATATCACGTTACTATGTACTCATTTTGCTCAAATAAGGTGTCTGTCGGATGACTGTTAGCCTGGACATCACGTGACTATGTACTGCTTTTGCTCTTTATTAATGTCTGTCCTAGGTGTGTAAGCCTGGATTTTACGTTAGTATGTACTCATTTTGCTCAAATAAGGTGTCTGTCGGATGAGTGTAAGCCTGGGTATCACGTTACTATGTACTCATTTTGCTCAAATAAGATGTCTTTCGGAGGAGTGTAAGCCTGGATTTCGCGTTACTATATACTTATTTTGCTCAAATAAAGTGTCTGTCGGATGAGTGTAAGCCTGGGTATCACGTGGCTATGTACTCATTTTGTTCAATTAAGATGTCTGTCGGAGGAGTGTAAGCCCAGATATCACGTTACTATGTACTCATTTTGCTCAAATAAGGTGTCTGTCGGATAAGTGTAAGCCTGGATATCACGTTACTATGTACTCATTTTGCTCAAATAAGGTGTCTGTCGGAGGAGTGTAAGCCCAGATATCGCGTTACTATGTACACATTTTGCTCAAATAAGGTGTCTGTCGGATGAGTGTAAGCCTGGATATCACGTTACTATGTACTCATTTTGCTCATATAGGGTGTCTGTCGGAGGAGTGTAAGCCCAGATATCACGTGACTATGTACTCATTTTGCTCAAATAAGATGTCTGTCGGAGGAGTGTAAGCCCAGATATCACGTGACTATGTACTCATTTTGCTGAAATAAGATGTCTGTCGGAGGAGTGTAAGCCCAGATATCACGTGACTATGTACTCATTTTGCTCAATTAAGGTGTCTGTCGGAGGAGTGTAAGCCCAGATATCACGTGAATATGTACTCATTTTACTCAAATAAGATGTCTGTCGGAGGAGTGTAAGCCCAGATATCACGTGACTATGTACTCATTTTGCTAAAATAAGATGTCTGTCGGAGGAGTGTAAGCCCAGATATCACGTGACTATGTACTCATTTTGCTCAATTAAGGTGTCTGTCGGAGTAGTGTAAGCCCAGATATCACGTGAATATTTACTCATTTTGCTCAACTAAGATGTCTGTCGGAGGAGTGTTAGCCCAGATATCACGTGACTATGTACTCATTTTGCTCAATTAAGGTGTCTCTCGGAGGAGCGTAAGCCCAGATATCACTTGACTATGTACTCATTTTGCTCAAAAAAGATGTTTGTCGGAGGAGTGTAAGCCCAGATATCACGTGACTATGTACTCATTTTGCTCAATTAAGGTGTCTGTCGGAGGAGTGTAAGCCCAGATATTCCTGACTATGTACTCATTTTGCTCAATTAAGATTTCTGTCGGAGGAGTGTAAGCCTGGATATCACCTGACTATGTACTCATTTTGGTCAATTAAGATGTCTGTCGGAGGAGTGTAAGCCTGGATATCACGTTACGATGTACCCATTTTGCTCAAATAAGGTGTCTGTCGGAGGAGTGTAAGCCTGGATATCACGTTACTATGTACTCATTTTGCTCAAATAAGGTGTCTGTCGGATGAGTGTTAGCCTGGACATCACGTGACTATGTACTGCTTTTGCTCTTTTATAATGTCTGTCCTAGGTGTGTAAGCCTGGATTTTACGTTAGTATGTACTCATTTTGCGCAAATAAGGTGTCTGTCGGATGAGTGTAAGCCTGGGAATCACGTTACTATGTACTCAGTTTGCTCAAATAAAGTGTCTGTCGGATGAGTGTAAGCCTGGATATCACGTGGCTATGTACTCATTATGTTCAATTAAGATGTCTGTCGGAGGAGTGTAAGCCCAGATATCACGTTACTATGTACTCATTTTGCTCAAATAAGGTGTCTGTCGGATAAGTGTAAGCCTGGATATCACGTTACTATGTACTCATTTTGCTCAAATAAGGTGTCTGTCGGAGGAGTGTAAGCCCAGATATCGCGTTACTATGTACACATTTTGCTCAAATAAGGTGTCTGTCGGATGAGTGTAACCCTGGATATCACGTTACTATGTACTCATTTTGCTCAAATAGGGTGTCTGTCGGAGGAGTGTAAGCCTGGATATCACGTTACTATGTACTCATTTTGCTCAAATAAGGTGTCTGTCGGAGGAGTGTAAGCCTGGATATCACGTTACGATGTACTCATTTTGCTCAAATAAGGTGTCTGTCGGATGAGTGTAAGCCTGGGTATCACGATACTATGTACTCATTTTGCTCAAATAAGGTGTCTGTCGGAGGAGTTTAAGCCTGGATATCACGTTACTAGTTACTCAGTTTGCTTAAATAAGGTGTATCTCGGATGAGTATAAGCCTGAACATCACGTGATTATTTACTCCTTTTGCTCTATTATAATGTCTGTCCTAGGTGTGTAAGCCTGGATATCACGTGACTATGTACTCCTTTTGCTCCTTTAAAATGTCTGTCCTAGGTGTGTAAGCCTGGATTTCACGTTACTATGTACACATTTTGCTCAAATAAGGTGTTTGTTGGACGAGTGTAAGCCTGGGTATCACGTTACTATGTACTCATTTTGCTCAAATAATGTGTCTGTTGGAGGAGTGTAAGCCTGGATATCACGTTACTATGTACTCATTTTGCTCAAATAAGGTGTCTGTTGGATGAGTGTAAGCCTGGGTATCACGTTAATATGTACACATTTTGCTCAAATAAGATGTCTGTCGGAGGAGTGTAAGCCCAGATATCTCGTGAATATGTACTTATTTTGTTCAATTAAGATTTCAATCGGAGGAGTGTAAGCCCAGATATCACATGACTATGTACTCATTTTGTTCAAATAAGATGTCTGATGGAGGAGTGTAAGCCTGGATATCACGTGAATATGTACTCTTTTTGCTCAGTTAAGATGTCTGACGGAGGAGTGTAACCCTGGATATTACGTAACTATGTACTCATTTTGTTCAATTAAGATGTCTGTCGGAGGAGTGTAAGCCTGGATATCACGTTACTATGTACTCATTTTGTTCAATTAAGATGTCTGTCGGAGGAGTGTAACCCTGGATATCACGTAACCATGTACTCATTTTGTTCAATTAAGATGTCTTTTGGAGGAGTGTAAGCAGGGATATCACGTTACTATGTACTCATTTTATTCAATTAAGATATCTGTCGGAGGAGTGTAAGCCTGGATATCACGTGACTATGTACTCATTTTGCTCATTAAGATGTCTGTCGGAGGAGTGTAAGCCCGGATATCTCGTTACTATGTACTGATTTTGCTCCATTAAGCTGTGTGTCGAAGGAGTGTGAGCCTGGATATCACGTTACTATGTACTCACTTTGTTCAATTAAGGTGTCTGTCGGAGATGTGTAAGCCTGGATATCACGTTACTATGTACTCAGTTTGTTCAATTAAGATGTCTGTCGGAGGAGTGTAAGCCCGGATATCACGTTACTATGTACTCATTTTGTTCAAATAAGATGTCTGTCGCAGGAGTGTAAGCCCGGATATCACGTTACTATGTACTCATTTTGCTCAATTAAGATGTCTGTCGGAGGAGTGTAAGCCCGGATATCTCGTTAATGTGTACTCATTTTGCTCAATTAAGGTGTCTGCCGGAGGAGTGTAAGCCGGAATATCACGTTACTATGTACTCATTTTGTTCAATTAAGATGTCTGTCGGAGGAGTTTAAGCCCTGATATCACGTTACTATGTACTCATTTTGTTCAATTAGGATGTCTGTCGGAGGAGCGTAAGCCCAGATATCACGTTACTATGTACTCATTTTGCTCAATTAAGATGTCTGTCGGGGGAGTGTAAGCTTGGATATTACGTTACTATGTACTCATTTTGTTCAACTAGGATGTCTGTCGGAGGAGTGTAAGCTTGGATATTACGTTACTATGTACTCATTTTGTTCAATTAAGGTGTCTGTCGGAGGAGTGTAAGCCTGGATATCACGTTACTATGTACCCATTTTGCTCAATTAAGATGTCTGTCGGAGGAGTTTAAGCCCGGATGTTGCGTTACTATGTACTCATTTTGCTCAATTAAGGTGTCTGTCGGATGAATGTGAGCCTTGATATTACGTTACTATGTACTCATTTTGCTCAATTAAGGTTACTGTCGGATGAGTGTAAGCCCAGATATCACGTTACTATGTACTCATTTTGTTCAATTAGGATGTCTGTCGGAGGAGTGTAAGCTTGGATATGACGTTACTATGTACTCATTTTTTCAATTAGGATGTCTGTCGGAGGAGTGTAAGCTTGGATATTACGTTACTATGTACTCATTTTGTTCAATTAAGAGGTCTGTCGGAGGAGTGTAAGCTTGGATATGACGTTACTATGTACTCATTTTGTTCAATTAGGATGTCTGTCGGAGGAGAGTAAGCCCAGATATCACGTTACTGTGTACTCATTTTGTTCAATTAGGATGTCTGTCGGAGGAGTGTAAGCTTGGATATCACGTTACTATGTACTCATTTTGCTCAATTAAGATGTCTGTCGGAGGAGTGTAAGCCCAGGTATCACGTTACTATGTACTCATTTTGTTCAATTAAGATGTCTGTCGGAGGAGTGTAACCTTGGATATCACGTTACTATGTACTCATTTTGTTCAATTAAGATGTCTGTCGGAGGAGTGTAAGCCCAGATATCACGTTACTATGTACTCATTTTGCTCAATTAAGATGTCTGTCGGAGGAGTGTAAGCTTGGATATCACGTTACTATGTACTCATTTTGTTCAATTAAGATCTCTGTCGGAGGAGTGTAAGCTTGGATATCACGTTACTATGTACTCATTTTGTTCAATTAAGATCTCTGTCGGAGGAGTGTAAGCCTGGATATCACGTTACTATGTACTCATTTTGCTCAAATAAGGTGTCTGTCGGATGAGTGTAAGCCTGCACATCACGTGACTATGTACTCCTTTTGCTCTTTTATAATGTCTGTCCTAGTTGTTTAAGCCTGGATATCACGTTACTATGTACTCATTTTGCTCACATAAGGTGTCTGTCGGATGAGTGTAAGCCTGGGTATCACGTTAATATGCACTCATTTTGCTGAAATAAGATGTCTGTCGGAGGAGTGTAAGCCCAGATATCTCGTGACTATGTACTCATTTTGCTCAATTAAGATGTCTGTTGGAGGAGTGTAAGCTTGGATGTCACGTTACTATGTACTCATTTTGCTCAATTAAGGTGTCCGTTCGAGGAGTGTAAACCGGGATATCACGTCACTATGTACTCATTTTGTTCAAGATGTCTGTCGGAGGAGTCTAAGCCCAGATATCACGTTACTATGTACTCATTTTGTTCAATTAAGGTGTCTATCGGAGGAGTGTAAGCCCGGATATCACGTTACTATGTACTCGTTTTGCTCAAATAAGATGTCTGTCGGAGGAGTGTAAAACTGTATATCACGTGACTATGTACTCATTTTGCTCAAATAAGATGTCTGTCGGAGGAGTGTAAGCCCAGATATCATGTGACTTTGTACTCATTTTGCTCAAATAAGATGTTTGTCGGAGGAGTGTAAACCCAGATATCACGTGACTTTGTACTCATTTTGCTCAAATAAGATGTCTGTCAGAGGAGTGTAGGCCCAGATATCACGTGACTCTGTACTCATTTTGCTCAAATAAGATGTCTGTCGGAGGAGTGTAAGCCCAGATATCACGTCACTATGTACTCATTTTGCTTAAATAAGATGTCTGTCGGAGGAATGCAAGCCCAGATATCACGTGACTATGTACTCATTTTGCTCAAATAAGATGTCTGTCGGAGGAGTGTAAGCCCAGATATCACGTGACTATGTACTCATTTTGCTCAATTAAGGTGTCTGTCGGAGGAGTGTAAGCCCAGATATCACGTGAATATGTACTCATTTTGTTCAAATAAGATGTCTGTCGGAGGAGTGTAAGCCCGGATATCACGTTACTATGTACTTATTTTGCTCAAATAAAGTGTCTGTCGGATGAGTGTAAGCCTGGATATCACATGACTATGTACTCAGTTTGTTCAATTAAGATGTCTGTCGGAGGAGTGTAAGCCCAGATATCACGTTACTATGTAGTCATTTTGCTCAAATAAGGTGTCTCTCGGATGAGTGTAGGCCTGGATATCACGTTACTATGTACTCATTTTGCTCAAATAGGGTGTCTGTCGGAGGAGTGTAATCCAAGATATCACGTTACTATTTACACATTTTGCTCAAATAAGGTGTCTGTCGGATTAGTGTAAGCCTGGATATCACGTGACTATGTACTCATTTTGTTCAATTAAGATGTCTGTCGGAGGAGTGTAAGCCCAGATATCACGTTACTATGTAGTCATTTTGCTCAAATAAGGTGTCTGTCGGATGAGTGTAAGCCTGGATATCACGTTACTATGTACTCATTTTGCTCAAATAGGGTGTCTGTCGGAGGAGTGTAAGCCTGGTTATCACGTTACTATGTACTCATTTTGCTCAAAAAAGGTGTCTGTCGGAGGAGTGTAAGCCTGGATATCACGTTACGATGTACTCATTTTGCTCAAATAAGGTGTCTGTCGGATGAGTGTAAGGCTGGGTACCATGTTACTGTGTACTCATTTTGCTCAAATAAGGTGTCTGTCGGAGGAGTGTAAGCCTGGATATCACGTTACTATGTACTCATTTTGCTCAAATAAGGTGTCTGTCGGTTGAGTGTAAGCCCGGATATCACGTTACTATGTACTCATTTTGTTCAATTAAGATGTCTCTCGGAGGAGTGTAAGCCCAGATAATCACGTTACTATGTACTCATTTTGTTCAATTAAGATGTCTGTCGGAGGAGTGTAATCTCAGGTATCACGTTACTATGTACTCATTTTGCTCAATTAAGGTGTCTGTCGGAGGAGTGTAAGCCCGGATATCACGTGACTATGTACTCATTTTGCTCAAATAAGGTGTCTGTAGGAAGGAGTGTAAGCGCGGATATCACGTTACTATGTACTCATTTTGTTCAATTAAGATGTCTGTGGGAGGAGTGTAAGCCCGGATATCACGTGACTATGTACTCATTTTGTTCAATTAAGGTGTCTGTCGGAGCAGTGTAAGCCCAGATATCACGTTACTATGTACTCATTTTGCTCAATTAAGGTGTCTGTCTAACGAGTGTAAGCTTGTGTATCACGTTCCTGTGTACTTATTTTGCTCGATTAAGGTGTCCGTTCGAAGAGTGTAAGCCTAAATGTCACGTTACTATGTACTCAATTTGCTCAATAAAGTTGTCTATCGGAGGACTGTAGGCCTGGATATCACGTGATTATGTACTCATTTTGCTCAATTAGAATTTCTGTCCTAAGAGTGTGAGCATGGATATCACGTCCCCATGTACTCATTTTGCTCAATTAAGGTGTTTGTCGGAGGTGTGTAAGCCTGGATATCACGTGAATATGTACTCAATTTGCTCAAATAAGATGTCTGTCGGAGGAGTGTAAAACTGGATATCACGTGACTATGTACTCATTTTGCTCAAATAAGAAGTCTGTCGGAGAACTGTAGGCCCAGATATCACGTGACTATGTACTCATTTTGCTCAAATAAGATGTCTGTCGGAGGAGTGTAAGCCCAGATATCACGTGAATATGTACTCATTTTACTCAAATAAGATGTCTGTCGGAGGAGTGTAAGCCCAGATATCACGTGACTATGTACTCATTTTGCTAAAATAAGATGTCTGTCGGAGGAGTGCAAGCCCAGATATCACGTGACTATGTACTCATTTTGCTCAATTAAGGTGTCTGTCGGAGGAGTGTAAGCCCAGATATCACGTGACTATTTACTCATTTTGCTCAACTAAGATGTCTGTCGGAGGAGTGTAATTCAGATATCACGTGACTATGTACTCATTTTGCTCAATTAAGGTGTCTGTCGGAGGAGTGTAAGCCCAGATATTCCTGACTATGTACTCATTTTGCTCAATTAAGATTTTTGTCGGAGGAGTGTATGCCTGGATATCACCTGACTATGTACTCATTTTGGTCAATTAAGATGTCTGTCGGAGGAGTGTAAGCCTGGATATCACGTTACGATGTACTCATTTTGCTCAAATAAGGTGTCTGTCGGAGGAGTGTTAGCCTGGATATCACGTTACTATGTACTCATTTTGCTCAAATAAGGTGTCTGTCGGATGACTGTTAGCCTGGACATCACGTGACTATGTACTGCTTTTGCTCTTTATTAATGTCTGTCCTAGGTGTGTAAGCCTGGATTTTACGTTAGTATGTACTCATTTTGCTCAAATAAGGTGTCTGTCGGATGAGTGTAAGCCTGGGTATCACGTTACTATGTACTGATTTTGCTCAAATAAGATGTCTTTCGGAGGAGTGTAAGCCTGGATTTCGCGTTACTATATACTTATTTTGCTCAAATAAAGTGTCTGTCGGATGAGTGTAAGCCTGGGTATCACGTGGCTATGTACTCATTTTGTTCAATTAAGATGTCTGTCGGAGGAGTGTAAGCCCAGATATCACGTTACTATGTACTCATTTTGCTCAAATAAGGTGTCTGTCGGATAAGTGTAAGCCTGCATATCACGTTACTATGTACTCATTTTGCTCAAATAAGGTGTCTGTCGGAGGAGTGTAAGCCCAGATATCGCGTTACTATGTACACATTTTGCTCAAATAAGGTGTCTGTCGGATGAGTGTAAGCCTGGATATCACGTTACTATGTACTCATTTTGCTCATATAGGGTGTCTGTCGGAGGAGTGTAAGCCCAGATATCACGTGACTATGTACTCATTTTGCTCAAATAAGATGTTTGTCGGAGGAGTGTAAGCCCAGATATCACGTGACTATGTACTCATTTTGCTGAAATAAGATGTCTGTCGGAGGAGTGTAAGCCCAGATATCACGTGACTATGTACTCATTTTGCTCAATTAAGGTGTCTGTCGGAGGAGTGTAAGCCCAGATATCACGTGAATATGTACTCATTTTACTCAAATAAGATGTCTGTCGGAGGAGTGTAAGCCCAGATATCACGTGACTATGTACTCATTTTGCTAAAATAAGATGTCTGTCGGAGGAGTGTAAGCCCAGATATCACGTGACTATGTACTCATTTTGCTCAATTAAGGTGTCTGTCGGAGTAGTGTAAGCCCAGATATCACGTGAATATTTACTCATTTTGCTCAACTAAGATGTCTGTCGGAGGAGTGTTAGCCCAGATATCACGTGACTATGTACTCATTTTGCTCAATTAAGGTGTCTCTCGGAGGAGCGTAAGCCCAGATATCACTTGACTATGTACTCATTTTGCTCAAAAAAGATGTTTGTCGGAGGAGTGTAAGCCCAGATATCACGTGACTATGTACTCATTTTGCTCAATTAAGGTGTCTGTCGGAGGAGTGTAAGCCCAGATATTCCTGACTATGTACTCATTTTGCTCAATTAAGATTTCTGTCGGAGGAGTGTAAGCCTGGATATCACCTGACTATGTACTCATTTTGGTCAATTAAGATGTCTGTCGGAGGAGTGTAAGCCTGGATATCACGTTACGATGTACCCATTTTGCTCAAATAAGGTGTCTGTCGGAGGAGTGTAAGCCTGGATATCACGTTACTATGTACTCATTTTGCTCAAATAAGGTGTCTGTCGGATGAGTGTTAGCCTGGACATCACGTGACTATGTACTGCTTTTGCTCTTTTATAATGTCTGTCCTAGGTGTGTAAGCCTGGATTTTACGTTAGTATGTACTCATTTTGCTCAAATAAGGTGTCTGTCGGATGAGTGTAAGCCTGGGTATCACGTTACTATGTACTCAGTTTGCTCAAATAAAGTGTCTGTCGGATGAGTGTAAGCCTGGATATCACGTGGCTATGTACTCATTATGTTCAATTAAGATGTCTGTCGGAGGAGTGTAAGCCCAGATATCACGTTACTATGTACTCATTTTGCTCAAATAATGTGTCTGTCGGATAAGTGTAAGCCTGGATATCACGTTACTATGTACTCATTTTGCTCAAATAAGGTGTCTGTCGGAGGAGTGTAAGCCCAGATATCGCGTTACTATGTACACATTTTGCTCAAATAAGGTGTCTGTCGGATGAGTGTAAGCCTGGATATCACGTTACTATGTACTCATTTTGCTCAAATAGGGTGTCTGTCGGAGGAGTGTAAGCCTGGATATCACGTTACTATGTACTCATTTTGCTCAAATAAGGTGTCTGTCGGAGGAGTGTAAGCCTGGATATCACGTTACGATGTACTCATTTTGCTCAAATAAGGTGTCTGTCGGATGAGTGTAAGCCTGGGTATCACGATACTATGTACTCATTTTGCTCAAATAAGGTGTCTGTCGGAGGAGTTTAAGCCTGGATATCACGTTACTAGTTACTCAGTTTGCTTAAATAAGGTGTATCTCGGATGAGTATAAGCCTGAACATCACGTGATTATTTACTCCTTTTGCTCTATTATAATGTCTGTCCTAGGTTTGTAAGCCTGGATATCACGTGACTATGTACTCCTTTTGCTCCTTTAAAATGTCTGTCCTAGGTGTGTAAGCCTGGATTTCACGTTACTATGTACACATTTTGCTCAAATAAGGTGTTTGTTGGACGAGTGTAAGCCTGGGTATCACGTTACTATGTACTCATTTTGCTCAAATAATGTGTTTGTTGGAGGAGTGTAAGCCTGGATATCACGTTACTATGTACTCATTTTGCTCAAATAAGGTGTCTGTTGGATGAGTGTAAGCCTGGGTATCACGTTAATATGTACACATTTTGCTCAAATAAGATGTCTGTCGGAGGAGTGTAGGCCCAGATATCTCGTGAATATGTACTTATTTTGTTCAATTAAGATTTCAATCGGAGGAGTGTAAGCCCAGATATCACATGACTATGTACTCATTTTGTTCAAATAAGATGTCTGATGGAGGAGTGTAAGCCTGGATATCACGTGAATATGTACTCTTTTTGCTCAGTTAAGATGTCTGACGGAGGAGTGTAACCCTGGATATTACGTAACTATGTACTCATTTTGTTCAATTAAGATGTCTGTCGGAGGAGTGTAAGCCTGGATATCACGTTACTATGTACTCATTTTGTTCAATTAAGATGTCTGTCGGAGGAGTGTAACCCTGGATATCACGTAACCATGTACTCATTTTGTTCAATTAAGATGTCTTTTGGAGGAGTGTAAGCAGGGATATCACGTTACTATGTACTCATTTTATTCAATTAAGATATCTGTCGGAGGAGTGTAACCCTGGATATCACGTAACTATGTACTCATTTTGTTCAATTAAGATGTCTCTCGGAGGAGTGTAAGCCTGGATATCACGTTACTATGTACTCATTTTGTTCAAATAAGATGTATGTTGGAGGAGTGTAAGCCTGGATATCACGTGACTATGTACTCATTTTGCTCATTAAGATGTCTGTCGGAGGAGTGTAAGCCCGGATATCTCGTTACTATGTACTGATTTTGCTCCATTAAGCTGTGTGTCGAAGGAGTGTGAGCCTGGATATCACGTTACTATGTACTCATTTTGTTCAATTAAGATGTCTGTCGGAGGAGTGTAAGCCCGGATATCACGTTACTATGTACTCATTTTGTTCAAATAAGATGTCTGTCGGAGGAGTGTAAGCCCGGATATCACGTTACTATGTACTCATTTTGCTCAATTAAGATGTCTGTCGGAGGAGTGTAAGCCCGGATATCTCGTTAATGTGTACTCATTTTGCTCAATTAAGGTGTCTGCCGGAGGGGTGTAAGCCTGAATATCACGTTACTATGTACTCATTTTGTTCAATTAAGATGTCTGTCGGAGGAGTTTAAGCCCTGATATCACGTTACTATGTACTCATTTTGTTCAATTAGGATGTCTGTCGGAGGAGCGTAAGCCCAGATATCACGTTACTATGTACTCATTTTGCTCAATTAAGATGTCTGTCGGGGGAGTGTAAGCTTGGATATTACGTTACTATGTACTCATTTTGTTCAACTAGGATGTCTGTCGGAGGAGTGTAAGCTTGGATATTACGTTACTATGTACTCATTTTGTTCAATTAAGGTGTCTGTCGGAGGAGTGTAAGCCTGGATATCACGTTACTATGTACCCATTTTGCTCAATTAAGATGTCTGTCGGAGGAGTTTAAGCCCGGATGTTGCGTTACTATGTACTCATTTTGCTCAATTAAGGTGTCTGTCGGATGAATGTGAGCCTTGATATTACATTACTATGTACTCATTTTGCTCAATTAAGGTTACTGTCGGATGAGTATAAGCCCAGATATCACGTTACTATGTACTCATTTTGTTCAATTAGGATGTCTTTCGGAGGAATGTAAGCTTGGATATTACGTTACTATGGACTCATTTTGTTCAATTAGGATGTCTGTCGGAGGAGTGTAAGCTTGGATATTACGTTACTATGTACTCATTTTGTTCAATTAAGAGGTCTGTCGGAGGAGTGTAAGCTTGGATATGACGTTACTATGTACTCATTTTTTCAATTAGGATGTCTGTCGGAGGAGTGTAAGCTTGGATATTACGTTACTATGTACTCATTTTGTTCAATTAAGAGGTCTGTCGGAGGAGTGTAAGCTTGGATATGACGTTACTATGTACTCATTTTGTTCAATTAGGATGTCTGTCGGAGGAGTGTAAGCCCAGATATCACGTTACTGTGTACTCATTTTGTTCAATTAGGATGTCTGTCGGAGGAGTGTAAGCTTGGATATCACGTTACTATGTACTCATTTTGCTCAATTAAGATGTCTGTCGGAGGAGTGTAAGCCCAGATATCACGTTACTATGTACTCATTTTGTTCAATTAAGATGTCTGTCGGAGGAGTGTAACCTTGGATATCACGTTACTATGTACTCATTTTGTTCAATTAAGATGTCTGTCGGAGGAGTGTAAGCCCAGATATCACGTTACTATGTACTCATTTTGCTCAATTAAGATGTCTGTCGGAGGAGTGTAAGCTTGGATATCACGTTACTATGTACTCATTTTGTTCAATTAAGATCTCTGTCGGAGGAGTGTAAGCTTGGATATCACGTTACTATGTACTCATTTTGTTCAATTAAGATCTCTGTCGGAGGAGTGTAAGCCTGGATATCACGTTACTATGTACTCATTTTGCTCAAATAAGGTGTCTGTCGGATGAGTGTAAGCCTGCACATCACGTGACTATGTACTCCTTTTGCTCTTTTATAATGTCTGTCCTAGTTGTTTAAGCCTGGATATCACGTTACTATGTACTCATTTTGCTCACATAAGGTGTCTGTCGGATGAGTGTAAGCCTGGGTATCACGTTAATATGCACTCATTTTGCTGAAATAAGATGTCTGTCGGAGGAGTGTAAGCCCAGATATCTCGTGACTATGTACTCATTTTGTTCAATTAAGATTTCTGTCGGAGGAGTTTAAGCCCAGATATCACGTTACTCTGTACTCATTTTGTTCAATTAAGATGTCTGTCGGAGGAGTGTAAGTCCAGATATCACGTGACTATGTACTAATTTTGTTCAATTAAGATGTCTGTCGGAGGAGTGTAAGCCTGGATATCACGTTACGATGTACTCATTTTGCTCAAATAAGGTGTCTGTCGGATGTGTGTAAGCCTGGATATCACGTTACTATGTACTCATTTTGCTCAAATAAGTTGTCTGTCGGAGGAGTGTAAGCCTGGATATCACGTTACTATGTACTCATTTTGCTCAAATAAGGTGTCTGTCGGAGGAGTGTAAGCCCGGATATCACGTTACTATGTACTCATTTTGTTCAATTAAGATGTCTGTCGGAGGAGTGTAAGCCCGGATATCACGTGACTATAGTAGAAATATAATGGCGACTTGGAAAGACAAAGGATTTGCCGCCATCTGATAAGGTTCTTTGATCTATGCCGCTAGCCCCGCCCCCCTCCCTTTGTGTTCTCACACGCCGGCCTGGTCGCGTGGCGCTAGTCCCGCCCCCTTCCCTTTGTGTGCTGATCTAATGCCGACAGTGTCTGTGCCGGCAGGTCAGCCCCCCTCCCCCTGTGGTCACGTGCCGGTGTCCCCGCCCCCCTCCCGCCCCCATACGCGTGTCCTCCCTCCCCTTTGTGTTCTGGTTGGTTCCCTGTGGATAGGTGGGAGAGTGTGTATTGTTCCTATACGGTGACTACATTCCCGCCCCTCATTGTGACTTGTCTAAATCCCTGCCGTGTGATTGGCTTGGGGTAGGGGATGTGCCACTCGGGGTGAGGGGTTATATGTGGGGGTTCTCGGTGCGTGACATTGGCGATGTGGGAATGCGATTCTCGATGCCTGCCGTACATCGGCAAATCGTTTGAGTACATAATTGTGTCAATCAATTAGGTAATGTGTGTTATTGAAAAAAGAATGCACATCATATTACTACTAATGCAATTAAACGCTATTCTTCGAGCAATTAAGTATTTTTGATTGAATCGCGCACACCTGTCCCTAAACCGTTATTTATAACCTACTATTGTCAATATATTACACGTCTAATGAAACAAGGCTAGTTTGTCGATGAAAACAATTACGTATTTTTGAATGATTAATTGACTCGCGCGCAACTGTTCGTTATCGTATATGTGTGGTAGCATGTGTATAATTATTACGAGTAATAACATTTATTTAATTCTACTTTTGAGGGAAAATATATTTTGGATTTATAAGAATATTACAACACTTAGATGAAAGGACAGACTTGACGTAACACTCGTTATCGCGGGATAATTGCGGTGGAACACCGACCGCAACCTTCCGCTGCGAGACGTTTCACTGGAATGACTGGCTCATGGTGCTTTCAAGGGACAAGTCGACTAGCGCACCCCCTCCACTCACGCTTCAGTTCGCTACCTACACTAGCGCGCCAAGTGGTAATATGAGTGAAACTCCAGCGAGTTTTCCCACACAGCGCCCCTGGTGGTCATACCCGAAAGTTGTGAATTCACCATATTTAAACTCATTATGGGCGCAAGACGGCCATCTTAACTCTATATAATTCTGCGAAATATGATTCCGGAAAAAAATAAAGGGGAATTAACATGCAAGGGGCGTTCATGTTGGCTCCGGAGGAATTGATTATGAAATAAATAAAAAATAAATAAGACTCTCGCTGATCGATGAATACAATTAAATATTTTTATTAATTAATGTAATTGACGCGCGCTGCTAGAGATATCTCACCCAATTATTCATCTACCATGAATATCTCACTTCTAATGAAACGACGCAGTCTATCGATTAAAAACAATTAAGTTTTTTTTGATTGATTAATGTAATTGACTCGCGCGCAACTGTTCGTTATCGTATATGCGCGATTATTACGCGTATATAACTATTACGGCAAATAACTGTGTTTAATTCTTCTTTTGACTGGAGGGTTTATAAAAAATATTACATTGCTTAGATGAATTAAAAAGCAACTTAAATCGAAATTGCAAATAGCTTGTATGAGACGTTAACACGAGAACCCTTTACGAAAAAACAAGACGCAATGCGACAGCTGTACCTCGTCTAAATAGAAGCGGTTAAACCAGGACGCTTGGGTTTTCCCTCAGTACCTGCTCTTAATGGCTAGGGGTATCCAGCACATCGAGTACGCTTCAACTGACGTTAAAAATAAAAGCCCTCTATGTCTCTTCTCACACGAGAGAATTAATAATTACAATTCAAAACAGGCGTACCTGTAAGTAACACGCACGAAGACTTCAAATATAAATTTTATATTCGTTTTAAATGTTCTTTCTAAAGACGTAGCGAACTTTGAGAAATTCAACGAATTATTCACTTGCGTACACTGCTTGAAAGAAATATGGTGTACACCCCTGAAGAATGCGTGTGTAGAATACATTAGCAGGCGACAGTCCCTTCCGCATCATTAATTTTCTTCAGACGAAGTTAAAACCAAGGTCTTGTATAGAGCTCTTAGTGAACAATGAAGGGTGTTTCCAGTTCATTAAGCAGGCTAAGTGCTCTGAAAAACCACAGACCCTCGGGGTAAATAACTATTAGCGACACAAAAGATTTTCTTAATAGCTTCCCCTGTGCAGAAATTCCATCATAGACAGGGGAAAACCAAGTCTAGACATGTTTTAAGCTTACCACAAAAATGTTTTCCCGATAATTAATATAATTCTACATGAAGAATATTAATGATTAAGTTTTCAATTAAACGTATACTGTATAGATTCTGTACTTAAACATTCGATTGTATCTTTTCCATTATTTAAATACTCGCGTACAAGAAATGCAAACATGATATCAAAAAATTAAACTGATTTTTTTTCGGAATGTTAAACAAAGAAATATGATTTGGCGAGAGTAATATGAAGAATAAAAAGTATTCAGAATGATAGATATTACATACGTTATTAAAATAAATAAGGCTCTCGCTGATCGATGAAAACAATTAAATATTTTTTTATTAATTGTATATGAATTGACTTGCGCATTTGCTTGCTGTCGTATGTGTATGATTATTACGGCTAATAGCATTTGTTTAATTCTAAATAATGAAATATGGAGCCTTGCCTAAACAATCCTCGTTACTCCTAATTTATTCCATTTTAAAAAGATTGGGCTTAGTAAACATAGGACGAGTACGATTTTAAATACCCCGTCCATTCGAGAGATATTTTTCGAATATTCCAGCATGTTAATATAAACTTAATACACACACAAAAAAAATTCATTTCAAGTAATATTTGTGCGACATTAAGTATTTGCGACTGAGTTTTTACTTTCTATACTACGTATAGTAAGTAGAGGAAGTGTTGTATTCCACCCGAAAAAATCGATACCGAGATTTCACCGGAAATACATGTTTTGAGACCCTCTGAATCCGAAAAAAGCATGGTTGTCTGCGAGTGTGCCTGTGAAACATAACTCAGAAACGAAGAGGCGGATAAAACACCAAACTTGCTATTTAGGTTCAGTATCTTCCAGAGATGCGACACGAAGGTTTTAAAGAAAATACCTCACACCAGACTACCCTTTACATGGAACATTTCTCGAAAATTTTAATTTTCTCAAAAATGACTCTAACGATATTGAATAAAATATTATATGTTTAAGATATTTTCATGACAAATAAAATACATCTCTTGAATTTTCTGGGAATAGCCTGTGAAGTCCTCTTCATTCTAATTACTTTTGTATAGTTAGTAAACTTACTACACGAAAAAAAAATGGAGATCGCGTTAAAATACATAATTTATAACATATACATTCTTGTTGATGAGTAAATCGTTTTCGAGATATTGCTTGTTATTCCCTTAAAATTTCCAATACTTATACTTTTTCTCAAATTCGTTATTCTTGTTTTTATATTCTGGACATGCAAAGAGAATGGAATGCGGCACATAGCAATCAGCGTTAAAATAATTTGACTATCGCTTAAAACCTATCATATTCACCTTGTATCGTCATGAAAATTACCAATAACATTGACATCTCGATATCACGATTAACATGAAGCATATAGGGAATAAGTGTTTGTAAAAATAGTTTGTACAAGAGAAGAGAAAGTCATGTGAGTGTAACACATCAGAATTTTGATATTGGTTTAAATTTTCAAATACTTTTAACTTTTCTCAAGCGGTAACTTGCTATTCGTTTTTCCCGCGGTAATGCATAGAGAATAGAATTCTAAAGCCATCACATAGCATCAGGCTTTTTTTTTAAACATCTGTGACGTGTCTATTCACAATCGAAAGGTCCCTGGTTCGAGGAAAATTATATCTACAGAAACAATACATTATTTTCGCTCTGTGATTAATTTGGTAATGTAACAATAATTAACAATGAATTTTTAGCGGTAAATGTAAAAAATAAAATATATTTTTCCTAGTGTCATACGCAGAAGCATTCCCGTTAAGGAACGCGGCGTGAGCGATGGTTTCCCCCATAACAGGTTTAGACGTGCTCACGAAATGCCCCTGTGCGAGGCTAGCATTTCCCTCTCCTTCTCGAATTTTTGGAGTAGCCAATCAAAATTGCTGTATTATATACCGTCACATCTCTCACCCCTTCAGATTTTTATCAGGCGATGCGATATAAAAGCAGTAGCTTCCCCAGCGATTTCACTGTATTGTGACAACACAGCGAGCTAAGATCTCTGCAAACTTTTCTCATTCAAAGTGAAATTTCAACGAACATCATGTCTGGTAAGTTGTAACAAAACACTTCATTTACTTTAAAAGTTAAATTATTACTCTGTACATTTAACTTATATTCGCGTTCTTGTTTTTAATGCATGGCATTTATATGCGAATAGCTGAGCATTCTAAAAGTTAATAGCTAGACAAGTGAATTTTCTGAAATGTGAACAGTTTAGTTAAGTATTCATTTTAGGCAAGCTTATTCTACATTTAATAGCTAACTGCGGGAATTCTCAAAATGGGGACAATTTAGTTAAGTATTCACCTTGTTGAGTAATTATTATTCCAGATATTTAAATACAGGATTTCACAGAGTGAATTATATTCCTTTTGGAGAAAATACAATTATTTGAATGCCTTATTAACGTTTTTGCTTTAGAATATTACAAAAAGTCTGTTGCGCGAATCATTCGCTCTAACAAAGTAAATATCTACATTATATTAAAACATTTAAATTGAAAAATACAGTACTTAATGAACTTCATTAGTGAATCAGAACCTCAATTATATTTACACATATTATCATTTTCAGAAAAAAGTTAATAAGTTTGTAACTTTCACATAAATGAAATTTTGTTATGCAACACATTCTCTAATAAAGAATATGTTTTTTTCTCTTCCTAATGCAGAAAGTTTGACATCTCAACTTAACACATTGGCTGAGGGTAGCATTTACCCAGCCGTTCAAAGACTACAAGATCTTCAGCCAGAGGAGCCTTATAATATAAAATCCTTAAGAAAAATTGATACTCGATACGGTGCTAGAGTCGTTGCACTTTTAGAGAATAAGCAAGTGTTTCTCCCTACAAGATATTCAACCCTAACAAGCCAACAGTTGGAGGAAATGCCAGGGAAGTTTCAAATGGTATATCATGGAGTAGTACCAGCCGGCAAGTTTAAGACATGTAAATTGTCTTTTCTTCCTATTAAGGTTTGTAGAAATAATTCAACTATCCTTTCAAAGCTTCATTTAGAGTTACATTCGTTGAGTTTATAAATTCGCACTTCAGTAGGATAACATTTGTCTAAAGTATACATCAATATGTAAAAAAATAACGTCCAGGATGTAGTCTGAGCGAGGATCTGCAGAAAGAAGTTTAATAGTCTATTCACTGATTCTTTACCTCAAAGCAGATACCTACAGCAAGTTTCAAATAATTTCCAGCAGGATAGCAGTTGTCAAAAGCATGCATCACTGTATTAAAAAAATATGTGTAAATAATGTCTAGATTGTACTCTGTGTGATTTCGTGCAGAAAGAACTTTAATACCCCTTGCAGTGATTCTCCACATCGAAGTATATACCTACAAGAAGTTGCAAATAATGTGAATGTGTGTTACAGGAATGCCCAGCTGAATGTAAATGAAGAGGAAGAACGAGATAGCTTAAAACATCATAAACAGAAATGTGATAGGAACATTCTCAACACCACCCAGTAACCTCAATCAATGAAGAATTGCACCAGCGCGGAACATACATGGAAAAAAAACACCCGCGTGTGTAGAATATAACAATAATATATATATATATATAAATTATGTACTCATTATTACTGCTATACCAGCCTATACCATTGATTTCATAAATAATTTTATAATTGTTTAAGGAGAATGCCTATCTTAAAAACATTGATGCTACATGAAATCTAAACAAAAAGATTATTGAACTATTACTGAAAGAGACTTGAATAAATGGGAATCTAGAAGCCAGAACCATCTTAATATTGGGCTGTATGATATGAGGTGTATAAAAAGATTAATAAAAAATGAGGTCTATGTAATATAAACAACATTTATTTTTTATAAACATTTTCCTATTACATTCCTATACAAAAAAACATACATATTTCCTAAAGACAAAGGTGATAGTCTAGACATTCTAAAACACTCAGTTATATAATCATATACATCACACAGAAAGAGACCTGCATTATCCATAAAAAACTAAACATCTCAAGAATGTCTGGATGATGTATTTTATAAGTACAAGGTTTTGATATTTCAAAGTTCCTGTTAACCATGACTGTAATTGATTAACACAATTTCTCGATCCTGTCATGCTATAACTTTAGAAGCTTTCAGCTTACTTATAATCTCCTCAATCTCTCGTGTGTGACTATTATTACCAGCACTCCTCGATGCAATTAGTAACCTCAATATATTTACTAGTCTATTTGGATTTTCAAGCGTAGATATCACTGAATCATCATCATATGAAGATTTCATATTCTCGCGACTCCCGCTGTATCCAGATTTTTCACCATCAGTAGTCTCCAGTGAAGGACAGAGGCTTGATCCGGTATAACATCCCCCTCTATACATCTTCGGATCTTCGAGTGTAGGAGAGAGAGTCGATCCAGTATAACATGTTGCTCTATGAAGCTTAAATCTTGACAAAGAACGATTCTTAAAAATCCGCGCGCATATACAGCATCTAATGACGTGTTTTCCTCCATGTGTAATGTATGAAAAATTGAGTTTCTCATTCGCTAGTTGCACAGATTTTCTCCGGCAGGAACTCATGCTAAAACTAAAAGAAATTAAATGAATACGGGAATGCTAACGCTCGAAGGAATTAAAAGCGAATGAATGAATTCATAACACGCAGCTATGTATATATCCAGGGTAAGGACGCCGGAGAGAATCGCGATCTACGCATAGCAGAGGGAAAAGGATGCTCTCTGGAAACATTTGCGGAGAAGGAGGCTCTCAACAGAACATGGCGACTGCGAGCATGGAAAAAGGATGCTCTCTGGAAACATTCGTGGAAAAGGATGCTCTCAACAGAACATGGCGACTGCGAGCATGGAAAAAGGATGCTCTCTGGAAACATTCGCGGAAAAGGATGCTCTCAACAGAACATGGCGACTGCGAGCATGGAAAAAGGATGCTCTCTGGAAACATTCGTGGAAAAGGATGCTCTCAACAGAACATGGCGACTGCCAGCATGGAAAAAGGATGCTCTCTGGAAACATTCGTGGAAAAGGATGCTCTCAACAGAACATGGCGACTGCGAGCATGGAAAAAGGATGCTCTCTGGAAACATTCGTGGAAAAGGATGCTCTCAACAGAACATGGCGACTGCGAGCATGGAAAAAGGATGCTCTCTGGAAACATTCGTGGAAAAGGATGCTCTCAACAGAACATGGCGACAGCGAGCATGGAAAAAGGATGCTCTCTGGAAACATTCGTGGAAAAGGATGCTCTCAACAAAACATGGCGACTGCGAGCATGGAAAAAGGATGCTCTCTGGAAACATTCGTGGAAAAGGATGCTCTCAACAGAACATGGCGACTGCGAGCATGGAAAAAGGATGCTCTCTGGAAACATTCGTGGAAAAGGATGCTCTCAACAGAACATGGCGACTGGGAGCATGGAAAAAGGATGCTCTCTGGAAACATTCGCGGAAAAGGATGCTCTCAACAGAACATGGCGACTGCGAGCATGGAAAAAGGATGCTCTCTGGAAACATTCGTGGGAAAAAAGGATGCTCTCAACAGAACATGGCGACTGCGAGCATGGAAAAAGGATGCTCTGGTTACAAAGCGTGATCACTTTGTTACATAGCGTGATTCCTTTGTTACATAGTGTGATTCCTTTGTTACATAGCGTGATCCCTTTGTTACATAGCGTGATTCCTTTGTTACATAGCGTGATTCCTTTGTTACATAGCGTGATCAGTTTGTTACATAGCGTGATGAGCTTGTTACATAGCTTGATTCCTTTGTTACATAGAGTGATCAGTTTGTTACATAGCGTGATGAGCTTGTTACATAGCGTGATTCCTTTGTTACATAGCGTGATTCCTTTGTTACATAGCGTGATCCCTTTGTTACATAGCGTGATTCCTTTGTTACATAGCCTGATCAGTTTGTTACATAGCGTGATCAGTTTGTTACATAGCGTGATTCCTTTGTTACATAGCGTGATCCCTTTGTTACATAGCGTGATGAGCTTGTTACATAGCTTGATTCCTTTGTTACATAGCGTGATCAGTTTGTTACACAGCGTGATTCCTTTGTTACATAGCGTGATCAGTTTGTTACATGGCGTGATTCCTTTGTTACATAGCGTGATTCCTTTGTTACATAGCGTGATTCCTTTGTTACATAGCGTGATTCCTTTGTTACATAGCGTGATTCCTTTGTTACATAGCGTGATTCCTTTTGTTACATAGCGTGATGAGCTTGTTACATAGCGTGATCACTTTGTTACATAGCGTGATCCCTTTGTTACATAGCGTGATTCCTTTGTTACATAGCGTGATCAGTTTGTTACATAGCGTGATCCCTTTGTTACATAGCGTGATGAGCTTGTTACATAGCGTGATCACTTTGTTACATAGCGTGATCCCTTTGTTACATAGCGTGATTCCTTTTGTTACATACCGTGATTCCTTTGTTACATAGCGTGATCCCTTTGTTACATACCGTGATTCCTTTGTTACATAGCGTGATCCCTTTGTTACATAGCGTGATTCCTTTGTTACATAGCGTGATTCCTTTGTTACATACCGTGATTCCTTTGTTACATAGCGTGATTCCTTTGTTACATAGCGTGATCCCTTTGTTACATAGCGTGATGAGCTTGTTACATAGCTTGATTCCTTTGTTACATAGCGTGATCAGTTTGTTACATAGCGTGATGAGCTTGTTACATAGCGTGATTCCTTTGTTACATAGCGTGATTCCTTTGTTACATAGCGTGATCCCTTTGTTACATAGCGTGATTCCTTTGTTACATAGCGTGAACAGTTTGTTACATAGCGTGATTCCTTTTGTTACATAGCGTGATTTCTTTGTTACATAGCGTGATCTGTTTGTTACATAGCGTGATTCCTTTGTTACATAGCGTGATTCCTTTGTTACATAGCGTGATTCCTTTTGTTACATAGCGTGACCCCTTTGTTACATAGCGTGATCCCTTTGTAACATAGCGTGATTCCTTTGTTACATACCGTGATTCCTTTGTTACATAGCGTGATTCCTTTGTTACATAGCGTGATTCCTTTGTTACATAGCGTGATCCCTTTGTTACATAGCGTGATGAGCTTGTTACATAGCGTGATCAGTTTGTTACATAGCGTGATGAGCTTGTTACATAGCGTGATTCCTTTGTTACATAGCGTGATTCCTTTGTTACATAGCGTGATCCCTTTGTTACATAGCGTGATTCCTTTGTTACATAGCCTGATCAGTTTGTTACATTGCGTGATCAGTTTGTTACATAGCGTGATTCCTTTGTTACATAGCGTGATTCTTTTGTTACATAGCGTGATGAGCTTGTTACATAGCGTGATCACTTTGTTACATAGCGTGATCCCTTTGTTACATAGCGTGATTCCTTTGTTACATAGCGTGATCAGTTTGTTACATAGCGTGATTCCTTTGTTACATAGCGTGATTCCTTTGTTACATAGCGTGATCAGTTTGTTACATAGCGTGATTCCTTTTGTTACATAGCGTGATTCCTTTGTTACATAGCGTGATTTCTTTGTTACATAGCGTGATCTGTTTGTTACATAGCGTGATTCCTTTGTTACATAGCGTGATTCCTTTGTTACATAGCGTGATTCCTTTTGTTACATAGCGTGATCCCTTTGTTACATAGCGTGATCCCTTTGTTACATAGCGTGATTCCTTTGTTACATAGCGTGATTACTTTGTTACATACCGTGATTCCTTTGTTACATAGCGTGATTCCTTTGTTACATAGCGTGATCCCTTTGTTACATAGCGTGATGAGCTTGTTACATAGCGTGATCCCTTTGTTACATAGCTTGATTCCTTTGTTACATAGCGTGATCAGCTTGTTACATAGCGTGATCCCTTTGTTACATAGCTTGATTCCTTTGTTACATAGCGTGATGAGCTTGTTACATAGCTTAATTCCTTTGTTACATAGCGTGATCAGTTTGTTACATAGCTTGATTCCTTTGTTACATTGCGTGATGAGCTTGTTACATAGCTTGATTCCTTTGTTACATAGCGTGATCAGTTTGTTACATAGCGTGATGAGCTTGTTACATAGCGTGATTCCTTTGTTACATAGCGTGATCCCTTTGTTACATAGCGTGATTCCTTTGCTACATAGCCTGATCAGTTTGTTACATTGCGTGATCAGTTTGTTACATAGCGTGATTCCGTTGTTACATAGCGTGATTCTTTTGTTACATAGCGTGATGAGCTTGTTACATAGCGTGATTCCTTTGTTACATAGCGTGATCCCTTTGTTACATAGCGTGATGAGCTTCTTACATAGCTTGATTCCTTTGTTACATAGCGTGATCAGTTTGTTACATAGCGTGATGAGCTTGTTACATAGCGTGATTCCTTTGTTACATGGCGTGATTCCTTTGTTACATAGCGTGATCCCTTTGTTACATAGCGTGACTCCTTTGTTACATAGCCTGATCAGTTTGTTACATTGCGTGATTCCTTTGTTACATAGCGTGATCCCTTTGTTACATAGCGTGATCCCTTTGTTACATAGCGTGATGAGCTTGTTACATAGCTTGATTCCTTTGTTACATAGCGTGATCAGTTTGTTACATAGCGTGATTCCTTTGTTACATAGCGTGATCAGTTTGTTACATAGCGTGATTCCTTTGTTACATAGCGTGATCTGTTTGTTACATAGCGTGATTCCTTTGTTACATAGCGTGATTCCTTTGTTACATAGCGCGAACAGGTTGTTACATAGCGTGATCCCTTTGTTACATAGCGTGATTCCTTTGTTACATAGCCTGATCAGTTTGTTACATTGCGTGATCAGTTTGTTACATAGCGTGATTCCTTTGTTACATAGCGTGATTCCTTTGTTACATAGCGTGATTCCTTTTGTTACATAGCGTGATTCCTTTGTTACATACCGTGATTCCTTTGTTACATAGCCTGATCAGTTTGTTACATTGCGTGATCAGTTTGTTACATAGCGTGATTCCTTTGTTACATACCGTGATTCCTTTGTTACATAGCGTGATCAGTTTGTTACATGGCGTGATTCCTTTGTTACATAGCGTGATTCCTTTGTTACATAGCGTGATTCCTTTGTTACATAGCGTGATTCCTTTGTTACATAGCGTGATTCCTTTGTTACATAGCGTGATTCCTTTTGTTACATAGCGTGATGAGCTTGTTACATAGCGTGATCACTTTGTTACATAGCGTGATCCCTTTGTTACATAGCGTGATTCCTTTGTTACATAGCGTGATCAGTTTGTTACATAGCGTGATCCCTTTGTTACATACCGTGATTCCTTTGTTACATAGCGTGATCCCTTTGTTACATAGCGTGATTCCTTTGTTACATAGCGTGATTCCTTTGTTACATACCGTGATTCCTTTGTTACATAGCGTGATTCCTTTGTTACATAGCGTGATCCCTTTGTTACATAGCGTGATGAGCTTGTTACATAGCTTGATTCCTTTGTTACATAGCGTGATCAGTTTGTTACATAGCGTGATGAGCTTGTTACATAGCGTGATTCCTTTGTTACATAGCGTGATTCCTTTGTTACATAGCGTGATCCCTTTGTTACATAGCGTGATTCCTTTGTTACATAGCGTGAACAGTTTGTTACATAGCGTGATTCCTTTTGTTACATAGCGTGATTTCTTTGTTACATAGCGTGATCTGTTTGTTACATAGCGTGATTCCTTTGTTACATAGCGTGATTCCTTTGTTACATAGCGTGATTCCTTTTGTTACATAGCGTGACCCCTTTGTTACATAGCGTGATCCCTTTGTTACATAGCGTGATTCCTTTGTTACATACCGTGATTCCTTTGTTACATAGCGTGATTCCTTTGTTTCATAGCGTGATTCCTTTGTTACATAGCGTGATCCCTTTGTTACATAGCGTGATGAGCTTGTTACATAGCGTGATCAGTTTGTTACATAGCGTGATGAGCTTGTTACATAGCGTGATTCCTTTGTTACATAGCGTGATTCCTTTGTTACATAGCGTGATTCCTTTGTTACATAGCCTGATCAGTTTGTTACATTGCGTGATCAGTTTGTTACATAGCGTGATTCCTTTGTTACATAGCGTGATTCTTTTGTTACATAGCGTGATGAGCTTGTTACATAGCGTGATCACTTTGTTACATAGCGTGATCCCTTTGTTTCATAGCGTGATTCCTTTGTTACATAGCGTGATCAGTTTGTTACATAGCGTGATTCCTTTGTTACATAGCGTGATTCCTTTGTTACATAGCGTGATCAGTTTGTTACATAGCGTGATTCCTTTTGTTACATAGCGTGATTCCTTTGTTACATAGCGTGATTTCTTTGTTACATAGCGTGATCTGTTTGTTACATAGCGTGATTCCTTTGTTACATAGCGTGATTCCTTTGTTACATAGCGTGATTCCTTTTGTTACATAGCGTGATCCCTTTGTTACATAGCGTGATCCCTTTGTTACATAGCGTGATTCCTTTGTTACATAGCGTGATTACTTTGTTACATACCGTGATTCCTTTGTTACATAGCGTGATTCCTTTGTTACATAGCGTGATCCCTTTGTTACATAGCGTGATGAGCTTGTTACATAGCGTGATCCCTTTGTTACATAGCTTGATTCCTTTGTTACATAGCGTGATCAGCTTGTTACATAGCGTGATCCCTTTGTTACATAACTTGATTCCTTTGTTACATAGCGTGATGAGCTTGTTACATAGCTTAATTCCTTTGTTACATAGCGTGATCAGTTTGTTACATAGCTTGATTCCTTTGTTACATTGCGTGATGAGCTTGTTACATAGCTTGATTCCTTTGTTACATAGCGTGATCAGTTTGTTACATAGCGTGATGAGCTTGTTACATAGCGTGATTCCTTTGTTACATAGCGTGATTCCTTTGTTACATAGCGTGATCCCTTTGTTACATAGCGTGATTCCTTTGTTACATAGCCTGATCAGTTTGTTACATTGCGTGATCAGTTTGTTACATAGCGTGATTTCTTTGTTACATAGCGTGATTCTTCTGTTACATAGCGTGATGAGCTTGTTACATAGCGTGATTCCTTTGTTACATAGCGTGATCCCTTTGTTACATAGCGTGATGAGCTTGTTACATAGCTTGATTCCTTTGTTACATAGCGTGATCAGTTTGTTACATAGCGTGATGAGCTTGTTACATAGCGTGATTCCTTTGTTACATGGCGTGATTCCTTTGTTACATAGCGTGATCTCTTTGTTACATAGCGTGATTCCTTTGTTACATAGCCTGATCAGTTTGTTACATAGCGTGATTCCTTTGTTACATAGCGTGATCTGTTTGTTACATAGCGTGATTCCTTTGTTACATAGCGTGATTCCTTTGTTACATAGCGCGAACAGGTTGTTACATAGCGTGAATCCTTTGTTACATAGCGTGATTCCTTTGTTACGTAGCGTGATTCCTTTGTTACACAGCGTGATCCCTTTGTTACATAGCGTGATTCCTTTGTTACATAGCCTGATCAGTTTGTTACATAGCGTGATCAGTTTGTTACATAGCGTGATTCCTTTGTTACATAGCGTGATCCCTTTGTTACATAGCGTGATGAGCTTGTTACATAGCTTGATTCCTTTGTTACATAGCGTGATCAGTTTGTTACACAGCGTGATTCCTTTGTTACATAGCGTGATCAGTTTGTTACATGGCGTGATTCCTTTGTTACATAGCGTGATTCCCTTGTTATAGCGTGATTCCTTTGTTACATAGCGTGATTCCTTTGTTACATAGCGTGATTCCTTTGTTACATAGCGTGATTCCTTTTGTTACATAGCGTGATGAGCTTGTTACATAGCGTGATCACTTTGTTACATAGCGTGATCCCTTTGTTACATAGCGTGATTCCTTTGTTACATAGCGTGATCAGTTTGTTACATAGCGTGATCCCTTTGTTACATAGCGTGATGAGCTTGTTACATAGCGTGATCACTTTGTTACATAGCGTGATCCCTTTGTTACATAGCGTGATTCCTTTTGTTACATACCGTTATTCCTTTGTTACATAGCGTGATCCCTTTGTTACATACCGTGATTCCTTTGTTACATAGCGTGATTCCTTTGTTACATACCGTGATTCCTTTGTTACATAGCGTGATCCCTTTGTTACATAGCGTGATTCCTTTGTTACATAGCGTGATCCCTTTGTTACATAGCGTGATTCCTTTGTTACATAGCGTGATTCCTTTGTTACATAGCGTGATTCCTTTGTTACATACCGTGATCCCTTTGTTACATAGCGTGATCCCTTTGTTACATACCGTGATTCCTTTGTTACATAGCGTGATCCCTTTGTTACATAGCGTGATCCCTTTGTTACATAGCGTGATTCCTTTGTTACATAGCGTGATCCCTTTGTTACATAGCGTGATTCCTTTGTTACATAGCGTGATCCCTTTGTTACATAGCGTGATCACTTTGTTACATAGCGTGATCCCTTTGTTACATAGCGTGATTCCTTTGTTACATAGCGTGATTCCTTTGTTACATAGCGTGATCACTTTGTTACATAGCGTGATCCCTTTGTTACATAGCGTGATCCCTTTGTTACATAGCGTGATCCCTTTGTTACATAGCGTGATCCCTTTGTTACATAGCGTGATCACTTTGTTACATGGCGTGATCACTTTGTTACATAGCGTGATCCCTTTGTTACATAGCGTGATCCCTTTGTTACATAGCGTGATCCCTTTGTTACATAGCGTGATCACTTTGTTACATAGCGTGATCCCTTTGTTACATAGCGTGATTCCTTTGTTACATAGCGTGATTCCTTTGTTACATACCGTGATTCCTTTGTTACATAGCGTGATTCCTTTGTTACATAGCGTGATCCCTTTGTTACATAGCGTGATGAGCTTGTTACATAGCTTGATTCCTTTGTTACATAGCGTGATCAGTTTGTTACATAGCGTGATGAGCTTGTTACATAGCGTGATTCCTTTGTTACATAGCGTGATTCCTTTGTTACATAGCGTGATCCCTTTGTTACATAGCGTGATTCCTTTGTTACATAGCGTGAACTGTTTGTTACATAGCGTGATTCCTTTTGTTACATAGCGTGATTTCTTTGTTACATAGCGTGATCTGTTTGTTACATAGCGTGATTCCTTTGTTACATAGCGTGATTCCTTTGTTACATAGCGTGATTCCTTTTGTTACATAGCGTGACCCCTTTGTTACATAGCGTGATCCCTTTGTTACATAGCGTGATTCCTTTGTTACATACCGTGATTCCTTTGTTACATAGCGTGATTCCTTTGTTACATAGCGTGATCCCTTTGTTACATAGCGTGATGAGCTTGTTACTTAGCGTGATCAGTTTGTTACATAGCGTGATGAGCTTGTTACATAGCGTGATTCCTTTGTTACATAGCGTGATTCCTTTGTTACATAGCGTGATGAGCTTGTTACATAGCGTGATCCCTTTGTTACATAGCGTGATTCCTTTGTTACATACCGTGATTCCTTTGTTACATAGCGTGATTCCTTTGTTACATAGCGTGATCCCTTTGTTACATAGCGTGATGAGCTTGTTACTTAGCGTGATCAGTTTGTTACATAGCGTGATGAGCTTGTTACATAGCGTGATTCCTTTGTTACATAGCGTGATTCCTTTGTTACATAGCGTGATCCCTTTGTTACATAGCGTGATTCCTTTGTTACATAGCCTGATCAGTTTGTTACATTGCGTGATCAGTTTGTTACATAGCGTGATTCCTTTGTTACATAGCGTGATTCTTTTGTTACATAGCGTGATGAGCTTGTTACATAGCGTGATCACTTTGTTACATAACGTGATCCCTTTGTTACATAGCGTGATTCCTTTGTTACATAGCGTGATTACTTTGTTACATACCGTGATTCCTTTGTTAAATAGCGTGATTCCTTTGTTACATAGCGTGATCCCTTTGTTACATAGCGTGATGAGCTTGTTACATAGCGTGATCCCTTTGTTACATAGCTTGATTCCTTTGTTACATAGCGTGATCAGCTTGTTACATAGCGTGATCCCTTTGTTACATAGCTTGATTCCTTTGTTACATAGCGTGATGAGCTTGTTACATAGCTTAATTCCTTTGTTACATAGCGTGATCAGTTTGTTACATAGCTTGATTCCTTTGTTACATTGCGTGATGAGCTTGTTACATAGCTTGATTCCTTTGTTACATAGCGTGATCAGTTTGTTACATAGCGTGATGAGCTTGTTACATAGCGTGATTCCTTTGTTACATAGCGTGATTCCTTTGTTACATAGCGTGATCCCTTTGATACATAGCGTGATTCCTTTGTTACATAGCCTGATCAGTTTGTTACATTGCGTGATCAGTTTGTTACATAGCGTGATTCCTTTGTTACATAGCGTGATTCTTTTGTTACATAGCGTGATGAGCTTGTTACATAGCTTGATTCCTTTGTTACATAGCGTGATCAGTTTGTTACATAGCGTGATGAGCTTGTTACATAGCGTGATTCCTTTGTTACATGGCGTGATTCCTTTGTTACATAGCGTGATCCCTTTGTTACATAGCGTGATTCCTTTGTTACATTGCCTGATCAGTTTGTTACATTGCGTGATCAGTTTGTTACATAGCGTGATTCCTTTGTTACATAGCGTGATTCTTTTGTTACATAGCGTGATGAGCTTGTTACATAGCGTGATCACTTTGTTACATAGCGTGATCCCTTTGTTACATAGCGTGATTCCTTTGTTACATAGCGTGATCAGTTTGTTACATAGCGTGATTCCTTTGTTACATAGCGTGATTCCTTTGTTACATAGCGTGATCAGTTTGTTACATAGCGTGATTCCTTTTGTTACATAGCGTGATTCCTTTGTTACATAGCGTGATCTGTTTGTTACATAGCGTGATTCCTTTTGTTACATAGCGTGATCCCTTTGTTACATAGCGTGATCCCTTTGTTACATAGCGTGATTCCTTTGTTACATAGCGTGATCCCTTTGTTACATAGCGTGATTCCTTTGTTACATAGCGTGATTCCTTTGTTACATACCGTGATTCCTTTGTTACATAGCGTGATTCCTTTGTTACATAGCGTGATTCCTTTGTTACATAGCGTGATCCCTTTGTTACATAGCGTGATGAGCTTGTTACATAGCTTGATTCCTTTGTTACATAGCGTGATCAGTTTGTTACACAGCGTGATTCCTTTGTTACATAGCGTGATCAGTTTGTTACATGGCGTGATTCCTTTGTTACATAGCGTGATTCCTTTGTTACATAGCGTGATTCCTTTGTTACATAGCGTGATTCCTTTTGTTACATAGCGTGATGAGCTTGTTACATAGCGTGATCACTTTGTTACATAGCGTGATCCCTTTGTTACATAGCGTGATTCCTTTGTTACATAGCGTGATCAGTTTGTTACATAGCGTGATCCCTTTGTTACATAGCGTGATGAGCTTGTTACATAGCGTGATCCCTTTGTTACATAGCGTGATTCCTTTTGTTACATACCGTGATTCCTTTGTTACATAGCGTGATCCCTTTGTTACATACCGTGATTCCTTTGTTACATAGCGTGATCCCTTTGTTACATAGCGTGATTCCTTTGTTACATAGCGTGATTCCTTTGTTACATACCGTGATTCCTTTGTTACATAGCGTGATTCCTTTGTTACATAGCGTGATCCCTTTGTTACAAGGCGTGATGAGCTTGTTACATAGCTTGATTCCTTTGTTACATAGCGTGATCAGTTTGTTACATAGCGTGATGAGCTTGTTACATAGCGTGATTCCTTTGTTACATAGCGTGATTCCTTTGTTACATAGCGTGATCCCTTTGTTACATAGCGTGATTCCTTTGTTACATAGCGTGAACAGTTTGTTACATAGCGTGATTCCTTTTGTTACATAGCGTGATTTCTTTGTTACATAGCGTGATCTGTTTGTTACATAGCGTGATTCCTTTGTTACATAGCGTGATTCCTTTGTTACATAGCGTGATTCCTTTGTTACATAGCGTGATTCCTTTTGTTACATAGCGTGACCCCTTTGTTACATAGCGTGATCCCTTTGTTACATAGCGTGATTCCTTTGTTACATACCGTGATTCCTTTGTTACATAGCGTGATTCCTTTGTTACATAGCGTGATTCCTTTGTTACATAGCGTGATCCCTTTGTTACATAGCGTGATGAGCTTGTTACATAGCGTGATCAGTTTGTTACATAGCGTGATGAGCTTGTTACATAGCGTGATTCCTTTGTTACATAGCGTACTTCCTTTGTTACATAGCGTGATCCCTTTGTTACATAGCGTGATTCCTTTGTTACATAGCCTGATCAGTTTGTTACATTGCGTGATCAGTTTGTTACATAGCGTGATTCCTTTGTTACATAGCGTGATTCTTTTGTTACATAGCGTGATGAGCTTGTTACATAGCGTGATCACTTTGTTACATAGCGTGATCCCTTTGTTACATAGCGTGATTCCTTTGTTACATAGCGTGATCAGTTTGTTACATAGCGTGATTCCTTTGTTACATAGCGTGATTCCTTTGTTACATAGCGTGATCAGTTTGTTACATAGCGTGATTCCTTTTGTTACATAGCGTGATTCCTTTGTTACATAGCGTGATTTCTTTGTTACATAGCGTGATCTGTTTGTTACATAGCGTGATTCCTTTGTTACATAGCGTGATTCCTTTGTTACATAGCGTGATTCCTTTTGTTACATAGCGTGATCCCTTTGTTACATAGCGTGATCCCTTTGTTACATAGCGTGATTCCTTTGTTACATAGCGTGATTACTTTGTTACATACCGTGATTCCTTTGTTACATAGCGTGATTCCTTTGTTACATAGCGTGATCCCTTTGTTACATAGCGTGATGAGCTTGTTACATAGCGTGATCCCTTTGTTACATAGCTTGATTCCTTTGTTACATAGCGTGATCAGCTTGTTACATAGCGTGATCCCTTTGTTACATAGCTTGATTCCTTTGTTACATAGCGTGATGAGCTTGTTACATAGCTTAATTCCTTTGTTACATAGCGTGATCAGTTTGTTACATAGCTTGATTCCTTTGTTACATTGCGTGATGAGCTTGTTACATAGCTTGATTCCTTTGTTACATAGCGTGATCAGTTTGTTACATAGCGTGATGAGCTTGTTACATAGCGTGATTCCTTTGTTACATAGCGTGATTCCTTTGTTACATAGCGTGATCCCTTTGTTACATAGCGTGATTCCTTTGTTACATAGCCTGATCAGTTTGTTACATTGCGTGATCAGTTTGTTACATAGCGTGATTTCTTTGTTACATAGCGTGATTCTTTTGTTACATAGCGTGATGAGCTTGTTACATAGCGTGATTCCTTTGTTACATAGCGTGATCCCTTTGTTACATAGCGTGATGAGCTTGTTACATAGCTTGATTCCTTTGTTACATAGCGTGATCAGTTTGTTACATAGCGTGATGAGCTTGTTACATAGCGTGATTCCTTTGTTACATGGCGTGATTCCTTTGTTACATAGCGTGATCTCTTTGTTACATAGCGTGATTCCTTTGTTACATAGCCTGATCAGTTTGTTACATTGCGTGATTCCTTTGTTACATAGCGTGATCCCTTTGTTACATAGCGTGATCCCTTTGTTACATAGCGTGATGAGCTTGTTACATAGCTTGATTCCTTTGTTACATAGCGTGATCAGTTTGTTACATAGCGTGATTCCTTTGTTACATAGCGTGATCAGTTTGTTACATAGCGTGATTCCTTTGTTACATAGCGTGATCTGTTTGTTACATAGCGTGATTCCTTTGTTACATAGCGTGATTCCTTTGTTACATAGCGCGAACAGGTTGTTACATAGCGTGAATCCTTTGTTACATAGCGTGATTCCTTTGTTACGTAGCGTGATTCCTTTGTTACATAGCGTGATCCCTTTGTTACATAGCGTGATTCCTTTGTTACATAGCCTGATCAGTTTGTTACATAGCGTGATCAGTTTGTTACATAGCGTGATTCCTTTGTTACATAGCGTGATCCCTTTGTTACATAGCGTGATGAGCTTGTTACATAGCTTGATTCCTTTGTTACATAGCGTGATCAGTTTGTTACACAGCGTGATTCCTTTGTTACATAGCGTGATCAGTTTGTTACATGGCGTGATTCCTTTGTTACATAGCGTGATTCCTTTGTTACATAGCGTGATTCCTTTGTTACATAGCGTGATTCCTTTGTTACATAGCGTGATTCCTTTTGTTACATAGCGTGATGAGCTTGTTACATAGCGTGATCACTTTGTTACATAGCGTGATCCCTTTGTTACATAGCGTGATTCCTTTGTTACATAGCGTGATCAGTTTGTTACATAGCGTGATCCCTTTGTTACATAGCGTGATGAGCTTGTTACATAGCGTGATCACTTTGTTACATAGCGTGATCCCTTTGTTACATAGCGTGATTCCTTTTGTTACATACCGTGATTCCTTTGTTACATAGCGTGATTCCTTTGTTACATAGCGTGATCCCTTTGTTACATAGCGTGATTCCTTTGTTACATAGCGTGATCCCTTTGTTACATAGCGTGATTCCTTTGTTACATAGCGTGATTCCTTTGTTACATAGCGTGATTCCTTTGTTACATAGCGTGATTCCTTTGTTACATAGCGTGATTCCTTTGTTACATAGCGTGATTCCTTTGTTACATAGCGTGATTCCTTTGTTACATAGCGTGATCCCTTTGTTACATACCGTTATTCCTTTGTTACATAGCGTGATTCCTTTGTTACATAGCGTGATTCCTTTGTTACATAGCGTGATTCCTTTGTTACATAGCGTGATCCCTTTGTTACATAGCGTGATCCCTTTGTTACATAGCGTGATCCCTTTGTTACATAGCGTGATTCCTTTGTTACATAGCGTGATCCCTTTGTTACATACCGTGATTCCTTTGTTACATAGCGTGATTCCTTTGTTACATACCGTGATTCCTTTGTTACATAGCGTGATTCCTTTGTTACATAGCGTGATCCCTTTGTTACATAGCGTGATGAGCTTGTTACATAGCTTGATTCCTTTGTTACATAGCGTGATCAGTTTGTTACATAGCGTGATGAGCTTGTTACATAGCGTGATTCCTTTGTTACATAGCGTGATTCCTTTGTTACATAGCGTGATCCCTTTGTTACATAGCGTGATTCCTTTGTTACATAGCGTGAACAGTTTGTTACATAGCGTGATTCCTTTTGTTACATAGCGTGATTTCTTTGTTACATAGCGTGATCTGTTTGTTACATAGCGTGATTCCTTTGTTACATAGCGTGATTCCTTTGTTACATAGCGTGATTCCTTTTGTTACATAGCGTGACCCCTTTGTTACATAGCGTGATCCCTTTGTTACATAGCGTGATTCCTTTGTTACATACCGTGATTCCTTTGTTACATAGCGTGATTCCTTTGTTACATAGCGTGATCCCTTTGTTACATAGCGTGATGAGCTTGTTACATAGCGTGATCAGTTTGTTACATAGCGTGATGAGCTTGTTACATAGCGTGATTCCTTTGTTACATAGCGTGATTCCTTTGTTACATAGCGTGATCCCTTTGTTACATAGCGTGATTCCTTTGTTACATAGCCTGATCAGTTTGTTACATTGCGTGATCAGTTTGTTACATAGCGTGATTCCTTTGTTACATAGCGTGATTCTTTTGTTACATAGCGTGATGAGCTTGTTACATAGCGTGATCACTATGTTACATAGCGTGATCCCTTTGTTACATAGCGTGATTCCTTTGTTACATAGCGTGATTACTTTGTTACATACCGTGATTCCTTTGTTACATAGCGTGATTCCTTTGTTACATAGCGTGATCCCTTTGTTACATAGCGTGATGAGCTTGTTACATAGCGTAATCCCTTTGTTACATAGCTTGATTCCTTTGTTACATAGCGTGATCAGCTTGTTACATAGCGTGATCCCTTTGTTACATAGCTTGATTCCTTTGTTACATAGCGTGATGAGCTTGTTACATAGCTTAATTCCTTTGTTACATAGCGTGATCAGTTTGTTACATAGCTTGATTCCTTTGTTACATTGCGTGATGAGCTTGTTACATAGCTTGATTCCTTTGTTACATAGCGTGATCAGTTTGTTACATAGCGTGATGAGCTTGTTACATAGCGTGATTCCTTTGTTACATAGCGTGATTCCTTTGTTACATAGCGTGATCCCTTTGTTACATAGCGTGATTCCTTTGTTACATAGCCTGATCAGTTTGTTACATTGCGTGATCAGTTTGTTACATAGCGTGATTCCTTTGTTACATAGCGTGATTCTTTTGTTACATAGCGTGATGAGCTTGTTACATAGCGTGATTCCTTTGTTACATAGCGTGATCCCTTTGTTACATAGCGTGATGAGCTTGTTACATAGCTTGATTCCTTTGTTACATAGCGTGATCAGTTTGTTACATAGCGTGATGAGCTTGTTACATAGCGTGATTCCTTTGTTACATGGCGTGATTCCTTTGTTACATAGCGTGATCCCTTTGTTACATAGCGTGATTCCTTTGTTACATAGCCTGATCAGTTTGTTACATTGCGTGATCAGTTTGTTACATAGCGTGATTCCTTTGTTACATAGCGTGATTCTTTTGTTACATAGCGTGATGAGCTTGTTACATAGCGTGATCACTTTGTTACATAGCGTGATCCCTTTGTTACATAGCGTGATTCCTTTGTTACATAGCGTGATCAGTTTGTTACATAGCGTGATTCCTTTGTTACATAGCGTGATTCCTTTGTTACATAGCGTGATCAGTTTGTTACATAGCGTGATTCCTTTTGTTACATAGCGTGATTCCTTTGTTACATAGCGTGATCTGTTTGTTACATAGCGTGATTCCTTTGTTACATAGCGTGATTCCTTTGTTACATAGCGTGATTCCTTTTGTTACATAGCGTGATCCCTTTGTTACATAGCGTGATCCCTTTGTTACATAGCGTGATTCCTTTGTTACATAGCGTGATCCCTTTGTTACATAGCGTGATTCCTTTGTTACATAGCGTGATTCCTTTGTTACATACCGTGATTCCTTTGTTACATAGCGTGATTCCTTTGTTACATAGCGTGATTCCTTTGTTACATAGCGTGATCCCTTTGTTACATAGCGTGATGAGCTTGTTACATAGCTTGATTCCTTTGTTACATAGCGTGATCAGTTTGTTACATAGCGTGATGAGCTTGTTACATAGCGTGATTCCTTTGTTACATAGCATGATTCCTTTGTTACATAGCGTGATCCCTTTGTTACATAGCGTGATTCCTTTGTTACATAGCCTGATCAGTTTGTTACATTGCGTGATCAGTTTGTTACATAGCGTGATTCCTTTGTTACATAGCGTGATTCCTTTGTTACATAGCGTGATTCCTTTTGTTACATAGCGTGATTCCTTTGTTACATACCGTGATTCCTTTGTTACATAGCCTGATCAGTTTGTTACATTGCGTGATCAGTTTGTTACATAGCGTGATTCCTTTGTTACATACCGTGATTCCTTTGTTACATAGCGTGATTCTTTTGTTACATAGCGTGATGAGCTTGTTACATAGCGTGATCGCTTTGTTACATAGCGTGATCCCTTTGTTACATAGCGTGATTCCTTTGTTACATAGCGTGATCAGTTTGTTACATAGCGTGATTCCTTTGTTACATAGAGTGATTCCTTTGTTACATAGCGTGATTCCTTTGTTACATAGCGTGATTCCTTTGTTACATAGCGTGATCAGCACGAATGTTTCCAGAGAGCATCCATTTTCCATGCTCGCAGTCGCCATGTTCTGTTGAGAGCATCCTGTTTTCCACGAATGTTTCCAGAGAGCATCCTTTTTCCATGCTCGCAGTCGCCATGTTCTGTTGAGAGCATCCTTTTCCGCGAATGTTTCCAGAGAGCATCCTTTTTGCATGCTCGCAGTCGCCATGTTCTGTTGAGAGCATCCTTTTCCACGAATGTTTCCAGAGAGCATCCTTTTTCCATGCTCGCAGTCGCCATGTTCTGTTGAGAGCATCCTTTTCTACGAATGTTTCCAGAGAGCATCCTTTTTCCATGCTCGCAGTCGCCATGTTCTGTTGAGAGCACCCTTTTCCACGAATGTTTCCAGAGAGCATCCTTTTTCCATGCTGGCAGTCGCCATGTTCTGTTGAGAGCATCCTTTTCCACGAATGTTTCCAGAGAGCATCCTTTTTCCATGCTCGCAGTCGCCATGTTCTTTTGAGAGCATCCTTTTCCACGAATGTTTCCAGAGAGCATCCTTTTTCCATGCTCGCAGTTGCCATGTTCTGTTGAGAGCATCCTTCTCCACGAATGTGTCCAGAGAGCATGCTTTTTCCATGCTCGCAGTCGCCATGTTCTGTTGAGAGCATCCTTTTCCACGAATGTTTCCAGAGAGCATCCCTTTTCCATGCTCGCAGTCGCTATGTTCTGTTGAGAGCATCCTTTTCCACGAATGTTTCCAGAGAGCATCCTTTTTCCATGCTCGCAGTCGCCATGTTCTGTTGAGAGCATCCTTTTCCACGAATGTTTCCAGAGAGCATCCTTTTTCCATGCTCGCAGTCGCCATGTTCTGTTGAGAGCATCCTTTTCCACGAATGTTTCCAGAGAGCATCCTTTTTCCATGCTCGCAGTCGCCATGTTCTGTTGAGAGCATCCTTTTCCACTAATGTTTCCAGAGAGCATCCTTTTCCCTCTGCTATGCGTAGATCGCGATTCCCTCCGGCGTCCTTACCCTGGATATATACATAGCTGCGTGTTATGAATTCATTCATTCCATTTTAATTCCTTCGAGCGTTAGCATTCCCGTATTCTTTTAATTTCTTTTAGTTTTAGCATGAGTTCCTGCCGGAGAAAATCTGTGCAACTAGCGAATGAGAAACTCAATTTTTCATACATTACACATGGAGGAAAACACGTCATTAGATGCTGTATATGCGCGCGGATTTTTAAGAATCGTTCTTTGTCAAGATTTAAGCTTCATAGAGCAACGTGTTATACTGGATCGACTCTCTCTCCTACACTCGAAGATCCGAAGATGTATAGAGGGGGATGTTATACCGGATCAAGCCTCTGTCCTTCACTGGAGACTACTGATGGTGAAAAATCTGGATACAGCGGGAGTCGCGAGAATATGAAATCTTCATATGATGATGATTCAGTGATATCTACGCTTGAAAATCCAAATAGACTAGTAAATATATTGAGGTTACTAATTGCATCGAGGAATGCTGGTAATAATAGTCACACACGAGAGATTGAGGAGATTATAAGTAAGCTGAAAGCTTCTAAAGTTATAGCATGACAGGATCGAGAAATTGTGTTAATCAATTAGTCATGGTTAACAGGAACTTTGAAATATCAAAACCTTGTACTTATAAAATACATCATCCAGACATTCTTGAGATGTTTAGTTTTTTATGGATAATGCAGGTCTCTTTCTGTGTGATGTATATGATTATATAACTGAGTGTTTTAGAATGTCTAGACTATCACCTTTGTCTTTAGGAAATATGTATGTTTTTTTGTATAGGAATGTAATAGGAAAATGTTTATAAAAAATAAATGTTGTTTATGTTACATAGACCTCATTTTTTATTAATCTTTTTATACACCTCATATCATACAGCCCAATATTAAGATGGTTCTGGCTTCTAGATTCCCATTTATTCAAGTCTCTTTCAGTAATAGTTCAATAATCTTTTTGTTTAGATTTCATGTAGCATCAATGTTTTTAAGATAGGCATTCTCCTTAAACAATTATAAAATTATTTATGAAATCAATGGTATAGGCTGGTATAGCAGTAATAATGAGTACATAATTTATATATATATATATATATATATATATATATATATATTATTGTTATATTCTACACACGCGGGTGTTTTTTTTCCATGTATGTTCCGCGCTGGTGCAATTCTTCATTGATTGAGGTTACTGGGTGGTGTTGAGAATGTTCCTATCACATTTCTGTTTATGATGTTTTAAGCTATCTCGTTCTTCCTCTTCATTTACATTCAGCTGGGCATTCCTGTAACACACATTCACATTATTTGCAACTTCTTGTAGGTATATACTTCGATGTGGAGAATCACTGCAAGGGGTATTAAAGTTCTTTCTGCACGAAATCACACAGAGTACAATCTAGACATTATTTACACATATTTTTTTAATACAGTGATGCATGCTTTTGACAACTGCTATCCTGCTGGAAATTATTTGAAACTTGCTGTAGGTATCTGCTTTGAGGTAAAGAATCAGTGAATAGACTATTAAACTTCTTTCTGCAGATCCTCGCTCAGACTACATCCTGGACGTTATTTTTTTACATATTGATGTATACTTTAGACAAATGTTATCCTACTGAAGTGCGAATTTATAAACTCAACGAATGTAACTCTAAATGAAGCTTTGAAAGGATAGTTGAATTATTTCTACAAACCTTAATAGGAAGAAAAGACAATTTACATGTCTTAAACTTGCCGGCTGGTACTACTCCATGATATACCATTTGAAACTTCCCTGGCATTTCCTCCAACTTTTGGCTTGTTAGGGTTGAATATCTTGTAGGGAGAAACACTTGCTTATTCTCTAAAAGTGCAACGACTCTAGCACCGTATCGAGTATCAATTTTTCTTAAGGATTTTATATTATAAGGCTCCTCTGGCTGAAGATCTTGTAGTCTTTGAACGGCTGGGTAAATGCTACCCTCAGCCAATGTGTTAAGTTGAGATGTCAAACTTTCTGCATTAGGAAGAGAAAAAAACATATTCTTTATTAGAGAATGTGTTGCATAACAAAATTTCATTTATGTGAAAGTTACAAACTTATTAACTTTTTTCTGAAAATGATAATATGTGTAAATATAATTGAGGTTCTGATTCACTAATGAAGTTCATTAAGTACTGTATTTTTCAATTTAAATGTTTTAATATAATGTAGATATTTACTTTGTTAGAGCGAATGATTCGCGCAACAGACTTTTTGTAATATTCTAAAGCAAAAACGTTAATAAGGCATTCAAATAATTGTATTTTCTCCAAAAGGAATATAATTCACTCTGTGAAATCCTGTATTTAAATATCTGGAATAATAATTACTCAACAAGGTGAATACTTAACTAAATTGTCCCCATTTTGAGAATTCCCGCAGTTAGCTATTAAATGTAGAATAAGCTTGCCTAAAATGAATACTTAACTAAACTGTTCACATTTCAGAAAATTCACTTGTCTAGCTATTAACTTTTAGAATGCTCAGCTATTCGCATATAAATGCCATGCATTAAAAACAAGAACGCGAATATAAGTTAAATGTACAGAGTAATAATTTAACTTTTAAAGTAAATGAAGTGTTTAGTTACAACTTACCAGACATGATGTTGGTTGAAATTTCACTTTGAATGAGAAAAGTTTGCAGAGATGTTAGCTCGCTGTGTTGTCACAATACAGTGAAATCGCTGGGGAAGCTACTGCTTTTATATCGCATCGCCTGATAAAAATCTGAAGGGGTGAGAGATGTGACGGTATATAATACAGCAATTTTGATTGGCTACTCCAAAAATTCGAGAAGGAGAGGGAAATGCTAGCCTCGCACAGGGGCATTTCGTGAGCACGTCTAAACCTGTTATGGGGGAAATCCTTCGATCACGCCAGCGTTCCTTAAGGGGAATGTTTCTGCGTATGACGCTAGAAATAAAAATATATTTTATTTTTTACATGTACCATTAAAATTCATTGTTAATTATTGTTACATTACCAAATTAATCACAGAGTGAAAATAATGTATTGTTTCTGTAGACATAATTGTCCTCGAACCAGCGACCTTTAGATTGTGAATAGATACGTTACAGATGTTTAAAAAACGTCTGATGCTATGTGATGGCTTTAGAATTCTATTCTCTATGCATTACCGTTGGAAAAACGAATAGCAAGTTACCATTTGAGAAAAGTTAAAAGTATTTGAAAATTTAAACCAATATCAAAAAATTTGATGTGTTACACTCACATGACTTTCTCTACTCTTGTACAAACTATTTTTACAAACACTTATTCCCTATATGCTTCATGTTAATCGAGATATCGAGATGTCAATGTTATTGGTAATTTTCATGACGATACAAGGTGAATATGATAGGTTTTAAGCGATAGTCAAATTATTTTAACGCTGATTGCTATGTGCCGCATTCCATTCTCTTTGCATGTCCAGAATATAAAAACAAGAATAACGAATTTGAGAAAAAGTATAAGTATTGGAAATTTTAAGGGAATAACAAGCAATATCTCGAAAAACGATTTACTCATCAACAAGAATGTATATGTTATAAATTATGTATTTTAACGCGATCTCCATTTTTTTTCGTGTAGTAAGTTTACTAACTATACAAAAGTAATTAGAATGAAGAGGACTTCACAGGCTATTCCCAGAAAATTCAAGAGATGTATTTTATTTGTCATGAAAATATCTTAAACATATAATATTTTATTCAATATCGTTAGAGTCATTTTTGAGAAAATTAAAATTTTCGAGAAATGTTCCATGTAAAGGGTAGTCTGGTGTGAGGTATTTTCTTTAAAACCTTCGTGTCGCATCTCTGGAAGATACTGAACCTAAATACCAAGTTTGGTGTTTTATCCGCCTCTTCGTTTCTGAGTTATGTTTCACAGGCACACTCGCAGACAACCATGCTTTTTTCGGATTCGGAGGGTCTCAAAACATGTATTTCCGGTGAAATCTCGGTATCGATTTTTTTCGGGTGGAATACAACACTTCCTCTACTTACTATACGTAGTATAGAAAGTAAAAACTCAGTCGCAAATACTTAATGTCGCACAAATATTACTTGAAATGAATTTTGTGTGTGTGTGTGTATTAAGTTTATATTAACATGCTGGAATATTCGAAAAATATCTCTCGAATGGATGGGGTATTTAAAATCGTACTCGTCCTATGTTTACTAAGCCCAATCTTTTTAAAATGGAATAAATTAAGAGTAACGAGACTTGTTTAGGCAAGGCTCCATATTTCATTATTTAGAATTAAACAAATGCTATTAGTCGTAATAATCATGCACATACGACAGCAAGCAAATGCGCGAGTCAATTCATATACAATTAATAAAAAAATATTTAATTGTTTTCATCGATCAGCGAGAGCCTTATTTATTTTAATAACGTATGTAATATCTATCATTCTGAATACTTTTTATTCTTCATATTACTCTCGCCAAATCATATTTCTTTGTTTAACATTCCGAAAAAAAATCAGTTTAATTTTTTGATATCATGTTTGCATTTCTTGTACGCGAGTATTTAAATAATGACAAAGATACAATCGAATGTTTAAGTACAGAATCTATACAGTATACGTTTAATTGAAAACTTAATCATTAATATTCTTCATGTAGAATTATATTAATTATCGGGAAAACATTTTTTGTGGTAAGCTTAAAACATGTCTAGACTTGGTTTTCCCCTGTCTATGATGGAATTTCTGCACAGGGGAAGCTATTAAGAAAATCTTTTGTGTCGCTAATAGTTATTTACCCCGAGGGTCTGTGGTTTTTCAGAGCACTTAGCCTGCTTAATGAACTGGAAACACCCTTCATTGTTCACTAAGAGCTCTATACAAGACCTTGGTTTTAACTTCGTCTGAAGAAAATTAATGATGCGGAAGGGACTGTCGCCTGCTAATGTGTCTACACACGCATTCTTCAGGGGTGTACACCATATTTCTTTCAAGCAGTGTACGCAAGTGAATAATTCGTTGAATTTCTCAAAGTTCGCTACGTCTTTAGAAAGAACATTTAAAACGAATATAAAATTTATATTTGAAGTCTTCGTGCGTGTTACTTACAGGTACGCCTGTTTTGAATTGTAATTATTAATTCTCTCGTGTGAGAAGAGACATAGAGGGCTTTTATTTTTAACGTCAGTTGAAGCGTACTCGATGTGCTGGATACCCCTAGCCATTAAGAGCAGGTACTGAGGGAAAACCCAAGCGTCCTGGTTTAACCGCTTCTATTTAGACGAGGTACAGCTGTCGCATTGCGTCTTGTTTTTTCGTAAAGGGTTCTCGTGTTAACGTCTCATACAAGCTATTTGCAATTTCGCTTTAAGTTGCTTTTTAATTCATCTAAGCAATGTAATATTTTTTATAAACCCTCCAGTCAAAAGAAGAATTAAACACACGTTATTAGCCGTAATAGTTATATACGCGTAATAATCGCGCATATACAATAACGAACAGTTGCGCTCGAGTCAATTACATTAATCAATCAAAAAAAACTTAATTGTTTTTAATCGATAGACTGCGTCGTTTCATTAGAAGTGAGATATTCATGGTAGATGAATAATTGGGTGAGATATCTCTAGGAGCGCGAGTCAATTACATTAATTAATAAAAATATTTAATTGTATTCATCGATCAGCGAGAGTCTTATTTATTTTTTATTTATTTCATAATCAATTCCTCCGGAGCCAACATGAACTCCCCTTGCATGTTAATTCACCTTTATTTTTTTCCGGAATCATATTTCGCAGAATTATATAGAGTTAAGACGGCCGTCTTGCGCCCATAATGAGTTTAAATATGGTGAATTCACAACTTTCGGGTATGACCACCAGGGGCGCTGTGTGGGAACACTCGCTGGAGTTTCACTCATATTACCACTTGGCGCGCTAGTGTAGGTAGCAAACTGAAGCGTGAGTGGAGGGGGTGCGCTAGTCGACTTGTCGCTTGAAAGCACCGTGAGCTAGTCATTCCAGTGAAACGTCTCGCAGCGGAAGGTTGCGTTCGGTGTTCCACCGCAATTATCACGCGATAACGAGTGTTACGTCAAGTCTGTCCTTTCATCTAAGTGTTGTAATATTCTTATAAAACCAAAATATATTTTCCCTCAAAAGTAGAATTAAATAAATGTTATTACTCGTAATAATTATACACATGCTACCACACATATACGATAACGAACAGTTGCGGGCGATTCAATTAATCATTCAAAAATACTTAATTGTTTTCATCGACAGACTAGCCTTGTTTCATTAGACGTGTAATTTATTGACAATAGTAGGTTATAAATAACGGTTTAGGGACAGTGGCGCGCGATTCAATCAAAAATACTTAATTGCTCGAAGAATAGCGTTTAATTGCATTAGTAGTAATATGATGGTGATTATTTTTTCAATAACACACATTACCTAATTGATTGACACAATTTTGTACTCAAACGATTTGCCGATGTGCGGCAGGCATCGAGAATCGCATTCCCACACCGCCAACGTCACGCACCGAGAACCCTCACATATAACCCCTCACCCCGAGCGGCACATCCCCTACCCCAAGCCAATCACACGGCAGGGATTTAGACAAGTCACAATGAGGGGCGGGAATGTAGTCACCGTATAGGAACAATACACACTCTCCCACCTATCCACAGGGAACCAACCAGAACACAAAGGGGAGGGAGGACACGCGTATGGGGGAGGGAAGGGGGCGGGGACACCGCCACGTGACCAGACCACAGGGGGGAGGGGGGAGGACCCGCCGGCACAGACACTGTCGGCATTAGATCAGCACACAAAGGGAAGGGGGCGGGGCCAGCGCAACGCGACCAGGCCGGCGTGTGAGAACACAAAGGGAGGGGGGCGGGGCTAGCGGCATAGATCAAAGAACCTTATCAGATGGCGGCAAATCCTTTGTGTTTCCAAGTCGCCATTATATTTCTACTGACTATGTACTCATTTTGTTCAATTAAGGTGTCTGTCGGAGGAGTGTAAGCCCGGATATCAAGTTACTATGTACTCATTTTGCTCAAATAAGGTGTCTGTCGGATGGAGTGTAAGCCTGGATATCAAGTTACTATGTACTCATTTTGCTCAATTAAGGTGTCTGTCGGATGAGTGTAAGCCCGGATATCACGTGACTATGTACTCATTTTGCTCAAATAAGGTGTCTGTCGGATGGAGTGTAAGCCTGGATATCACGTTACTATGTACTCATTTTGTTCAATTAAGATGACTGTGGGAGGAGTGTAAGCCCGGATATCACGTGACTATGTACTCATTGTGTTCAATTAAGGTGTCTGTCGGAGGAGTGTAAGCCCAGGTATCACGTGACTATGTACTCATTTTGCTCAAATAAGGTGTCTGTCGGAGGAGTGTAAGCCTGGATATCACGTGACTATGTACTCATTTTGCTCAATTAAGGTGTCTGTCTGAGGAGTGTAAGCTTGTGTATCACGTTACAATGTACTCAATTTTCTCAATTAAACTGTCTTTCGGAGGAGTGTAAGCCTGGATATCACGTTACTATGTACTCATTTTGCGCAACTAAGATGTCTGGCTGAGGAGTGTAAGCCCGGATATCACCTTGCTATGTACTCATTTTGCTTAATTAAGGTGTCTGTCGGAGGAGTGTAAGCCCAGATATCACGTTACTATGTAGTCATTTTGCTCAAATAATGTGTCTGTCGGATGGAGTATACGCCTGGATAACACGTGACTAAGTACTCATTTTGCTCAATTAAGGTGTCGGAGGAGTGTAAGCCCGGATATCACGTTACTATTTACTCATTTTGCTCAAATAAGATATCTGTCGGAGGAGTGTAAGCTTGGATGTCACGTTACTATGTACTCATTTTGCTTAATTAAGGTGTCCGTTCGAGCAATGTAAGCCTGGATATCACGTTACTATGTACTCATTTTGTTCAATTATGATGTCTGTCGGAGGAGTGTAACCTTGGATGTCACGTTACTATGTACTCATTTTGCTCAATTAATATGTCTGTTGGAGGAGTGTAAGCTTGGATGTCACGTTACTATGTACTCATTTTGCTCAACTAAGTGTGTCCGTTCGAGGAGTGTAAGCCTGGATATCACGTTACTATGTACTCATTTTGTTCAATTAGATGTCTGTCGGAGGAGTGTAAGCCTGGATATCACGTTACTATGTACACATTCTGTTCAACTAAGATGTCGGTCGGAGGAGTGCAAGCCCGGATATCACGTTACTATGTACTCATTTACTCAAATAAGGTGTCTGTCGGAGGAGTGTAAGCGCGGATATCACGTTACTATGTACTAATTTTGTTCAATTAAAATGTCTGTCAAAGGAGTATAAGCCCAGATATCACGTGACTATGTACTCATTTTGTTCAATTAAGATGTCTGTCGGAGGAGTGTAAGCCCGCATATCACGTTACTATGTACTCATTTTGCTCAATTAAGATGTCTGTCGGAGGAGTGTAAGCCCAGGTATCACGTTACTATGTACTCATTTTGCTCAATTAAGATGTCTGTCGGAGGAGTGTAAGCCTGGATATCACGTGAATATGTACTCATTTTGTTCAATTATGACGTCTGTCGGAGGAGTGTAAGCCCAGATATCACGTTACTATGTACTAATTTTGCTCAATTAAGATGTCTGTCGGAGGAGTGTAAGCCTGGATATCACGTGACTTTGTACTCATTTTGTTCAATTAAGATGTTTGTCGGAGAAGTGTAAGCCTCGATATCACGTTGCTATGTACTCATTTTGTTCAACTAAGATGTCTGTCGGATGAGTGTAAGCCTGGATATCACGTTACTATGTACTCATTTTGTTCAATTAAGATGTCTGTCGGAGGAGTGTAAGCCCGCATATCACTTGACTATGTACTCATTTTGTTCAATTAAGATGTCTGACGGATGAGTGTAAGGCTGGATATCACGTGACTATGTACTCATTATGTTCAATTACGATGTCTTTAGGAGGAGTGTAAGCCTGGATATCACGGTACTATGTACTCATTTTGATCAATTACGATGTCTGTCGGAGGAGTGTAAGCCTGGATATCACGTGACTATGTACTCATTTTGTTCAATTAAGGTGTCTGTCGGAGGAGTGTAAGCCTGGATATCACGTTACTATGTACCCATTTTGCTCAATTAAGATGTCTGTCGGAGGAGTGTAAGCCCGGATGTTACGTTACTATGTACTCATTTTGCTCAATTAAGGTGTCTATCGGATGAGTGTGAGCCTGGATATTACGTTACTGTGTACCCATTTTGCTCAATTAAGGTGACTGTCGGATGAGTGTAAGCCCAGATATCACGTTACTATGTACTCATTTTGTTCAATTAGGATGTCTTTCGGAGGAATGTAAGCTTGGATATTACGTTACTATGTACTCGTTTTGTTCAATTGGGATGTCTGTCGGAGGAGTGTAAGCTTGGATATTAGTTACTATGTACTCATTTTGTTAAATTAGGATGTCTGTCGGAGGAGTGTAAGCTTGGATATTACGTTACTATGTACTCATTTTGTGCAATTAGGATGTCTGTGGGAGGAGTGTAAGCCCAGATATCACGTTACTGTGTACTCATTTATTTCAATTAGGATGTCTGTCGGAGGAGTGTAAGCTTGGATATCACGTTATTATGTACTCATTTTGCTAAAATAAGATGTCTGTCGGAGGAGTGTAAGCCCAGATATCGCGTGACTATGTACTCATTTTGTTCAATTAAGATTTCTGTCGGAGGAGTTTAAGCCCAGATATCACGTTACTCTGTACTCATTTTGTTCAATTAAGATGTCTGTCGGAGGAGTGTAAGTCCAGATATCACGTGACTATGTACTCATTTTGTTCAATTAAGATGTCTGTCGGAGGAGTGTAAGCCCAGATATCACGTTATTATTTACTCATTTTGCTCAAATAAGATGTCTGTCGGATGAGTGTAAGCCTGGGTATCACGTTAATATGCACTCATTTTGCTCAAATAAGATGTCTGTCGGAGGAGTGTAAGCCCAGATATCGCGTGACTATGTACTCATTTTGTTCAATTAAGATTTCTGTCGGAGGAGTTTAGGCCCAGATATCACGTTACTCTGTACTCATTTTGTTCAATTAAGATGTCTGTCGGAGGAGTGTAAGTCCAGATATCACGTGACTATGTACTCATTTTGTTCAATTAAGATGTCTGTCGGAGGAGTGTAAGCCCAGATATCACGTTATTATTTACTCATTTTGCTCAATTAATGTGTCTGTCGGATGAGTGTAAGCCCGCATATCACGTGACTATGTACTCACTTTGCTCAAATAAGGTGTCTGTCGGATGGAGTGTAAGCGCGGATATCACGTTACGATGTACTCATTTTGCTCAAATAAGGTGTTTGTCGGATGTGTGTAAGCCTGGATATCACGTTACTATGAAATCATTTTGCTCAAATAAGGTGTCTGTCGGAGGAGTGTAAGCCTGGAAATCACGTTACCATGTACTCATTTTGCTAAAATAATGTGTCTATCGGAGGAGTGTAAGCCCGGATATCACGATACTATGTACTCATTTTGTTCAATTAAGATGTCTGTCGGAGGAGTGTAAGCCCGGATATCACGTGACTATGTACTCATTGTGTTCAATTAAGGTGTCTGTCGGAGGAGTGTAAGCCCGGATATCAAGTTACTATGTACTCATTTTGCTCAATTAAGGTGTCTGTCGGATGAGTGTAAGCCCGCATATCACGTGACTATGTACTCACTTTGCTCAAATAGGGTGTCTGTCGGATGGAGTGTAAGCGCGGATATCACGTTACTATGTACTCATTTTGTTCAATTAAGATGACTGTGGGAGGAGTGTAAGCCCGGATATCACGTGACTATGTGCTCATTTTGTTCAATTAAGGTGTCTGTCGGAGGAGTGTAAGCCCAGGTATCACGTGACTATGTACTCATTTTGCTCAAATAAGGAGTCTGTCGGAGGAGTGTAAGCCTGGATATCACGTGACTATGTACTCATTTTGCTCAAATAAGGTGTCTGTCCTAAGAGTGTAAGCCTGGATATCACGTGACTATGTACTCAATTTTCTCAATTAAACTGTCTTTTGGAGGAGTGTAAGCCTGGATATCACGTTACTATGTACTCATTTTGCTCAATTAAGATGTCTGTCTGAGGAGTGTAAGCCCGGATATCACGTTACTATGTACTCATTTTGCTTAATTAAGGTGTCTGTCGCAGGAGTGTAAGCCCAGATATCACGTTACTATGTAGTCATTTTGCTCAAATAATGTGTCTGTCGGATGGAGTATACGCCTGGATATCACGTGACTATGTACTCATTTTGCTCAATTAAGGTGTCGGAGGAGTGTAAACCCGGATACCACGTTACTATTTACTCATTTTGCTCAAATAAGATGTCTGTCAGAGGAGTGTAAGCTTGGATGTCACGTTACTATGTACCCATTTTGTTCAATTAAGATCTCTGTCGGAGGGGTGTAAGCCTGGATATCACATTACTATATACTCATTTTGTTCAATTATGATGTCTGTCGGAGGAGTGTAAGCTTGGATGTCACGTTACTAGGTACTCATTTTGATCAACTATGTGTGTCCGTTCGAGGAGTGTAAGCCTGGATATCATGTTACTATGTACTCATTTTGTTCAATTAGATGTCTGTCGGAGGAGTGTAAGCCTGGATATCACGTTACTATGTACACGTTCTGTTCAATTAAGATGTCGGTCGGAGGAGTGCAAGCCCGGATATCACGTTACTATGTACTCATTTACTCAAATAAGGTGTCTGTCGGAGGAGTGTAAGCGCGAATATCACGTTACTATGTACTAATTTTGTTCAATTAAAATGTCTGTCAGAGGAGTATAAGCCCAGATATCACGTGACTATGTACTCATTTTGTTCAAATAAGATGTCTGTCGGAGGAGTGTAAGCCCGGATATCACGTTACTATGTACTCATTTTGTTCAATTAAGATGTCTGTCGGAGGAGTGTAAGCCTGGATATCACGTGAATATGTACTCATTTTGTTCAATTATGATGTCTGTCGGAGGAGTGTAAGCCCAGATATCACGTTACTATGTACTCATTTTGCTCAATTAAGATGTCTGTCGGAGGATTGTAAGCCTGGATATCACGTGACTATGTACTCATATTGTTCAATTAAGATGTTTGTCGGAGGAGTGTAAGCCTGGATATCACGTTGCTATGTACTCATTTTGTTCAACTAAGATGTCTGTCGGATTAGTGTAAGCCTGGATATCACGTTACTATGTACTCATTTTGTTCAATTAAGATGTCTGTCGGAGGAGTGTAAGTCCAGATATCACGTGACTATGTACTCATTTTGTTCAATTAAGATGTCTGTCGGAGGAGTGTAAGCCCAGATATCACGTTATTATTTACTCATTTTGCTCAAATAAGATGTCTGTCGGATGAGTGTAAGCCTGGGTATCACGTTAATATGCACTCATTTTGCTCAAATAAGATGTCTGTCGGAGGAGTGTAAGCCCAGATATCGCGTGACTATGTACTCATTTTGTTCAATTAAGATTTCTGTCGGAGGAGTTTAGGCCCAGATATCACGTTACTCTGTACTCATTTTGTTCAATTAAGATGTCTGTCGGAGGAGTGTAAGTCCAGATATCACGTGACTATGTACTCATTTTGTTCAATTAAGATGTCTGTCGGAGGAGTGTAAGCCCAGATATCACGTTATTATTTACTCATTTTGCTCAATTAATGTGTCTGTCGGATGAGTGTAAGCCCGCATATCACGTGACTATGTACTCACTTTGCTCAAATAAGGTGTCTGTCGGATGGAGTGTAAGCGCGGATATCACGTTACGATGTACTCATTTTGCTCAAATAAGGTGTTTGTCGGATGTGTGTAAGCCTGGATATCACGTTACTATGTAATCATTTTGCTCAAATAAGGTGTCTGTCGGAGGAGTGTAAGCCTGGAAATCACGTTAGCATGTACTCATTTTGCTAAAATAATGTGTCTATCGGAGGAGTGTAAGCCCGGATATCACGATACTATGTACTCATTTTGTTCAATTAAGATGTCTGTCGGAGGAGTGTAAGCCCGGATATCACGTGACTATGTACTCATTGTGTTCAATTAAGGTGTCTGTCGGAGGAGTGTAAGCCCGGATATCAAGTTACTATGTACTCATTTTGCTCAATTAAGGTGTCTGTCGGATGAGTGTAAGCCCGCATATCACGTGACTATGTACTCACTTTGCTCAAATAGGGTGTCTGTCGGATGGAGTGTAAGCGCGGATATCACGTTACTATGTACTCATTTTGTTCAATTAAGATGACTGTGGGAGGAGTGTAAGCCCGGATATCACGTGACTATGTACTCATTTTGTTCAATTAAGGTGTCTGTCGGAGGAGTGTAAGCCCAGGTATCACGTGACTATGTACTCATTTTGCTCAAATAAGGAGTCTGTCGGAGGAGTGTAAGCCTGGATATCACGTGACTATGTACTCATTTTGCTCAAATAAGGTGTCTGTCCTAAGAGTGTAAGCCTGGATATCACGTGACTATGTACTCAATTTTCTCAATTAAACTGTCTTTTGGAGGAGTGTAAGCCTGGATATCACGTTACTATGTACTCATTTTGCTCAATTAAGATGTCTGTCTGAGGAGTGTAAGCCCGGATATCACGTTACTATGTACTCATTTTGCTTAATTAAGGTGTCTGTCGGAGGAGTGTAAGCCCAGATATCACGTTACTATGTAGTCATTTTGCTCAAATAATGTGTCTGTCGGATGGAGTATACGCCTGGATATCACGTGACTATGTACTCATTTTGCTCAATTAAGGTGTCGGAGGAGTGTAAACCCGGATACCACGTTACTATTTACTCATTTTGCTCAAATAAGATGTCTGTCAGAGGAGTGTAAGCTTGGATGTCACGTTACTATGTACCCATTTTGTTCAATTAAGATCTCTGTCGGAGGGGTGTAAGCCTGGATATCACATTACTATATACTCATTTTGTTCAATTATGATGTCTGTCGGAGGAGTGTAAGCTTGGATGTCACGTTACTAGGTACTCATTTTGATCAACTATGTGTGTCCGTTCGAGGAGTGTAAGCCTGGATATCATGTTACTATGTACTCATTTTGTTCAATTAGATGTCTGTCGGAGGAGTGTAAGCCTGGATATCACGTTACTATGTACACGTTCTGTTCAATTAAGATGTCGGTCGGAGGAGTGCAAGCCCGGATATCACGTTACTATGTACTCATTTACTCAAATAAGGTGTCTGTCGGAGGAGTGTAAGCGCGAATATCACGTTACTATGTACTAATTTTGTTCAATTAAAATGTCTGTCAGAGGAGTATAAGCCCAGATATCACGTGACTATGTACTCATTTTGTTCAAATAAGATGTCTGTCGGAGGAGTGTAAGCCCGGATATCACGTTACTATGTACTCATTTTGTTCAATTAAGATGTCTGTCGGAGGAGTGTAAGCCTGGATATCACGTGAATATGTACTCATTTTGTTCAATTATGATGTCTGTCGGAGGAGTGTAAGCCCAGATATCACGTTACTATGTACTCATTTTGCTCAATTAAGATGTCTGTCGGAGGATTGTAAGCCTGGATATCACGTGACTATGTACTCATATTGTTCAATTAAGATGTTTGTCGGAGGAGTGTAAGCCTGGATATCACGTTGCTATGTACTCATTTTGTTCAACTAAGATGTCTGTCGGATTAGTGTAAGCCTGGATATCACGTTACTATGTACTCATTTTGTTCAATTAAGATGTCTGTCGGAGGAGTGTAAGCCCTCATATCACTTGACTATGTACTCATTTTGTTCAATTAAGATGTCTGACGGAGGAGTGTAAGGCTGGATATCACGTTACTATATACTTATTTTGTTCAATTAAGGTGTCTGTCGGAGGAGTGTAAGCCCGGATATCACGTTACTATGTACTCATTTTGCGCAATTAGAGTGTGTTTCGGAGGAGTGTAAGCCTGGATATCACGTGACTATGTACTCATTTTGTTCAATTACGATGTCTTTCGGAGGAGTGTAAGCCAGGATATCACGTGACTATGTACTCATTTTGTTCAATTACGATGTCTGTCGCAGGAGTGTAAGCCTGGATATCACGTGACTATGTACTCATTTTGTTCAATTAAGATGTCTGACGGATGAGTGTAAGGCTGGATATCACGTTACTATGTACTTATTTTGTTCAATTAAGGTGTCTGTCGGAGGAGTGTAACCCCGGATATCTCGTTACTATGTACTTATTTTGCTCAATTAGAGTGTGTTTCGGAGGAGTGTAAGCCTGGATATCACGTGACTATGTACTCATTTTGTTCAAATACGATGTCTTTCGGAGGAGTGTAAGCCTGGATATCACGTGACTATGTACTCATTTTGTTCAATTACGATGTCTTTCGGAGGAGTGTAAGCCTGGATATCACGTGACTATGTACTCATTTTGTTCAATTACGATGTCTGTCGGAGGAGTGTAAGCCTGGATATCACATGACTATGTACTCATTATGTTCAATTACGATGTCTTTAGGAGGAGTGTAAGCCTGGATATCACGGTACTATGTACTCATTTTGATCAATTACGATGTCTGTCGGAGGAGTGTAAGCCTGGATATCACGTGACTATGTACTCATTTTGTTCAATTAAGATGTCTGTCGGAGGAGTGTAAGCCTGGATATCACGTGACTATGTACTCATTTTGTTCAATTACGATGTCTGTCGGAGGAGTGTAAGCAGGGATATCACGTTACTGTGTACTCATTTTGTTCAATTAAGATGTCTGTCGGAGGAGTGTAACCCTGGATATCACGTAACTATGTACTCATTTTGTTCAATTAAGATGTCTGTCGGAGGAGTGTATGCCTGGATATCACGTTACTATGTACTCATTTTGTTCAAATAAGATGTCTGATGGAGGAGTGTAAGCCTGGATATCACGTGACTATGTACTCATTTTGCTCAATTAAGGTGTCTGTCGGAGGAGTGTAAGCCCGGATATCACGTTACTTTGTACTCATTTTGCGCAATTAGAGTGTGTTTCGGAGGAGTGTAAGCCTGGATATCACGTGACTATGTACTCATTTTGTTCAATTACGATGTCTTTCGGAGGAGTGTAAGCCAGGATATCACGTGACTATGTACTCATGTTGTTCAATTACGATGTCTTTCGGAGGAGTGTAAGCCTGGATATCACGTGACTATGTACTCATTTTGTTCAATTAAGATGTCTGACGGATGAGTGTAAGGCTGGATATCACGTTACTATGTACTTATTTTGTTCAATTAAGGTGTCTGTCGGAGGAGTGTAACCCCGGATATCTCGTTACTATGTACTTATTTTGCTCAATTAGAGTGTGTTTCGGAGGAGTGTAAGCCTGGATATCACGTGACTATGTACTCATTTTGTTCAAATACGATGTCTTTCGGAGGAGTGTAAGCCTGGATATCACGTGACTATGTACTCATTTTGTTCAATTACGATGTCTTTCGGAGGAGTGTAAGCCTGGATATCACGTGACTATGTACTCATTTTGTTCAATTAAGATGTCTGTCGGAGGAGTGTAAGCCTGGATATCACGTTACTAGGTACCCATTTTGTTCAATTAAGATGTCTGTCGGAGGAGTGTATGCCTGGATATCACGTTACTATGTACTCATTTTGTTCAAATAAGATGTCTGTTGGAGGAGTGTAAGCCTGGATATCACGTGACTATGTACTCATTTTGCTCAATTAAGATGTCTGTCGGAGGAGTGTGAGCCCGGATATCTCGTTTCTATGTACTGATTTTGCTCAATTAAGGTGTCTGTCGGAGGAGTGTAAGCCTGGATATCACGTTACTATGTACTCATTTTGTTCAATTAAGGTGTCTGTCGGAGGAGTGTAAGCCCGGATATCACGTTACTATGTACTCATTTTGTTCAAATAAGATGTCTGTCGGAGGAGTATAAGCTCGGATATCACGTTACTATGTACTCATTTTGCTCAATTAAGATGTCTGTCGGATGAGTGTAAGCCCGGATATCTCGTTACTATGTACTCATTTTGCTCAATTAAGGTGTCTGCCGGAGGAGTGTAAGCCGGGATATCACGTTACTATGTACTCATTTTGTTCAATTAAGATGTCTGTCGGAGGAGTTTAAGCCCTGATATCACGTTACTATGTACTCATTTTGTCAATTAGGATGTCTGTCGGAAGAGCGTAAGCCCAGATATTACGTGACTATGTACTCATTTTGTTCAATTAGGATGTCTGTCGCAGGAGTGTAAGCCCGGATATCACGTTACTATGTACTCATTTTGCTCAATTATGATGTCTGTCGGAGGAGTGTAAGCTTGGATATTACGTTACTATGTACTCATTTTATTCAGTTAGGATGTCTGTCGGAGGAATGTAAGCTTGATATTACGTTACTATGTACTCATTTTGTTCAATTAAGGTGTCTGTCGGAGGAGTGTAAGCCTGGATATCACGTTACTATGTACGCATTTTGCTCAATTAAGATGTCTGTCGGAGGAGTGTAAGCCCGGATGTTACGTTACTATGTACTCATTTTGCTCAATTAAGGTGTCTGTCGGATGAGTGTGAGCCTGGATATTACGTTACTGTGTACTCATTTTGCTCAATTAAGGTGACTGTCGGATGAGTGTAAGCCCAGATATCACGTTACTATGTACTCATTTTGTTCAATTAGATTGTCTTTCGGAGGAATGTAAGCTTGGATAGTACGTTACTATGTACTCGTTTTGTTCAATTGGGATGTCTGTCGGAGAAATGTAAGCTTGGATATTAGTTACTATGTACTCATTTTGTTAAATTAGGATGTCTGTCGGAGGAGTGTAAGCTTGGATATTACGTTACTATGTACTCATTTTGTGCAATTAGGATGTCTGTGGGAGGAGTGTAAGCCCAGATATCACGTTACTGTGTACTCATTTATTTCAATTAGGATGTCTGTCGGAGGAGTGTAAGCTTGGATATCACGTTATTATGTACTCATTTTGCTAAAATAAGGTGTCTGTCGGATGAGTGTAAGCCTGGGTATCACGTTAATATGCACTCATTTTGCTCAAATAAGATGTCTGTCGGAGGAGTGTAAGCCCAGATATCTCGTGACTATGTACTCATTCTGTTCAATTAAGATTTCTGTCGGAGGAGTTTAAGCCCAGATATCACGTTACTCTGTACTCATTTTGTTCAATTAAGATGTCTGTCGGAGGAGTGTAAGTCCAGATATCACGTGACTATGTACTCATTTTGTTCAATTAAGATGTCTGTCGGAGGAGTGTAAGCCCAGATACCACGTTATTATTTACTCATTTTGCTCAAATAAGATGTCTGTCGGAGGAGTGTAGCCTGGATATCACGTTACGATGTACTCATTTTGCTCAAATAAGGTGTTTGTCGGATGTGTGTAAGCCTGGATATCACGTTACTATGTAATCATTTTGCTCAAATAAGGTGTCTGTCGGAGGAGTGTAAGCCTGGAAATCACGTTACCATGTACTCATTTTGCTAAAATAAGGTGTCTATCGGAGGAGTGTAAGCCCGGATATCACGATACTATGTACTCATTTTGTTCAATTAAGATGTCTGTCGGAGGAGTGTAAGCCCGGATATCACGTGACTATGTACTCATTTTGCTCAATTAAGATGTCTGTCGGAGGAGTGTAAGCCCAGATATCACGTTACTATGTACTCATTTTGCTCAATTAAGATGTCTGTCGGAGGAGTGTAAGCCTGGATATCACGTGAATATGTACTCATTTTGTTCAATTATGATGTCTGTCGGAGGAGTGTAAGCCCAGATATCACGTTACTATGTACTCATTTTGCTCAATTAAGATGTCTGTCGGAGGAGTGTAAGCCTGGATATCACGTGACTATGTACTCATATTGTTCAATTAAGATGTTTTTCGGAGGAGTGTAAACCTGGATATCACGTTGCTATGTACTCATTTTGTTCAACTAAGATGTCTGTCGGATTAGTGTAAGCCTGGATATCACGTTACTATGTACTCATTTTGTTCAATTAAGATGTCTGTCGGAGGAGTGTATGCCCTCATATCACTTGACTATGTACTCATTTTGTTCAATTAAGATGTCTGACGGAGGAGTGCAAGCCTGGAAATCACGTTACCATGTACTCATTTTGCTAAAATAATGTGTCTATCGGAGGAGTGTAAGCCCGGATATCACGATACTATGTACTCATTTTGTTCAATTAAGATGTCTGTCGGAGGAGTGTAAGCCCGGATATCACGTGACTATGTACTCATTGTGTTCAATTAAGGTGTCTGCCGGAGGAGTGTAAGCCCGGATATCAAGTTACTATGTACTCATTTTGCTCAATTAAGGTGTCTGTCGGATGAGTGTAAGCCCGCATATCACGTGACTATGTACTCACTTTGCTCAAATAAGGTGTCTGTCGGATGGAGTGTAAGCGCGGATATCACGTTACTATGTACTCATTTTGTTCAATTAAGATGACTGTGGGAGGAGTGTAAGCCCGGATATCACGTGACTATGTACTCATTTTGTTCAATTAAGGTGTCTGTCGGAGGAGTGTAAGCCCAGGTATCACGTGACTATGTACTTATTTTGCTCAAATAAGGAGTCTGTCGGAGGAGTGTAAGCCTGGATATCACGTGACTATGTACTCATTTTGCTCAAATAAGGTGTCTGTCCTAAGAGTGTAAGCCTGGATATCACGTGACTATGTACTCAATTTTCTCAATTAAACTGTCTTTTGGAGGAGTGTAAGCCTGGATATCACGTTACTATGTACTCATTTTGCTCAATTAAGATGTCTGTCTGAGGAGTGTAAGCCCGGATATCACGTTACTATGTACTCATTTTGCTTAATTAAGGTGTCTGTCGGAGGAGTGTAAGCCCAGATATCACGTTACTATGTAGTCATTTTGCTCAAATAATGTGTCTGTCGGATGGAGTATACGCCTGGATATCACGTGACTATGTACTCATTTTGCTCAATTAAGGTGTCGGAGGAGTGTAAACCCGGATACCACGTTACTATTTACTCATTTTGCTCAAATAAGATGTCTGTCAGAGGAGTGTAAGCTTGGATGTCACGTTACTATGTACCCATTTTGTTCAATTAAGATCTCTGTCGGAGGGGTGTAAGCCTGGATATCACATTACTATATACTCATTTTGTTCAATTATGATGTCTGTCGGAGGAGTGTAAGCTTGGATGTCACGTTACTAGGTACTCATTTTGATCAACTATGTGTGTCCGTTCGAGGAGTGTAAGCCTGGATATCACGTTACTATGTACTCATTTTGTTCAATTAGATGTCTGTCGGAGGAGTGTAAGCCTGGATATCACGTTACTATGTACACGTTCTGTTCAATTAAGATGTCGGTCGGAGGAGTGCAAGCCCGGATATCACGTTACTATGTACTCATTTACTCAAATAAGGTGTCTGTCGGAGGAGTGTAAGCGCGAATAACACGTTACTATGTACTAATTTTGTTCAATTAAAATGTCTGTCAGAGGAGTATAAGCCCAGATATCACGTGACTATGTACTCATTTTGTTCAAATAAGATGTCTGTCGGAGGAGTGTAAGCCCGGATATCACGTTACTATGTACTCATTTTGTTCAATTAAGATGTCTGTCGGAGGAGTGTAAGCCTGGATATCACGTGAATATGTACTCATTTTGTTCAATTATGATGTCTGTCGGAGGAGTGTAAGCCCAGATATCACGTTACTATGTACTCATTTTGCTCAATTAAGATGTCTGTCGGAGGAGTGTAAGCCTGGATATCACGTGACTATGTACTCATAATGTTCAATTAAGATGTTTGTCGGAGGAGTGTAAGCCTGGATATCACGTTGCTATGTACTCATTTTGTTCAACTAAGATGTCTGTCGGATTAGTGTAAGCCTGGATATCACGTTACTATGTACTCATTTTGTTCAATAAAGATGTCTGTCGGAGGAGTGTAAGCCCTCATATCACTTGACTATGTACTCATTTTGTTCAATTAAGATGTCTGACGGAGGAGTGTAAGGCTGGATATCACGTTACTATATACTTATTTTGTTCAATTAAGGTGTCTGTCGGAGGAGTGTAATCCCGGATATCACGTTACTATGTACTCATTTTGCGCAATTAGAGTGTGTTTCGGAGGAGTGTAAGCCTGGATATCACGTGACTATGTACTCATTTTGTTCAATTACGATGTCTTTCGGAGGAGTGTAAGCCAGGATATCACGTGACTATGTACTCATGTTGTTCAATTACGATGTCTTTCGGAGGAGTATAAGCCCAGATATCACGTGACTATGTACTCATTTTGTTCAATTACGATGTCTGTCGCAGGAGTGTAAGCCTGGATATCACGTGACTATGTACTCATTTTGTTCAATTAAGATGTCTGACGGATGAGTGTAAGGCTGGATATCACGTTACTATGTACTTATTTTGTTCAATTAAGGTGTCTGTCGGAGGAGTGTAACCCCGGATATCTCGTTACTATGTACTTATTTTGCTCAATTAGAGTGTGTTTCGGAGGAGTGTAAGCCTGGATATCACGTGACTATGTACTCATTTTGTTCAAATACGATGTCTTTCGGAGGAGTGTAAGCCTGGATATCACGTGACTATGTACTCATTTTGTTCAATTACGATGTCTTTCGGAGGAGTGTAAGCCTGGATATCACGTGACTATGTACTCATTTTGTTCAATTACGATGTCTGTCGGAGGAGTGTAAGCCTGGATATCACATGACTATGTACTCATTATGTTCAATTACGATGTCTTTAGGAGGAGTGTAAGCCTGGATATCACGGTACTATGTACTCATTTTGATCAATTACGATGTCTGTCGGAGGAGTGTAAGCCTGGATATCACGTGACTATGTACTCATTTTGTTCAATCAAGATGTCTGTCGGAGGAGTGTAAGCCTGGATATCACGTGACTATGTACTCATTTTGTTCAATTACGATGTCTGTCGGAGGAGTGTAAGCAGGGATATCACGTTACTGTGTACTCATTTTGTTCAATTAAGATGTCTGTCGGAGGAGTGTAACCCTGGATATCACGTAACTATGTACTCATTTTGTTCAATTAAGATGTCTGTCGGAGGAGTGTATGCCTGGATATCACGTTACTATGTACTCATTTTGTTCAAATAAGATGTCTGTTGGAGGAGTGTAAGCCTGGATATCACGTGACTATGTACTCATTTTGCTCAATTAAGGTGTCTGTCGGAGGAGTGTAAGCCCGGATATCACGTTACTATGTACTCATTTTGCGCAATTAGAGTGTGTTTCGGAGGAGTGTAAGCCTGGATATCACGTGACTATGTACTCATTTTGTTCAATTACGATGTCTTTCGGAGGAGTGTAAGCCAGGATATCACGTGACTATGTACTCATGTTGTTCAATTACGATGTCTTTCGGAGGAGTGTAAGCCTGGATATCACGTGACTATGTACTCATTTTGTTCAATTACAATGTCTGTCGCAGGAGTGTAAGCCTGGATATCACGTGACTATGTACTCATTTTGTTCAATTAAGATGTCTGACGGATGAGTGTAAGGCTGGATATCACGTTACTATGTACTTATTTTGTTCAATTAAGGTGTCTGTCGGAGGAGTGTAACCCCGGATATCTCGTTACTATGTACTTATTTTGCTCAATTAGAGTGTGTTTCGGAGGAGTGTAAGCCTGGATATCACGTGACTATGTACTCATTTTGTTCAAATACGATGTCTTTCGGAGGAGTGTAAGCCTGGATATCACGTGACTATGTACTCATATTGTTCAATTACGATGTCTTTCGGAGGAGTGTAAGCCTGGATATCACGTGACTATGTACTCATTTTGTTCAATTAAGATGTCTGTCGGAGGAGTGTAAGCCTGGATATCACGTTACTAGGTACCCAATTTGTTCAATTAAGATGTCTGTCGGAGGAGTGTATGCCTGGATATCACGTTACTATGTACTCATTTTGTTCAAATAAGATGTCTGTTGGAGGAGTGTAAGCCTGGATATCACGTGACTATGTACTCATTTTGCTCAATTAAGATGTCTGTCGGAGGAGTGTGAGCCCGGATATCTCGTTTCTATGTACTGATTTTGCTCAATTAAGGTGTCTGTCGGAGGAGTGTAAGCCTGGATATCACGTTACTATGTACTCATTTTGTTCAATTAAGGTGTCTGTCGGAGGAGTGTAAGCCCGGATATCACGTTACTATGTACTCATTTTGTTCAAATAAGATGTCTGTCGGAGGAGTATAAGCCCGGATATCACGTTACTATGTACTCATTTTGCTCAATTAAGATGTCTGTCGGATGAGTGTAAGCCCGGATATCTCGTTACTATGTACTCATTTTGCTCAATTAAGGTGTCTGCCGGAGGAGTGTAAGCCGGGATATCACGTTACTATGTACTCATTTTGTTCAATTAAGATGTCTGTCGGAGGAGTTTAAGCCCTGATATCACGTTACTATGTACTCATTTTGTCAATTAGGATGTCTGTCGGAAGAGCGTAAGCCCAGATATCACGTGACTATGTACTCATTTTGTTCAATTAGGATGTCTGTCGCAGGAGTGTAAGCCCGGATATCACGTTACTATGTACTCATTTTGCTCAATTATGATGTCTGTCAGGAGTGTAAGCTTGGATATTACGTTACTATGTACTCATTTTATTCAGTTAGGATGTCTGTCGGAGGAATGTAAGCTTGATATTACGTTACTATGTACTCATTTTGTTCAATTAAGGTGTCTGTCGGAGGAGTGTAAGCCTGGATATCACGTTACTATGTACCCATTTTGCTCAATTAAGATGTCTGTCGGAGGAGTGTAAGCCCGGATGTTACGTTACTATGTACTCATTTTGCTCAATTAAGGTGTCTGTCGGATGAGTGTGAGCCTGGATATTACGTTACTGTGTACTCATTTTGCTCAATTAAGGTGACTGTCGGATGAGTGTAAGCCCAGATATCACGTTATTATGTACTCATTTTGTTCAATTAGGATGTCTTTCGGAGGAATGTAAGCTTGGATAGTACGTTACAATGTACTCGTTTTGTTCAATTGGGATGTCTGTCGGAGGAGTGTAAGCTTGGATATTAGTTACTATGTACTCATTTTGTTAAATTAGGATGTCTGTCGGAGGAGTGTAAGCTTGGATATTACGTTACTATGTACTCATTTTGTGCAATTAGGATGTCTGTGGGAGGAGTGTAAGCCCAGATATCACGTTACTGTGTACTCATTTATTTCAATTAGGATGTCTGTCGGAGGAGTGTAAGCTTGGATATCACGTTATTATGTACTCATTTTGCTAAAATAAGGTGTCTGTCGGATGAGTGTAAGCCTGGGTATCACATTAATATGCACTCATTTTGCTCAAATAAGATGTCTGTCGGAGGAGTGTAAGCCCAGATATCTCGTGACTATGTACTCATTCTGTTCAATTAAGATTTCTGTCGGAGGAGTTTAAGCTCAGATATCACGTTAATCTGTACTCATTTTGTTCAATTAAGATGTCTGTCGGAGGAGTGTAAGTCCAGATATCACGTGACTATGTACTCATTTTGTTCAATTAAGATGTCTGTCGGAGGAGTGTAAGCCCAGATATCACGTTATTATTTACTCATTTTGCTCAAATAAGATGTCTGTCGGAGGAGTGTAAGCCTGGATATCACGTTACGATGTACTCATTTTGCTCAAATAAGGTGTTTGTCGGATGTGTGTAAGCCTGGATATCACGTTACTATGTAATCATTTTGCTCAAATAAGGTGTCTTTCGGAGGAGTGTAAGCCTGGAAATCACGTTACCATGTACTCATTTTGCTAAAATAAGGTGTCTATCGGAGGAGTGTAAGCCCGGATATCACGATACTATGTACTCATTTTGTTCAATTAAGATGTCTGTCGGAGGAGTGTAAGCCCGGATATCACGTGACTATGTACTCATTGTGTTCAATTAAGGTGTCTGTCGGAGGAGTGTAAGCCCAGATATCAAGTTACTATGTACTCATTTTGCTCAATTAAGGTGTCTGTCGGATGAGTGTAAGCCCGCATATCACGTGACTATATACTCACTTTGCTCAAATAAGGTGTCTGTCGGATGGAGTGTAAGCGCGGATATCACGTTACTATGTACTCATTTTGTTCAATTAAGATGACTGTGGGAGGAGTGTAAGCCCGGATATCACGTGACTATGTACTCATTTTGTTAAATTAAGGTGACTGTCGGAGGAGTGAAAGCCCAGGTATCACGTGACTATGTACTCATTTTGCTCAAATAAGGAGTCTGTCGGAGGAGTGTAAGCCTGGATATCACGTGACTATGTACTCATTTTGCTCAAATAAGGTGTCTGTTCTAAGAGTGTAACCCTGGATATCACGTGACTATGTACTCAATTTTCTCAATTAAACTGTCTTTTGGAGGAGTGTAAGCCTGAATATCACGTTACTATGTACTCATTTTGCTCAATTAAGATGTCTGTCTGAGGAGTGTAAGCCCGGATATCACGTTACTATGTACTCATTTTGCTTAATTAAGGTGTCTGTCGGAGGAGTGTAAGCCCAGATATCACGTTACTATGTAGTCATTTTGCTCAAATAATGTGTCTGTCGGATGGAGTATACGCCTGGATATCACGTGACTATGTACTCATTTTGCTCAATTAAGGTGTCGGAGGAGTGTAAACCCGGATACCACGTTACTATTTACTCATTTTGCTCAAATAAGATGTCTGTCAGAGGAGTGTAAGCTTGGATGTCACGTTACTATGTACCCATTTTGTTCAATTAAGATCTCTGTCGGAGGAGTGTAAGCCTGGATATCACATTACTATGTACTCATTTTGTTCAATTATGATGTCTGTCGGAGGAGTGTAAGCTTGGATGTCACGTTACTAGGTACTCATTTTGATCAACTATGTGTGTCCGTTCGAGGAGTGTAAGCCTGGATATCACGTTACTATGTACTCATTTTGTTCAATTAGATGTCTGTCGGAGGAGTGTAAGCCTGGATATCACGTTACTATGTACACGTTCTGTTCAATTAAGATGTCGGTCGGAGGAGTGCAAGCCCGGATATCACGTTACTATGTACTCATTTACTCAAATAAGGTGTCTGTCGGAGGAGTGTAAGCGCGAATATCACGTTACTATGTACTAATTTTGTTCAATTAAAATGTCTGTCAGAGGAGTATAAGCCCAGATATCACGTGACTATGTACTCATTTTGTTCAATTAAGATGTCTGTCGGAGGAGTGTAAGCCCGGATATCACGTTACTATGTACTCATTTTGTTCAATTAAGATGTCTGTCGGAGGAGTGTAAGCCCGCATATCACGTTACTATGTACTCATTTTGCTCAATTAAGATGTCTGTCGGAGGAGTGTAAGCCCAGATATCACGTTACTATGTACTCATTTTGCTCAATTAAGATGTCTGTCGGAGGAGTGTAAGCCTGGATATCACGTGAATATGTACTCATTTTGTTCAATTATGATGTCTGTCGGAGGAGTGTAAGCCCAGATATCACGTTACTATGTACTCATTTTGCTCAATTAAGATGTCTGTCGGAGGAGTGTAAGCCTGGATATCACGTGACTATGTACTCATATTGTTCAATTAAGATGTTTGTCGGAGGAGTGTAAGCCTGGATATCACGTTGCTATGTACTCATTTTGTTCAACTAAGATGTCTGTCGGATTAGTGTAAGCCTGGATATCACGTTACTATGTACTCATTTTGTTCAATTAAGATGTCTGTCGGAGGAGTGTAAGCCCTCATATCACTTGACTATGTACTCATTTTGTTGAATTAAGATGTCTGACGGAGGAGTGTAAGGCTGGATATCACGTTACTATATACTTATTTTGTTCAATTAAGGTGTCTGTCGGAGGAGTGTAAGCCCGGATATCACGTTACTATGTACTCATTTTGCGCAATTAGAGTGTGTTTCGGAGGAGTGTAAGCCTGGATATCACGTGACTATGTACTCATTTTGTTCAATTACGATGTCTTTCGGAGGAGTGTAAGCCAGGATATCACGTGACTATGTACTCATGTTGTTCAATTACGATGTCTTTCGGAGGAGTGTAAGCCTGGATATCGCGTGACTATGTACTCATTTTGTTCAATTACGATGTCTGTCGCAGGAGTGTAAGCCTGGATATCACGTGACTATGTACTCATTTTGTTCAATTAAGATGTCTGACGGATGAGTGTAAGGCTGGATATCACGTTACTATGTACTTAATTTGTTCAATTAAGGTGTCTGTCGGAGGAGTGTAACCCCGGATATCTCGTTACTATGTACTTATTTTGCTCAATTAGAGTGTGTTTCGGAGGAGTGTAAGCCTGGATATCACGTGACTATGTACTCATTTTGTTCAAATACGATGTCTTTCGGAGGAGTGTAAGACTGGATATCACGTGACTATGTACTCATTTTGTTCAATTACGATGTCTTTCGGAGGAGTGTAAGCCTGGATATCACGTGACTATGTACTCATTTTGTTCAATTACGATGTCTGTCGGAGGAGTGTAAGCCTGGATATCACGTTACTATGTACTCATTTTGTTCAATTAAGATGTCTGTCGGAGGAGTGTATGCCTGGATATCACGTTATTATGTACTCATTTTGTTCAAATAAGATGTCTGTTGGAGGAGTGTAAGCCTGGATATCACGTGACTATGTACTCATTTTGCTCAATTAAGATGTCTGTCGGAGGAGTGTAAGTCCAGATATCACGTTACTATGTACTCATTTTGCTCAATTAAGATGTCTGTCGGAGGAGTGTAAGCCTGGATATCACGTTATGATGTACTCATTTTGCTCAAATAAGGTGTCTTTCGGATGAGTGTAAGCCTAAGTATCACATTACTATGTACTCATTTTGTTCAATTAAGGTGTCTGTCGGTGAGGTGTAAGCCTGGATATCTCGTTACTATGTACTGATTTTGCTCAATTAAGGTGTCTATCGGAGGAGTTAAAGCCTGGATATCACGTTACTATGTACTCATTTTGTTCAGTTAAGGTGTCTGTCGGAGGAGTGTAAGCCTGGATATCACGTTACTATGTACTCATTTTGTTCAATTAAGGTGTCTGTCGGAGAGGTGTAAGCCTGGATATCACGTTACTATGTACTCATTTTGTTCAATTAAGATGTCTGTCGGAGGAGTGTAAGCCCGGATATCACGTTACTATATACTCATTTTGTTCAAATAAGATGTCTGTCGGAGGAGTGTAAGCCCGGATATCACGTTACTATGTACTCATTTTGCTCAATTAAGATGTCTGTAGGAGGAGTGTAAGCCCGGATATCTCGTTACTATATACTCATTTTGCTCAATTAAGGTGTCTGTCGGAGGAGTGTAAGCCTTGATATCACGTTACTATGTACTCAGTTTGTTCAATTAAGATGTCTGTCGGAGGAGTTTAAGCCCTGATATCACGTGACTATGTACTCATTTTGTTCAATTCGGATGTCTGTCGGAGGAGTGTAAGCCCAGATATCACGTTACTATGTACTCATTTTGCTCAATTAAGATGTCTGTCGGAGGAGTGTAAGCTTGGATATTACGTTACTATGTACTCATTTTGTTCAATTAGGATGTCTGTCGGAGGAGTGTATGCTTGGATATTACGTTACTATGTACTCATTTTGTTCAATTAGGATGTCTGTCTGAGGAGTGTAAGCTTGGATATTACGTTACTATGTACTCATTTTGTTCAATTAAGGTGTCTGTCGGGGGAGTGTAAGCCTGGATATCACGTTATTATGTACTCATTTTGCTCAATTAAGATGTCTGTCGGAGGAGTGTAAGCCCGGATGTTACGTTACTATGTACTCATTTTGTTCAATTAGGATGTCTGTCGGAGGAGTGTAAGCTTGGATATTACGTTACTATGTACTCATTTTGTTCAATTAGGATGTCTGTCGGAGTGTTGTAAGCTTGGATATTACGTTACTATGTACTCATTTTGTTCAATTAGGATGTCTGTCGAAGGAGTGTAAGCCCAGATATCACGTTACTGTGTACTCATTTTGTTCAATTAAGATGTCTGTCGGAGGAGTGTAAGCTTGGATATCACGTTACTATGTACTCATTTTGTTCAATTAAGATGTCTGTCGGAGGAGTGTAAGCCCAGATATCACGTTACTATGTACTCGTTTTGTTCAATTCAGATGTCTTTCGGAGGAGTGTAAGCTTGGATATCACGTTACTATGTACTCCTTTTGTTCAATTAAGATGTCTGTCGGAGGATTGTAAGCCCAGATATCACGTTACTGTGTACTCATTTTGTTCAATTAAGATCTCTGTCGGAGGAGTGTAAGCTTGGATATCACGTTACTATGTACTCATTTTGTTCAATTAAGATCTCTGTCGGAGGAGTGTAAGCCCAGATATCACGTTACTATGTACTCATTTTGTTCAATTAAGGTGTCTGTCGGAGAGGTGTAAGCCTGGATATCTCATTACTATGTACTGATTTTGCTCAATTAAGGTGTCTGTCGGAGGCGTGTAAGCCTGGATATCACGTTACTATGTACTCATTTTGTTCAGTTAAGGTGTCTGCCGGAGGAGTGTAAGCCTGGATATCACGTTACTATGTACTCATTTTGTTCAATTAAGGTGTCTGTCGGAGAGGTGTAAGCCTGGATATCACGTTACTATGTACTCATTTTGTTCAATTAAGATGTCTGTCGGAGGAGTGTAAGCCCGGATATCACGTTACTATGTACTCATTTTGTTCAAATAAGATGTCTGTCGGAGGAGTGTAAGCCCGGATATCACGTTACTATGTACCCATTTTGCTCAATTAAGATGTCTGTAGGAGGAGTGTAAGCCCGGATATCTCGTTACTATATACTCATTTTGCTCAATTAAGGTGTCTGTCGGAGGAGTGTAAGCCTTGATATCACGTTACTATGTACTCAGTTTGTTCAATTAAGATGTCTGTCGGAGGAGTTTAAGCCCTGATATCACGTGACTATGTACTCATTTTGTTCAATTAGGATGTCTGTCGGAGGAGTGTAAGCCCAGATATCACGTTACTATGTACTCATTTTGCTCAATTAAGATGTCTGTCGGAGGAGTGTAAGCTTGGATATTACGTTACTATGTACTCATTTTGTTCAATTAGGATGTCTGTCGGAGGAGTGTATGCTTGGATATTACGTTACTATGTACTCATTTTGTTCAATTAGGATGTCTGTCTGAGGAGTGTAAGCTTGGATATTACGTTACTATGTACTCATTTTGTTCAATTAAGGTGTTTGTCGGGGGAGTGTAAGCCTGGATATCACGTTATTATGTACTCATTTTGCTCAATTAAGATGTCTGTCGGAGGAGTGTAAGCCCGGATGTTACGTTACTATGTACTCATTTTGTTCAATTAGGATGTCTGTCGGAGGAGTGTAAGCTTGGATATTACGTTACTATGTACTCATTTTGTTCAATTAGGATGTCTGTCGGAGGAGTGTAAGCTTGGATATCACGTTACTATGTACTCCTTTTGTTCAATTAAGATGTCTGTCGGAGGAGTGTAAGCCCAGATATCACGTTACTGTGTACTCATTTTGTTCAATTAAGATCTCTTTCGGAGGAGTGTAAGCTTGGATATCACGTTACTATGTACTCATTGTGTTCAATTAAGATCTCTGTCGGAGGAGTGTAAGCCCAGATATCACGTTACTATATACTCATTTTGCTCAATTAAGATGTCTGTTGGAGGAGTGTAAGCCGAACTCTGCACGCATGGAATGCGTAATGAGCGTGCCGAAACTCAGTCCTTGACCATGACTGCATTAACCGCCACTACCATCCGGCCGTCCATTAAAGCTACTGTTACCAAGCCCTATAAACCTGGTCCAAAGTCAATGAAGTCGCAGGCCGCTGAAAAGAAACCAAAGCAGAAACTTCGTAGGGAAGATTTTCTGAAGGACCCTCCGCGTGCGTGCGGTAAGAAGAATTCACCTTCTCCGCGTCGGAGGTCGCGGTCCCAGGAAGCTCCTGGGACAAGCCGCGTTCTGCGGCACCCCTCACCCATCGCCACCCAGATCCGACTCAGGGCGCTTGAATCCGTTTCTGGCTCTGAGCGCGTGGGCCCTCCCTGCCAGGAGGCTATGGAGTCTGCCCAACACCATACCAAAAGTCCGAGCCCAAAGGTTAAACACAAGGTAATTTTAAGCCGCCCTTCTAAATAGACAGTTTATCCCTTTTTCTTAATGGCTATCCTCATCTGGAATGTACGTGGTGTACGATCGCATAGGGCGGAACTGCAATTTTTATTGCGTTCCCATTCGCCTATAGTCGTGTGTTTGCAGAAGACTAAGCTTCGCCCTCATGATCTTTTTGACCTCCGAGGATATACTCCGGTTCGCTACGACCTTGAAGCGGAGGAGGGTACTCCTGCTCATGGAGGTGTCATGTTGTTATTGCGTAACGACATTCATTTTCAACGTCTCACTCTTACGTCCGACTTACAAGCTGTTGCCGTAACCGTTCAATTACCCGGGATTTCCTTTTCTGTTCGCTCTGTCTATTCACCTCCATCGTCTCCCCTTGCTAACGCGGACCTTCGTAATCTCTTGTCCGCTCTCCCAACACCATTTGTCCTTTTGGGAGCTTTTAATGCCTATCACCCTCTGTGGGGTTCGCCAAGAGCTTGTGCGAGGGGAACTCTTCTTTCCGACATCATTGATCAGTTCTATCTCTCTATACTCAATACAGATGAGCCAACGTCTCTTTCTGATTCTTCCGGTACATTTTCTCACTTGGACCATGCCGTTTGCTCACTCCAGCTTGCTAGTCGTCTTCAGTGGAACGTCGTCGCTGACACCTACTCCAGCGACCATTACCCCTGCATCGTTTCTCTTCTGTCACACCACGTACAGCATTCGAGAGTACCTGCCTGGATATTCAGAAAAGCCGACTGGAGTTTGTATTCCAGCCTCGTGTCTTTTGCGGACCAGCCCTTCACTGACGTTAACCAAATGGTGCAGCACCTTGCGTCTACTATTCTATCTGCCGCCGAACGCGCAATTCTCCGTTCATCCCCACACCCTCGGCGGATTCCTGTTCCTTGGTGGAACGAGGAGTGTCGGGTTGCCGTTCGTGCCTGTAGAACGGCACTTAGGGTGTTTCGGCGTCACCCTACACTTGAAAATTTGGTTACTTTTAAACAATCGCGCGCCAGGGCTCGTCCGTTATTCAGGATAGCAAGAAGGCGTCTTGGACTCGTTTTGCCGAGTCTTTTAATCGCTTTACGCCTTCATCTGTTGTTTGGGATAAACTTCGTCACTTCTTAGGTAAAGTGTCTCATTGTACTGTTTCTGGTCTTCAGGTTCCCAATGCCTCTATAGTGGATCCGGCTGCCTTCGCTAACACTCTGGGTGCTGCATTTGAGGCGATTTCCAGTTCAGACCATTATTCCACCGCTTTCGCTCTATCAAAGACTTGCTGGATTCCAAAACCTTTAATTTTCGGTATGTTAATATTGAGTGTTATAATGAACTTTTCAAAATGAGGGAGCTGGAGCACGCTCTTCATTGCTCTAGGCACTCCGCTCCTGGGTCGGATGGCATTCATGTCCTGATGTTAAAGAACCTTTCAGTCAAAGGTAAACTCTTTCACTTACAGGTCTATAACCGTATTTGGCAAGACGGCTTTTTCCTTCCGTTTGGCACGAAGTCACCATTGTCGCTATACTTAAGCCTGGGAAGGATCGCCAACTACGTTCCAGCTATCGCCCTATCTCCCTCACCAGTTGCATTTGCAAGGTGATGGAGCGCATGATCAACGGGCGGTTGACATGGTGGCTTGAGACTCAGAAACTTCTAGCGAACGCTTAGTGCGGATTTCGTCGCCGTCGATCTACCGTCGATCATTTGGTGTCCCTGTCGACGCATATTATGAATGGATTTCTGAGAAAGTGTCAAACCGTGGCTGTGTTTTTGACCTGGAGGAAGCTTATGACACTTGTTGGAGAGGCGGCATTTTACGTATACTGCACGCATGGAATATCCGAGGTCGTCTTCCCATATTTCTTCGGGAGTTTATGACGGACCGCGTCTTTCGTGTACGTGTGAGCTCGGTTTTATCTAGTCCTTTTATTCAAGAGAACGGACTATCGCAGGGCTCGTTACTTAGTGTCACACTTTTTGCAGTTGCTATCAACCCCATTGTTGATTGTATTCCACCTGGCATTTCATCGTCCCTTTTTGTTGATGATTTTGCCATTTATTGCAGTTCACGGCAGACCTGTCTACTCGATCGCCGTCTCCAGAGCTGTATGCACCGTCTCTATGCCTGGAGTAACGCTAACGGCTTAAATTTCTCCGCCGAGAAATCCGTCTGCATCAACTTCTGGCGCCGGAAGGTTTTCCCTCCGCCCTCTCTCCATCTTGGGTCGGAGGTCCTTCCATTTGCAGACGAGATGAAATTTTTGGGGTTGGTCTTTGACCGGAAGCTGAGCTGGACTTCTCACGTTTCCTTTTTAAAAGCAAACTGTGACCGTTCTCTTAATATTTTAAGTGTTTTAAGTGGCACATCCTGGGGAGCTGATCGGACCGTTCTTCTTCGCCTTTATCGCTCTTTGGTCCGATCCAAACTTGATTACGGGTGTATTGTTTATTCGTCGGCACGTCCATCTGTGTTACGTCGATTGAATGCCATTCACCATCGTGGCATAAGGTTTGCTACAGGGGCCTTTCCAACCAGCCCTGTACCCAGTCTGTACGCAGAAGCTGCAGAGCCTCCGCTGTCCTTCCGGTGTGAGATGCGTTTGTGCAGCTATGCTTGTCGGCTCTCAAGCTTGCCTATCCTCCTGTCGTTCGAGTTATTTTACGAGGATTTGCTTGATCGACAATATTTAGTTAGCTTCTCTGCCTTGCTCCCTCTAGGGGTTCGATTTCGAAAGGTTCTTCGGCATTTGGACTTAACGCCAGTGCCGGCCTTTCCCAGAGGGGGAAACGCGCTTTCCTCCATATTTGCGCGCTGAGGCCCACTGTCACCTTCGGTTGATGTCAATGTCGAAGAATGAGATCCCTTCTTCAGTTCTTAGATCGGCCTTTTTAGAACTTCAGGCGCAGTTCGGAGACTTTCATTTTATATATACTGATGGGTCTAAGACTGATGTTGGAGTAGGGTGTGCCTTTGTTGATGGTCATCGTAGTTTTACATTTCGTTTACCCGGGCAATGTCCGATTTTTACCTCCGAACTTTTTAGTATTTATCAGTCACTTTTATACGTCCAGCAGTACGACTTACGTCACTGTTTTATATGTTAAGACTCCCTGAGTGCTATTCAAAGTATTTGCGCGCTGTACAATTACCACCCCCTCGTACAGCGCATACATGAGCTGGTCCACTCGCTTGGTGCCTCTGGCATCCGCGTCTCCTTCATGTGGATTCTAGGTCAGGTGGGCATCTCAGGGAACGAGTCGGCCGACGCCGCTGCGAAATCGGCGATTTTATTACCCAGATTTTTTACCTCTGTTGTTCCCTCGCCAGATTCGTGTATTATTTTACGTCGCCGCATCCTCTCGCTTTGGCACGAATAGTGGACGTCCCTCCGGGGGAACAAATTGCGGGAGGTTAACCTCCCCCGTTAGTCTGGGGTACCTCTTCTCGTTCTACACGTCGGGAAGAGGTACTTTTAGCCCTTTACGAATTGGACATTGCCTTTTTAGTCATAGTTACCTTCTCAGTGGTAACCCCGCTCCACTGTGTCAGCAGTGTGCTGCGCCCTTAACGGTGCGTCACATTTTATCCGAGTGTCAAGGTTTAGCTCCACTGCGCGTTCGCGTGGGTCTGCCTGTTGGCATAGCCAACGTTTTGGCGCACGACGCGCATGATATAGAATGTCTTTTACGTTTTATAAGTGACATTGATTTTAATCGGCGCATTTGATGCGCTGAGCGTCTTTTAGCTTAGAGATTTTATATTGTCAGTTTTAATGGGGCTCTTCTCCCCGACGGACATTTCGCTATCATTCTACAGTTCTTGACGCGTTGTTTTACTCTTTTAGTGACCATGATTTTAGTGTGTAGATTTTAGTCTTTGGTCTGTTGTGTTTTTTTTTTTATTGTTTATGTCCAAGCGGGTTTGTGTGTGGTTTTTTAGTTTTTTGACTTTTCAATTTTGTATTTTATACACTGTAAAAGCGCTAATAACCATAGCAGTTGAGCGCCCTTAAGCCCCATCACATCACTGCTCCACTCGCTTGGTGCTTCTGGCATCAGCGTCTCTTTCGTGTGGATTCCAGGTCATGTGAGATCTCAGGCAACGAGTCTGCCGACGCTGACGCCACTGCCAAATCGGCCACTTTATCACCCAGATGTTTTACCTATGTTGTTCCTTCCTCAGATTTTTAAGTTATTTTACGTTACCGTATCTCTCGTGCAGGCGCGATCTGTGGATGGTTCTTAGGGGCAACAAGTTGCGGGAGGTTAAACTTCTTCCGTTAGTCTGAGCTACCTCTTCTCGTTCCTCTCGTCGAGAAGAGGTGCTTTTAGCCCGTCTACGAATCGGATATTGCCGTTTTAGCCATGGATACCTGCTCAGTGGTGATTCCGCACCAGTATGCCAGCAGTGTGCTGCGCCCTTAACGGTGCGTCACATTTTAACAAAGTGTCAAGCTTTAGCTCCATTGCGCAGTCGTGTGTGCCTGCCTGTTGGCATAGCCAACGGTTTGGGCGACGACGCGCATGCCGTAGAATGTCTTTTACGTTTTATCAATGACAGTTATTTTATTCGGCGCATTTGATGCTTTGAGCGTCCTTTAACATTATGATTTTATATTGCCGTTTTAATGCGGGTTCTACTCCCCTGTGGACATATGACGCTCATGTCGTATGCGTTCTACAGCTCTTTACACGTTTTACTATTTTATTGAATTGTTTCACGTGGCTTTTGTAGTGGTTTTAACCCTTGATGACTGATTTTAGAGTATTTTTGACTATTTCAGTATTTAATTTTTGGACCTTCAATTTTATACTTTGTGAGGGCGCTGATGATCATCGCACTTTAGCGCCCTTAAACCGCATATCATCATCTGACCACATCAAGAATATACTACGTGAAATTAAAATACAGGCAGTCGGATCACATCTAGAATATACTACGTGAAATTAAAATACAGGCAGTCGGATCACATCTAGAATATACTACGTGAAATTAAAATACAGGCAGTCGGATCACATCTAGAATATACTACGTGAAATTAAAATACAGGCAGTCGGATCACATCTAGAATATACTACGTGAAATTAAAATACAGGACGTCTGATCATATCTAGAATATACTACGTGAAATTAAAATACAGGCCCCCTCAGGGGCTCACCTTATGTGAGTACGGGTTTTTGGCGCACCCGGGGGTTCCCGAGCCACTCATCGCCACATTCATCCTCTCACCCCCATCCGGTCGAGGTGGGTTCTTCTCGTGACCGGTGGACCCAAGGTAGGCTCTCGTGCGTTCTTTGCATTCCATCCATACCGCACCTCACCATCGTTTCTTTCTTCCCTTATCACTTTCCGGCCATTTCGCACCACGACATTCGCATATCTCTCTTTTTCTTCCCCGCCGGCCTACCTTGCGTGCGAAACGCCCACACAGTTTTAGTTTCTTTTATCTTTTTATTTAAATCCTCCGTGGACACAGCCTGACGGATACCCGCGCACCGCGTGCGCAGCTGGGTGAGTGGGTAATGGCGTCATCCCCACCACCCGGGGTCGTCATGTAGGGTTGTTGTTCGTATCCGCTGTTCAACTGCAGTCCCGCGGGGGGGCCATTGCATGAGCTGCTGGCTTCCGACGGCGATTGGGTCCCTCTGTCTATGTTCTGGGAGGTGTGACCCTGGGGTGAGCTAGGTATAGATAGGCCACTCACCCAAGCCGGGGTAACGCCCGGGAAGTCAGAGCCCGAGGTCGGAGACGGTTGCAATGGTGGAGGATTTTTTTCGCTATGGAGCACCCTTTCTCCATTGTTAACAACAAGCGCCGCAAAGTTTTTGTAACAGAAGTAGCACCGCCAACAGCTGGTTGTTACTTAGTGATTACCCGTACAGAGGAGGGACAATCATTCGAGAAGGTGAACCCTTTTATTATCCAGAAGGGCATTGACTCAATTGCTGGTCCGGTTCTTTCCTGCACTCGTCTTCGTAATGGTTCGTTGCTAGTTCAAAGCAAATCCGAGGCACAAAGTAAGTCCTTGTTGAGCGCCACGCTTCTCCACGGTTATCCTATCCGTGTTGAGAAGCACCGCACCTTGAATTCTTGTAGAGGCGTTGTCACCACGCATAGCCTCGATGGTATCTCTGACGAAGACCTGGTGGAATATCTTGCAGACCAGAGGGTGACAGCGGTTCATCGAGTGCAGGCCAAACGCGACGGCGTGTTGGTACCCACTCGTACCCTGTTTATTACATTTGATGGCGTCGATCTGCCCACGAGCATTTCCGCAGGGTACGAACGGATTTCTGTGAGGCCTTATATTCCTAGACCTCTGCGTTGTTTTAAATGCCAACGTTTTGGGCATACGCAAGTCTCATGTAAGAGTGCCGTTAACATCTGTGCAACCTGTAGCCAGCCCTCACACGAAGGTACCTGTTCAACAGCCCCCGTCTGCGTTAATTGTAAAGGGTCTCATTCTGCTTCGTTTGCCGACTGTCCGCGGTACTTGGACGAGAAGGCGATCCAGGAGATCCGGGTAAAGGAAAAACTCTCCTTCGCTGAAGCCCGGAGGCGTTACCATGCGCGCCAACCTTCACTCCTGCGATCTGGCACATTTAGTTCTGTTGTTGCCTCGCCAGTACCACGCGTAGATGCCGAAACTCAGACCTGGACCTTGACTGGATTAACCGCCACTACCATCCGGCCGTCTATTAAGGCTACAGTTACCAAGCCGTATAAACCTGGTCCCAAGTCAATGAAGTCGCAAGCCGTTGAAAAGAAGCCCAAGCAGAAACTACGTAGGGAAGATTTTTTGAAAGACCCTCCGCGTGCGCGCGGTAAGAAAAGTTCACCTTCTCCTCCTCGGAGGTCGCTGTCCCAGGAAGGTCCTGGGACAAGCCGCGCTCAGCGGCACCCTTCACCCATCGCCACCCAGAACCGATTCACGGCGCTTGAATCGGTTTCTGGCACTGAGCGCGTGGGCCCTCCCTCCGAGGAAGCTATGGAGTCTGACCAACTCCATACAAAACGCCCGAGCCCAAAGGTTAAACAAAAGGTAATTTTAAGCCGCCCTTCTAAATAGACAGTTTATCCCCTTATTTTTAATGGCTATCCTGACCTGGAATGTACGTGGTGTACGATCGCATAGGGCGGAACTGCAGCTTTTATTGCGTTCCCATTCACCTATGCTCGTATGTTTGCAGGAGACTAAACTTCGCCCTCACGATCCTTTTGATCTCCGAGGATATACTCCGGTTCGCTACGACCTTGAACCGGAGGAGGGTACTCCTGCTCATGGAGGTGTCATGTTCTTAGTGCGTAACGACGTTCATTTTACACCTGTCACACTTACATCCGACTTGCAAGCTGTTGCCGTTCGCCTTCACTTACCCGGCTTTTTGTTTTCTGTTTGCTCTGTATATTCACCTCCATCGTCTCCCCTCGCTCCCGCGGACATTCGAGCTCTCCTGTCCGCTCTCCCAACACCATTTCTTCTGTTGGGAGATTTTAATGCCCATCACCCACTATGGGGTTCGCCAAGGGCTTGTGCGAGGGGAACTCTTCTTTCCGACATTTTTTATCAGTTCAATCTTTCCATCCTCAATACAGGTGCACCTACTTTTATTTCTGATTCTTCTGGTACTTTCTCTCACCTGGACCTTGCCCTTTGCTCAATCCAGCTTGCACGTCGCCTTCAGTGGAACGTCGTCGCTGACACCTACTCCAGCGACCATTTCCCCTGCATCGTTTCTCTTCTGTCGCACCACGTACAGCATTCCAGAGTACCTACCTGGATATTCGCAAAAGCCGACTGGAGCTTGTATTCCAGCCTCGTGCATTTTGACGACCAGCCCTTCTCCGACATTAATCAACTAGTGCAGCACCTTACGTCTATTATTTTCTCAGCCGCCGAACGTGCAATACCCCGTTCATCCTCCCAACCTCGGCGGCCACCTGTTCCATGGTGGAACGAGGATTGTCGGGACGCCGTTCGTGCCCGTAGGACTGCACTTAGGGTGTTTCGGCGCCACCCTACGCTTGATAATTTGGTGACTTTTAAACAATCGCGCGCCAGGGCTCGTCGCATTATTCAGGATAGCAAGAAGGCATCTTGGGCTCGTTTTGTCGAGTCTTTTAATCGTTTTACGCCTTCATCCGTTGTTTGGGATAAACTTCGTCGCTTCTCAGGTAAAGTGTCACATTGTACTGTTTCTGGCCTTCAGGTTTCTAATGCCACCATAGTGGATCCGGCTGCCATCGCTAACACTCTGGGTTCTGCCTTTGAGGCGGTTTCCAGTTCAGACCATTATTCCGCCGGCTTTCGCTCTATTAAAGACCGGCAGGATTCCGCATCATTTACTTTTCGGTCTGCTAATGATGAATGCTATAACGAACTATTCACAATGAGGGACCTGGAGCACGCTCTTCATTGCTCTCGGCACTCCGCTCCCGGGCCGGACGGCATTCATGTCCTGATGTTAAAGAACCTTTCAGCCGACAGTAAACTATTTCTCTTACAGGTCTATAACCGTATTTGGCAAGACGGCATTTTTCCTTCCGTTTGGCGCGAAGCCACCATTGTCCCTATACCTAAGCCTGGGAAGGATCGCCAACTACCTTCCAGCTACCGCCCTATCTCCCTCACCAGTTGCATTTGTAAGGTGATGGAGCGCATGATCAACGGGCGGTTGACATGGTGGCTTGAGTCTCAGAAACTTCTAGCGAACGCTCAGTGCGGGTTTCGTCGCTATCGCTCTACCGTCGACCATCTGGTGTCCTTGTCGACGCATATTATGAATGGATTTCTGAGAAAGTGTCAAACCGTGGCTGTATTTTTTGACCTGGAGAAAGCTTATGACACTTGTTGGAGGGGCGGCATTTTACGTACACTTCACGATTGGAATATCCGCGGTCGTCTTCCCATATTTCTTCGGGAGTTTATGACGGACCGCGTCTTTCGTGTACGTGTGGGCTCGGTTTTATCTCGTCGTTTTATTCAAGAGAACGGAGTACCGCAGGGCTCTGTACTCAGTGTCACACTTTTTACGATTGCTATCAACCCCATTGTTGATTGTATTCCACCTGGCATTTCATCGTCCCTTTTTGTTGACGATTTCGCTATTTATTGCAGTTCACGGCGGACCTGTCTACTCGAACGCCGTCTCCAGAGCTGTATCGACCGTCTCTACGCCTGGAGTAACGCCAACGGCTTTAATTTCTCCGCCGAGAAATCCGTCTGCATCAACTTCTGGCGCCGGAAGTATTTCCCTCCGCCCTCTCTCCATCTTGGGCCAGGGATACTTCCGTTTGCAGACGAGGCGAAATTTTTGGGGTTGATTTTTGACAGGAAGTTGTGTTGGACCTCGCACGTTTCCTTTTTAAAAGCAAAGTGTGACCGTTCTCTTAATATTTTGCGTGTTTTAGGTGGCACATCCTGGGGAGCTGATCGGACCGTCCTTCTTCGCCTTTATCGCTCTTTGGTCCGATCCAAGCTTGATTACGGGTGTATTGTTTATTCGTCGGCACGTCCATCTGTGTTACGTCGATTGAATGCCATTCACCATCGTGGCATCAGAGTCGCTACAGGGGCCTTTCCAACTAGCCCTGTACCCAGTCTGTACGCAGAAGCTGCAGAGCCTCCGCTGTCCTTCAGGCGTGAGATGCTCTTGTGCAGCTATGCTTGTCGACTCTCAAGCTTGCCTAACCACCCGTCCTTCGAGTTATTTTTCGAGGAGTCACTTGATCGTCACTATTTTATTAGCTCCTCTGCCTTGCTCCCACCAGGGGTTCGCTTTCGACAGCTCCTTCGGCATTTAGACGTTCCGCCAGCGCCGGTACTTCCACGGGGGGAGACGCGTTTTCCTCCATGGTCTCGCGCTGAGGCCCACTGTCACCTTGGGCTAACGTCGATGCCGAAGACTGAGACCCCTGCTTCAGTCTTTAGATCGGCTTTTTTAGAAGTACGGGCTCAATTCGGAGACTACTATTTTATCTATACCGATGGATCTAAGACTGAAGCTGGAGTTGGATGTGCCTTTGTGTCTGATCACTGTAGTTTTAAGTTTCGTTTACCTGGACAATGTTCAATTTTTACTGCCGAACTTTTTAGCATTTATCAGTCTATTTTATACATTCAGCGGCACGCCTTACAGCACTGTTTTATTTGTACGGACTCTCTGAGTGCCCTTCAGACTATTACTGCGCTGTACCATTACCACCCGCTTGTACAGCGCATACATGACCTGCTCCACTCGCTTGGTGTCACTGGCATCAGCGTGTCCTTCATGTGGATTCCAGGTCATGTGGGCATCTCAGGTAATGAGTCTGCCGACGCCGCTGCGAAATCGGCGATTTTATTACCCAGATTTTTTACCTCTGTTGTTCCCTCGTCAGATTCGTGTGTTATTTTACGTCGCCGCATCCTCTCGCGCTGGCGCGATGAGTGGACGGCCCTCCGGGGGAACAAGTTGCGGGAGGTTAAGCCTCTCCCGTTAATCTGGGGTACCTCTTCTCGTTCTTCACGTCGGGAAGAGGTACTTTTAGCCCGTTTACGAATTGGACATTGTCGTTTTAGTCACAGTTACCTGCTCAGTGGTGATCCCGCTCCGCTGTGTCAGCAGTGTGACGTGCCCTTAACGGTGCGTCACATTTTAACTGAGTGTCAAGTTTTAGCTCCACTGCGCGTTCGCCTGGGTCTGCCTGTTGGCATAGCCAACGTTTTCGCAGACGACGCGCATGCTGTAGAATGTCTTTTACGTTTTATAAGTGACATTGATTTTAATCGTCGCATTTGATGCGCTGAGCGTCTTTTAGCTTTGTTATTTTCTTCTGTATGTTTTTATAGGGACTTACTCCCCAGTGACATGTGGCGCTCATGTCCCGCATTCTACAGTTCTTGACACGTTTTAATCTTTTATTGGCTATGCTTTTAGTGTGTTGGTTTTTGAGATATATTTATTGTTATTATTGTTGTTATTGTTATTCTTGTTGTTATTGTTATTCTTGTTGTTATTTTTATTCTTGTTGTTATTGTTATTGTTATGCTATTGTTAGTTTTAACTTTTTGGACATCGCGGGTTTGTGTCCCGTTTTTTAATTATGCGGTTTTTTTACCTTTTATACTTTGACCTTATATTTTACACATTGTAAGGGCGCTGATGACCCTAGCAGTTTAGCGCCCTTAAACCGCATATCATCATCATCATCATAAAATACAGGCAGTCGGATCACATCTAGAATATACTACGTGAAATTAAAATACGGGCAGTCTGATCACATCTAGAATATACTACGTGAAATTAAAATACAGGCAGTTTGATCACATCTAGAATATACTACGTGAAATCAAAATACGGGCAGTCTGATCACATCTAGAATATACTACGTGAAATTAAAATACAGGCAGTCGGATCACATCTAGAATATACTACGTGAAATTAAAATACGGGTAGTCTGATCACATCTAGAATATACTACGTGAAATTAAAATACAGGCAGTCTGATCACATCTAGAATATACTACGTGAAATCAAAATACGGGCAGTCTGATCACATCTAGAATATACTACGTGAAATTAAAATACAGGCAGTCGGATCACATCTAGAATATACTACGTGAAATCAAAATACGGGCAGTCTGATCACATCTAGAATATACTACGTGAAATTAAAATACGGGCAGTCTGATCGCATCTAGAATATACTACGTGAAATTAAAACACGGGCAGTCTGATCACATCTAGAATATACTACGTGAAATTAAAATACGGGCAGTCTGATCACATCCAGTATATACTACGTGAAATTAAAATACGGGCAGTCTGATCACATCTAGAATATACGCGTGAAATTAAAATACGGGCAATCTGAAAACATCTAGAATTACTACGTGAAATTAAGATAGAGTCAGTCTGATCACATCTAGAATATACTACGTGAAATGAAAAGACGGGCAGTCTGATCACATCCCGAGTATACTGCGTGAAATGAAAATACGGGCAGTCTGATCACATCTACAATATACTACGTGAAATTAAAATACAAAAAATCTGATCACATCTAGAATATACTACGTGAAATTAAAATACAAAAATTCTGATCACACCTAGAATATACTACGTGAAATTAAAATACGGGCAGTCTGATCACATCTACAATATACTACGTGAAATTAAAATACAAAAAATCTGATCACATCTAGAATATACTACGTGAAATTAAAATACAAAAATTCTGATCACACCTAGAATATACTACGTGAAATTAAAATACAAAAAATCGGATCACATCTAGAATATAGTACGTGAAATTAAAATACAAAAAATCTGATCACATCTAGAATATACTACGTGAAATTAAAATACAAAAAATCTGATCACATCTAGAATATACTACGTGAAATTAAAATACGTGCAGTCTGATCACATCAACAATATACTACGTGAAATTAAAATACGGGAAGTCTGATCACATCTAGAATATACTACGTGAAATTAAAATACGGGCAGTCTGATCACATCTAGAATATGCTGCGTGACATGAAGATACAGTCAGTCTGATTACATCTAGAATATACTACGTGAAATGAAAACACGGGCAGTCTGATCACATCTAGAATATACTACGTGAAATTAAAATACAAAAAATCGGATCACATCTAGAATATACTACGTGAAATTAAAATACAAAAAATCCGATCACATCTAGAATATACTACGTGAAATTAAAATACGGGCAGTCCAGTCACATCTAGAATACACTGCGTGAAATTAAAATACGGGCAGTCTGATCACATCTAGAATATACTACGTGAAATTAAAATACGGGCAGTCCAATCACATCTAGAATACGCTGGGTGAACTTAAAATACGGACAGCCTGATCACATCTAGAATATGCTGCGTGCAATTAAAATACGCGCAGTCTGATCACATCTAGAATATGCTGCGTGAAATTAAAATACGGGCATTTTGATAACATCTAGAATATACTACGTGAAATGAAGATACAGGCAATCTGAAAACATCTAGCATTACCACGTGAAATTAAGATACAGGCAGTCTGATCACATCTAGAATATACTACGTGAAATTAAAATACGGGCAGTCTGATCACATCTCGAGTATACTGCGTGAAATGAAAATACGGGCAGTCTGATCACATCTAGAATACACTGGGTGAACTTAAAATACGGACAGCCTGATCACATCTAGAATATGCTGCGTGCAATTAAAATACGGACAGCCTGATCACATCTAGAATATGCTGCGTGAAATTAAAATACGGGCATTTTGATAACGTCTAGAATATACTACGTGAAATGAAGATACAGGCAATCTGAAAACATCTAGCATTACCACGTGAAATTAAGATACAGGCAGTCTGATCACATCTAGAATATACTACGTGAAATTAAAATACGGGCAGTCAGATCACATCTCGAGTATACTGCGTGAAATGAAAATACGGGCAGTCTGATCACATCTAGAATATGCTGCGTGAAATTAAAATACGTGCAGTCTGATTACATCTACAATATACTACGTGAAATTAAAATACAAAAAATCTGATCACATGTAGAATATACTACGTGAAATTAAACTACATAAATTCTGGTCACACCTAGAATATACTACGTGAAATTAAAATACAAAAAATCTGATCACATCTAGAATATACTACGTGAAATTAAAATGCAAAAAATCTGCTCACATCTAGAATATAGTACGTGAAATTAAAATACGTGCAGTCTGATCACATCTAGAATATACGACGTGAAACTAAAATACGGGAAGTCTGATCACATCTAGGATATGCTGCGTGAAATTAAAATATGGGCATTCTGATAACATCTAGAATATACTACGTGAAATTAAAATACAAAAAATCTGATCACATCTAGAATATACTACGTGAAATGAAGATACAGGCAATCTGATCACATCTAGAGTATACTACGTGAAATTAAAATACAAAAAATCTGATCACATCTAGAATATACTACGTGAAATGAAGATACAGGCAATCTGATCACATCTAGAATATACTACGTGAAATTAAAATACGGGCAGTCTGATCACATCTAGAATATGCTGCGTGAAATTAAGATGCGGGCAGTCTAATCACATCTAGAATATACTACGTGAATTTAAGATACAGTCAGTCTGATCACATCTAGAATATACTATGTGAAATTAAAATACGGGCAGTGTGATCGGATCTAGAATATACTACGTGAAATTAAAATACGGGCAGTCTGATCACATCTAAAATACACTGCGTGAAATTACAATACGAGCATTCTGATCACATCTAGAATATGCTGCGTGAAATTAAATTACGGGCTGTCTGATCGCATCTAGAATATGCTGCGTGAAATTAAAATACGGGAAGTCTGATCACATCTAGAATATGCTGCGTGAAATTAAAATACGGGAAGTCTGATCACATCTAGAATATGCTGCGTGAAATTAAAATACGGACAGTCTGATCACATCTAGAATATGCTGCCCGAAATTAAAATACGGGCATTCTGATAACATCTAGAATATACTACGTGAAATGAAGATACAGGCAGTCTGATAACATCTAGAATATACTACGTGAAATTAAAATACAGGCTGTGTGATCAAATCTAGAATATACTACCTGAAATTAAAATACAGGCAGTCTGATCACATCTAGAATATACTACGTGAAATTAAAATACAGGCAGTCTGATCACATCTAGAATATAGAGCGTGAAATGAAAATACGGCAGTCTGATCACATCTTGAATATACTGTGTGAAATGAAAATACGTGCAGTCTGATCACATCTTGAATATACTACGTGAAATTAAAATACGTGCAGTCTGATCACATCTTGAATATACTGCCTGAAATGAAAATACGGGCAGTCTGATCACATCTTGAATATACTACGTGAAATGAAAATACGGGCAGTCTGATCACATCTGGAATATACTGCGTGAAATGAAAATACGTGCAGTCTGATCACATCTTGAATATACTGCGTGAAATAAAAATACGGGCAGTCTGATCACATCTTGAATATACTGCGTGAAATGAAAATACGGGCAGTCTGATCACATCTTGAATGTACTACGTGAAATGAAAATACGGGCAGTCTGATCACATCTTGAATATATTACGTGAAATGAAAATACGGGCAGTCTGAACAACATCTAGAATATACTGCGTGAAATGAAGATACAGACAGTGTGATCACATCTAGAATATTCTGCGTGAAATGAAAATACAGGCAGTCTGATCACATCTAGAATATACCACGTGAAATTGGTTTACGGGCTGTCTGATCACATCTAGAATATACTTCGTGAAATTAAAATACGTGCAATTTTACCACATTTAGAATATACCACGTGAAATTAAATTACAGGCAGTCTGATCGCATCTACGGTATACTAGGTGAAATATAAAACCCCCCGAAGTAGCGCCGCAGTAACGTGTGAGACTCGAGTTGGATCCTCGGCGACTCTCACGGTGACCGAAGTTTTTGTGGTTTCCCCGGGTCGGCAGGCGAAGCTGTGGTGGTTCATCTTCTACCATGAACCTCCTTGTCATGTGTTTCAGAGTTGTGGACTACGGTGTTCGACGGGCTGCTTTGCTGGAACTCGCCCTGTGTCTATCGGCTTGCAGTTGCTCGGGGTCCAACAGAGTGGGTTCGGGTGGCGTTGGAGACGTTCAATCTGGAAACATTAGCGATCCCATCTGTGCTTGCGCCGATTGGCGCTCTTGTGGTCTCTGCCTGCCTCTCCGGGGTCATGCTGGCTTGCGTGCGTGCTCTTCCCCTCTGTTCGTCATCTTTAGCTTTTACGAAAACCGAAACCATTAAGATTTTATTACCAATGACAAAAAGTGGTGATCATATCCACGTCACGTGCTTAGAGCAATTATTGTATTTCGTCCAAATGTTCGATATTAGGATTTCTTCCAAATGTAAAAATATCATTGCTTGGTTTTTAATTTCACTGTTTTCGAAGGCTACAGACCGAAGGTTTTCAAGAAAATGCCTCCCCCGAACTACCATTTACATGTTTGGTATTCTTCATTTTTTCGAAAATGGTTCTTAACGACTTTGATTAAAATGCCGAACTTGTTCGTTATAATTACATGACAAACAAAATATGCATACTGAATTTTGTGTGAGTCACTGTTGTGTAAACACGTAGTAAAAATGTTAACATCTTTAAAGCACAGAATTTTTTCTAACATCAGCTCTTTCCGAAATATTCGTTATTATTGTTTTTTTAAAATACTGTCACAGAAAGATTAGCCTATAGCAATCTGTTTCTGTTCTATCTACCAAGATTCTGCAAATGTTTATTTCGGGTAACATCAAGCAAATACAAAGCTAAACCTGTGTAAAGCGTGTAAAAATAAGGAAACTGAGAATAGAAAGTCGTGTGAATGGAACACATCCCATTTTTGCGAAAGGTCCATGTGTGTGTTTGCAAACAGAATAGCTGAAAAACGAGAAGTCCGATAAACACCAAACGTGGCACATAATTATCTTCCAAAGATGCGATGTGAACATTTCCAACAAAATCCGACCACACCGCGTGGAAGAAAATGTGATTTCAGTTTTTGTATACAGCAAAAAGGCTCCTCGACATTTTCATTAGAATAACAAATATTTACATGACAAATAATAAATATATATCTGTGAAGATAGACAAAATCTTATTTCAGGAAAATGCACAGTACTACGTCGCCATTCTTTTGTTGCTCTGACGTCATACAAGGAGTATTGAATTTAAAACACCAGTCTCCTGTAATGGAACCATTCTGTAAGCGTGTTATTTTCTTTCCAGAGCGTTTCTGCGCATCCTGTGCGTTTGCTGTCCACAACAACTGAGAGGCAAATACCAGCCGCCTGCGCGATCCAAAACAAATCAGGTTAGTGTTTGACAGGTCTGCGCAATACAACCATTCTTTCACCCAAGGCTGGTTTACAACAACCGAGAACGACAACGTATTGTTGTAATGTGAGTGTGCACTATTATGAAGCTGTAACTTTCTCATTCCCGTTCCCGGTCATGGCACTGTAAACATTATTCAACATGGCCTTGATATGAAATAGCCGCTCTCTACTGGCAATCTGGAAAGTAATTATAGCAAATGTGCCTCCCTCTCATCCATTGGGTGTTGGATTTTCCAGCGAAAGTGCCATCTTCATATGTAACTCAAAACTGCCCTTTGCCTTAAAACAATAGCAAAAACCGGTAGAAATCAACAAAGAACAACAAACATTTTATATACATTATTAATAAAGGAATAAAGGTTGGTACAACTGTAGGAACTGGAAATTCTAACGGATCTGCATTTAGAAAATGTTTGCATTTTTAGGTTATGTAATCTGCATTATGTTGGCTGAATTGGAAGCAGGGGAAAGAATATCATTGAACAGTTACAAACAAACGACATTTGAATGTTCAAAATCGATTTCCATTTTTATAGACAGCTTATCGATATGCACTCGCGTTCTCGCTTGTTCTGCACCAGCCATAATGGAAAAGAATTAGTTTGTTTCTGATCTGTGCCATAATACCTAAATTTGTATTAAAATGAGTTTTGATTAAGCAAGGAAATATGTTAAAGTGAGCAGTTATTAATTTTTGTTTTACCGAAAAATATTTTAAAGTGCAATAATGACAATTTTGTTTGTTTTACACTCGAACGTGATGAATGTATTTGGAAACTAAAAACAATGTGAAAAATTTTTAGTTACCGCTCCATGTTTACCAACATACACCGCGAGAAATCTTATACTGCAATATTTCACAACAGTATAAATAGATTTGTCTTGATCTGACATTAACTGGTGCGTAGAGAAGAAGTTTTTTATCTTCTAAGACAGGAAACAAAAGAGCGAGGCAGAGATTGCCATAAAAAACCAGAACTGTGTAATTTTGGGAGTATTACGATGTAAAGTTGGTAACAGAATAGAACAAACCAGTATTAATATAGCATATTGCGATCAGTGATGCTGGTGAAGTGACAATACCAACATTGAAAATAGTGCTGTTCCATAAACAACTTTATATAGGGTCTTTCAACAAGAGTGTCCTATCTTTAACATGTGATAGCTGCCGTTGTTGTTGAGTTACAACAGTCATTTTTTCATGTGGTTACAGTTGTTACTGACAAATATCCATGGAACGTTAAAGCATTCAGCAACGCGTAGAAATTGTGAAAATGTATTATCAAAATGGATCATCTGTTCGCCAAATCTTCCGTGTACTGTGTGAAGTTTACGGTGTGCATAGTCGTCCATGCGAGAGAACCATTCGCTGTTTGATTGATAAATTTCAAAGAAGTGGTTCTGTCAGCAATCCAAGAACGCCTGTACGTAATCGAAGTAAGCGCTCCAACGAAAACATAGGCGCCGTTCGTGAGAGTGTACGCGAGAACGGAAACAAATCAATTGCTTGTCGAGCGCAAGAAATGGGGCTTTCGCCGACCACAACTTGGCAAATTCTGCATCTGGACTTGACGTTTCACGCTTACAAAATGGTGTTAACTCAAGAACTAAAGCCCAACGACCATAGGTTGCGCCGTGTATTCGCTGACTGGCCTAAAGAGCAATTGAAAGCTGACCCGGATTTCTGTCGAAAATCATCTTCAGTGACGAAGCCCAATTTTGCCGCTATTGGAGCAATCATAATCCAAAGCAGATTCAAGAACGACCACTTCATCCCCAAGAGGTTACCGGGTGGTGTGGATTTTGGTATGGTGGAATCATGGTCCATATTTTTTCCAAGATGAAGATGGAGAAGCTCTAACTGTCAATGGAGAAAGATACCGGGCTCTTATAAGGACAATTTGGCCTCAATTGGATGGTATGGATCTTAGAAACATCTGGTTCCAGCAAGATGGTGCCACATGTCATACTGTTCTCGAAACAATCTATCTTTTGAAGGAGAAATTCAGAGGTTTATTCATTTCCCGTAATGGTGATGTTAACTGGCCCCGAGGTCATGTAATTTAACGCCTTTGGATTACTTCTTGTGGGGTTATGTTAAAACTCGAGTTTATGTCAACAAGGCAGAAACAGTAACTGATCTTATGAATAACATCACGCGTGTTATTTGTGAAGTTGGACCTAATTTACGTTCTTCTGTCATTGAAAATTGGGTCAAACGTATACGCGCAACCCAACGAGGTCGTGGCAGTCACTTAACTGATGTTCTCTTCCACATGTAATTACATTAATTATGTTTCAAAATAAAAAAGAAATAAACCTCTATTATTTATAGAACGTGTTTTACTTAAGTTCAAACATAGGACACTCTTGTTGAAAGACCGAATGCATACTCGTATGTCAGTTCTCCTGGAACACGTAGAGAAGTTGTATCATGATGCAAACTGAAGTGGCATTGGATGTGCTTCCAAGATACGATTGAGCATAATTATGCTATCTCGTACAAGAGGGTCGTTCGTCTGGTTTGCTAATATTTGATGCGCAAATTAAATCTGGGCAAACAAATAAAATTATAAATGTAGACAAAAGAAAGACAGAAATGTTAATGGTCGATATGTATTACGGGTGTGAGAAACAATTTTTTTTCGAGTAACGCTTATAACGTCGCAGCTATGATGCGATCAATGCAAGTACATTTGAATACGAAAGATGTCGGTAATTACTCCGATGCAGAAGCTTCTCAGGCTTTGATTGCTTAATGTTGATAATGAGGCAGTGCCTCCAACTTCTGTTTTTGATTCGGGAAACCCTGATTTAACCCTGTCGGCCTTTCATTCTTCTCCGACATGCAAGGTATGATAACCAGTGCTGCGACATCGGAGTCGTTACGTTTGTTTAGACGCGTTACTCTGTTTACAGCGAGAGGCTACTTGACTCGTCCCCGCAGGGGCTCACCATATGTGAATACGGGTGTTGGCGTACCCGGGGGTTCCCGAGCCACTCATCGCCATCTTCATCACTTCATCCCCGTGACCGGGGGACTCAAGGTAAGCTCTCGTGCGTTCTGTTCATTTCGTTCCATGAAGCCCTCGACATCGTTTCTTTCTTCTCTTCTATTTCTGCACATTTCGCCCCACGTCCATTCATTTACGCATCTATTTTCCTTCTTCTCCGGCCTACCTTACGTGCGAAACGCCCACGCACTTTTAGTTACTTTTAACCTCTTCTTTTAATCCTCCGTGGACACAGCCTGACGGATACCGGCGCACTGGGTGCGCAGCTGGGTGAGTGGGTAATGGCGTCATCCCCACACACCGGGGTCGTCATGTAGGGTATGTGTTCGTATCCGCTGTTCAACTGCAGTCCCGCGGGGGGCCATTGCATGAGCTGCTGGCTTCCGACGGCGATTGGGTCCCTCTGTCTATGTTCTGGAAGGTATGACCCTGGAGTGAGTCTGGTATAGATAGGCCACTCACCCAAGCCGGGGTAACGCCCGGGAATTCAGAGCCCGAGGTCGGAGACGGTTGCAATGGTGGAGGATTTATTTCGCTATGGAGCACCCTTTATCCATTATTAATAATAAGTGCCGTAAAGTACTTGCAACAGAAGTAGCACCGCCGACAACTGGTAGTTACTTAGTGATTTCACGAACTGAGGAAGGTCAAACGTTTGAGAAGGTGAACCCTTTCATTATCCAGAAGGGCATTGACGCTATTTCAGGTGCGGTTCAGTCCTGCACTCTTCTTCGGATTGGTTCCTTGTTGGTTCAAACCAAATCCGAACAGCAGAGTAAGATCTTGTTGCGCGCTACGCTTCTCCACGGTTATACTATCCGTATTGAGAAGCACCGCACCTTGAATTCTTGCCGAGGCGTTGTCACCACGCATAGCCTCGATGGCATATCGGACGAGGACCTGGTGGAATATCTTGCAGACCACAAGGTGACAGCGGTCCATCGAGTACAGGTCAAACGCGACGGCGTATTGGTACACACTCGTACCCTGTTTCTAACATTTGATGGCGTCGATCTGCCCACGAGCATTTCCGCAGGGTACGAATGGATTTCTGTGAGGACTTATATTCCTAGACCTCTGCGTTGTTTTACATGCCAACGTTTTGGGCATACGCAAGTCTCATGTAAGAGTGCCGTAAACATCTGTGCAACATGAGCCGGCCCTCACACGAAGGTACCTGTTCAACAGCCCCCGTCTGCGTTAATTGTAAAGGGTCTCATTCTGCGTCGTTTGCCGACTGTCCGCGGTACTTGGACGAGAAGGCGATCCAGGAGATCCGGGTAAAGGAAAAACTCTCCTTCGCTGAAGCCCGGAGGCGTTACCATGCGCGACAACCTTCACTCCTGTTCTGTTGTTGCCTCGCCAGTACCATGAGTAGATGCCGAAACTCAGACCTCGACCATGACTGGATTAACCGCCACTACCATCCGGTCGTCCATTAAGGCTACAATTACCAAGCCATATAAACCTGGTCCCAAGTCAATGAAGTCGCAAGCCGCTGAAAAGGAACCCAAGCAGAAACTTCGTAGGGAAGATTTTCTAAAGGACCCTCCGCGTGCGCGCGGCAACAAAAGCTCACCTTCTCCTCCTCGGAGGTCACTGTCCCAGGAAGGTCCTGGGACAAGCCGCGCTCAGCGGCACCCCTCACCCATCGCCACCCAGAACCGATTCACGGCGCTTGAATCGGTTTCTGGCACTGAGCGCGTGGGCCCTCCCTCCGAGGAAGCTATGGAGTCTGACCAAATCCATACAAAAAGCCCGAGCCCAAAGGTTAAGCAAAAGATTCTTTTAAGCCGCCCTTCTATGTAGACCGTTTATCCCTTTTATTCATGGCTATCCTGACCTGGAATGTACGTGGTGTACGATCGCATAGGGCGGAAATGCAACTTTTATTGCATTCCCATTCGCCTATGGTCGTATGTTTGCAGGAGACTAAGCTTCGCCCTCACGATGCCTTTGATCTCCGAGGATATACTCCGGTTCGCTACGACTTTGAACCGGAGGAGGGAACTCTTGCTCATGGAGGTGTCATGTTTTTAGTGCGTAAAGACGTTCATTTTAAACCTGTCACACTTACATCCGACTTGTAAGCTGTTGCCGCTCGCCTTCACTTACCCGGCTTTTTGTTTTCTGTTTGCTCTGTGTATTCACCTCCATCGTCTCCCCTCGCTCCCGGGGACATTCGAGCTCTCTTGTCCGCTCTCCCAACACAATTACTTCTGTTGGGAGATTTTAATGCCCATCACCCACTATGGGGTTCGCCAAGGGCTTGTGCGAGGGGAACTCTTCTTTCCGACATTTTTTTAAGAGATCAATCTTTCCATCCTCAATACACGTGCACCTACTTTTATTTCTGATTCTTCTGGTACATTCTCTCACCTGGGCCTTGCCATTTGCTCCCTCCAGCTTGCTCAACGTCTTCAGTGGAACGTCGTCGCTGACACCTACTCCAGCGACTATTTCCCCTGCATCGTTTCTCTTCTGTCGCACCAAGTACAGCATTCCAGAGTACCTACCTGGATATTCCCAAAAGCCGACTGGAGCTTGTATTCCAGCCTCGTGCATTTTTACGATCAGCCCTTCTCCGACATTAACCAACTAGTGCAGCACCTTACGTCTACAATTTTCTCTGCCGCCGAACGCGCAATTCCCCGTTCATCCTCTCAAACTCGGCGGCCACCTGTTCCGTGGTGGAACGAGGATTGTCGGGACGCCGTTCGTGCCCGTAGGACTGCACTTAGGGTGTTTCGGCGACACCCTACTCTTGATAATTTGGTGACTTTTATACAATCGCGCGCCAGGGATCGTCGCATTATTCAGGATAGCAAGAAGGCGTCGTGGACTCGTTTTGTCGAGTCTTTTAATCGCTTTACGCATTCATCCTTTGTTTGGGATAAACTTCGTCGCTTCTCAGGTAAAGTGTCGCATTGTACTGTTTCTGGCCTTCAGGTTCCCAATGCCATCATAGTAGATCCGGCTGCCATTGCTAACACACTAGGATCTGCCTTTGAGGCGGTTTCCTGTTCCGACCATTATTCCGCCGGCTTTCGCTCTATTAAAGACCGGCTGAATTCCGCACCATATACTTTTCGGTCTGCTAACACTGAATGTTATAACGAACTTTTTACAATGAGGGAGCTGGAGCACGCTCTTCATTGCTCTAGGCACTCCGCTCCTGGGCCGGACGGCATTCATGTCCTGATGTTGAAGAACCTTTCAGCCGACAGTAAACTCTTTCTCTTACAGGTCTATAACCGTATTTGGCAAGACGGCATTTTTCCTTCCGTTTGGCACGAAGCCACCATTGTCCCCATTCTTAAGCCTGGGAAGGATCGCCAACTACCTTCCAGCTACCGCCCTATCTCCCTCACCAGTTGCATTTGCAAGGTGATGGAGCGCATGATCAACGGGCGGTTGACATGGTGGCTTGAGTCTCAGAAACTTCTAGCGAACGCTCAGTGCGGATTTCGTCGCTATCGCTCTACCGTCGACCATCTGGTGTCCCTGTCGACGCATGTTATGAATGGATTTCTGAGAAAGTGTCAAACCGTGGCTGTGTTTTTTGACCTGCAGAAAGCTTATGACTCTTGTTGGAGGGGCGGCATTTTACGTACACTTCACGCATGGAATATCCGCGGTCGTCTTCCCATATTTCTTCGGGAGTTCATGACGGACCGCGTTTTTCGTGTACGTGTGGGCTCGGTTTTATCTTGTCATTTTATTCAAGAGAACGGAGTACCGCAGGGCTCTGTACTCAGAGTCACACTTTTTGCGATTGCTATCAACCCCATTGTTGATTGTATTCCACCTGAAATGTCATCGTCCCTTTTTGTTGACGATTTTGCTATTTATTGCAGTTCACGGCGGACCTGTCTACTAGAACGCCGTCTCCAGAGCTGTATCGACCGTCTCTACGCCTGGAGTAACGCCAACGGCTTTAATTTCTCCGCCGAGAAATCCGTCTGCATCAACTTCTGGCGCCGGAAGTATTTCCCTCCGCCCTCTCTCCATCTTGGGCCAGGGATACTTCCGTTTGCAGACGAGGCGAAATTTTTGGGGTTGATTTTTGACAGGAAGTTGTGTTGGACCTCGCACGTTTCCTTTTTAAAAGCAAAGTGTGACCGTTCTCTTAATCTTTTACGTGTTTTAAGTGGCACATCCTGGTGAGCTGATCCGACCGTCCTTCTTCACCTTTATCGCTCTTTGGTCCGATCCAAGCTTGATTACGGGTGTATTGTTTATTCTTCGGTACGTCCATCTGTGTTACGTCGATTGAATGCCATTCACCATCGTGGCATAAGAGTCGCTACAGGGGCCTTTCCAATCAGCCCTGTTTTTAGCCTGTATGCTGAAGCTGCAGAGTCGCCGCTGTCCTTCAGGCCTGAGATGCTCTTGTGCAGCTATGCCTGTCGACTCTCAAGCTTGCCTGACCACCCTTCCTTCGAGTTATTTTTCGAGGAGTCACTTGATCGTCACTATCTCATTAGCTCCTCTGGTTTGCTCCCACCAGGGGTATGCTTTCGACAGCTCCTTCGGCATTTAGACGTTCCGCCAGCGCCGGCCCTTCCACGGGGGGAAACGCGTTTTCCTCCATGTTCCCGCGCTGAGGCCCACTGTCACCTTGGGCTAACTTCGATGCCGAAGACTGAGACCCCTGCTTCAGTCTTTAGATCGGCTTTTTTAGAAGTACGGACTCAATTCGGGGACTTCCATTTTATCTTTACCGATGGATCTAAGACTGAAGCTGGAGTTTGATGTGCCTTTGTTTTTGGTCACTGTAGTTTTAAGTTTCGTTTACCTGGAAAATGTTCAATTTTTACCGCCGAAGTTTTTAGCATTTATCAATGTGTTTTATACATTCGGCGGCACGACTTACGGCACTGTTTTAATTGTACGGACTCTCTGAGTGCCCTTCAGAGTATTACTGCGCTGTACCATTACCACCCACTCGTACAGCGCATACATGACCTGCTCCACTCGCTTGGTGACTCTGGCATTAGCGTGTCCTTCATGTGGATTCCAGGTCATGTGGGCATCTCAGGTAATGAGTCTGCCGACGCCGTTGCGAAATCGGCGATTTTATTACCCAGATTTTTTACCTCTGTTGTTCCCTCGTCAGATTCGTGTGTTATTTTACGTCGCCGCATCCTCTCGCGCTGGTGCGATGAGTGGACGGCCCTCCGGGGGAACAAGTTGCGGGAGGTTAAGCCTTTCCCGTTGATCTGGGGTACCTCTTCTCGTTCTTGTCGTCGGGAAGAGGTAATTTTAGCTCGTTTACGGATTGGATATTGTGTTTTTAGTCATAGGTATTTGTTCAGTGGTGACCCCGCACCGCTCTGTGGGCAGTGTGACTTGCCCTTAACGGTGCGTCACATTTTAACAGAGTGTCAGGTTTTAGCTGCATTGCGTGCTCGTGTGGGTCTGCCTGTTGGCCTAGCCAACGTTTTGGCAGACGACACGCGTGCTGTAGAATGTGTTTTACGTTTTATTCATGACAGTGATTTTAAATTGCGCATTTAATGCGTTGAGCGTCCATTAGCATAGTAGTTTTATTTTGTCTGTTTTTATGGAGACTCTAATCCCCAGTGGACAAAAGGCGCTCATGTCCCTCGCATTCTACAGTTCTTGACACGTTTTAATCTTTTATTGCCTATATTTTTAGTGTGTTGGTTTTTCAGATATTTGTGTTGTTATTATTGTTATTGTTATATTATTGTTATTTTTAGCTTTTTGGACATCGCGGGTTTGTGTCCCGTTTTTTAATTATGCGGTTCTTTTACCTGTCTTTTATATTTTGACCTTATATTTTATACATTGTAAGGGCGCTGATGACCTTAGCAGTTTAGCGCCCTTAAACCGCATATCATCATCACGTCTTTCGTGTATGTGGGCTCGGTTTTATCTAGTCGTTTTATTCAAGAGAACGGAGTACCGAAGGGCTCTGTACTCAGTGTCACACTTTTTGCGATTGCTATCAACCCCATTGTTGATTGTATTCCACCTGGAATTTCATCGTCCCTTTTTGTAAATGATTTTGCCATTTATTGCAGTTCACAGCGGACCTGTCTACTGAACGCCGTCTCCAGAGCTGTATCGACCGTCTCTACGCCTGGAGTAACGCTAACGGCTTTAATTTCTCCGCCGAGAAATCCGTCTGCATCAACTTCTGGCACCGGAAGGCTTTCCCTCCGCCCTCTCTCCATCTTGGGTCGGAGGTCCGTCCATTTGCAGACGAGGTGAAATTTTTGGGGTTGGTCTTTGACCGGAAGCTGAGCTGGACTTTTCACGTTTCCTTTTTAAAAGCAAAGTGTGACCGTTCTCTTAATCTTTTACGTGTTTTAAGTGGCACATCCTGGGGAGCTGGTCGGACCGTCCTTCTTCGCCTTTATCGCTCTTTGGTCCGATCCAAACTTGATTACGGGTGTATTGTTTATTCGTCGGCACGTCCATCTGTGTTACGTCGATTGAGTGCCATTCACCATCGTGGCATAAGAGTCGCTATAGGGGCCTTTCCAACTAGCCCCTAGTCTGTACGCAGAAGCTGCAGAGCCTCCGCTGTCCTTCCGGCGTGAGATGCTCTTGTGCAGCTATGCCTGTCGACTCTCCAGCTTGGCTGACCACCCGTCCTTCCCGACATTTTACAAGGATTCGCTTGGTCGGCAATATTTAGTTAGCTCCTCTGCATTTCTCCCTCCAGGGGTTCGATTTCGACTGCTACTTCGACATTTGGACGTTACGCCAGCGCCGGCCCTTACACGAGGGGAAACGCGTTTTCCTCCATGGGCGCGCGCTGAGGCCCACATCCACCTTGGGCTAACGTCGATGCCGAAAAATGCGACCCCTGCTTCCGTTCTTAGATCCGCCTGTTTAGAACTACAGGCGCAGTTTGGGGACTGTCATTTTATATATACTGATGGGTCTAAGACAGATGTTGGAGTAGGATGTGCCTTTGTTTTTGGTGTACAGAGTTTTACTTTTCGTTTATCTCGGTAATGTTCGATTTATACCGCCGAAATTTTTAGTATATATCAATGTGTTTTATACATTCAGCGGCACGTATTTCGGCGCTGTGTTGTTTGTACTGACTCTCTGAGTGCCCTTCAGGGAATTAACGCGCTGTACAGTTACCACCCTCTCGTACAGCGCATACCCGACCTTCTCCACTCGCTTGGTGACTCTGGCATCAGCGTCTCCTTCCTGTGGATTCCAGGTCATGTGGGCATCTCAGGGAACGAGTCTTCCGACGCCGCTGCCAAATCGGCAATTTTATCGCCCAGGTGTTTTACCTGTGTTGTTCCTTCCTCAGATTTTTATATTATTTTATGTTACTGTATCCTCTCGCGCTGGCGCGATGAGTGGGCGGCTCTTAGGGGGAACAAGTTGCGGGAGGTTAAACCTGTTCCATTAATCTGGGGTACCTCTTCTCGTTCTTCTCGTCGGGAAGAGGTACTTTTAGCTCGTTTACGAATCGGACATTGTCTTTTTACCCATAGATACCTACTCAGTGGTGACCCCGCACCACTCTGTGAGCAGGGTGATGCGCCCTAAACGGTGCGTCCCATTTTAGCAGTGTGTCAGGTTTTAGCTCCGTTACGCGTTCGCGTTGGTCTGCCTGTTGGCCTAGCCAACGTTTTGGCAGATGACGCGCGTGCTGTAGAGTGTCTTTTACATTTTATCAATGACATTGGATTTACCAGACACATTTGATGCGCTGAGCGTCTTTTGACTGTGTTATTTTATCTTGTTTTTTTAAAGGGGCATCTCGTCCCTAGTGGACATCTGGCGCTCGGGTCCCTGACATTCTACAGTTCTTGAAACGTTGTTTTACTCTTTTATTAACCATGGTTTTAGTGTGTTCGTCTTTGGTATTTGGTGTTTTGTTTTTTACCTTTAGGACATCACATGTTTGTGTCTCATTTTTAATTATGCGTTTTTTTATCGGATTTTTATTTTTGGACAGTACATTTTCTACTTTGTAAGGGCGCTGATGACCTTAGCTGTTTAGCGCCCTTAAACCGCATCTCATCGTCATCATCATCATCATCAATATTCATGTTACGGTAGAGTGTGTGTTGTGTTACAATACAGAAGTTACAAGTGTGTATATCGTGTAGGAACTGTTCCTGCTTCAAGTTACTGTAGAGTGTATGTTGTGTTACAATACAGAAGTTACAAGTGTGTATAACTTGTAGATACTGTCCCTGCTTCAAGTTACTGTAGAGTGTGTGTTGTGTTACAATACAGAAGTTACAAGTTTGTGTATCTTGTAGGAACTGTCCCTGCTTCAAGTTACTGTAGAGTGTGTGTTGTGTTACAATACAGAAGTTACAAGTGTGTGTATCTTGTAGGAACTGTCCCTGCTTCAAGTTACTGTAGAGTGTGTGTTGTGTTACAATACATCAGTTACAAGTGTGTATATCGTGTAGGAACTGTCCCTGCTTCAAGTTACTGTAGAGTGTGTGTTGTGTTACAATACAGAACTTACAAGTGTGTATATCGTGTAGGAACTGTCCCTGCTTCAAGTTACTGTAGAGTGTGTGTTGTGTTACAATACATCAGTTACAAGTGTGTATATCTTGTAGGAACTGTCCCTGCTTCAAGTTACTGTAGAGAGTATGTTGTGTTACAATACAACAGTTACAAGTGTGTATATCTTGTAGGAACTGTCCCTGCTTTAAGTTACTGTAGAGTGTGTGTTGTGTTACAATACAACAGTTACAAGTGTGTATATCTTGTAGGAACTGTCCCTGCTTCAAGTTACTGTAGAGTGTGTGTTGTGTTACAATACAGAAGTTACAAGTGTGTATATCTTGTAGGAACTGTCCCTGCTTCAAGTTACTGTAGAGTGTGTGTTGTGTTACAATACAGAAGTTACAAGTGTGTATATCTTGTAGGTACTGTCCCTGCTTCAAGTTACTGTAGAGTGTGTGTTGTGTTACAATACAGAAGTTACAAGTGTGTATATCTTGTAGGAACTGTCCCTGCTTCAAGTTACTGTAGAGTGTGTGTTGTGTTACAATACAGAAGTTACAAGTGTGTATATCTTGTAGGAACTGTCCCTGCTTCAAGTTACTGTAGAGTGTGTGTTGTGTTACAATACAGAAGTTACAAGTGTGTATATCTTGTAGGAACTGTCCCTGCTTCAAGTTACTGTAGAGTGTGTGTTGTGTTACAATACAGAAGTTACAAGTGTGTATATCTTGTAGGAACTGTCCCTGCTTCAAGTTACTGTAGAGTGTGTGTTGTGTTACAATACAGAAGTTACAGAAGTTCCTGCTTCAAGTTACTGTAGAGTGTGTGTTGTGTTACAATACAACAGTTACAAGTGTGTATATCGTGTAGGAACTGTACCTGCTTCAAGTTACTGTAGAGAGTATGTTGTGTTACAATACATCAGTTACAAGTGTGTATATCTTGTAGGAACTGTTCCTGCTTCAAGTTACTGTAGAGAGTATGTTGTGTTACAATACATCAGTTACAAGTGTGTATCGTGTAGGAACTGTTCCTGCTTCAAGTTACTGTAGAGAGTATGTTGTGTTACAATACATCAGTTACAAGTGTGTATCGTGTAGGAACTGTTCCTGCTTCAAGTTACTGTAGAGAGTATGTTGTGTTACAATACATCAGTTACAAGTGTGTATCGTGTAGGAACTGTTCCTGCTTCAAGTTACTGTAGAGAGTATGTTGTGTTACAATACATCAGTTACAAGTGTGTATCGTGTAGGAACTGTCCCTGCTTCAAGTTACTGTAGAGAGTATGTTGTGTTACAATACATCAGTTACGAGTGTGTATATCTTGTAGGAACTGTTCCTGCTTCAAGTTACTGTAGAGAGTATGTTGTGTTACAATACAGAAGTTACAAGTTTGTGTATCTTGTAGGAACTGTCCCTGCTTCAAGTTACTGTAGAGTGTGTGTTGTGTTACAATATAGAAGTTACAAGTTTGTGTATCTTGTAGGAACTGTTTCTGCTTCAAGTTACTGTAGAGAGTATGCTGTGTTACAATACAACAGTTACAAGTTTGTATATCGTGTAGGAACTGTCCCTGCTTCAAGTTACTGTAGAGTGTGTGTTGTGTTACAATAAAACAGTTACAAGTGTGTATATCGTGTAGGAACTGTCCCTGCTTCAAGTTACTGTAGAGTGTGTGTTGTGTTACAATACATCAGTTACAAGTGTGTATATCGTGTAGGAACTGTCCCTGCTTCAAGTTACTGTAGAGTGTGTGTTGTGTTACAATACAGAAGTTACAAGTGTGTATATCGTGTAGGAACTGTCCCTTCTTCAAGTTACTGTAGAGTGTGTGTTGTGTTACAATACAGAAGTTACAAGTGTGTGTAACTTGTAGGAACTGTCCCTGCTTCAAGTTACTGTAGAGTGTGTGTTGTGTTACAATACAGAAGTTAAGAGTGTGTATATCTTGTAGGAACTGTCCCTGTTTCAAGTTACTGTAGAGTGTGTGTTGTGTTACAATACAACAGTTACAAGTGTGTATATCTTGTAGGAACTGTTCCTGCTTCAAGTTACTGTAGAGTGTGTGTTGTGTTACAATATAAAAGTTACAAGTTTGCATATCTTGTAGCAGCTGTCCCTGCTTCAAGGTACGGTAGAGAGAATGTTGTGTTACAATACAACAGTTACAAGTGTGTATATCGTGTAGGAACTGTTCCTGCTTCAAGTTACTGTAGAGTGTGTGTTGTGTTACAATATAAAAGTTACAAGTGTGTATATCGTGTAGGAACTGTCCCTGCTTCAAGTTACTGTAGAGTGTGTGTTGTGTTACAATACATCAGTTACAAGTGTGTATATCGTGTAGGAACTGTCCCTGCTTCAAGTTACTGTAGAGAGTATGTTGTGTTACAATACAGAAGTTACAAGTGTGTATATCGTGTAGGAACTGTCCCTGCTTCAAGTTACTGTAGAGTGTATGTTGTGTTACAATACAACAGTTACAAGTGTGTATATCGTGTAGGAACTGTCCCTGCTTCAAGTTACTGTAGAGTGTGTGTTGTGTTACAATACAACAGTTACAAGTGTGTATATCGTGTAGGAACTGTCCCTGCTTCAAGTTACTGTAGAGAGTATGTTGTGTTACAATACAGAAGTTACAAGTGTGTATATCGTGTAGGAACTGTCCCTGCTTCAAGTTACTGTAGAGTGTATGTTGTGTTACAATACAGAAGTTACAAGTGTGTATATCGTGTAGGAACTGTCCCTGCTTCAAGTTACTGTAGAGTGTGTGTTGTGTTACAATACAGAAGTTACAAGTGTGTATATCTTGTAGGAACTGTCCCTGCTTCAAGTTACTGTAGAGTGTGTGTTGTGTTACAATACAGAAGTTACAAGTGTGTATATCTTGTAGGAACTGTCCCTGCTTCAAGTTACTGTAGAGTGTGTGTTGTGTTACAATACAGAAGTTACAAGTGTGTATATCTTGTAGGAACTGTCCCTGCTTCAAGTTACTGTAGAGTGTGTGTTGTGTTACAATACAGAAGTTACAAGTGTGTATATCTTGTAGGAACTGTCCCTGCTTCAAGTTACTGTAGAGTGTGTGTTGTGTTACAATACAACAGTTACAAGTGTGTATATCGTGTAGGAACTGTCCCTGCTTCAAGTTACTGTAGAGTGTATGTTGTGTTACAATACATCAGTTACAAGTGTGTGTATCTTGTAGGAACTGTTTCTGCTTCAAGGTACTGTAGAGTGTGTGTTGTGTTACAATACATCAGTTACAAGTGTGTATATCTTGTAGGAACTGTCCCTGCTTCAAGTTACTGTAGAGTGTGTGTTGTGTTACAATACAGAAGTTACAAGTGTGTATATCTTGTAGGAACTGTCCCTGCTTCAAGTTACTGTAGAGTGTGTGTTGTGTTACAATACAGAAGTTACAAGTGTGTATATCGTGTAGGAACTGTTCCTGCTTCAAGTTACTGTAGAGTGTGTGTTGTGTTACAATACAACAGTTACAAGTGTGTATATCGTGTAGGGACTGTACCTGCTTCAAGTTACTGTAGAGAGTATGTTGTGTTACAATACATCAGTTACAAGTGTGTATATCCTGTAGTAACTGTTCCTGCTTCAAGATACTGTAGAGAGTATGTTGTGTTACAATACATCAGTTACAAGTGTGTATCGTGTAGGAACTGTTCCTGCTTCAAGTTACTGTAGGGAGTATGTTGTGTTACAATACATCAGTTACAAGTGTGTATCGTGTAGGAACTGTTCCTGCTTCAAGTTACTGTAGAGAGTATGTTGTGTTACAATACATCAGTTACAAGTGTGTATCGTGTAGGAACTGTTCCTGCTTCAAGTTACTGTAGAGAGTATGTTGTGTTACAATACATCAGTTACAAGTGTGTATCGTGTAGGAACTGTCCCTGCTTCAAGTTACTGTAGAGAGTATGTTGTGTTACAATACATCAGTTACGAGTGTGTATATCTTGTAGGAACTGTTCCTGCTTCAAGTTACTGTAGAGAGTATGTTGTGTTACAATACAGAAGTTACAACAAGTTTGTGTATCTTGTAGGAACTGTCCCTGCTTCAAGTTACTGTAGAGTGTGTGTTGTGTTACAATACAGAAGTTACAAGGTTGTGTATCTTGTAGGAACTGTTTCTGCTTCAAGTTACTGTAGAGAGTATGTTGTGTTACAATACAACTGTTACAAGTTTGTATATCGTGTAGGAACTGTCCCTGCTTCAAGTTACTGTAGAGTGTGTGTTGTGTTACAATACAACAGTTACAAGTGTGTATATTGTGTAGGAACTGTCCCTGCTTCAAGTTACTGTAGAGTGTGTGTTGTGTTACAATACATCAGTTACAAGTGTGTATATCGTGTAGGAACTGTCCCTGCTTCAAGTTACTGTAGAGTGTGTGTTGTGTTACAATACAGAAGTTACAAGTGTGTATATCGTGTAGGAACTGTCCCTTCTTCAAGTTACTGTAGAGTGTGTGTTGTGTTACAATACAGAAGTTACAAGCGTGTGTAACTTGTAGGAACTGTCCCTGCTTCAGGTTACTGTAGAGTGTGTGTTATGTTACAATACAGAAGTTACAAGTGTGTATATCTTGTAGGAACTGTCCCTGCTTCAAGTTACTGTAGAGTGTGTGTTGTGTTACAATACAACAGTTACAAGTGTGTATATCTTGTAGGAACTGTTCCTGCTTCAAGTTACTGTAGAGTGTGTGTTGTGTTACAATATAAAAGTTACAAGTTTGCATATCTTGTAGCAGCTGTCCCTGCTTCAAGGTACGGTAGAGAGAATGTTGTGTTACAATACAACAGTTACAAGTGTGTATATCGTGTAGGAACTGTTCCTGCTTCAAGTTACTGTAGAGTGTGTGTTGTGTTACAATATAAAAGTTACAAGTGTGTATATCGTGTAGGAACTGTCCCTGCTTCAAGTTACTGTAGAGTGTGTGTTGTGTTACAATACATCAGTTACAAGTGTGTATATCGTGTAGGAACTGTCCCTGCTTCAAGTTACTGTAGAGAGTATGTTGTGTTACAATACAGAAGTTACAAGTGTGTATATCGTGTAGGAACTGTCCCTGCTTCAAGTTACTGTAGAGTGTATGTTGTGTTACAATACAACAGTTACAAGTGTGTATATAGTGTAGGAACTGTCCCTGCTTCAAGTTACTGTAGAGTGTGTGTTGTGTTACAATACAACAGTTACAAGTGTGTATATCGTGTAGAAACTGTCCCTGCTTCAAGTTACTGTAGAGAGTATGTTGTGTTACAATACAGAAGTTACAAGTGTGTATATCGTGTAGGAACTGTCCCTGCTTCAAGTTACTGTAGAGTGTATGTTGTGTTACAATACAGAAGTTACAAGTGTGTATATCGTGTAGGAACTGTCCGTGCTTCAAGTTACTGTAGAGAGTATGTTGTGTTACAATACAGAAGTTACAAGTGTGTATATCGTGTAGGAACTGTCCCTGCTTCAAGTTACTGTAGAGTGTATTTTGTGTTACAATACAACAGTTACAAGTGTGTATATCGTGTAGGAACTGTCCCTGCTTCAAGTTACTGTAGAGTGTATGTTGTGTTACAATACATCAGTTACAAGTGTGTGTATCTTGTAGGAACTGTTTCTGCTTCAAGGTACTGTAGAGTGTGTGTTGTGTTACAATACATCAGTTACAAGTGTGTATATCGTGTAGGAACTGTCCCTGCTTCAAGTTACTGTAGAGTGTGTGTTGTGTTACAATACAACAGTTACAAGTGTGTATATCGTGTAGGAACTGTCCCTGCTTCAAGTTACTGTAGAGTGTGTGTTGTGTTACAATACAACAGTTACAAGTGTGTATATCGTGTAGGAACTGTTCCTGCTTCAAGTTACTGTAGAGAGTATGTTGTGTTACAATACATCAGTTACAAGTGTGTATCGTGTAGGAACTGTCCCTGCTTCAAGTTACTGTAGAGAGTATGTTGTGTTACAATACATCAGTTACGAGTGTGTATATCTTGTAGGAACTGTTCCTGCTTCAAGTTACTGTAGAGAGTATGTTGTGTTACAATACAGAAGTTACAAGTTTGTGTATCTTGTAGGAACTGTCCCTGCTTCAAGTTACTGTAGAGTGTGTGTTGTGTTACAATATAGAAGTTACAAGTTTGTGTATCTTGTAGGAACTGTTTCTGCTTCAAGTTACTGTAGAGAGTATGCTGTGTTACAATACAACAGTTACAAGTTTGTATATCGTGTAGGAACTGTCCCTGCTTCAAGTTACTGTAGAGTGTGTGTTGTGTTACAATAAAACAGTTACAAGTGTGTATATCGTGTAGGAACTGTCCCTGCTTCAAGTTACTGTAGAGTGTGTGTTGTGTTACAATACATCAGTTACAAGTGTGTATATCGTGTAGGAACTGTCCCTGCTATAAGTTACTGTAGAGTGTGTGTTGTGTTACAATACAGAAGTTACAAGTGTGTATATCGTGTAGGAACTGTCCCTTCTTCAAGTTACTGTAGAGTGTGTGTTGTGTTACAATACAGAAGTTACAAGTGTGTGTAACTTGTAGGAACTGTCCCTGCTTCAAGTTACTGTAGAGTGTGTGTTGTGTTACAATACAGAAGTTAAGAGTGTGTATATCTTGTAGGAACTGTCCCTGTTTCAAGTTACTGTAGAGTGTGTGTTGTGTTACAATACAACAGTTACAAGTGTGTATATCTTGTAGGAACTGTTCCTGCTTCAAGTTACTGTAGAGTGTGTGTTGTGTTACAATATAAAAGTTACAAGTTTGCATATCTTGTAGCAGCTGTCCCTGCTTCAAGGTACGGTAGAGAGAATGTTGTGTTACAATACAACAGTTACAAGTGTGTATATCGTGTAGGAACTGTTCCTGCTTCAAGTTACTGTAGAGTGTGTGTTGTGTTACAATATAAAAGTTACAAGTGTGTATATCGTGTAGGAACTGTCCCTGCTTCAAGTTACTGTAGAGTGTGTGTTGTGTTACAATACATCAGTTACAAGTGTGTATATCGTGTAGGAACTGTCCCTGCTTCAAGTTACTGTAGAGAGTATGTTGTGTTACAATACAGAAGTTACAAGTGTGTATATCGTGTAGGAACTGTCCCTGCTTCAAGTTACTGTAGAGTGTATGTTGTGTTACAATACAACAGTTACAAGTGTGTATATCGTGTAGGAACTGTCCCTGCTTCAAGTTACTGTAGAGTGTGTGTTGTGTTACAATACAACAGTTACAAGTGTGTATATCGTGTAGGAACTGTCCCTGCTTCAAGTTACTGTAGAGAGTATGTTGTGTTACAATACAGAAGTTACAAGTGTGTATATCGTGTAGGAACTGTCCCTGCTTCAAGTTACTGTAGAGTGTATGTTGTGTTACAATACAGAAGTTACAAGTGTGTATATCGTGTAGGAACTGTCCCTGCTTCAAGTTACTGTAGAGTGTGTGTTGTGTTACAATACAGAAGTTACAAGTGTGTATATCTTGTAGGAACTGTCCCTGCTTCAAGTTACTGTAGAGTGTGTGTTGTGTTACAATACAGAAGTTACAAGTGTGTATATCTTGTAGGAACTGTCCCTGCTTCAAGTTACTGTAGAGTGTGTGTTGTGTTACAATACAGAAGTTACAAGTGTGTATATCTTGTAGGAACTGTCCCTGCTTCAAGTTACTGTAGAGTGTGTGTTGTGTTACAATACAGAAGTTACAAGTGTGTATATCTTGTAGGAACTGTCCCTGCTTCAAGTTACTGTAGAGTGTGTGTTGTGTTACAATACAACAGTTACAAGTGTGTATATCGTGTAGGAACTGTCCCTGCTTCAAGTTACTGTAGAGTGTATGTTGTGTTACAATACATCAGTTACAAGTGTGTGTATCTTGTAGGAACTGTTTCTGCTTCAAGGTACTGTAGAGTGTGTGTTGTGTTACAATACATCAGTTACAAGTGTGTATATCTTGTAGGAACTGTCCCTGCTTCAAGTTACTGTAGAGTGTGTGTTGTGTTACAATACAGAAGTTACAAGTGTGTATATCTTGTAGGAACTGTCCCTGCTTCAAGTTACTGTAGAGTGTGTGTTGTGTTACAATACAGAAGTTACAAGTGTGTATATCGTGTAGGAACTGTTCCTGCTTCAAGTTACTGTAGAGTGTGTGTTGTGTTACAATACAACAGTTACAAGTGTGTATATCGTGTAGGGACTGTACCTGCTTCAAGTTACTGTAGAGAGTATGTTGTGTTACAATACATCAGTTACAAGTGTGTATATCCTGTAGTAACTGTTCCTGCTTCAAGATACTGTAGAGAGTATGTTGTGTTACAATACATCAGTTACAAGTGTGTATCGTGTAGGAACTGTTCCTGCTTCAAGTTACTGTAGGGAGTATGTTGTGTTACAATACATCAGTTACAAGTGTGTATCGTGTAGGAACTGTTCCTGCTTCAAGTTACTGTAGAGAGTATGTTGTGTTACAATACATCAGTTACAAGTGTGTATCGTGTAGGAACTGTTCCTGCTTCAAGTTACTGTAGAGAGTATGTTGTGTTACAATACATCAGTTACAAGTGTGTATCGTGTAGGAACTGTCCCTGCTTCAAGTTACTGTAGAGAGTATGTTGTGTTACAATACATCAGTTACGAGTGTGTATATCTTGTAGGAACTGTTCCTGCTTCAAGTTACTGTAGAGAGTATGTTGTGTTACAATACAGAAGTTACAACAAGTTTGTGTATCTTGTAGGAACTGTCCCTGCTTCAAGTTACTGTAGAGTGTGTGTTGTGTTACAATACAGAAGTTACAAGGTTGTGTATCTTGTAGGAACTGTTTCTGCTTCAAGTTACTGTAGAGAGTATGTTGTGTTACAATACAACTGTTACAAGTTTGTATATCGTGTAGGAACTGTCCCTGCTTCAAGTTACTGTAGAGTGTGTGTTGTGTTACAATACAACAGTTACAAGTGTGTATATTGTGTAGGAACTGTCCCTGCTTCAAGTTACTGTAGAGTGTGTGTTGTGTTACAATACATCAGTTACAAGTGTGTATATCGTGTAGGAACTGTCCCTGCTTCAAGTTACTGTAGAGTGTGTGTTGTGTTACAATACAGAAGTTACAAGTGTGTATATCGTGTAGGAACTGTCCCTTCTTCAAGTTACTGTAGAGTGTGTGTTGTGTTACAATACAGAAGTTACAAGCGTGTGTAACTTGTAGGAACTGTCCCTGCTTCAGGTTACTGTAGAGTGTGTGTTATGTTACAATACAGAAGTTACAAGTGTGTATATCTTGTAGGAACTGTCCCTGCTTCAAGTTACTGTAGAGTGTGTGTTGTGTTACAATACAACAGTTACAAGTGTGTATATCTTGTAGGAACTGTTCCTGCTTCAAGTTACTGTAGAGTGTGTGTTGTGTTACAATATAAAAGTTACAAGTTTGCATATCTTGTAGCAGCTGTCCCTGCTTCAAGGTACGGTAGAGAGAATGTTGTGTTACAATACAACAGTTACAAGTGTGTATATCGTGTAGGAACTGTTCCTGCTTCAAGTTACTGTAGAGTGTGTGTTGTGTTACAATATAAAAGTTACAAGTGTGTATATCGTGTAGGAACTGTCCCTGCTTCAAGTTACTGTAGAGTGTGTGTTGTGTTACAATACATCAGTTACAAGTGTGTATATCGTGTAGGAACTGTCCCTGCTTCAAGTTACTGTAGAGAGTATGTTGTGTTACAATACAGAAGTTACAAGTGTGTATATCGTGTAGGAACTGTCCCTGCTTCAAGTTACTGTAGAGTGTATGTTGTGTTACAATACAACAGTTACAAGTGTGTATATAGTGTAGGAACTGTCCCTGCTTCAAGTTACTGTAGAGTGTGTGTTGTGTTACAATACAACAGTTACAAGTGTGTATATCGTGTAGAAACTGTCCCTGCTTCAAGTTACTGTAGAGAGTATGTTGTGTTACAATACAGAAGTTACAAGTGTGTATATCGTGTAGGAACTGTCCCTGCTTCAAGTTACTGTAGAGTGTATGTTGTGTTACAATACAGAAGTTACAAGTGTGTATATCGTGTAGGAACTGTCCGTGCTTCAAGTTACTGTAGAGAGTATGTTGTGTTACAATACAGAAGTTACAAGTGTGTATATCGTGTAGGAACTGTCCCTGCTTCAAGTTACTGTAGAGTGTATGTTGTGTTACAATACAACAGTTACAAGTGTGTATATCGTGTAGGAACTGTCCCTGCTTCAAGTTACTGTAGAGTGTATGTTGTGTTACAATACATCAGTTACAAGTGTGTGTATCTTGTTGGAACTGTTTCTGCTTCAAGGTACTGTAGAGTGTGTGTTGTGTTACAATACATCAGTTACAAGTGTGTATATCGTGTAGGAACTGTCCCTGCTTCAAGTTACTGTAGAGTGTGTGTTGTGTTACAATACAACAGTTACAAGTGTGTATATCGTGTAGGAACTGTCCCTGCTTCAAGTTACTGTAGAGTGTGTGTTGTGTTACAATACAACAGTTACAAGTGTGTATATCGTGTAGGAACTGTTCCTGCTTCAAGTTACTGTAGAGTGTGTGTTGTGTTACAATACAACAGTTACAAGTGTGTATATCGTGTAGGAACTGTTCCTGCTTCAAGTTACTGTAGGGTGTGTGTTGTGTTACAATACAGAAGTTACAAGTGTGTATATCGTGTAGGAACTGTCCCTGCTTCAAGTTACTGTAGAGTGTGTGTTGTGTTACAATATAGAAGTTACAAGTGTGTGTAACTTGTAGGAACTGTCCCTGCTTCAAGTTACTGTAGAGTGTGTGTTGTGTTACAATATAGAAGTTACAAGTGTGTGTAACGTGTAGGAACTCTCCCTGCTTCAAGTTACTGTAGAGTGTGTGTTGTGTTACAATATAGAAGTTACAAGTGTGTGTAACTTGTAGGAACTGTCCCTGCTTCAAGTTACTGTAGAGTGTTCCTGTGGTACAATATAGAAGTTACAAGTGTGTGTAACTTGTAGGAACTGTCCCTGCTTCAAGTTACTGTAGAGTGTGTGTTGTGTTACAATATAGAAGTTACAAGTGTGTGTAACTTGTAGGAACTGTCCCTGCTTCAAGTTACTGTAGAGTGTGTGTTGTGTTACAATACAGAAGTTACAAGTGTGTGTAACTTGTAGGAACTGTCCCTGCTTCAAGGTACTGTAGAGTGTGTGTTGTGTTACAATACAGAAGTTACAAGTGTGTGTAACTTGTAGCAACTGTCCCTGCTTCAAGTTACTGTAGAGTGTGTGTTGTGTTACAATACATCAGTTACAAGTGTGTATATCGTGTAGGAACTGTCCCTGCTTCAAGTTACTGTAGAGTGTGTGTTGTGTTACAATACAGAAGTTACAAGTGTGTATATCTTGTAGGAACTGTCCCTGCTTCAAGTTACTGTAGAGTGTGTGTTGTGTTACAATACAGAAGTTACAAGTGTGTATATCGTGTAGGAACTGTCCCTGCTTCAAGTTACTGTACAGTGTGTGTTGTGTTACAAAATAGAAGTTACAAGTGTGTGTAACTTGTAGGAACTGTCCCTGCTTCAAGTTACTGTAGAGTGTGTGTTGTCTTACAATATAGAAGTAACAAGTGTGTGTAACTTGTAGGAACTGTCCCTGCTTCGGGTTACTGTAGAGTGTGTGTTGTGTTACAATACAACAGTTACAAGTGTGTATATCGTGTAGGAACTGTCCCTGCTTCAAGTTACTGTAGAGTGTGTGTTGTGTTACAATAGAACAGTTACAAGTGTGTATATCGTGTAGGTACTGTCGCTGCTTCAAGTTACTGTAGAGTGTGTGTTGTGTTACAATACAACAGTTACAAGTGTGTATATCGTGTAGGTACTGTCCCTGCTTCAAGTTACTGTAGAGTGTGTGTTGTGTTACAATACAAAAGTTACAAGTGTGTGTATCGTGTAGGAACTGTCCCTGTTCAAGATACGGTAGAGGATGTGTTGTGTTACAACACAACAGTTACAAATGTGTACATCGTGTGGGAGCCGTTGCAGCATCAAGTTGCAGCAGAGAGTTTGTTGTGTTACAGTAAAACAGTTACAAGTGTGTAATTCGTGTAGGAACGGTTACTGTTTCAAGTTACGGTAGAGAGTGTTTGTGTTACAATACAACAGTTACAAGTGTGTATATTGTGTAGGAACGGTTACTGTTTCAAGTTACGGTAGAAACTATGTTGTGTTACAATACAACAGTTACAAGTGTGTATATCGTGTAGGAACTGTCCCTGCTTCAAGTTACTGTAGAGTGTGTGTTGTGTTACAATACATCAGTTACAAGTGTGTATATCGTGTAGGAACTGTCCCTGCTTCAAGTTACTGTAGAGTGTGTGTTGTGTTACAATACAACAGTTACAAGTGTGTATCGTGTAGGAACTGTCCCTGCTACAAGTTACTGTAGAGAGTATGTTGTGTTACAATACAACAGTTACAAGTGTGTATATCGTGTAGGAACTGTCCCTGCTTCAAGGTACCGTGGAGAGTATGTTGTGTTACAATACAACAGTTACAAGTGTGTATATCTTTTAGGAACTCTCCCTGCTTCAAGTTACTGTAGGGTGTGTGTTGTGTTACAATACAACAGTTACAAGTGTGTATATCGTGTAGGAACTGTCCCTGCTTCAAGGTAGTGTAGAGTGTGTGTTGTGTTACAATACAACAGTTACAAGTGTGTATATCGTGTAGGAACTGTCCCTGCTTCAAGGTACTGTAGAGAGTATGTTGTGTTACAATACAACAGTTACAAGTTGGTATATCGTGTTGTAGCTGTCCCTGCTTCAAGGTACCGTGGAGAGTAGGTTGTGTTACAATACAACAGTTACAAGTGGGTATATCTTGTAGGTACTGTCCCTGCTTCAAGTTACAGTAGAGTGTATGTTGTGTTACAATACAACAGTTACAAGTGGGTATATCTTGTAGGTACTGTCCCTGCTTCACGTTACTGTAGAGAGTATGTTGTGTTACAATACATCAGTTACAAGTGTGTATATCGTGTTGTAGCTGTCCCTGCTTCAAGGTACCGTGGAGAGTATGTTGTGTTACAATACAACAGTTACAAGTGTGTATATCGTGTTGTAGCTGCCCCTGCTTCAAGTTACCGTGGAGAGTATGTTGTGTTACAATACAACAGTTACAAGTGTGTATATCGTGTTGTAGCTGTTCCTGCTTCAAGGTACCGTGGAGAGTATGTTGTGTTACAATACAACAGTTACAAGTGTGTATATCTTGTAGGTACTGTCCCTGCTTCAAGTTACCGTGGAGAGTATGTTGTGTTACAATACAACAGTTACAAGTGTGTATATCGTGTAGGTGCTGTCCCTGCTTCAAGTTACTGTAGAGTGTATGTTGTGTTACAATACAACAGTTACAAGTGTGTATATCGTGTAGGAACTGTCCCTGCTTCAAGTTACTGTAGAGAGTATGTTGTGTTACAATACAACAGTTACAAGTGTGTATATCTTGTAAGAACTGTTCCTGCTTCAAGTTACTGTAGAGTGTATGTTGTGTTACAATACAACAGTAACGAGTGTGTATATCTTGTAGGAACTGTTCCTGCTTCAAGTTACTGTAGAGTGTATGTTGTGTTACAATACAACAGTTACAAGTGTGTATATCGTGTAGGAACTGTCCCTGCTTCAAGTTACTGTAGAGTGTATGTTGTGTTACAATACAACAGTTACAAGTGTGTATATCGTGTAGGAACTGTCCCTGCTTCAAGTTACTGTAGAGTGTATGTTGTGTTACAATACAACAGTTACAAGTGTGTATATCGTGTAGGAACTGTCCCTGCTTCAAGTTACTGTAGAGTGTATGTTGTGTTACAATACAACAGTTACAAGTGTGTATATCTTGTAGGAACTGTTCCTGCTTCAAGTTACTGTAGAGTGTATGTTGTGCTACAATACAACAGTTGCAAGTGTGTATATCTTGTAGGAACTGTTCCTGCTTCAAGTTACTGTAGAGTGTATGTTGTGTTACAATACAACAGTTACAAGTGTGTATATCTTGTAGGAACTGTTCCTGCTTCAAGTTACTGTAGAGTGTATGTTGTGCTACAATACAACAGTTACAAGTGTGTATATCTTGTAGGAACTGTTCCTGCTTCAAGTTACTGTAGAGTGTGTGTTGTGTTACAATACATCAGTTACAAGTGTGTATATCGTGTAGGAACTGTCCCTGCTTCAAGTTACTGTAGAGAGTATGTTGTGTTACAATACAGAAGTTACAAGTGTGTATATCGTGTAGGAACTGTCCCTGCTTCAAGTTACTGTAGAGTGTATGTTGTGTTACAATACAACAGTTACAAGTGTGTATATAGTGTAGGAACTGTCCCTGCTTCAAGTTACTGTAGAGTGTGTGTTGTGTTACAATACAACAGTTACAAGTGTGTATATCGTGTAGAAACTGTCCCTGCTTCAAGTTACTGTAGAGAGTATGTTGTGTTACAATACAGAAGTTACAAGTGTGTATATCGTGTAGGAACTGTCCCTGCTTCAAGTTACTGTAGAGTGTATGTTGTGTTACAATACAGAAGTTACAAGTGTGTATATCGTGTAGGAACTGTCCGTGCTTCAAGTTACTGTAGAGAGTATGTTGTGTTACAATACAGAAGTTACAAGTGTGTATATCGTGTAGGTACTGTCCCTGCTTCAAGTTACCGTGGAGAGTATGTTGTGTTACAATACATCAGTTACAAGTGTGTATATCGTGTAGGAACTGTCCCTGCTTCAAGGTACCGTGGAGAGCATGTTGTGTTACAATACAACAGTTACAAGTGTGTATATCGTGTAGGAACTGTCCCTGCTTCAAGTTACTGTAGAGTGTATGTTGTGTTACAATACAACAGTTACAAGTGTGCATATCGTGTAGGAACTGTCCCTGCTTCAAGTTACTGTAGAGTGTATGTTGTGTTACAATACAACAGTTACAAGTGTGTATATCGTGTAGGAACTGTCCCTGCTTCAAGTTACTGTAGAGTGTATGTTGTGTTACAATACAACAGTTACAAGTGTGTATATCGTGTAGGAACTGTCCCTGCTTCAAGTTACTGTAGAGTGTATGTTGTGTTACAATACAACAGTTACAAGTGTGTATATCGTGTAGGAACTGTCCCTGCTTCAAGTTACTGTAGAGTGTATGTTGTGTTACAATACAACAGTTACAAGTGTGTATATCGTGTAGGAACTGTTCCTGCTTCCAGTTACTGTAGAGAGTATGTTGTGTTACAATACAACAGTTACAAGTGGGTATATCGTGTTGTAGCTGTCCCTGCTTCAAGTTACTGTAGAGAGTATGTTGTGTTACAATACAACAGTTACAAGTGGGTATATCGTGTTGTATCTGTCCCTGCTTCAAGGTACGGTGGAGAGTATGTTGTGTTACAGTACAAAAGCTACCAGTGTGTATATCGTGTTGTAGCTGTCCCTGCTTCAAAGTGCGGTAGAGAAAATGCTGTGTTACAATACAAGAGTTACAAGTGTGTATATCGTGTTGTAGCTGTCCCTGCTTCAAGGTACGGTGGAGAGTATGTTGTGTTACAGTACAAAAGTTACAAGTGTGTATATCGTGTTGTAGCTGTCCCTGTTCAAGGTACGGTAGAGGATGTGTTGTGTTACAACACAACAGATACGAGTCTGTACATCGTGTGGGAGCCGTTGCTGCATCAAGTTGCGGTAGAGAGTGTGTTGTGTTACAGTGAAACAGTTACAAGTGTGTATATCGTGTAGGAACGGTTACTGCTTCAAGCTACGGTAGAGAGTATGTTGTGTTACAATACAACAGTTACCAGTGGGTATATCGTGTTGTAGCTGTCCCTTCTTCAAGGTACGGTAGAGAGTATGCTGTGTTACAATACAAGTGTTACAAGTGTGTATATCGTGTAGTAGCTGTCCCTGCTTCAAGGTACGGTGAAGAGTATGTTGTGTTACAGTAAAACAGTTAAGGGTTGTAAATCGTGTAGGAACGGTTTCTGTTTCAAGTTACGGTAGAGAGTGTGTTGTGTTACAATACAACAGTTACAAGTGTGTACATCGTGTGGGAACAGTTACTGCTTCAAGTTACGGTAGAGAGTATGTTGTGTTACAGTAAAACAGTTACAAGTGTGTATATCGTGTAGGAACGGTTACTGCTTCAAGTTGCGGTAGAGAGTATGTTGTGTTACAATACAACAGTTACAAGTGTGTATATTGTGTAGGAACGGTTACTGTTTCAAGTTACGGTAGAGAGTATGTTGTGTTACAATACAACAGTTACAAGTGTGTACATCGTGTGGGAACAGTTACTGCTTCAAGTTACGGTAGAGAGTATGTTGTGTTACAGTAAAACAGGTACAAGAGTGTATATCGTGTAGGAACGGTTACTGTTTCAAGTTACGGTAGGGAGGTATGTTGTGTTACAATACAACAGTTACAAGTGTGTACATCGTGTGGGAGCCGTTGCTGCTTCAAGTTGCGGTAGAGAGTGTGTTGTGTTACAGTAAAACAGTTACAAATGTGTATATGGTGTAGGAACGATTACTGGTTCAAGTTACGGTAGAGAGTATGTTGTGTTAGAGTAAAACAGTTACAAGTGTGTATATCGTGCAGGAACAGCTACTGCTTCAAGTTGCGGTAGAGAGTATGTTGTGTTACAATACAACAGTTACAAGTGTGTACATCGTGTGGTAACAATTACTGCTTCAAGTTACGGTAGAGAGTATGTTGTGTTACAGTAAAACAGCTACAAGTGTGTATATCGTGTAGGAACAGTTACTGCTTCAAGTTACGGTGGAGAGTATGTTGTGTTACAGTAAAACAGTTACAAGTGTGTATATTGTGTAGGAACGGCTACTGCTTTAAGTTACGGTAGAGAGTAAGTTGTGTTAGGACACAACAGTTACAAGTGTTTACATCGTGTGGGAACTGTTGCTTCTTCAAGTTACAGTAGAGAGTATGTTGTGATACAGTAAAACAGTTACAAGTGTGTATAGTGTGTAGGAACGGTTACTGCTTCAAGTTACCGTAGAGAGTATGTTGTGTTACAGTAAAACAGTTACAAGTGTGTATAATTTGTAGGAACGGTTACTGCTTCAAGTTACCGTAGAGAGTATGTTGTGTTACAGTAAAACAGTTACAAGTGTGTATATTGTGTAGGAACGGTTACTGCTTCAAGTTACAGTAGAGAGTATGTAGTATTACAGTAAAACAGTTACAAGTGTGTATATCGTGTAGGAACGGCTACTGCTTCAAGTTACGGTAGAGAGTATGTTGTATTACAGTAAAACAGTTACAAGTGTGTATATTGTGTAGGAACGGTTACTGCTTCAAGCTACGGTAGAGAGTATGTTGTGTTACAAAACAACGGTTACAAGTGTGTACATCGTGTAGGAACTGTTGCTGCTTCAAGTTACAGTAGAGAAATTGTTGTGTTACAGTAAAACAGTTACAAGTGTGTATATCGTGTGGGCAATGTTGCTACTTCAAGTTACAGTAGAGAGTATTTTGTGTTACAAAACAACAGTTACAAGTGTGTATATTGTTTGGGAACTGTTGCTGCTTCAAGTTACAGTAGAGGGTATGTTGTGTTACAGTAAAACAGTTACAAGTGTGTATATCGTGTTGTAGCTGTCCCTGCTTCAAGGTACGGTAGAGAGTATGTTGTGTTACAGTACAAAAGTTCAAAGTGTGTATATCGTGTTGTAGCGGTCCCTGCTTCAAGGACCGGTAGAGAGTATGTTGTGTTACAGTACAAAAGTTACAAGTGTGTATATCGTGTTGTAGCTGACCCTGTTCAAGGTACGGTAGAGAGTGTGTTGTGTTACAATACAAGAGTTACAAGTGTGTACATCGTGTGGGAGCTGTTGCTGCATCAAGTTGCGATACAGAGTGAGTTGTGTTACAGTAAAACAGTTACAAGTGTGTATATCGTGTAGGGACGGTTACTGCATCACGTTACGGTAGAGAGTATGTTATGTTACAATACAACAGTTACAAGTGTGTACATCGTGTGGGAGTCGTTGCTGCTTCAAGGTTCGGTAGAGAGTGTGTTGTGTTACAGTAAAACAGTTACAAGTGTGTATATCGTGTAGGAACGGTTACTGCTTCAGGTTACGGTAGAGAGTATGTTGTGTTACAACACAACAGTTACAAGTGTGTACATCGTGTGGGAGCTGTTGCTGCATCAAGTTACGGTAGAGAGTATGCTGTGTTAGGACACAACAGTTACAAGTGTTTACATCGTGTGGGAGCTGTTGCTGCATCAAGTTGCGGTAGAGAGTGTGTTGTGTTACAGTAAAACAGTTACAAGTGTGTATATCGTGTAGGAACGGTTACAGCTTCAAGTTACAGTAGAGAGTATGTTGTGTTACAACACAACAGTTACAAGTGTGTACATCGTGTGGGAACTGTTGCTGATTCAAGTTACTGTAGAGAGTATGTTGTGTTACAGTAAAATATTTACAAGTGTGTATATTGTGTAGGAACGGTTACTACCTCAAGTTACGGTAGAGAGTATGTTGTGTTACAATACAACGGTAACAAGTGTGTACATCGTGTGGGAACAGTTACTGCTTCAAGTTATGGTAGAGAGTACGTTGTGTTACAGTAAAACAGTTACAAGTGTGTATATTGTGTAGGAACGGTTACTGCTTCAAGTTACGGTAGAGAGTATGTTGTGTTATAGTAAAACAGTTACAAGTGTGTATATTGTGTAGGAACGGTTACTGCCTCAAGTTACGTAGAGAGTATGCTGTGTTAGGACACAACATTTACAAGTGTGTATATTGTGTAGGAACGGTTACTGCTTCAAGTTACGGTAGAGAGTATGTTGTGTTACAATACAACAGTTACAAGTGTGTACATCGTGTGGGAACAGTTACTGCTTCAAGTTGCGGTAGAGAGTATGTTGTGTTACAATACAACAGTTACAAGTGTGTACGTAGTGTGGGAACAGTTACTGCTTCAAGTTGCGGTAGAGAGTAAGTTGTGTTACAATACAACAGTTACAAGTGTGTACATCGTGTGGGAACAGTTACTGCTTCAAGTTCCGGTAGAGAGTATGTTGTGTTACAATACAACAGTTACAAGTGAGTACATCGTGTGGGAACAGTTACTGCTTCAAATTGCGGTAGAGAGTATGTTGTGTTACAATACAACAGTTACAAGTGTGTACATCGTGTGGGAACAGTTACTGCTTCAAGTTGCGGTAGCGAGTATGTTGTGTTACAACACAACAGTTACAAGTGTGTACATCGTGTGGGAACAGTTACTGCTTCAAGTTGCGGTAGAGTATGTTGTGTTACAATACAACAGTTACAAGTGTGTATATCGTGTGGGAACAGTTACTGCTTCAATTTGCGGTAGAGAGTATATCTGTGTTATAATAGAACAGTTACAAGTGTGTACATCGTGTGGGAACAGTTACTGCTTCAAGATGCGGTAGAGAGTATGTTGTGTTACAATACAACAGTTCTAAGTGTGTGCATCGTGTGGGAACAATTACTGCTTCAAGTTACGGTAGAGAGTATGTTGTGTTACAATACAACAGTTACAAGTGTGTACATCGTGTGGGAACAGTTACTGCTTCAAGTTATGGTAGAGAGTATGTTGTGTTACAATACAACAGTTACAAGTGTGTACATCGTGTGGGAACAGTTACTGCCTCATGTTACGGTAGAGAGTATGTTGTGTTACAGTAAAACATTTACAAGTGTGTACATCGTTTGGGAACAGTTACTGCTTCAAGTTACGGTAGGGAGTATGTTGTGTTACAATACAACAGTTACAAGTGTGTACATCGTGTGGGAACAGTTTCTGCTTCAAGTTACGGTAGAGAGTATGTTGTGTTACAGTTAAACAGTTACAAGTGTGTATATTGTGTAGGAACGGTTACTGCTTCAAGTTACGGTAGAGAGTATTTTGTGTTAGGACACAACATTTACAAGTGTGTATATTGTGTAGGAACGGTTACTGCTTCAAGTTACTGTAGAGAGTATGATGTGTTACAATACAACAGTTACATGTGTGTACATGTTGTGGGAACAGTTACTGCTTCAAGTTGCTGTAGAGAGTATGTTGTGTTACAATACAACAGTTATAAGTGTGTAAATCGTGTGGGAATAGTTACTGCTTCAAGTTGCGGTAGAGAGTATGTTGTGTTACAATACAACAGTTATAAGTGTGTACATCGTGTGGGAACAGTTACTGCTTCAAGTTCCGGTAGAGAATATGTTGTGTTACAATACAACAGTTTCAAGTGAGTACATCGTGTGGGAGCAGTTACTGCTTCAAATTGCGGTAGAGAGTATGTTGTGTTACAATACAACAGTTACAAGTGTGTGCATCGTGTGGGAAAATTTACTGCTTTAAGTAGCGGTAGAGAGTATGTTGTGTTACAATACAACAGTTACAAGTCTGTACATTGTGTGGGAACAGCTACTGCTTCAAGTTACGGTACAGAGTATGTTGTGTTACAATACAACAGTTACAAGTGTGTACATCGTGTGGGAACAGCTACTGCTTCAATTTGCGGTAGAGAGTATGTTGTGTTACAATACAACTTTTACAAGTGTGTACATCGTGTGGGAACAGTTACTGCTTCAAGATGCGGTAGAGAGTATGTTGTGTTACAATACAACAGTTACAAGTGTGTACATCGTTTGGGAACAGTTACTGCTTCAAGTTACGGTAGAGAGTATGTTGTGTTACAATACAACAGTTACAAGTGTGTACATCGTGTGGGAACAGTTACTGCTTCAAGTTACGGTAGAGACTATGTTGTGTTACAATACAACAGTTACAAGTGTGTACATCGTGTAGGAACGGTTACTGCTTCAAGTTACGGTAGAGAGTATGTTGTGTTACAATACAACAGTTACAAGTGGGTATATCGTGTTGTAGCTGTCCCTGCTTAAATGTACGGCAGAGAGTATGCTGTGTTACAATACAAGAGTTACAAGTGTGTATAATGTGTTGTAGCTGTCCCTGCTTCAAGGTACGGTAGAGAGTATGCTGTTTTACAATACAACAGTTACAAGTGTGTATATCGTGCTGTAGTTGTCCCTGCTTCAAGGTACGGTAGAGAGTATGCTGTGTGACAATACAACAGTTACAAGTGGGTATATAGTGTTGTAGCTTTCCCGTCTTCAAGGTACGGTAGAGAATATGCAGTGTTACAATACAAGAGTTACAAGTGTGTATATCGTGTTGTAGCTGTCCCTGCTTCAAGGTACGGTAGAGAGTATGTTGTGTTACAGTACAAAAGTTACAAGTGTGTATATCGTGTTGTAGCTGTCCCTGTTCAAGATACGGTAGAGGATGTGTTGTGTTACAACACAACAGTTACAAATGTGTACATCGTGTGGGAGCCGTTGCAGCATCAAGTTGCAGCAGAGAGTTTGTTGTGTTACAGTAAAACAGTTACAAGTGTGTAATTCGTGTAGGAACGGTTACTGTTTCAAGTTACGGTAGAGAGTGTTTGTGTTACAATACAACAGTTACAAGTGTGTATATTGTGTAGGAACGGTTACTGTTTCAAGTTACGGTAGAAACTATGTTGTGTTACAATACAACAGTTACAAGTGTGTACATCGTGTGGGAACAGTTACTGCTTCAAGTTACGGTAGAGAGTATGTTGTGTTACAGTAAATCAGTTACAAGTGTGTATATCGTGTAGGAACAGTTACTGCTTCAAGTTACAGTAGAGAGTATGTTGTGTTACAGTAAAACTGTTACAAGAGTGTATATCGTGTAGGAACGCTTACTGTTTCAAGTTACGGTAGAGAGTATGTTGTGTTACAGTACAACATTTACAAGTGCGTACATCGTGTGGGAGCTGTTGCTGCTTCAAGTTGCGGTAGAGAGTGTGTTGTGTTACAGTAAAACAGTTACAAATGTGTATATCGTGTAGGAACAGTTACTGCTTCAAGTTACGGTAGAGAGTATATTTTGTTACAGTGAAACAGTTACAAGTGTGTATATCGTGTAGGAACAGTTACTGCTTCAAGTTGCGGTAGAGAGTATGTTGTGTTACAATACAACAGTTACAAGTATGTACATCGTGTGGTAACAGTTACTGCTTAAAGTTACAGTAGAGAATATGTTGTGTTACAGTAAAACAGTTACAAGTGTGTATATCGTGTAGGAACAGTTACTGCTTCAAGTTGCGGTAGAGAGTATGTTGTGTTACAATACAACAGTTACAAGTATGTACATCGTGTGGTAACAGTTACTGCTTCAAGTTACAGTAGAGAGTATGTTGTGTTACAGTAAAACAGTTACAAGAGTGTATATCGTGTAGGAACGCTTACTGTTTCAAGTTACGGTAGAGAGTATGTTGTGTTACAGTACAACAGTTACAAGTGCGTACATCGTGTGGGAGCTGTTGCTGCTTCAAGTTGCGGTAGAGAGTGTGTTGTGTTACAGTAAAACAGTTACAAATGTGTATATCGTGTAGGAACAGTTACTGCTTCAACTTACGGTAGAGAGTATATTTTGTTACAGTGAAACAGTTACAAGTGTGTATATCGTGTAGGAACAGTTACTGCTTCAAGTTTCGGTAGAGAGTATGTTGTGTTACAATACAACAGTTACAAGTATGTACATCGTGTGGTAACAGTTACTGCTTCAAGTTACGGTAGAGAGTATGTTGTGTTACAGTAAAACAGTTACAAGTGTGTATATCGTGTAGGAACAGTTACTGCTTCAAGTTTCGGTAGAGAGTATGTTGTGTTACAGTAAAACAGTTACAAGTGTGTATATCGTGTGGGCAGTGTTGCTGCTTCAAGTTACAGTAGAGAGTATTTTGTGTTACAAAACAACAGTTACAAGTGTGTATATCGTTTGTAGCTGTCCCTGTTCAAGTTACGGTAGAGAGTGTGTTGTGTTACAATACAAGAGTTACAAGTGTGTACATCGTGTGGGAGCTGTTGCTGCATCAAGTTGCGGTAGAGGGTGAGTTGTGTTACAGTAAAACAGTTACAAGTGTGTATATCGTGTCGGGACGGTTACTGCTTCAAGTTACGGTAGAGAGTATGTTGTGTTACAATACAACAGTTACACGTGTGTACATCGTGTGGGAGTCGTTGCTGCTTCAAGGTTCGGTAGAGACTGTGTTGTGTTACAGTAAAACAGTTACAAGTGTGTATATCGTGTAGGAACGGTTACTGCTTCAGGTTACGGTAGAGAGTATGTTGTGTTACAACACAACAGTTACAAGTGTGTACATCGTGTGGGAGCTGTTGCTGCACCAAGTTACGGTAGAGAGTATGTTGTGTTAGGACACAACAGTTACAAGTGTTTACATCGTGTGGGAGCTGTTGCTGCATCAAGTTGCGGTAGAGAGTGTGTTGTGTTACAGTAAAACAATTACAAGTGTGTATATCGTGTAGGAACGGTTACTGCTTCAAGTTACGGTAGAGAGTATGTTGTGTTACAGTAAAACATTTACAAGTGTGTATATTGTGTAGGAACGGTTACTACTTCAAGTTACGGTAGAGAGTATGTTGTGTTACAATACAACAGTTACAAGTGTGTACATTGTGGGAACAGTTACTGCTTCAAGTTATGGTAGAGAGTTTGTTGTGTTACAGTAAAACAGTTACAAGTGTGTATTCTGTGTAGGAACGGTTACTGCTTCAAGTTACGGTAGAGAGTATGTTGTGTTATAGTAAAACAGCTACAAGTGTGTATATTGTGTAGGAACGGTTACTGCTTCAAGTTACGGTAGAGAGTATGTTGTGTTACAGTAAAACAGTTCCCAGTGTGTATATTGTGTAGGGACGGTTACTGCTTCAAGATGCGGTAGAGAGTATGTTGTGTTACAATACAACAGTTACAAGTGTGTACATCGTGTGGGAACAGTTACTGCTTCAAGTTACGATAGAGAGTATGTTGTGTTACAATACAACAGTTACAAGTGTGTACATCGTGTGGGAACAGTTACTGCTTCAAGTTGCGGTAGAGAGTATGTTGTGTTACAATACAACAGTTACAAGTGTGTACATCGTGTGGGAACAGTTACTGCTTCAAGTTCCGGTAGAGAGTATGTTGTGTTACAATACAACAGTTACAAGTGAGTACATCGTGAGGGAACAGTTTCTGCTTCAAATTGCGGTAGAGAGTATGTTGTGTTACAATACAACAGTTACAAGTGTGTACATCGTGTGGGAACAGTTACTGCTTCAAGTTGCGGTAGCGAGTATGTTGTGTTACAATACAACAGTTACAAGTGTGTACATCGTGTGGGAACAGTTACTGCTTCAAGTTGCGGTAGAGAGTATGTTGTGTTACAATACAACAGTTACAAGTGTGTATATCGTGTGGGAACAGTTACTGCTTCAATTTGCGGTAGAGAGTATATCTGTGTTATAATAGAACAGTTACAAGTGTGTACATCGTGTGGGAACAGTTGCTGCTTCAAGATGCGGTAGAGAGTATGTTGTGTTACAATACAACAGTTACAAGTGTGTGCATCGTGTGGGAACAATTACTGCTTCAAGTTACGGTAGAGAGTATGTTGTGTTACAATACAACAGTTACAAGTGTGTACATCGTGTGGGAACAGTTACTGCTTCAAGTTACGGTAGAGAGTATGTTGTGTTACAATACAACAGTTACAAGTGTGTACATCGTGTGGGAACAGTTACTGCCTCATGTTACGGTAGAGAGTATGTTGTGTTACAGTAAAACATTTACAAAGGTGTACATCGTTTGGGAACAGTTACTGCTTCAAGTTACGGTAGGGAGTATGTTGTGTTACAATACAACAGTTACAAGTGTGTACATCGTGTGGGAACAGTTTCTGCTTCACGTTACGGTAGAGAGCATGTTGTGTTACAGTAAAACAGTTACAAGTGTGTATATTGTGTAGGAACGGTTACTGCTTCAAGTTACGGTAGAGAGTATTTTGTGTTAGGACACAACATTTACAAGTGTGTATATTGTGTAGGAACGGTTACTGCTTCAAGTTACGGTAGAGAGTATGATGTGTTACATTACAACAGTTACATGTGTGTACATCTTGTGGGAACAGTTACTGCTTCAAGTTGTTGTAAAGAGTATGTTGTGTTACAATACAACAGTTATAAGTGTGTAAATCGTGTGGGAATAGTTACTGCTTCAAGTTGCGGTAGAGAGTATGTTGTGTTACAATACAACAGTTTCAAGTGAGTACATCGTGTGGGAGCAGTTACTGCTTCAAATTGCGGTAGAGAGTATGTTGTGTTACAATACAACAGTTACAAGTGTGTGCATCGTGTGGGAAAAATTACTGCTTCAAGTAGCGGTAGAGAGTATGTTGTGTTACAATACAACAGTTACAAGTGTGTACATTGTGTGGGAACAGCTACTGCTTCAAGTTGCGGTACAGATTATGTTGTGTTACAATACAACAGTTACAAGTGTGTACATCGTGTGGGAACAGTTACTGCTTCAATTTGCGGTAGAGAGTATGTTGTGTTACAATACAACTGTTACAAGTGTGTACATCGTGTGGGAACAGTTACTGCTTCAAGATGCGGTAGAGAGTATGTTGTGTTACAATACAACAGTTACAAGTGTGTACATCGTTTGGGAACAGTTACTGCTTCAAGTTACGGTAGAGAGTATGTTGTGTTACAATACAACAGTTACAAGTGTGTACATCGTGTGGGAACGGTTACTGCTTCAAGTTACGGTAGAGACTATGTTGTGTTACAATACAACAGTTACAAGTGTGTACATCGTGTAGGAACGGTTACTCCTTCAAGTTACGGTAGAGAGTATGTTGTGTTACAATACAACAGTTACAAGTGGGTATATCGTGTTGTAGCTGTCCCTGCTTCAAGCAACGGCAGAGAGTATGCTGTGTTACAATACAAGAGTTACAAGTGTGTATAATGTGTTGTAGCTGTCCCTGCTTCAAGGTACGGTAGAGAGTATGCTGTTTTACAATACAACAGTTACAAGTGTGTATATCGTGTTGTAGTTGTCCCTGCTTCAAGGTACGGTAGAGAGTATGCTGTGTGACAATACAACAGTTACAAGTGGGTATATAGTGTTGTAGCTGTCCCTGCTTCAAGGTACGGTAGAGAGTATGCACTGTTACAATACAAGAGTTACAAATGTGTATATCGTGTTGTAGCTGTCCCTGCTTCAAGGTACGGTAGAGAGTATGTTGTGTTACAGTACAAAAGTTACAAGTGTGTATATCGTGTTGTAGCTGTCCCTGTTCAAGATACGGTAGAGGATGTGTTGTGTTACAACACAACAGTTACAAATGTGTACATCGTGTGGGAGCCGTTGCAGCATCAAGTTGCAGCAGAGAGTTTGTTGTGTTACAGTAAAACAGTTACAAGTGTGTAATTCGTGTAGGAACGGTTACTGTTTCAAGTTACGGTAGAGAGTGTTTGTGTTACAATACAACAGTTACAAGTGTGTATATTGTGTAGGAACGGTTACTGTTTCAAGTTACGGTAGAAAGTATGTTGTGTTACAATACAACAGTTACAAGTGTGTACATCGTGTGGGAACAGTTACTGCTTCAAGTTACGGTAGAGAGTATGTTGTGTTACAGTAAATCAGTTTCAAGTGTGTATATCGTGTAGGAACAGTTACTGCTTCAAGTTACAGTAGAGAGTATGTTGTGTTACAGTAAAACTGTTACAAGAGTGTATATCGTGTAGGAACGCTTACTGTTTCAAGTTACGGTAGAGAGTATGTTGTGTTACAGTACAACAGTTACAAGTGCGTACATCGTGTGGGAGCCGTTGCTGCTTCAAGTTGCGGTAGAGAGTGTGTTGTGTTACAGTAAAACAGTTACAAATGTGTATATCGTGTAGGAACACTTCCTGCTTCAAGTTACGGTAGAGAGTATATTTTGTTACAGTGAAACAGTTACAAGTGTGTATATCGTGTAGCAACAGTTACTGCTTCAAGTTGCGGTAGAGAGTATGTTGTGTTACAATACAACAGTTACAAGTATGTACATCGTGTGGTAACAGTTACTGCTTCAAGTTACGGTAGAGAGTATGTTGTGTTACAGTAAAACAGTTACAAGTGTGTATATCGTGTAGGAACAGTTACTGCTTCAAGTTTCGGTAGAGAGTATGTTGTGTTACAGTAAAACAGTTACAAGTGTGTATATTGTGTAGGAACGGTTACTGCTTCAAGTTACGGTAGAGAGTATGTTGTGTTACAGTAAAACTGTTACAAGTGTGTATATTGTGTAGGAACGGTTACTGCTTCAAGTTACGGTAGAGAGTATGTTGTGTTACAGTAAAACTGTTACAAGTGTGTATATTGTGTAGGAACGGTTACTGCTTCAAGTTACGGTAGAGATTATGTTGTGTTACAGTAAAACTGTTACAAGTGTGTATATTGTGTAGGAACGGTTACTGCTTCAAGTTACGGTAGTGAGTATGTTGTGTTAGGACACAACAGTTACAAGTGTTTACATCGTGTGGGAACTGTTCTGCTTAAAGTTACAGTAGAGAATATGTTGTGTTACAGTAAAACAGTTACAAGTGTGTATATCGTGTGGGCACTGTTCCTGCTTCAAGTTACAGTAGAGAATATGTTGTGTTACAGTAAAACAGTTACAAGTGTGTATATCGTGTGGGCAATGTTGCTGCTTCAAGTTACAGTAGAGAGTATTTTGTGTTACAAAACAACAGTTACAAGTGTGTATATCGTTTGTAGCTGTCCCTGTTCAAGTTACGGTAGAGAGTGTGTTGTGTTACAATACAAGAGTTACAAGTGTGTACATCGTGTGGGAGCTGTTGCTGCATCAAGTTGCGGTAGAGGGTGAGTTGTGTTACAGTAAAACAGTTACAAGTGTGTATATCGTGTCGGGACGGTTACTGCTTCAAGTTACGGTAGAGAGTATGTTGTGTTACAATACAACAGTTACAAGTGTGTACATCGTGTGGGAGTCGTTGCTGCTTCAAGGTTCGGTAGAGACTGTGTTGTGTTACAGTAAAACAGTTACAAGTGTGTATATCGTGTAGGAACGGTTACTGCTTCAAGTTACGGTAGAAAGTATGTTGTGTTACAATACAACAGTTACAAGTGTGTACATCGTGTGGGAGCTGTTGCTGCATCAAGCTGCGGTAGAGAGTGTGTTGTGTTACAGTAAAACATTTACAAGTGTGTATATTGTTTAGGAACGGTTACTGTGTCAAGTTACGGTAGAGAGTATGTTGTGTTACAGTAAAACAGTTACAAGTGTGTATATTGTGTAGGAACTGTTGCTGCTTCAAGTTACGGTAGAGAGTATGTTGTGTTAGGACACAACCGTTACAAGTGTATACATCGTGTGGGAACTGTTGCTGCTTCAAGTTACAGTAAAACAGTTACAAGTGTGTATATCGTGTGGGCACTGTTGCTGCTTCAAGTTACGGTAGAGAGTATGTTGTGTTACAAAACAACAGTTACAAGTGTGTACATCGTGTGGGAACTGTTGCTGCTTCAAGTTACGGTAGAGAGTATGTTGTGTTACAAAACAACGGTTACAGGTTTGTACATCGTGTGGGAACTATGGCTGCTTCAAGTTACAGTAGAGACTATGTTGTGTTACAAAACAGCAGTTACAAGTGTGTACATCGTGTAGGCACTGTTGCTGCTTCAAGTTACGGTAGAGAGTATTTTGTGTTACAAAACAACAGTTACAAGTGTGTACATCGTGTGGGAACTGTTGCTGCTTCAAGTTACGGTAGAGAGTATGTTGTGTTACAAAAGAACGGTTACAAGTGTGTGCATCGTGTGGGAACTGTTGCTGCTTCAAGTTACGGTAGAGAGTATTTTGTGTTACAAAACAACAGTTACAAGTGTGTACATCGTGTGGGAACTGTTGCTTCTTCAAGTTACGGTAGAGAGTATGTTGTGTTACAAAACAACGGTTACAGGTTTGTACATCGTGTGGGAACTGTGGCTGCTTCAAGTTACAGTAGAGACTATGTTGTGTTACAAAAGAACGGTTACAAGTGTGTGCATCGTGTGGGAACTTTTGCTGCCTCAAGTTACAGTAGAGAATATGTTGTGTTACAGTAAAACAGTTACAAGTGTGTATATTGTGTAGGAACGGTTCCTGCTTCAAGTTACGGTAGAGAGTATGTTGTGTTAGGACACAACCGTTACAAGTGTATACATCGTGTGGGAACTGTTGCTACTTCAAGTTACAGTAGAGAATATGTTGTGTTACAGTAAAACAGTTACAAGTGTGTATATCGTGTGGGCACTGTTGCTGTTTCAAGTTACGGTAGAGAGTATTTTGTGTTACAAAACTGCAGTTACAAGTGTGTACATCGTGTGGGAACTGTTGCTGCTTCAAGTTACGGTAGAGAGTATTTTGTGTTACAAAACTGCAGTTACAAGTGTGTACATCGTGTGGGAACTGTTGCTGCTTCAAGTTACGGTAGAGAGTATGTTGTGTTACAAAACAACGGTTACAAGTGTGTACATCGTGTGGGAACTGTTTCTGCTTCAAGTTACGGTAGAGAGTATGTTGTGTTACAATAAAACAGTTACAAGTGTGTATATCGTTTGGGAACTGTTCCTGCATCAAGTTACAGTAGAGAATATGTTGTGTTACAGTAAAACAGTTACAAGTGTGTATATCGTGTAGGGACGGTTACTGCTTCAAGTTACAGTAGAGACTATGTTGTGTTACAAAACAACGGTTACAAGTGTGTACATCGTGTGGGAACTGTTGCTGCTTCAAGTTACAGTAGAGAGTATGTTGTGTTACAAAACAACGATTACAAGTGTGTACATCGTGTGGGAACGGTTACTGCTTCAAGTTACAGTAGAGAGTATGTTGTGTTACAAAACAACGGTTACAAGTGTGTACATCGTGTGGGAACGGTTACTGCTTCAAGTTACAGTAGAGAGTATGTTGTGTTACAAAACCAACGGTTACAAGTGTGTACATCGTGTGGGAACGGTTACTGCTTCAAGTTACGGTAGAGAGTATGTTGTGTTACAAAACAACGGTTACAAGTGTGTACATCGTGTGGGAACGGTTACTGCTTCAAGTTACAGTAGAGAGTATGTTGTGTTACAAAACAACGGTTACAAGTGTGTACATCGTGTGGGAACGGTTACTGCTTCAAGTTACGGTAGAGAGTATGTTGTGTTACAAAACCAACGGTTACAAGTGTGTACATCGCGTGGGAACTGTTGCTGCTTCAAGTTACAGTAGAGAGTATGTTGTGTTACAAACCAACGGTTACAAGTGTGTACATCGTGTGGGGACGGTTACTGCTTCAAGTTACAGTAGAGAGTATGTTGTGTTACAAACCAACGGTTACAAGTGTGTACATCGTGTGGGAACTGTTGCTGCTTCAAGTTACAGTAGAGAGTATGTTGTGTTACAAAACAACGGTTACAAGTGTTTGCATCGTGTGGGAACTGTTGCTGCTTCAAGTTACAGTAGAGAGTATGTTGTGTTACAAAACAACGGTTACAAGTGTTTGCATCGTGTGGGAACTGTTGCTGCTTCAAGTTACAGTAGAGAGTATGTTGTGTTACAATAAAACAGTTACAAGTGTGTATATAGTGTTGTAGATGTCCCTGCTTCAAGGTACCGTGGAGAGAATGTTATGTTACAAAACAACAGTTACAAGTGTGTATATCGTTTGGGAACTGTTGCTGCTTCAAGTTACAGTAGAGAATATGTTGTGTTACAATAAAACAGTTACAAGTGTGTATATAGTGTTGTAGATGTCCCTGCTTCAAGGTACCGTGGAGAGAATATTATGTTACAAAACAACAGTTACAAGTGTGTATATCGTTTGGGAACTGTTGCTGCTTCAAGTTACAGTAGAGACTATGTTGTGTTACAATAAAACAGTTACAAGTGTGTATATAGTGTTGTAGATGTCCCTGCTTCAAGGTACCGTGGAGAGAATATTATGTTACAAAACAACAGTTACAAGTGTGTATATCGTTTGGGAACTGTTGCTGCTTCAAGTTACAGTAGAGAATATGTTGTGTTACAATAAAACAGTTACAAGCGTGTATATCGTGTTGTAGATGTCCCTGCTTCAAGGTACCGTGGAGAGAATGTTGTGTTACAATACAACAGTTACAAGTGTGTATATCGTGTAGGAACTGTCCCTGCTTCAAGGTACCGTGGAGAGTATGTTGTGTTACAATACAACAGTTACAAGTGTGTATATCGTGTAGGAACTGTCCCTGCTTCAAGTTACTGTAGAGTGTGTGTTGTGTTACAATACATCAGTTACAAGTGTGTATATCGTGTAGGAACTGTCCCTGCTTCAAGTTACTGTAGAGTGTGTGTTGTGTTACAATACAACAGTTACAAGTGTGTATCGTGTAGGAACTGTCCCTGCTTCAAGTTACTGTAGAGAGTATGTTGTGTTACAATACAACAGTTACAAGTGTGTATATCGTGTAGGAACTGTCCCTGCTTCAAGGTACCGTGGAGAGTATGTTGTGTTACAATACAACAGTTACAAGTGTGTATATCTTGTAGGAACTGTCCCTGCTTCAAGTTACTGTAGAGTGTGTGTTGTGTTACAATACAACAGTTACAAGTGTGTATATCGTGTAGGAACTGTCCCTGCTTCAAGGTAGTGTAGAGTGTGTGTTGTGTTACAATACAACAGTTACAAGTGTGTATATCGTGTAGGAACTGTCCCTGCTTCAAGGTACTGTAGAGAGTATGTTGTGTTACAATACAACAGTTACAAGTTGGTATATCGTGTTGTAGCTGTCCCTGCTTCAAGGTACCGTGGAGAGTAGGTTGTGTTACAATACAACAGTTACAAGTGGGTATATCTTGTAGGTACTGTCCCTGCTTCAAGTTACAGTAGAGTGTATGTTGTGTTACAATACAACAGTTACAAGTGGGTATATCTTGTAGGTACTGTCCCTGCTTCAAGTTACTGTAGAGAGTATGTTGTGTTACAATACATCAGTTACAAGTGTGTATATCGTGTTGTAGCTGTCCCTGCTTCAAGGTACCGTGGAGAGTATGTTGTGTTACAATACAACAGTTACAAGTGTGTATATCGTGTTGTAGCTGCCCCTGCTTCAGGTTACCGTGGACAGTATGTTGTGTTACAATACAACAGTTACAAGTGTGTATATCGTGTTGTAGCTGTCCCTGCTTCAAGGTACCGTGGAGAGTATGTTGTTTTACAATACAACAGTTACAAGTGTGTATATCTTGTAGGTACTGTCCCTGCTTCAAGTTACCGTGGAGAGTATGTTGTGTTACAATACAACAGTTACAAGTGTGTATATCGTGTAGGTGCTGTCCCTGCTTCAAGTTACTGTAGAGTGTATGTTGTGTTACAATACAACAGTTACAAGTGTGTATATCGTGTAGGAACTGTCCCTGCTTCAAGTTACTGTTGAGAGTATGTTGTGTTACAATACAACAGTTACAAGTGTGTATATCTTGTAGGAACTGTTCCTGCTTCAAGTTACTGTAGAGTGTATGTTGTGTTACAATACAACAGTTACAAGTGTGTATATCTTGTAGGAACTGTTCCTGCTTCAAGTTACTGTAGAGTGTATGTTGCGTTACAATACAACAGTTACAAGTGTGTATATCGTGTAGGAACTGTCCCTGCTTCAAGTTACTGTAGAGTGTATGTTGTGTTACAATACAACAGTTACAAGTGTGTATATCGTGTAGGAACTGTCCCTGCTTCAAGTTACTGTAGAGTGTATGTTGTGTTACAATACAACAGTTACAAGTGTGTATATCGTGTAGGAACTGTCCCTGCTTCAAGTTACTGTAGAGTGTATGTTGTGTTACAATACAACAGTTACAAGTGTGTATATCTTGTAGGAACTGTTCCTGCTTCAAATTACTGTAGAGTGTATGTTGTGCTACAATACAACAGTTACAAGTGTGTATATCTTGTAGGAACTGTTCCTGCTTCAAGTTACTGTAGAGTGCATGTTGTGTTACAATACAACAGTTACAAGTGTGTATATCGTGTAGGAACTGTCCCTGCTTCAAGTTACTGTAAAGTGTATGTTGTGTTACAATACAACAGTTACAAGTGTGTATATCGTGTAGGAACTGTCCCTGCTTCAAGTTACCGTGGAGAGTATGTTGTGTTACAATACAACAGTTACAAGTGTGTATATCGTGTAGGAACTGTCCCTGCTTCAAGTTACTGTAGAGTGTATGTTGTGTTACAATACAACAGTTACAAGTGTGTATATCGTGTAGGAACTGTCCCTGCTTCAAGTTACTGTAGAGTGTATGTTGTGTTACAATACAACAGTTACAAGTGTGTATATCGTGTAGGAACTGTCCCTGCTTCAAGTTACTGTAGAGTGTGTGTTGTGTTACAATACAACAGTTACAAGTGTGTATATCGTGTAGGTACTGTCCCTGCTTCAAGGTACCGTGGAGAGTATGTTGTGTTACAATACAACAGTTACAAGTGTGTATATCGTGTAGGTACTGTCCCTGCTTCAAGTTACCGTGGAGAGTATGTTGTGTTACAATACATCAGTTACAAGTGTGTATATCGTGTAGGAACTGTCCCTGCTTCAAGTTACTGTAGAGTGTATGTTGTGTTACAATACAACAGTTACAAGTGTGTATATCGTGTAGGTACTGTCCCTGCTTCAAGTTACCGTGGAGAGTATGTTGTGTTGCAATACATCAGTTACAAGTGTGTATATCGTGTAGGAACTGTCCCTGCTTCAAGGTACCGTGGAGAGTATGTTGTGTTACAATACAACAGTTACAAGTGTGTATATCGTGTAGGAACTGTCCCTGCTTCAAGTTACTGTAGAGTGTATGTTGTGTTACAATACAACAGTTACAAGTGTGTATATCGTGTAGGAACTGTCCCTGCTTCAAGTTACTGTAGAGTGTATGTTGTGTTACAATACAACAGTTACAAGTGTGTATATCGTGTAGGAACTGTCCCTGCTTCAAGTTACTGTAGAGTGTATGTTGTGTTACAATACAACAGTTACAAGTGTGTATATCGTGTAGGAACTGTCCCTGCTTCAAGTTACTGTAGAGCGTATGTTGTGTTACAATACAACAGTTACAAGTGTGTATATCGTGTAGGAACTGTCCCTGCTTCAAGTTACTGTAGAGTGTATGTTGTGTTACAATACAACAGTTACAAGTGTGTATATCGTGTAGGAACTGTTCCTGCTTCAAGTTACTGTAGAGAGTATGTTGTGTTACAATACAACAGTTACAAGTGGGTATATCGTGTTGTAGCTGTCCCTGCTTCAAGTTACTGTAGAGAGTATGTTGTGTTACAATACAACAGTTACAAGTGGGTATATCGTGTTGTATCTGTCCCTGCTTCAAGGTACGGTGGAGAGTATGTTGTGTTACAGTACAAAAGCTACCAGTGTGTATATCGTGTTGTAGCTGTCCCTGCTTCAAAGTGCGGTAGAGAAAATGCTGTGTTACAATACAAGAGTTACAAGTGTGTATATCGTGTTGTAGCTGTCCCTGCTTCAAGGTACGGTGGAGAGTATGTTGTGTTACAGTACAAAAGTTACAAGTGTGTATATCGTGTTGTAGCTGTCCCTGTTCAAGGTACGGTAGAGGATGTGTTGTGTTACAACACAACAGATACAAGTCTGTACATCGTGTGGGAGCCGTTGCTGCATCAAGTTGCGGTAGAGAGTGTGTTGTGTTACAGTGAAACAGTTACAAGTGTGTATATCGTGTAGGAACGGTTACTGCTTCAAGCTACGGTAGAGAGTATGTTGTGTTACAATACAACAGTTACCAGTGGGTATATCTCGTTGTAGCTGTCCCTTCTTCAAGGTACGGTAGAGAGTATGCTGTGTTACAATACAAGTGTTACAAGTGTGTATATCGTGTTGTAGCTGTCCCTGCTTCAAGGTACGGTGAAGAGTATGTTGTGTTACAGTAAAACAGTTAAGGGTTGTAAATCGTGTAGGAACGGTTTCTGTTTCAAGTTACGGTAGAGAGTGTGTTGTGTTACAATACAACAGTTACAAGTGTGTACATCGTGTGGGAACAGTTACTGCTTCAAGTTACGGTAGAGAGTATGTTGTGTTACAGTAAAACAGTTACAAGTGTGTATATCGTGTAGGAACGGTTACTGCTTCAAGTTACGGTAGAGAGTATGTTGTGTTACAATACAACAGTTACAAGTGTGTATATTGTGTAGGAACGGTTACTGTTTCAAGTTACAGTAGAGAGTATGTTGTGTTACAATACAACAGTTACAAGTGTGTACATCGTGTGGGAACAGTTACTGCTTCAAGTTACGGTAGAGAGTATGTTGTGTTACAGTAAAACGGTTAAAAGTGTGTATATTGTGTAGGAACAGTTACTGTTTCAAGTTACGGTAGAGAGTATGTTGTGTTACAGTAAAACAGGTACAAGAGTGTATATCGTGTAGGAACGGTTACTGTTTCAAGTTATGGTAGGGAGGTATGTTGTGTTACAATACAACAGTTACAAGTGTGTACATCGTGTGGGAGCCGTTGCTGCTTCAAGTTGCGGTAGAGAGTGTGTTGTGTTACAGTAAAACAGTTACAAATGTGTATATCGTGTAGGAACGATTGCTGGTTCAAGTTACGGTAGAGAGTATGTTGTGTTAGAGTAAAACAGTTACAAGTGTGTATATCGTGCAGGAACAGCTACTGCTTCAAGTTGCGGTAGAGAGTATGTTGTGTTACAATACAACAGTTACAAGTGTGTACATCGTGTGGTAACAGTTACTGCTTCAAGTTACGGTAGAGAGTCTGTTGTGTTACAGTAAAACACCTACAAGTGTGTATATCGTGTAGGAACAGTTACTGCTTCAAGTTTCGGTAGAGAGTATGTTGTGTTACAGTAAAACAGTTACAAGTGTGTATATTGTGTAGGAACGGTTACTGCTTCAAGTTACGGTAGAGAGTAAGTTGTGTTAGGACACAACAGTTACAAGTGTTTACATCGTGTGGGAACTGTTGCTGCTTCAAGTTACAGTAAAACAATTACAAGTGTGTATATTGTGTAGGAACGGTTACTGCTTCAAGTTACGGTAGAGAGTAAGTTGTGTTAGGACACAACAGTTACAAGTGTTTACATCGTGTGGGAACTGTTGCTGCACCAAGTTACGGTAGAGAGTAAGTTGTGTTAGGACACAACAGTTACAAGTGTATACATCGTGTGGGAACTGTTGCTGCTTCAAGTTACAGTAGAGAGTATGTTGTGATACAGTAAAACAGTTACAAGTGTGTATAGTGTGTAGGAACGGTTACTGCTTCAAGTTACCGTAGAGAGTATGTTGTGTTACAGTAAAACAGTTACAAGTGTGTATATTGTGTAGGAACGGTTACTGCTTCAAGTTACCGTAGAGAGTATGTTGTGTTACAGTAAAACAGTTACAAGTGTGTATATTGTGTAGGAACGGTTGCTGCTTCAAGTTACAGTAGAGAGTATGTAGTATTACAGTAAAACAGTTACAAGTGTGTATATCGTGTAGGAACGGCTACTGCTTCAAGTTACGGTAGAGAGTATGTTGTATTACAGTAAAACAGTTACAAGTGTGTATATTGTGTAGGAACGGTTACTGCTTCAAGCTACGGTAGAGAGTATGTTGTGTTACAAAACAACGGTTACAAGTGTGTACATCGTGTAGGAACTGTTGCTGCTTCAAGTTACAGTAGAGAAATTGTTGTGTTACAGTAAAACAGTTACAAGTGTGTATATCGTGTGGGCAATGTTGCTACTTCAAGTTACAGTAGAGAGTATTTTGTGTTACAAAACAACAGTTACAAGTGTGTATATTGTTTGGGAACTGTTGCTGCTTCAAGTTACAGTAGAGGGTATGTTGTGTTACAGTAAAACAGTTACAAGTGTGTATATCGTGTTGTAGCTGTCCCTGCTTCAAGGTACGGTAGAGAGTATGTTGTGTTACAGTACAAAAGTTCAAAGTGTGTATATCGTGTTGTAGCGGTCCCTGCTTCAAGGACCGGTAGAGAGTATGTTGTGTTACAGTACAAAAGTTACAAGTGTGTATATCGTGTTGTAGCTGACCCTGTTCAAGGTACGGTAGAGAGTGTGTTGTGTTACAATACAAGAGTTACAAGTGTGTACATCGTGTGGGAGCTGTTGCTGCATCAAGTTGCGATACAGAGTGAGTTGTGTTACAGTAAAACAGTTACAAGTGTGTATATCGTGTAGGGACGGTTACTGCATCACGTTACGGTAGAGAGTATGTTATGTTACAATACAACAGTTACAAGTGTGTACATCGTGTGGGAGTCGTTGCTGCTTCAAGGTTCGGTAGAGAGTGTGTTGTGTTACAGTAAAACAGTTACAAGTGTGTATATCGTGTAGGAACGGTTACTGCTTCAGGTTACGGTAGAGAGTATGTTGTGTTACAGCACAACAGTTACAAGTGTGTACATCGTGTGGGAGCTGTTGCTGCATCAAGTTACGGTAGAGAGTATGCTGTGTTAGGACACAACAGTTACAAGTGTTTACATCGTGTGGGAGCTGTTGCTGCATCAAGTTGCGGTAGAGAGTGTGTTGTGTTACAGTAAAACAGTTACAAGTGTGTATATCGTGTAGGAACGGTTACAGCTTCAAGTTACAGTAGAGAGTATGTTGTGTTACAACACAACAGTTACAAGTGTGTACATCGTGTGGGAACTGTTGCTGCTTCAAGTTACAGTAGAGAGTATGTTGTGATACAGTAAAATATTTACAAGTGTGTATATTGTGTAGGAACGGTTACTACCTCAAGTTACGGTAGAGAGTATGTTGTGTTACAATACAACGGTAACAAGTGTGTACATCGTGTGGGAACAGTTACTGCTTCAAGTTATGGTAGAGAGTACGTTGTGTTACAGTAAAACAGTTACAAGTGTGTATATTGTGTAGGAACGGTTACTGCTTCAAGTTACGGTAGAGAGTATGTTGTGTTATAGTAAAACAGTTACAAGTGTGTATATTGTGTAGGAACGGTTACTGCCTCAAGTTACGTAGAGAGTGTGCTGTGTTAGGACACAACATTTACAAGTGTGTATATCGTGTAGGAACGGTTACTGCTTCAAGTTACGGTAGAGAGTATGTTGTGTTACAATACAACAGTTACAAGTGTGTACATCGTGTGGGAACAGTTACTGCTTCAAGTTACGATAGAGAGTATGTTGTGTTACAATACAACAGTTACAAGTGTGTACATCGTGTGGGAACAGTTACTGCTTCAAGTTGCGGTAGAGAGTATGTTGTGTTACAATACAACAGTTACAAGTGTGTACATAGTGTGGGAACAGTTACTGCTTCAAGTTGCGGTAGAGAGTATGTTGTGTTACAATACAACAGTTACAAGTGTGTACATCGTGTGGGAACAGTTACTGCTTCAAGTTCCGGTAGAGAGTATGTTGTGTTACAATACAACAGTTACAAGTGAGTACATCGTGTGGGAACAGTTACTGCTTCAAATTGCGGTAGAGAGTATGTTGTGTTACAATACAACAGTTACAAGTGTGTACATCGTGTGGGAACAGTTACTGCTTCAAGTTGCGGTAGCGAGTATGTTGTGTTACAACAAAACAGTTACAAGTGTGTACATCGTGTGGGAACAGTTACTGCTTCAAGTTGCGGTAGAGTATGTTGTGTTACAATACAACAGTTACAAGTGTGTATATCGTGTGGGAACAGTTACTGCTTCAATTTGCGGTAGAGAGTATATCTGTGTTATAATAGAACAGTTACAAGTGTGTACATCGTGTGGGAACAGTTACTGCTTCAAGATGCGGTAGAGAGTATGTTGTGTTACAATACAACAGTTCTAAGTGTGTGCATCGTGTGGGAACAATTACTGCTTCAAGTTACGGTAGAGAGTATGTTGTGTTACAATACAACAGTTACAAGTGTGTACATCGTGTGGGAACAGTTACTGCTTCAAGTTACGGTAGAGAGTATGTTGTGTTACAATACAACAGTTACAAGTGTGTACATCGTGTGGGAACAGTTACTGCCTCATGTTACGGTAGAGAGTATGTTGTGTTACAGTAAAACATTTACAAGTGTGTACATCGTTTGGGAACAGTTACTGCTTCAAGTTACGGTAGGGAGTATGTTGTGTTACAATACAACAGTTACAAGTGTGTACATCGTGTGGGAACAGTTTCTGCTTCAAGTTACGGTAGAGAGTATGTGGTGTTACAGTAAAACAGTTACAAGTGTGTATATTGTGTAGGAACGGTTACTGCTTCAAGTTACGGTAGAGAGTATGTTGTGTTACAGTAAAACAGTTACAAGTGTGTATATTGTGTAGGAACGGTTACTGCTTCAAGTTACGGTAGAGAGTATTTTGTGTTAGGACACAACATTTACAAGTGTGTATATTGTGTAGGAACGGTTACTGCTTCAAGTTACTGTAGAGAGTATGATGTGTTACAATACAACAGTTACATGTGTGTACATCTTGTGGGAACAGTTACTGCTTCAAGTTGCTGTAGATGGTATGTTGTGTTACAATACAACAGTTATAAGTGTGTAAATCGTGTGGGAATAGTTACTGCTTCAAGTTGCGGTAGAGAGTATGTTGTGTTACAATACAACAGTTATAAGTGTGTACATCGTGTGGGAACAGTTACTGCTTCAAGTTCCGGTAGAGAATATGTTGTGTTACAATACAACAGTTTCAAGTGAGTACATCGTGTGGGAGCAGTTACTGCTTCAAATTGCGGTAGAGAGTATGTTGTGTTACAATACAACAGTTACATGTGTGTGCATCGTGTGGGAAAAGTTACTGCTTCAAGTAGCGGTAGAGAGTATGTTGTGTTACAATACAACAGTTACAAGTCTGTACATTGTGTGGGAACAGCTACTGCTTCAAGTTACGGAACAGAGTATGTTGTGTTACAATACAACAGTTACAAGTGTGTACATCGTGTGGGAACAGCTACTGCTTCAATTTGCGGTGGAGAGTATGTTGTGTTACAATACAACTGTTACAAGTGTGTACATCGTGTGGGAACAGTTACTGCTTCAAGATGCGGTAGAGAGTATGTTGTGTTACAATACAACAGTTACAAGTGTGTACATCGTTTGGGAACAGTTACTGCTTCAAGTTACGGTAGAGAGTATGTTGTGTTACAATACAACAGTTACAAGTGTGTACATCGTGTGGTAACAGTTACTGCTTCAAGTTACGGTAGAGAGTATGTTGTGTTACAGTAAAACACCTACAAGTGTGTATATCGTGTAGGAACAGTTACTGCTTCAAGTTACGGTGGAGAGTATGTTGTGTTACAATACAACAGTTACAAGTGTGTATATCGTGTAGGTGCTGTCCCTGCTTCAAGTTACCGTGGAGAGTATGTTGTGTTACAATACAACAGTTACAAGTGTGTATATCGTGTAGGTGCTGTCCCTGCTTCAAGTTACTGTAGAGTGTATGTTGTGTTACAATACAACAGTTACAAGTGTGTATATCGTGTAGGAACTGTCCCTGCTTCAAGTTACTGTAGAGAGTATGTTGTGTTACAATACAACAGTTACAAGTGTGTATATCTTGTAGGAACTGTTCCTGCTTCAAGTTACTGTAGAGTGTATGTTGTGTTACAATACAACAGTTACAAGTGTGTATATCTTGTAGGAACTGTTCCTGCTTCAAGTTACTGTAGAGTGTATGTTGTGTTACAATACAACAGTTACAAGTGTGTATATCGTGTAGGAACTGTCCCTGCTTCAAGTTACTGTAGAGTGTATGTTGTGTTACAATACAACAGTTACAAGTGTGTATATCGTGTAGGAACGGTCCCTGCTTCAAGTTACTGTAGAGTGTATGTTGTGTTACAATACAACAGTTACAAGTGTGTATATCGTGTAGGAACTGTCCCTGCTTCAAGTTACTGTAGAGTGTATGTTGTGTTACAATACAACAGTTACAAGTGTGTATATCGTGTAGGAACTGTCCCTGCTTCAAGTTACTGTAGAGCGTATGTTGTGTTACAATACAACAGTTACAAGTGTGTATATCGTGTAGGAACTGTCCCTGCTTCAAGTTACTGTAGAGTGTATGTTGTGTTACAATACAACAGTTACAAGTGTGTATATCGTGTAGGAACTGTTCCTGCTTCAAGTTACTGTAGAGAGTATGTTGTGTTACAATACAACAGTTACAAGTGGGTATATCGTGTTGTAGCTGTCCCTGCTTCAAGTTACTGTAGAGAGTATGTTGTGTTACAATACAACAGTTACAAGTGGGTATATCGTGTTGTATCTGTCCCTGCTTCAAGGTACGGTGGAGAGTATGTTGTGTTACAGTACAAAAGCTACCAGTGTGTATATCGTGTTGTAGCTGTCCCTGCTTCAAAGTGCGGTAGAGAAAATGCTGTGTTACAATACAAGAGTTACAAGTGTGTATATCGTGTTGTAGCTGTCCCTGCTTCAAGGTACGGTGGAGAGTATGTTGTGTTACAGTACAAAAGTTACAAGTGTGTATATCGTGTTGTAGCTGTCCCTGTTCAAGGTACGGTAGAGGATGTGTTGTGTTACAACACAACAGATACAAGTCTGTACATCGTGTGGGAGCCGTTGCTGCATCAAGTTGCGGTAGAGAGTGTGTTGTGTTACAGTGAAACAGTTACAAGTGTGTATATCGTGTAGGAACGGTTACTGCTTCAAGCTACGGTAGAGAGTATGTTGTGTTACAATACAACAGTTACCAGTGGGTATATCTCGTTGTAGCTGTCCCTTCTTCAAGGTACGGTAGAGAGTATGCTGTGTTACAATACAAGTGTTACAAGTGTGTATATCGTGTTGTAGCTGTCCCTGCTTCAAGGTACGGTGAAGAGTATGTTGTGTTACAGTAAAACAGTTAAGGGTTGTAAATCGTGTAGGAACGGTTTCTGTTTCAAGTTACGGTAGAGAGTGTGTTGTGTTACAATACAACAGTTACAAGTGTGTACATCGTGTGGGAACAGTTGCTGCTTCAAGTTACGGTAGAGAGTATGTTGTGTTACAGTAAAACAGTTACAAGTGTGTATATCGTGTAGGAACGGTTACTGCTTCAAGTTACGGTAGAGAGTATGTTGTGTTACAATACAACAGTTACAAGTGTGTATATTGTGGAGGAACGGTTACTGTTTCAAGTTACAGTAGAGAGTATGTTGTGTTACAACACAACAGTTACAAGTGTGTACATCGTGTGGGAACAGTTACTGCTTCAAGTTACGGTAGAGAGTATGTTGTGTTACAGTAAAACGGTTAAAAGTGTGTATATTGTGTAGGAACAGTTACTGTTTCAAGTTACGGTAGAGAGTATGTTGTGTTACAGTAAAACAGGTAGAAGAGTGTATATCGTGTAGGAACGGTTACTGTTTCAAGTTACGGTAGGGAGGTATGTTGTGTTACAATACAACAGTTACAAGTGTGTACATCGTGTGGGAGCCGTTGCTGCTTCAAGTTGCGGTAGAGAGTGTGTTGTGTTACAGTAAAACAGTTACAAATGTGTATATCGTGTAGGAACGATTGCTGGTTCAAGTTACGGTAGAGAGTATGTTGTGTTAAAGTAAAACAGTTACAAGTGTGTATATCGTGCAGGAACAGCTACTGCTTCAAGTTGCGGTAGAGAGTATGTTGTGTTACAATACAACAGTTACAAGTGTGTACATCGTGTGGTAACAGTTACTGCTTCAAGTTACGGTAGAGAGTATGTTGTGTTACAGTAAAACACCTACAAGTGTGTATATCGTGTAGGAACAGTTACTGCTTCAAGTTACGGTGGAGAGTATGTTGTGTTACAGTAAAACAGTTACAAGTGTGTATATTGTGTAGGAACGGTTACTGCTTCAAGTTACGGTAGAGAGTAAGTTGTGTTAGGACACAACAGTTACAAGTGTTTACATCGTGTGGGAACTGTTGCTGCTTCAAGTTACAGTAAAACAATTACAAGTGTGTATATTGTGTAGGAACGGTTACTGCTTCAAGTTACGGTAGAGAGTAAGTTGTGTTAGGACACAACAGTTACAAGTGTTTACATCGTGTGGGAACTGTTGCTGCACCAAGTTACGGTAGAGAGTAAGTTGTGTTAGGACACAACAGTTACAAGTGTATACATCGTGTGGTAACTGTTGCTGCTTCAAGTTACAGTAGAGAGTATGTTGTGATACAGTAAAACAGTTACAAGTGTGTATAGTGTGTAGGAACGGTTACTGCTTCAAGTTACCGTAGAGAGTATGTTGTGTTACAGTAAAACATTTACAAGTGTGCATATTGTGTAGGAACGGTTACTGCTTCAAGTTACCGTAGAGAGTATGTTGTGTTACAGTAAAACAGTTACAAGTGTGTATATTGTGTAGGAACGGTTACTGCTTCAAGTTACAGTAGAGAGTATGTAGTATTACAGTAAAACAGTTACAAGTGTGTATATCGTGTAGGAACGGCTACTGCTTCAAGTTACGGTAGAGAGTATGTTGTATTACAGTAAAACAGTTACAAGTGTGTATATTGTGTAGGAACGGTTACTGCTTCAAGCTACGGTAGAGAGTATGTTGTGTTACAAAACAACGGTTACAAGTGTGTACATCGTGTAGGAACTGTTGCTGCTTCAAGTTACAGTAGAGAAATTGTTGTGTTACAGTAAAACAGTTACAAGTGTGTATATCGTGTGGGCAATGTTGCTACTTCAAGTTACAGTAGAGAGTATTTTGTGTTACAAAACAACAGTTACAAGTGTGTATATTGTTTGGGAACTGTTGCTGCTTCAAGTTACAGTAGAGGGTATGTTGTGTTACAGTAAAACAGTTACAAGTGTGTATATCGTGTTGTAGCTGTCCCTGCTTCAAGGTACGGTAGAGAGTATGTTGTGTTACAGTACAAAAGTTCAAAGTGTGTATATCGTGTTGTAGCGGTCCCTGCTTCAAGGACCGGTAGAGGGTATGTTGTGTTACAGTACAAAAGTTACAAATGTGTATATCGTGTTGTAGCTGACCCTGTTCAAGGTACGGTAGAGAGTGTGTTGTGTTACAATACAAGAGTTACAAGTGTGTACATCGTGTGGGAGCTGTTGCTGCATCAAGTTGCGATACAGAGTGAGTTGTGTTACAGTAAAACAGTTACAAGTGTGTATATCGTGTAGGGTCGGTTACTGCATCACGTTACGGTAGAGAGTATGTTATGTTACAATACAACAGTTACAAGTGTGTACATCGTGTGGGAGTCGTTGCTGCTTCAAGGTTCGGTAGAGAGTGTGTTGTGTTACAGTAAAACAGTTACAAGTGTGTATATCGTGTAGGAACGGTTACAGCTTCAAGTTACAGTAGAGAGTATGTTGTGTTACAACACAACAGTTACAAGTGTGTTTATCGTGTGGGAACTGTTGCTGCTTCAAGTTACAGTAGAGAGTATGTTGTGTTACAGTAAAATATTTACAAGTGTGTATATTGTGTAGGAACGGTTACTACATCAAGTTACGGTAGAGAGTATGTTGTGTTACAATACAACGGTAACAAGTGTGTACATCGTGTGGGAACAGTTACTGCTTCAAGTTATGGTAGAGAGTACGTTGTGTTACAGTAAAACAGTTACAAGTGTGTATATTGTGTAGGAACGGTTACTGCTTCAAGTTACGGTAGAGAGTATGTTGTGTTATAGTAAAACAGTTACAAGTGTGTATATTGTGTAGGAACGGTTACTGCCTCAAGTTACGTAGAGAGTATGCTGTGTTAGGACACAACATTTACAAGTGTGTATATTGTGTAGGAACGGTTACTGCTTCAAGTTACGGTAGAGAGTATGTTGTGTTACAATACAACAGTTACAAGTGTGTACATCGTGTGGGAACAGTTACTGCTTCAAGTTACGATAGAGAGTATGTTGTGTTACAATACAACAGTTACAAGTGTGTACATCGTGTGGGAACAGTTACTGCTTCAAGTTGCGGTAGAGAGTATGTTGTGTTACAATACAACAGTTACAAGTGTGTACATAGTGTGGGAACAGTTACTGCTTCAAGTTGCGGTAGAGAGTATGTTGTGTTACAATACAACAGTTACAAGTGTGTACATCGTGTGGGAACAGTTACTGCTTCAAGTTCCGGTAGAGAGTATGTTGTGTTACAATACAACAGTTACAAGTGAGTACATCGTGTGGGAACAGTTACTGCTTCAAATTGCGGTAGAGAGTATGTTGTGTTACAATACAACAGTTACAAGTGTGTACATCGTGTGGGAACAGTTACTGCTTCAAGTTGCGGTAGCGAGTATGTTGTGTTACAACACAACAGTTACAAGTGTGTACATCGTGTGGGAACAGTTACTGCTTCAAGTTGCGGTAGAGTATGTTGTGTTACAATACAACAGTTACAAGTGTGTATATCGTGTGGGAACAGTTACTGCTTCAATTTGCGGTAGAGAGTATATCTGTGTTATAATAGAACAGTTACAAGTGTGTACATCGTGTGGGAACAGTTACTGCTTCAAGATGCGGTAGAGAGTATGTTGTGTTACAATACAACAGTTCTAAGTGTGTGCATCGTGTGGGAACAATTACTGCTTCAAGTTACGGTAGAGAGTATGTTGTGTTACAATACAACAGTTACAAGTGTGTACATCGTGTGGGAACAGTTACTGCTTCAAGTTACGGTAGAGAGTATGTTGTGTTACAATACAACAGTTACAAGTGTGTACATCGTGTGGGAACAGTTACTGCCTCATGTTACGGTAGAGAGTATGTTGTGTTACAGTAAAACATTTACAAGTGTGTACATCGTTTGGGAACAGTTACTGCATCAAGTTACGGTAGGGAGTATGTTGTGTTACAATACAACAGTTACAAGTGTGTACATCGTGTGGGAACAGTTTCTACTTCAAGTTACGGTAGAGAGTATGTTGTGTTACAGTAAAACAGTTACAAGTGTGTATATTGTGTAGGAACGGTTACTGCTTCAAGTTACGGTAGAGAGTATGTTGTGTTACAGTAAAACAGTTACAAGTGTGTATATTGTGTAGGAACGGTTACTGCTTCAAGTTACGGTAGAGAGTATTTTGTGTTAGGACACAACATTTACAAGTGTGTATATTGTGTAGGAACGGTTACTGCTTCAAGTTACTGTAGAGAGTATGATGTGTTACAATACAACAGTTACATGTGTGTACATCTTGTGGGAACAGTTACTGCTTCAAGTTGCTGTAGAGAGTATGTTGTGTTACAATACAACAGTTATAAGTGTGTAAATCGTGTGGGAATAGTTACTGCTTCAAGTTGCGGTAGAGAGTATGTTGTGTTACAATACAACAGTTATAAGTGTGTACATCGTGTGGGAAATGTTACTGCTTCAAGTTCCGGTGGAGAATATGTTGTGTTACAATACAACAGTTTCAAGTGAGTACATCGTGTGGGAGCAGTTACTGCTTCAAATTGCGGTAGAGAGTATATTGTGTTACAATACAACAGTTACATGTGTGTGCATCGTGTGGGAAAAGTTACTGCTTCAAGTAGCGGTAGAGAGTATGTTGTGTTACAATACAACAGTTACAAGTCTGTACATTGTGTGGGAACAGCTACTGCTTCAGGTTACGGTACAGAGTATGTTGTGTTACAATACAACAGTTACAAGTGTGTACATCGTGTGGGAACAGCTACTGCTTCAATTTGCGGTAGAGAGTATGTTGTGTTACAATACAACTGTTACAAGTGTGTACATCGTGTGGGAACAGTTACTGCTTCAAGATGCGGTAGAGAGTATGTTGTGTTACAATACAACAGTTACAAGTGTGTACATCGTTTGGGAACAGTTACTGCTTCAAGTTACGGTAGAGAGTATGTTGTGTTACAATACAACAGTTACAAGTGTGTACATCGTGTGGGAACAGTTACTGCTTCAAGTTACGGTAGAGACTATGTTGTGTTACAATACAACAGTTACAAGTGTGTACATCGTGTAGGAACGGTTACTGCTTCAAGTTACGGTAGAGAGTATGTTGTGTTACAATACAACAGTTACAAGTGGGTATATCGTGTTGTAGCTGTCCCTGCTTCAAGGTACGGCAGAGAGTATGCTGTGTTACAATACAAGAGTTACAAGTGTGTATAATGTGTTGTAGCTGTCCCTGCTTCAAGGTACGGTAGAGAGTATGCTGTTTTACAATACAACAGTTACAAGTGTGTATATCGTGCTGTAGTTGTCCCTGCTTCAAGGTACGGTAGAGAGTATGCTGTGTGACAATACAACAGTTACAAGTGGGTATATAGTGTTGTAGCTGTCTCTGCTTCAAGGTACGGTAGAGAATATGCAGTGTTACAATACAAGAGTTACAAGTGTGTATATCGTGTTGTAGCTGTCCCTTCTTCAAGGTACGGTAGAGAGTATGTTGTGTTACAGTACAAAAGTTACAAGTGTGTATATCGTGTTGTAGCTGTCCCTGTTCAAGATACGGTAGAGGATGTGTTGTGTTACAACACAACAGTTACAAATGTGTACATCGTGTGGGAGCCGTTGCAGCATCAAGTTGCAGCAGAGAGTTTGTTGTGTTACAGTAAAACAGTTACAAGTGTGTAATTCGTGTAGGAACGGTTACTGTTTCAAGTTACGGTAGAGAGTGTTTGTGTTACAATACAACAGTTACAAGTGTGTATATTGTGTAGGAACGGTTACTGTTTCAAGTTACGGTAGAAACTATGTTGTGTTACAATACAACAGTTACAAGTGTGTACATCGTGTGGGAACAGTTACTGCTTCAAGTTACGGTAGAGAGTATGTTGTGTTACAGTAAATCAGTTACAAGTGTGTATATCGTGTAGGAACAGTTACTGCTTCAAGTTACAGTAGAGAGTATGTTGTGTTACAGTAAAACAGTTACAAGAGTGTATATCGTGTAGGAACGCTTACTGTTTCAAGTTACGGTAGAGAGTATGTTGTGTTACAGTACAACAGTTACAAGTGCGTACATCGTGTGGGAGCTGTTGCTGCTTCAAGTTGCGGTAGAGAGTGTGTTGTGTTACAGTAAAACAGTTACAAATGTGTATATCGTGTAGGAACAGTTACTGCTTCAAGTTACGGTAGAGAGTATATTTTGTTACAGTGAAACAGTTACAAGTGTGTATATCGTGTAGGAACAGTTACTGCTTCAAGTTGCGGTAGAGAGTATGTTGTGTTACAATACAACAGTTACAAGTATGTACATCGTGTGGTAACATTTACTGCTTCAAGTTACGGTAGAGAGTATGTTGTGTTACAGTAAAACAGTTACAAGTGTGTATATCGTGTAGGAACAGTTACTGCTTCAAGTTTCGGTAGAGAGTATGTTGTGTTACAGTAAAACAGTTACAAGTGTGTATATTGTGTAGGAACGGTTACTGCTTCAAGTTACGGTAGAGAGTATGTTGTGTTAGGACACAACAGTTACAAGTGTTTACATCGTGTTGGAACAGTTACTGCTTCAAGTTACAGTAGAGAGTATGTTGTGTTACAGTAAAACAGTTACAAGAGTGTATATCGTGTAGGAACGCTTACTGTTTCAAGTTACGGTAGAGAGTATGTTGTGTTACAGTACAACAGTTACAAGTGCGTACATCCTGTGGGAGCCGTTGCTGCTTCAAGTTGCGGTAGAGAGTGTGTTGTGTTACAGTAAAACAGTTACAAATGTGTATATCGTGTAGGAACAGTTCCTGCTTCAAGTTACGGTAGAGAGTATATTTTGTTACAGTGAAACAGTTACAAGTGTGTATATCGTGTAGGAACAGTTACTGCTTCAAGTTTCGGTAGAGAGTATGTTGTGTTACAGTAAAACAGTTACAAGTGTGTATATTGTGTAGGAACGGTTACTGCTTCAAGTTACGGTAGAGAGTATGTTGTGTTAGGACACAACAGGTACAAGTGTTTACATCGTGTGGGAACTGTTGCTGCTTAAAGTTACAGTAGAGAATATGTTGTGTTACAGTAAAACAGTTACAAGTGTGTATATCGTGTGGGCACTGTTCCTGCTTCAAGTTACAGTAGAGAATATGTTGTGTTACAGTAAAACAGTTACAAGTGTGTATATCGTGTGGGCAATGTTGCTGCTTCAAGTTACAGTAGAGAGTATTTTGTGTTACAAAACAACAGTTACAAGTGTGTATATCGTTTGTAGCTGTCCCTGTTCAAGTTACGGTAGAGAGTGTGTTGTGTTACAATACAAGAGTTACAAGTGTGTACATCGTGTGGGAGCTGTTGCTGCATCAAGTTGCGGTAGAGGGTGAGTTGTGTTACAGTAAAACAGTTACAAGTGTGTACATCGTGTGGGAGTCGTTGCTGATTCAAGGTTCGGTAGAGACTGTGTTGTGTTACAGTAAAACAGTTACAAGTGTGTATATCGTGTAGGATGGGTTACTGCTTCAGGTTACGGTAGAGAGTATGTTGTGTTACAACACAACAGTTACAAGTGTGTACATCGTGTGGGAGCTGTTGCTGCACCAAGTTACGGTAGAGAGTATGTTGTGTTAGGACACAACAGTTACAAGTGTTTACATCGTGTGGGAGCTGTTGCTGCATCAAGTTGCTGTAGAGAGTGTGTTGTGTTACAGTAAAACAATTACAAGTGTGTATATCGTGTAGGAACGGTTACTGCTTCAAGTTACGGTAGAGAGTATGTTGTGTTACAGTAAAACATTTACAAGTGTGTATATTGTGTAGCAACGGTTACTACTTCAAGTTACGGTAGAGAGTATGTTGTGTTACAATACAACAGTTACAAGTGTGTACATTGTGGGAACAGTTACTGCTTCAAGTTATGGTAGAGAGTTTGTTGTGTTACAGTAAAACAGTTACAAGTGTGTATATTGTGTAGGAACGGTTACTGCTTCAAGTTACGGTAGAGAGAATGTTGTGTTATAGTAAAACAGCTACAAGTGTGTATATTGTGTAGGAACGGTTACTGCTTCAAGTTACGGTAGAGAGTATGTTGTGTTACAGTAAAACAGTTCCCAGTGTGTATATTGTGTAGGAACGGTTACTGCTTCAAGATGCGGTAGAGAGTATGTTGTGTTACAATACAACAGTTACAAGTGTGTACATCGTGTGGGAACAGTTACTGCTTCAAGATGCGGTAGAGAGTGTGTTGTCATGCAATACAACAGTAACAAGTGTGTACATCGTGTGGGAACAGTTAGTGCTTGAAGTTACGGTAGAGAGTATGTTGTGTTACAATACAACAGTTACAAGTGTGTACTTCGTGTGGGAACAGTTACTGCTTCAAGTTACGATAGAGAGTATGTTGTGTTACAATACAACAGTTACAAGTGTGTACATCGGGTGGGAACAGTTACTGCTTCAAGTTGCGGTAGAGAGTATGTTGTGTTACAATACAACAGTTACAAGTGTGTACATAGTGTGGGAACAGTTACTGCTTCAAGTTGCGGTAGAGAGTATGTTGTGTTACAATACAACAGTTACAAGTGTGTACATCGTGTGGGAACAGTTACTGCTTCAAGTTCCGGTAGAGAGTATGTTGTGTTACAATACAACAGTTACAAGTGTGTACATCGTGTAGGAACAGTTACTGCCTCATGTTACGGTAGAGAGTATGTTGTGTTACAGTAAAACATTTACAAGTGTGTACATCGTTTGGGAACAGTTACTGCTTCAAGTTACGGTAGGGAGTATGTTGTGTTACAATACAACAGTTACAAGTGTGTACATCGTGTGGGAACAGTTTCTGCTTCAAGTTAGGGTAGAGAGTATGTTGTGTTACAGTAAAACAGTTACAAGTGTGTATATTGTGTAGGAACGGTTACTGCTTCAAGTTACGGTAGAGAGTATGTTGTGTTACAGTAAAACAGTTACAAGTGTGTATATTGTGTAGGAACGGTTACTGCTTCAAGTTACGGTAGAGAGTATTTTGTGTTAGGACACAACATTTACAAGTGTGTATATTGTGTAGGAACGGTTACTGCTTCAAGTTACTGTAGAGAGTATGATGTGTTACAATACAACAGTTACATGTGTGTACATCTTGTGGGAACAGTTACTGCTTCAAGTTGCTGTAGAGAGTATGTTGTGTTACAATACAACAGTTATAAGTGTGTAAATCGTGTGGGAATAGTTACTGCTTCAAGTTGCGGTAGAGAGTATGTTGTGTTACAATACAACAGTTATAAGTGTGTACATCGTGTGGGAACAGTTACTGCTTCAAGTTCCGGTAGAGAATATGTTGTGTTACAATACAACAGTTTCAAGTGAGTACATCGTGTGGGAGCAGTTACTGCTTCAAATTGCGGTAGAGAGTATGTTGTGTTACAATACAACAGTTACATGTGTGTGCATCGTGTGGGAAAAGTTACTGCTTCAAGTAGCGGTAGAGAGTATGTTGTGTTACAATACAACAGTTTCAAGTCTGTACATTGTGTGGGAACAGCTACTGCTTCAAGTTACGGTACAGAGTATGTTGTGTTACAATACAACAGTTACAAGTGTGTACATCGTGTGGGAACAGCTACTGCTTCAATTTGCGGTAGAGAGTATGTTGTGTTACAATACAACTGTTACAAGTGTGTACATCGTGTGGGAACAGTTACTGCTTCAAGATGCGGTAGAGAGTATGTTGTGTTACAATACAACAGTTACAAGTGTGTACATCGTTTGGGAACAGTTACTGCTTCAAGTTACGGTAGAGAGTATGTTGTGTTACAATACAACAGTTACAAGTGTGTACATCGTGTGGGAACAGTTACTGCTTCAAGTTACGGTAGAGACTATGTTGTGTTACAATACAACAGTTACAAGTGTGTACATCGTGTAGGAACGGTTACTGCTTCAAGTTACGGTAGAGAGTATGTTGTGTTACAATACAACAGTTACAAGTGGGTATATCGTGTTGTAGCTGTCCCTGCTTCAAGGTACGGCAGAGAGTATGCTGTGTTACAATACAAGAGTTACAAGTGTGTATAATGTGTTGTAGCTGTCCCTGCTTCAAGGTACGGTAGAGATTATGCTGTTTTACAATACAACAGTTACAAGTGTGTATATCGTGCTGTAGTTGTCCCTGCTTCAAGGTACGGTAGAGAGTATGCTGTGTGACAATACAACAGTTACAAGTGGGTATATAGTGTTGTAGCTGTCTCTGCTTCAAGGTACGGTAGAGAATATGCAGTGTTACAATACAAGAGTTACAAGTGTGTATATCGTGTTGTAGCTGTCCCTGCTTCAAGGTACGGTAGAGAGTATGTTGTGTTACAGTACAAAAGTTACAAGTGTGTATATCGTGTTGTAGCTGTCCCTGTTCAAGACACGGTAGAGGATGTGTTGTGTTACAACACAACAGTTACAAATGTGTACATCGTGTGGGAGCCGTTGCAGCATCAAGTTGCAGCAGAGAGTTTGTTGTGTTACAGTAAAACAGTTACAAGTGTGTAATTCGTGTACGAACGGTTACTGTTTCAAGTTACGGTAGAGAGTGTTTGTGTTACAATACAACAGTTACAAGTGTGTATATTGTGTAGGAACGGTTACTGTTTCAAGTTACGGTAGAAACTATGTTGTGTTACAATACAACAGTTACAAGTGTGTACATCGTGTGGGAACAGTTACTGCTTCAAGTTACAGTAGAGAGTATGTTGTGTTACAGTAAAACAGTTACAAGAGTGTATATCTTGTAGGAACGCTTACTGTTTCAAGTTACGGTAGAGGGTATGTTGTGTTACAGTACAACAGTTACAAGTGCGTACATCGTGTGGGAGCCGTTGCTGCTTCAAGTTGCGGTAGAGAGTGTGTTGTGTTACAGTAAAACAGTTACAAATGTGTATATCGTGTAGGAACAGTTCCTGCTTCAAGTTACGGTAGAGAGTATATTTTGTTACAGTGAAACAGTTACAAGTGTGTATATCGTGTAGGAACAGTTACTGCTTCAAGTTTCGGTAGAGAGTATGTTGTGTTACAGTAAAACAGTTACAAGTGTGTATATTGTGTAGGAACGGTTACTGCTTCAAGTTACGGTAGAGAGTATGTTGTGTTAGGACACAACAGTTACAAGTGTTTACATCGTGTGGGAACTGTTGCTGCTTAAAGTTACAGTAGAGAATATGTTGTGTTACAGTAAAACAGTTACAAGTGTGTATATCGTGTGGGCACTGTTCCTGCTTCAAGTTACAGTAGAGAATATGTTGTGTTACAGTAAAACAGTTACAAGTGTGTATATCGTGTGGGCAATGTTGCTGCTTCAAGTTACAGTAGAGAGTATTTTGTGTTACAAAACAACAGTTACAAGTGTGTATATCGTTTGTAGCTGTCCCTGTTCAAGTTACGGTAGAGAGTGTGTTGTGTTACAATACAAGAGTTACAAGTGTGTACATCGTGTGGGAGCTGTTGCTGCATCAAGTTGCGGTAGAGGGTGAGTTGTGTTACGGTAAAACAGTTACAAGTGTGTATATCGTGTCGGGACGGTTACTGCTTGAAGTTACGGTAGAGAGTATGTTGTGTTACAATACAACAGTTACAAGTGTGTACATCGTGTGGGAGTCGTTGCTGCTTCAAGGTTCGGTAGAGACTGTGTTGTGTTACAGTAAAACAGTTACAAGTGTGTATATCGTGTAGGATGGGTTACTGCTTCAGGTTACGGTAGAAAGTATGTTGTGTTACAACACAACAGTTACAAGTGTGTACATCGTGTGGGAGCTGTTGCTGCACCAAGTTACGGTAGAGAGTATGTTGTGTTAGGACACAACAGTTACAAGTGTTTACATCGTGTGGGAGCTGTTGCTGCATCAAGTTGCTGTAGAGAGTGTGTTGTGTTACAGTAAAACAATTACAAGTGTGTATATCGTGTAGGAACGGTTACTGCTTCAAGTTACGGTAGAGAGTATGTTGTGTTACAGTAAAACATTTACAAGTGTGTATATTGTGTAGGAACGGTTACTACTTCAAGTTACGGTAGAGAGTATGTTGTGTTACAATACAACAGTTACAAGTGTGTACATTGTGGGAACAGTTACTGCTTCAAGTTATGGTAGAGAGTTTGTTGTGTTACAGTAAAACAGTTACAAGTGTGTATATTGTGTAGGAACGGTTACTGCTTCAAGTTAAGGTAGAGAGTATGTTGTGTTATAGTAAAACAGCTACAAGTGTGTATATTGTGTAGGAACGGTTACTGCTTCAAGTTACGGTAGAGAGTATGTTGTGTTACAGTAAAACAGTTCCCAGTGTGTATATTGTGTAGGAACGGTTACTGCTTCAAGATGCGGTAGAGTGTATGTTGTGTTACAATACAACAGTTACAAGTGTGTACATCGTGTGGGAACAGTTACTGCTTCAAGATGCGGTAGAGAGTGTGTTGTCATGCAATACAACAGTAACAAGTGTGTACATCGTGTGGGAACTGTTAGTGCTTGAAGTTACGTTAGAGAGTATGTTGTGTTACAATACAACAGTTACAAGTGTGTACATCGTGTGGGAACAGTTACTGCTTCAAGTTACGATAGAGAGTATGTTGTGTTACAATACAAAAGTTACAAGTGTGTACATCGGGTGGGAACAGTTACTGCTTCAAGTTGCGGTAGAGAGTATGTTGTGTTACAATACAACAGTTACAAGTGTGTACATAGTGTGGGAACAGTTACTGCTTCAAGTTGCGGTAGAGAGTATGTTGTGTTACAATACAACAGTTACAAGTGTGTACATCGTGTGGGAACAGTTACTGCTTCAAGTTCCGGTAGAGAGTATGTTGTGTTACAATACAACAGTTACAAGTGAGTACATCGTGTGGGAACAGTTACTGCTTTAAATTGCGGTAGAGAGTATGTTGTGTTACAATACAACAGTTACAAGTGTGTACATCGTGTGGGAACAGTTACTGCTTCAAGTTGCGGTAGCGAGTATGTTGTGTTACAATACAACAGTTACAAGTGTGTACATCGTGTGGGAACAGTTACTGCTTCAAGTTGCGGTAGAGAGTATGTTGTGTTACAATACAACAGTTACAAGTGTGTATATCGTGTGGGAACAGTTACTGCTTCAATTTTCGGTAGAGGGTATATCTGTGTTATAATAGAACAGTTAAAAGTGTGTACATCGTGTGGGAACAGTTGCTGCTTCAAGATGCGGTAGAGAGTATATTGTGTTACAATACAACAGTTACAAGTGTGTGCATCGTGTGGGAACAATTACTGCTTCAAGTTACGGTAGAGAGTATGTTGTGTTACAATACAACAGATACAAGTGTGTACATCGTGTGGGAACAGTTACTGCTTCAAGTTACGGTAGAGAGTATGTTGTGTTACAATACAACAGTTACAAGTGTGTACATCGTGTGGGAACAGTTACTGCCTCATGTTACGGTAGAGAGTATGTTGTGTTACAGTAAAACATTTACAAGTGTGTACATCGTTTGGGAACAGTTACTGCTTCAAGTTACGGTACGGAGTATGTTGTGTTACAATACAACAGTTACAAGTGTGTACATCGTGTGGGAACAGTTTCTGCTTCAAGTTACGGTAGAGAGTATGTTGTGTTACAGTAAAACAGTTACAAGTGTGTATATTGTGTAGGATCGGTTACTGCTACAAGTTACGGTAGAGAGTATGTTGTGTTACAGTAAAACAGTTACAAGTGTGTATATTGTGTAGGAACGGTTACTGCTTCAAGTTACGGTAGAGAGTATTTTGTGTTAGGACACAACATTTACAAGTGTGTATATTGTGTAGCAACGGTTACTGCTTCAAGTTACGGTAGAGAGTATGATGTGTTACATTACAACAGTTACATGTGTGTACATCTTGTGGGAACAGTTACTGCTTCAAGTTGTTGTAGAGAGTATGTTGTGTTACAATACAACAGTTATAAGTGTGTAAATCGTGTGGGAATAGTTACTGCTTCAAGTTGCGGTAGAGAGTATGTTGTGTTACAATACAACAGTTATAAGTGTGTACATCGTGTGGGAACAGTTACTGCTTCAAGTTCCGGTAGAGAATATGTTGTGTTACAATACAACGGTTTCAAGTGAGTACATCGTGTGGGAGCAGTTACTGCTTCAAATTGCGGTAGAGAGTATGCTGTGTTACAATACAACAGTTACAAGTGTGTGCATCGTGTGGGAAAAGTTACTGCTTCAAGTAGCGGTAGAGAGTATGTTGTGTTACAATACAACAGTTACAAGTGTGTACATTGTGTGGGAACAGCTACTGCTTCAAGTTACGGTACAGATTATGTTGTGTTACAATACAACAGTTACAAGTGTGTACATCGTGTGGGAACAGTTACTGCTTCAATTTGCGGTAGAGAGTATGTTGTGTTACAATACAACTGTTACAAGTGTGTACATCGTGTGGGAACAGTTACTGCTTCAAGATGCGGTAGAGAGTATGTTGTGTTACAATACAACAGTTACAAGTGTGTACATCGTTTGGGAACAGTTACTGCTTCAAGTTACGGTAGAGAGTATGTTGTGTTACAATACAACAGTTACAAGTGTGTACATCGTGTGGGAACAGTTACTGCTTCAAGTTACGGTAGAGACTATGTTGTGTTACAATACCACAGTTACAAGTGTGTACATCGTGTAGGAACGGTTACTGCTTCAAGTTACGGTAGAGAGTATGTTGTGTTACAATACAACAGTTACAAGTGGGTATATCGTGTTATAGCTGTCCCTGCTTCAAGGTACGGCAGAGAGTATGCTGTGTTACAATACAAGAGTTACAAGTGTGTATAATGTGTTGTAGCTGTCCCTGCTTCAAGGTACGGTAGAGAGTATGCTGTTTTACAATACAACAGTTACAAGTGTGTATATCGTGTTGTAGTTGTCCCTGCTTCAAGGTACGGTAGAGAGTATGCTGTGTGACAATACAACAGTTACAAGTGGGTATATAGTGTTGTAGCTGTCCCTGCTTCAAGGTACGGTAGAGAGTATGCAGTGTTACAATACAAGAGTTACAAGTGTGTATATCGTGTTGTAGCTGTCCCTGCTTCAAGGTACGGTAGAGAGTATGTTGTGTTACAGTACAAAAGTTACAAGTGTGTATATCGTGTTGTAGCTGTCCCTGTTCAAGATACGGTAGAGGATGTGTTGTGTTACAACACAACAGTTACAAATGTGTACATCGTGTGGGAGCCGTTGCAGCATCAAGTTGCAGCAGAGAGTTTGTTGTGTTACAGTAAAACAGTTACAAGTGTGTAATTCGTGTAGGAACGGTTACTGTTTCAAGTTACGGTAGAGAGTGTTTGTGTTACAATACAACAGTTACAAGTGTGTATATTGTGTAGGAACGGTTACTGTTTCAAGTTACGGTAGAAAGTATGTTGTGTTACAATACAACCGTTACAAGTGTGTACATCGTGTGGGAACAGTTACTGCTTCAAGTTACGGTAGAGAGTATGTTGTGTTACAGTAAATCAGTTACAAGTGTGTATATCGTGTAGGAACAGTTACTGCTTCAAGTTACAGTAGAGAGTATGTTGTGTTACAGTAAAACAGTTACAAGAGTGTATATCGTGTAGGAACGCTTACTGTTTCAAGTTACGGTAGAGAGTATGTTGTGTTACAGTACAACAGTTACAAGTGCGTACATCGTGTGGGAGCAGTTGCTGCTTCAAGTTGCGGTAGAGAGTGTGTTGTGTTACAGTAAAACAGTTACAAATGTGTATATCGTGTAGGAACAGTTCCTGCTTCAAGTTACGGTAGAGAGTACATTTTGTTACAGTGAAACAGTTACAAGTGTGTATATCGTGTAGGAACAGTTACTGCTTCAAGTTTCGGTAGAGAGTATGTTGTGTTACAGTAAAACAGTTACAAGTGTGTATATTGTGTAGGAACGGTTACTGCTTCAAGTTACGGTAGAGAGTATGTTGTGTTAGGACACAACAGTTACAAGTGTTTACATCGTGTGGGAACTGTTGCTGCTTAAAGTTACAGTAGAGAATATGTTGTGTTACAGTAAAACAGTTACAAGTGTGTATATCGTGTGGGCACTGTTCCTGCTTCAAGTTACAGTAGAGAATATGTTGTGTTACAGTAAAACAGTTACAAGTGTGTATATCGTGTGGGCAATGTTGCTGCTTCAAGTTACAGTAGAGAGTATTTTGTGTTACAAAACAACAGTTACAAGTGTGTATATCGTTTGTAGCTGTCCCTGTTCAAGTTACGGTAGAGAGTGTGTTGTGTTACAATACAAGAGTTACAAGTGTGTACATCGTGTGGGAGCTGTTGCTGCATCAAGTTGCGGTAGAGGGTGAGTTGTGTTACAGTAAAACTGTTACAAGTGTGTATATCGTGTCGGGACGGTTACTGCTTCAAGTTACGGTAGAGAGTATGTTGTGTTACAATACAACAGTTACAAGTGTGTACATCGTGTGGGAGTCGTTGCTGCTTCAAGGTTCGGTAGAGACTGTGTTGTGTTACAGTAAAACAGTTACAAGTGTGTATATCGTGTAGGAACGGTTACTGCTTCAAGTTACGGTAGAGAGTATGTTGTGTTACAATACAACAGTTACAAGTGTGTACATCGTGTGGGAGCTGTTGCTGCATCAAGTTGCGGTAGAGAGTGTGTTGTGTTACAGTAAAACATTTACAAGTGTGTATATTGTTTAGGAACGGTTACTGCTTCAAGTTGCGGTAGAGAGTGTGTTGTGTTACAGTAAAACAGTTACAAATGTGTATATCGTGTAGGAACAGTTACTGCTTCAAGTTACGGTAGAGAGTATATTTTGTTACAGTGAAACAGTTACAAGTGTGTATATCGTGTAGGAACAGTTACTGCTTCAAGTTGCGGTAGAGAGTATGTTGTGTTACAATACAACAGTTACAAGTATGTACATCGTGTGGTAACATTTACTGCTTCAAGTTACGGTAGAGAGTATGTTGTGTTACAGTAAAACAGTTACAAGTGTGTATATCGTGTAGGAACAGTTACTGCTTCAAGTTTCGGTAGAGAGTATGTTGTGTTACAGTAAAACAGTTACAAGTGTGTATATTGTGTAGGAACGGTTACTGCTTCAAGTTACGGTAGAGAGTATGTTGTGTTAGGACACAACAGTTACAAGTGTTTACATCGTGTTGGAACAGTTACTGCTTCAAGTTACAGTAGAGAGTATGTTGTGTTACAGTAAAACAGTTACAAGAGTGTATATCGTGTAGGAACGCTTACTGTTTCAAGTTACGGTAGAGAGTATGTTGTGTTACAGTACAACAGTTACAAGTGCGTACATCCTGTGGGAGCCGTTGCTGCTTCAAGTTGCGGTAGAGAGTGTGTTGTGTTACAGTAAAACAGTTACAAATGTGTATATCGTGTAGGAACAGTTCCTGCTTCAAGTTACGGTAGAGAGTATATTTTGTTACAGTGAAACAGTTACAAGTGTGTATATCGTGTAGGAACAGTTACTGCTTCAAGTTTCGGTAGAGAGTATGTTGTGTTACAGTAAAACAGTTACAAGTGTGTATATTGTGTAGGAACGGTTACTGCTTCAAGTTACGGTAGAGAGTATGTTGTGTTAGGACACAACAGGTACAAGTGTTTACATCGTGTGGGAACTGTTGCTGCTTAAAGTTACAGTAGAGAATATGTTGTGTTACAGTAAAACAGTTACAAGTGTGTATATCGTGTGGGCACTGTTCCTGCTTCAAGTTACAGTAGAGAATATGTTGTGTTACAGTAAAACAGTTACAAGTGTGTATATCGTGTGGGCAATGTTGCTGCTTCAAGTTACAGTAGAGAGTATTTTGTGTTACAAAACAACAGTTACAAGTGTGTATATCGTTTGTAGCTGTCCCTGTTCAAGTTACGGTATAGAGTGTGTTGTGTTACAATACAAGAGTTACAAGTGTGTACATCGTGTGGGAGCTGTTGCTGCATCAAGTTGCGGTAGAGGGTGAGTTGTGTTACAGTAAAACAGTTACAAGTGTGTATATCGTGTCGGGACGGTTACTGCTTCAAGTTACGGTAGAGAGTATGTTGTGTTACAATACAACAGTTACAAGTGTGTACATCGTGTGGGAGTCGTTGCTGATTCAAGGTTCGGTAGAGACTGTGTTGTGTTACAGTAAAACAGTTACAAGTGTGTATATCGTGTAGGATGGGTTACTGCTTCAGGTTACGGTAGAGAGTATGTTGTGTTACAACACAACAGTTACAAGTGTGTACATCGTGTGGGAGCTGTTGCTGCACCAAGTTACGGTAGAGAGTATGTTGTGTTAGGACACAACAGTTACAAGTGTTTACATCGTGTGGGAGCTGTTGCTGCATCAAGTTGCTGTAGAGAGTGTGTTGTGTTACAGTAAAACAATTACAAGTGTGTATATCGTGTAGGAACGGTTACTGCTTCAAGTTACGGTAGAGAGTATGTTGTGTTACAGTAAAACATTTACAAGTGTGTATATTGTGTAGCAACGGTTACTACTTCAAGTTACGGTAGAGAGTATGTTGTGTTACAATACAACAGTTACAAGTGTGTACATTGTGGGAACAGTTACTGCTTCAAGTTATGGTAGAGAGTTTGTTGTGTTACAGTAAAACAGTTACAAGTGTGTATATTGTGTAGGAACGGTTACTGCTTCAAGTTACGGTAGAGAGAATGTTGTGTTATAGTAAAACAGCTACAAGTGTGTATATTGTGTAGGAACGGTTACTGCTTCAAGTTACGGTAGAGAGTATGTTGTGTTACAGTAAAACAGTTCCCAGTGTGTATATTGTGTAGGAACGGTTACTGCTTCAAGATGCGGTAGAGAGTATGTTGTGTTACAATACAACAGTTACAAGTGTGTACATCGTGTGGGAACAGTTACTGCTTCAAGATGCGGTAGAGAGTGTGTTGTCATGCAATACAACAGTAACAAGTGTGTACATCGTGTGGGAACAGTTAGTGCTTGAAGTTACGGTAGAGAGTATGTTGTGTTACAATACAACAGTTACAAGTGTGTACTTCGTGTGGGAACAGTTACTGCTTCAAGTTACGATAGAGAGTATGTTGTGTTACAATACAACAGTTACAAGTGTGTACATCGGGTGGGAACAGTTACTGCTTCAAGTTGCGGTAGAGAGTATGTTGTGTTACAATACAACAGTTACAAGTGTGTACATAGTGTGGGAACAGTTACTGCTTCAAGTTGCGGTAGAGAGTATGTTGTGTTACAATACAACAGTTACAAGTGTGTACATCGTGTGGGAACAGTTACTGCTTCAAGTTCCGGTAGAGAGTATGTTGTGTTACAATACAACAGTTACAAGTGTGTACATCGTGTAGGAACAGTTACTGCCTCATGTTACGGTAGAGAGTATGTTGTGTTACAGTAAAACATTTACAAGTGTGTACATCGTTTGGGAACAGTTACTGCTTCAAGTTACGGTAGGGAGTATGTTGTGTTACAATACAACAGTTACAAGTGTGTACATCGTGTGGGAACAGTTTCTGCTTCAAGTTAGGGTAGAGAGTATGTTGTGTTACAGTAAAACAGTTACAAGTGTGTATATTGTGTAGGAACGGTTACTGCTTCAAGTTACGGTAGAGAGTATGTTGTGTTACAGTAAAACAGTTACAAGTGTGTATATTGTGTAGGAACGGTTACTGCTTCAAGTTACGGTAGAGAGTATTTTGTGTTAGGACACAACATTTACAAGTGTGTATATTGTGTAGGAACGGTTACTGCTTCAAGTTACTGTAGAGAGTATGATGTGTTACAATACAACAGTTACATGTGTGTACATCTTGTGGGAACAGTTACTGCTTCAAGTTGCTGTAGAGAGTATGTTGTGTTACAATACAACAGTTATAAGTGTGTAAATCGTGTGGGAATAGTTACTGCTTCAAGTTGCGGTAGAGAGTATGTTGTGTTACAATACAACAGTTATAAGTGTGTACATCGTGTGGGAACAGTTACTGCTTCAAGTTCCGGTAGAGAATATGTTGTGTTACAATACAACAGTTTCAAGTGAGTACATCGTGTGGGAGCAGTTACTGCTTCAAATTGCGGTAGAGAGTATGTTGTGTTACAATACAACAGTTACATGTGTGTGCATCGTGTGGGAAAAGTTACTGCTTCAAGTAGCGGTAGAGAGTATGTTGTGTTACAATACAACAGTTTCAAGTCTGTACATTGTGTGGGAACAGCTACTGCTTCAAGTTACGGTACAGAGTATGTTGTGTTACAATACAACAGTTACAAGTGTGTACATCGTGTGGGAACAGCTACTGCTTCAATTTGCGGTAGAGAGTATGTTGTGTTACAATACAACTGTTACAAGTGTGTACATCGTGTGGGAACAGTTACTGCTTCAAGATGCGGTAGAGAGTATGTTGTGTTACAATACAACAGTTACAAGTGTGTACATCGTTTGGGAACAGTTACTGCTTCAAGTTACGGTAGAGAGTATGTTGTGTTACAATACAACAGTTACAAGTGTGTACATCGTGTGGGAACAGTTACTGCTTCAAGTTACGGTAGAGACTATGTTGTGTTACAATACAACAGTTACAAGTGTGTACATCGTGTAGGAACGGTTACTGCTTCAAGTTACGGTAGAGAGTATGTTGTGTTACAATACAACAGTTACAAGTGGGTATATCGTGTTGTAGCTGTCCCTGCTTCAAGGTACGGCAGAGAGTATGCTGTGTTACAATACAAGAGTTACAAGTGTGTATAATGTGTTGTAGCTGTCCCTGCTTCAAGGTACGGTAGAGAGTATGCTGTTTTACAATACAACAGTTACAAGTGTGTATATCGTGCTGTAGTTGTCCCTGCTTCAAGGTACGGTAGAGAGTATGCTGTGTGACAATACAACAGTTACAAGTGGGTATATAGTGTTGTAGCTGTCTCTGCTTCAAGGTACGGTAGAGAATATGCAGTGTTACAATACAAGAGTTACAAGTGTGTATATCGTGTTGTAGCTGTCCCTGCTTCAAGGTACGGTAGAGAGTATGTTGTGTTACAGTACAAAAGTTACAAGTGTGTATATCGTGTTGTAGCTGTCCCTGTTCAAGACACGGTAGAGGATGTGTTGTGTTACAACACAACAGTTACAAATGTGTACATCGTGTGGGAGCCGTTGCAGCATCAAGTTGCAGCAGAGAGTTTGTTGTGTTACAGAAAAACAGTTACAAGTGTGTAATTCGTGTACGAACGGTTACTGTTTCAAGTTACGGTAGAGAGTGTTTGTGTTACAATACAACAGTTACAAGTGTGTATATTGTGTAGGAACGGTTACTGTTTCAAGTTACGGTAGAAACTATGTTGTGTTACAATACAACAGTTACAAGTGTGTACATCGTGTGGGAACAGTTACTGCTTCAAGTTACAGTAGAGAGTATGTTGTGTTACAGTAAAACAGTTACAAGAGTGTATATCGTGTAGGAACGCTTACTGTTTCAAGTTACGGTAGAGGGTATGTTGTGTTACAGTACAACAGTTACAAGTGCGTACATCGTGTGGGAGCCGTTGCTGCTTCAAGTTGCGGTAGAGAGTGTGTTGTGTTACAGTAAAACAGTTACAAATGTGTATATCGTGTAGGAACAGTTCCTGCTTCAAGTTACGGTAGAGAGTATATTTTGTTACAGTGAAACAGTTACAAGTGTGTATATCGTGTAGGAACAGTTACTGCTTCAAGTTTCGGTAGAGAGTATGTTGTGTTACAGTAAAACAGTTACAAGTGTGTATATTGTGTAGGAACGGTTACTGCTTCAAGTTACGGTAGAGAGTATGTTGTGTTAGGACACAACAGTTACAAGTGTTTACATCGTGTGGGAACTGTTGCTGCTTAAAGTTACAGTAGAGAATATGTTGTGTTACAGTAAAACAGTTACAAGTGTGTATATCGTGTGGGCACTGTTCCTGCTTCAAGTTACAGTAGAGAATATGTTGTGTTACAGTAAAACAGTTACAAGTGTGTATATCGTGTGGGCAATGTTGCTGCTTCAAGTTACAGTAGAGAGTATTTTGTGTTACAAAACAACAGTTACAAGTGTGTATATCGTTTGTAGCTGTCCCTGTTCAAGTTACGGTAGAGAGTGTGTTGTGTTACAATACAAGAGTTACAAGTGTGTACATCGTGTGGGAGCTGTTGCTGCATCAAGTTGCGGTAGAGGGTGAGTTGTGTTACGGTAAAACAGTTACAAGTGTGTATATCGTGTGGGAGTCGTTGCTGCTTCAAGGTTCGGTAGAGACTGTGTTGTGTTACAGTAAAACAGTTACAAGTGTGTATATCGTGTAGGATGGGTTACTGCTTCAGGTTACGGTAGAAAGTATGTTGTGTTACAACACAACAGTTACAAGTGTGTACATCGTGTGGGAGCTGTTGCTGCACCAAGTTACGGTAGAGAGTATGTTGTGTTAGGACACAACAGTTACAAGTGTTTACATCGTGTGGGAGCTGTTGCTGCATCAAGTTGCTGTAGAGAGTGTGTTGTGTTACAGTAAAACAATTACAAGTGTGTATATCGTGTAGGAACGGTTACTGCTTCAAGTTACGGTAGAGAGTATGTTGTGTTACAGTAAAACATTTACAAGTGTGTATATTGTGTAGGAACGGTTACTACTTCAAGTTACGGTAGAGAGTATGTTGTGTTACAATACAACAGTTACAAGTGTGTACATTGTGGGAACAGTTACTGCTTCAAGTTATGGTAGAGAGTTTGTTGTGTTACAGTAAAACAGTTACAAGTGTGTATATTGTGTAGGAACGGTTACTGCTTCAAGTTAAGGTAGAGAGTATGTTGTGTTATAGTAAAACAGCTACAAGTGTGTATATTGTGTAGGAACGGTTACTGCTTCAAGTTACGGTAGAGAGTATGTTGTGTTACAGTAAAACAGTTCCCAGTGTGTATATTGTGTAGGAACGGTTACTGCTTCAAGATGCGGTAGAGTGTATGTTGTGTTACAATACAACAGTTACAAGTGTGTACATCGTGTGGGAACAGTTACTGCTTCAAGATGCGGTAGAGAGTGTGTTGTCATGCAATACAACAGTAACAATTGTGTACATCGTGTGGGAACAGTTAGTGCTTGAAGTTACGGTAGAGAGTATGTTGTGTTACAATACAACAGTTACAAGTGTGTACATCGTGTGGGAACAGTTACTGCTTCAAGTTACGATAGAGAGTATGTGTTGTTACAATACAAAAGTTACAAGTGTGTACATCGGGTGGGAACAGTTACTGCTTCAAGTTGCGGTAGAGAGTATGTTGTGTTACAATACAACAGTTACAAGTGTGTACATAGTGTGGGAACAGTTACTGCTTCAAGTTGCGGTAGAGAGTATGTTGTGTTACAATACAACAGTTACAAGTGTGTACATCGTGTGGGAACAGTTACTGCTTCAAGTTCCGGTAGAGAGTATGTTGTGTTACAATACAACAGTTACAAGTGAGTACATCGTGTGGGAACAGTTACTGCTTTAAATTGCGGTAGAGAGTATGTTGTGTTACAATACAACAGTTACAAGTGTGTACATCGTGTGGGAACAGTTACTGCTTCAAGTTGCGGTAGCGAGTATGTTGTGTTACAATACAACAGTTACAAGTGTGTACATCGTGTGGGAACAGTTACTGCTTCAAGTTGCGGTAGAGAGTATGTTGTGTTACAATACAACAGTTACAAGTGTGTACATCGTGTGGGAACAGTTACTGCCTCATGTTACGGTAGAGAGTATGTTGTGTTACAGTAAAACATTTACAAGTGTGTACATCGTTTGGGAACAGTTACTGCTTCAAGTTACGGTACGGAGTATGTTGTGTTACAATACAACAGTTACAAGTGTGTACATCGTGTGGGAACAGTTTCTGCTTCAAGTTACGGTAGAGAGTATGTTGTGTTACAGTAAAACAGTTACAAGTGTGTATATTGTGTAGGATCGGTTACTGCTTCAAGTTACGGTAGAGAGTATGTTGTGTTACAGTAAAACAGTTACAAGTGTGTATATTGTGTAGGAACGGTTACTGCTTCAAGTTACGGTAGAGAGTATTTTGTGTTAGGACACAACATTTACAAGTGTGTATATTGTGTAGCAACGGTTACTGCTTCAAGTTACGGTAGAGAGTATGATGTGTTACATTACAACAGTTACATGTGTGTACATCTTGTGGGAACAGTTACTGCTTCAAGTTGTTGTAGAGAGTATGTTGTGTTACAATACAACAGTTATAAGTGTGTAAATCGTGTGGGAATAGTTACTGCTTCAAGTTGCGGTAGAGAGTATGTTGTGTTACAATACAACAGTTATAAGTGTGTACATCGTGTGGGAACAGTTACTGCTTCAAGTTCCGGTAGAGAATATGTTGTGTTACAATACAACGGTTTCAAGTGAGTACATCGTGTGGGAGCAGTTACTGCTTCAAATTGCGGTAGAGAGTATGCTGTGTTACAATACAACAGTTACAAGTGTGTGCATCGTGTGGGAAAAGTTACTGCTTCAAGTAGCGGTAGAGAGTATGTTGTGTTACAATACAACAGTTACAAGTGTGTACATTGTGTGGGAACAGCTACTGCTTCAAGTTACGGTACAGATTATGTTGTGTTACAATACAACAGTTACAAGTGTGTACATCGTGTAGGAACAGTTACTGCTTCAATTTGCGGTAGAGAGTATGTTGTGTTACAATACAACAGTTACAAGTGTGTACATCGTGTGGGAGCTGTTGCTGCATCAAGTTGCGGTAGAGAGTGTGTTGTGTTACAGTAAAACATTTACAAGTGTGTATATTGTTTAGGAACGGTTACTGCTTCAAGTTGCGGTAGAGAGTGTGTTGTGTTACAGTAAAACAGTTACAAATGTGTATATCGTGTAGGAACAGTTACTGCTTCAAGTTACGGTAGAGAGTATATTTTGTTACAGTGAAACAGTTACAAGTGTGTATATCGTGTAGGAACAGTTACTGCTTCAAGTTGCGGTAGAGAGTATGTTGTGTTACAATACAACAGTTACAAGTATGTACATCGTGTGGTAACATTTACTGCTTCAAGTTACGGTAGAGAGTATGTTGTGTTACAGTAAAACAGTTACAAGTGTGTATATCGTGTAGGAACAGTTACTGCTTCAAGTTTCGGTAGAGAGTATGTTGTGTTACAGTAAAACAGTTACAAGTGTGTATATTGTGTAGGAACGGTTACTGCTTCAAGTTACGGTAGAGAGTATGTTGTGTTAGGACACAACAGTTACAAGTGTTTACATCGTGTTGGAACAGTTACTGCTTCAAGTTACAGTAGAGAGTATGTTGTGTTACAGTAAAACAGTTACAAGAGTGTATATCGTGTAGGAACGCTTACTGTTTCAAGTTACGGTAGAGAGTATGTTGTGTTACAGTACAACAGTTACAAGTGCGTACATCCTGTGGGAGCCGTTGCTGCTTCAAGTTGCGGTAGAGAGTGTGTTGTGTTACAGTAAAACAGTTACAAATGTGTATATCGTGTAGGAACAGTTCCTGCTTCAAGTTACGGTAGAGAGTATATTTTGTTACAGTGAAACAGTTACAAGTGTGTATATCGTGTAGGAACAGTTACTGCTTCAAGTTTCGGTAGAGAGTATGTTGTGTTACAGTAAAACAGTTACAAGTGTGTATATTGTGTAGGAACGGTTACTGCTTCAAGTTACGGTAGAGAGTATGTTGTGTTAGGACACAACAGGTACAAGTGTTTACATCGTGTGGGAACTGTTGCTGCTTAAAGTTACAGTAGAGAATATGTTGTGTTACAGTAAAACAGTTACAAGTGTGTATATCGTGTGGGCACTGTTCCTGCTTCAAGTTACAGTAGAGAATATGTTGTGTTACAGTAAAACAGTTACAAGTGTGTATATCGTGTGGGCAATGTTGCTGCTTCAAGTTACAGTAGAGAGTATTTTGTGTTACAAAACAACAGTTACAAGTGTGTATATCGTTTGTAGCTGTCCCTGTTCAAGTTACGGTATAGAGTGTGTTGTGTTACAATACAAGAGTTACAAGTGTGTACATCGTGTGGGAGCTGTTGCTGCATCAAGTTGCGGTAGAGGGTGAGTTGTGTTACAGTAAAACAGTTACAAGTGTGTATATCGTGTCGGGACGGTTACTGCTTCAAGTTACGGTAGAGAGTATGTTGTGTTACAATACAACAGTTACAAGTGTGTACATCGTGTGGGAGTCGTTGCTGATTCAAGGTTCGGTAGAGACTGTGTTGTGTTACAGTAAAACAGTTACAAGTGTGTATATCGTGTAGGATGGGTTACTGCTTCAGGTTACGGTAGAGAGTATGTTGTGTTACAACACAACAGTTACAAGTGTGTACATCGTGTGGGAGCTGTTGCTGCACCAAGTTACGGTAGAGAGTATGTTGTGTTAGGACACAACAGTTACAAGTGTTTACATCGTGTGGGAGCTGTTGCTGCATCAAGTTGCTGTAGAGAGTGTGTTGTGTTACAGTAAAACAATTACAAGTGTGTATATCGTGTAGGAACGGTTACTGCTTCAAGTTACGGTAGAGAGTATGTTGTGTTACAGTAAAACATTTACAAGTGTGTATATTGTGTAGCAACGGTTACTACTTCAAGTTACGGTAGAGAGTATGTTGTGTTACAATACAACAGTTACAAGTGTGTACATTGTGGGAACAGTTACTGCTTCAAGTTATGGTAGAGAGTTTGTTGTGTTACAGTAAAACAGTTACAAGTGTGTATATTGTGTAGGAACGGTTACTGCTTCAAGTTACGGTAGAGAGAATGTTGTGTTATAGTAAAACAGCTACAAGTGTGTATATTGTGTAGGAACGGTTACTGCTTCAAGTTACGGTAGAGAGTATGTTGTGTTACAGTAAAACAGTTCCCAGTGTGTATATTGTGTAGGAACGGTTACTGCTTCAAGATGCGGTAGAGAGTATGTTGTGTTACAATACAACAGTTACAAGTGTGTACATCGTGTGGGAACAGTTACTGCTTCAAGATGCGGTAGAGAGTGTGTTGTCATGCAATACAACAGTAACAAGTGTGTACATCGTGTGGGAACAGTTAGTGCTTGAAGTTACGGTAGAGAGTATGTTGTGTTACAATACAACAGTTACAAGTGTGTACTTCGTGTGGGAACAGTTACTGCTTCAAGTTACGATAGAGAGTATGTTGTGTTACAATACAACAGTTACAAGTGTGTACATCGGGTGGGAACAGTTACTGCTTCAAGTTGCGGTAGAGAGTATGTTGTGTTACAATACAACAGTTACAAGTGTGTACATAGTGTGGGAACAGTTACTGCTTCAAGTTGCGGTAGAGAGTATGTTGTGTTACAATACAACAGTTACAAGTGTGTACATCGTGTGGGAACAGTTACTGCTTCAAGTTCCGGTAGAGAGTATGTTGTGTTACAATACAACAGTTACAAGTGTGTACATCGTGTAGGAACAGTTACTGCCTCATGTTACGGTAGAGAGTATGTTGTGTTACAGTAAAACATTTACAAGTGTGTACATCGTTTGGGAACAGTTACTGCTTCAAGTTACGGTAGGGAGTATGTTGTGTTACAATACAACAGTTACAAGTGTGTACATCGTGTGGGAACAGTTTCTGCTTCAAGTTAGGGTAGAGAGTATGTTGTGTTACAGTAAAACAGTTACAAGTGTGTATATTGTGTAGGAACGGTTACTGCTTCAAGTTACGGTAGAGAGTATGTTGTGTTACAGTAAAACAGTTACAAGTGTGTATATTGTGTAGGAACGGTTACTGCTTCAAGTTACGGTAGAGAGTATTTTGTGTTAGGACACAACATTTACAAGTGTGTATATTGTGTAGGAACGGTTACTGCTTCAAGTTACTGTAGAGAGTATGATGTGTTACAATACAACAGTTACATGTGTGTACATCTTGTGGGAACAGTTACTGCTTCAAGTTGCTGTAGAGAGTATGTTGTGTTACAATACAACAGTTATAAGTGTGTAAATCGTGTGGGAATAGTTACTGCTTCAAGTTGCGGTAGAGAGTATGTTGTGTTACAATACAACAGTTATAAGTGTGTACATCGTGTGGGAACAGTTACTGCTTCAAGTTCCGGTAGAGAATATGTTGTGTTACAATACAACAGTTTCAAGTGAGTACATCGTGTGGGAGCAGTTACTGCTTCAAATTGCGGTAGAGAGTATGTTGTGTTACAATACAACAGTTACATGTGTGTGCATCGTGTGGGAAAAGTTACTGCTTCAAGTAGCGGTAGAGAGTATGTTGTGTTACAATACAACAGTTTCAAGTCTGTACATTGTGTGGGAACAGCTACTGCTTCAAGTTACGGTACAGAGTATGTTGTGTTACAATACAACAGTTACAAGTGTGTACATCGTGTGGGAACAGCTACTGCTTCAATTTGCGGTAGAGAGTATGTTGTGTTACAATACAACTGTTACAAGTGTGTACATCGTGTGGGAACAGTTACTGCTTCAAGATGCGGTAGAGAGTATGTTGTGTTACAATACAACAGTTACAAGTGTGTACATCGTTTGGGAACAGTTACTGCTTCAAGTTACGGTAGAGAGTATGTTGTGTTACAATACAACAGTTACAAGTGTGTACATCGTGTGGGAACAGTTACTGCTTCAAGTTACGGTAGAGACTATGTTGTGTTACAATACAACAGTTACAAGTGTGTACATCGTGTAGGAACGGTTACTGCTTCAAGTTACGGTAGAGAGTATGTTGTGTTACAATACAACAGTTACAAGTGGGTATATCGTGTTGTAGCTGTCCCTGCTTCAAGGTACGGCAGAGAGTATGCTGTGTTACAATACAAGAGTTACAAGTGTGTATAATGTGTTGTAGCTGTCCCTGCTTCAAGGTACGGTAGAGAGTATGCTGTTTTACAATACAACAGTTACAAGTGTGTATATCGTGCTGTAGTTGTCCCTGCTTCAAGGTACGGTAGAGAGTATGCTGTGTGACAATACAACAGTTACAAGTGGGTATATAGTGTTGTAGCTGTCTCTGCTTCAAGGTACGGTAGAGAATATGCAGTGTTACAATACAAGAGTTACAAGTGTGTATATCGTGTTGTAGCTGTCCCTGCTTCAAGGTACGGTAGAGAGTATGTTGTGTTACAGTACAAAAGTTACAAGTGTGTATATCGTGTTGTAGCTGTCCCTGTTCAAGACACGGTAGAGGATGTGTTGTGTTACAACACAACAGTTACAAATGTGTACATCGTGTGGGAGCCGTTGCAGCATCAAGTTGCAGCAGAGAGTTTGTTGTGTTACAGAAAAACAGTTACAAGTGTGTAATTCGTGTACGAACGGTTACTGTTTCAAGTTACGGTAGAGAGTGTTTGTGTTACAATACAACAGTTACAAGTGTGTATATTGTGTAGGAACGGTTACTGTTTCAAGTTACGGTAGAAACTATGTTGTGTTACAATACAACAGTTACAAGTGTGTACATCGTGTGGGAACAGTTACTGCTTCAAGTTACAGTAGAGAGTATGTTGTGTTACAGTAAAACAGTTACAAGAGTGTATATCGTGTAGGAACGCTTACTGTTTCAAGTTACGGTAGAGGGTATGTTGTGTTACAGTACAACAGTTACAAGTGCGTACATCGTGTGGGAGCCGTTGCTGCTTCAAGTTGCGGTAGAGAGTGTGTTGTGTTACAGTAAAACAGTTACAAATGTGTATATCGTGTAGGAACAGTTCCTGCTTCAAGTTACGGTAGAGAGTATATTTTGTTACAGTGAAACAGTTACAAGTGTGTATATCGTGTAGGAACAGTTACTGCTTCAAGTTTCGGTAGAGAGTATGTTGTGTTACAGTAAAACAGTTACAAGTGTGTATATTGTGTAGGAACGGTTACTGCTTCAAGTTACGGTAGAGAGTATGTTGTGTTAGGACACAACAGTTACAAGTGTTTACATCGTGTGGGAACTGTTGCTGCTTAAAGTTACAGTAGAGAATATGTTGTGTTACAGTAAAACAGTTACAAGTGTGTATATCGTGTGGGCACTGTTCCTGCTTCAAGTTACAGTAGAGAATATGTTGTGTTACAGTAAAACAGTTACAAGTGTGTATATCGTGTGGGCAATGTTGCTGCTTCAAGTTACAGTAGAGAGTATTTTGTGTTACAAAACAACAGTTACAAGTGTGTATATCGTTTGTAGCTGTCCCTGTTCAAGTTACGGTAGAGAGTGTGTTGTGTTACAATACAAGAGTTACAAGTGTGTACATCGTGTGGGAGCTGTTGCTGCATCAAGTTGCGGTAGAGGGTGAGTTGTGTTACGGTAAAACAGTTACAAGTGTGTATATCGTGTGGGAGTCGTTGCTGCTTCAAGGTTCGGTAGAGACTGTGTTGTGTTACAGTAAAACAGTTACAAGTGTGTATATCGTGTAGGATGGGTTACTGCTTCAGGTTACGGTAGAAAGTATGTTGTGTTACAACACAACAGTTACAAGTGTGTACATCGTGTGGGAGCTGTTGCTGCACCAAGTTACGGTAGAGAGTATGTTGTGTTAGGACACAACAGTTACAAGTGTTTACATCGTGTGGGAGCTGTTGCTGCATCAAGTTGCTGTAGAGAGTGTGTTGTGTTACAGTAAAACAATTACAAGTGTGTATATCGTGTAGGAACGGTTACTGCTTCAAGTTACGGTAGAGAGTATGTTGTGTTACAGTAAAACATTTACAAGTGTGTATATTGTGTAGGAACGGTTACTACTTCAAGTTACGGTAGAGAGTATGTTGTGTTACAATACAACAGTTACAAGTGTGTACATTGTGGGAACAGTTACTGCTTCAAGTTATGGTAGAGAGTTTGTTGTGTTACAGTAAAACAGTTACAAGTGTGTATATTGTGTAGGAACGGTTACTGCTTCAAGTTAAGGTAGAGAGTATGTTGTGTTATAGTAAAACAGCTACAAGTGTGTATATTGTGTAGGAACGGTTACTGCTTCAAGTTACGGTAGAGAGTATGTTGTGTTACAGTAAAACAGTTCCCAGTGTGTATATTGTGTAGGAACGGTTACTGCTTCAAGATGCGGTAGAGTGTATGTTGTGTTACAATACAACAGTTACAAGTGTGTACATCGTGTGGGAACAGTTACTGCTTCAAGATGCGGTAGAGAGTGTGTTGTCATGCAATACAACAGTAACAAGTGTGTACATCGTGTGGGAACAGTTAGTGCTTGAAGTTACGGTAGAGAGTATGTTGTGTTACAATACAACAGTTACAAGTGTGTACATCGTGTGGGAACAGTTACTGCTTCAAGTTACGATAGAGAGTATGTGTTGTTACAATACAAAAGTTACAAGTGTGTACATCGGGTGGGAACAGTTACTGCTTCAAGTTGCGGTAGAGAGTATGTTGTGTTACAATACAACAGTTACAAGTGTGTACATAGTGTGGGAACAGTTACTGCTTCAAGTTGCGGTAGAGAGTATGTTGTGTTACAATACAACAGTTACAAGTGTGTACATCGTGTGGGAACAGTTACTGCTTCAAGTTCCGGTAGAGAGTATGTTGTGTTACAATACAACAGTTACAAGTGAGTACATCGTGTGGGAACAGTTACTGCTTTAAATTGCGGTAGAGAGTATGTTGTGTTACAATACAACAGTTACAAGTGTGTACATCGTGTGGGAACAGTTACTGCTTCAAGTTGCGGTAGCGAGTATGTTGTGTTACAATACAACAGTTACAAGTGTGTACATCGTGTGGGAACAGTTACTGCTTCAAGTTGCGGTAGAGAGTATGTTGTGTTACAATACAACAGTTACAAGTGTGTACATCGTGTGGGAACAGTTACTGCCTCATGTTACGGTAGAGAGTATGTTGTGTTACAGTAAAACATTTACAAGTGTGTACATCGTTTGGGAACAGTTACTGCTTCAAGTTACGGTACGGAGTATGTTGTGTTACAATACAACAGTTACAAGTGTGTACATCGTGTGGGAACAGTTTCTGCTTCAAGTTACGGTAGAGAGTATGTTGTGTTACAGTAAAACAGTTACAAGTGTGTATATTGTGTAGGATCGGTTACTGCTTCAAGTTACGGTAGAGAGTATGTTGTGTTACAGTAAAACAGTTACAAGTGTGTATATTGTGTAGGAACGGTTACTGCTTCAAGTTACGGTAGAGAGTATTTTGTGTTAGGACACAACATTTACAAGTGTGTATATTGTGTAGCAACGGTTACTGCTTCAAGTTACGGTAGAGAGTATGATGTGTTACATTACAACAGTTACATGTGTGTACATCTTGTGGGAACAGTTACTGCTTCAAGTTGTTGTAGAGAGTATGTTGTGTTACAATACAACAGTTATAAGTGTGTAAATCGTGTGGGAATAGTTACTGCTTCAAGTTGCGGTAGAGAGTATGTTGTGTTACAATACAACAGTTATAAGTGTGTACATCGTGTGGGAACAGTTACTGCTTCAAGTTCCGGTAGAGAATATGTTGTGTTACAATACAACGGTTTCAAGTGAGTACATCGTGTGGGAGCAGTTACTGCTTCAAATTGCGGTAGAGAGTATGCTGTGTTACAATACAACAGTTACAAGTGTGTGCATCGTGTGGGAAAAGTTACTGCTTCAAGTAGCGGTAGAGAGTATGTTGTGTTACAATACAACAGTTACAAGTGTGTACATTGTGTGGGAACAGCTACTGCTTCAAGTTACGGTACAGATTATGTTGTGTTACAATACAACAGTTACAAGTGTGTACATCGTGTAGGAACAGTTACTGCTTCAATTTGCGGTAGAGAGTATGTTGTGTTACAATACAACTGTTACAAGTGTGTACATCGTGTGGGAACAGTTACTGCTTCAAGATGCGGTAGAGAGTATGTTGTGTTACAATACAACAGTTACAAGTGTGTACATCGTTTGGGAACAGTTACTGCTTCAAGTTACGGTAGAGAGTATGTTGTGTTACAATACAACAGTTCCAAGTGTGTACATCGTGTGGGAACAGTTACTGCTTCAAGTTACGGTAGAGACTATGTTGTGTTACAATACAACAGTTACAAGTGTGTACATCGTGTAGGAACGGTTACTGCTTCAAGTTACGGTAGAGAGTATGTTGTGTTACAATACAACAGTTACAAGTGGGTATATCGTGTTATAGCTGTCCCTGCTTCAAGGTACGGCAGAGAGTATGCTGTGTTACAATACAAGAGTTACAAGTGTGTATAATGTGTTGTAGCTGTCCCTGCTTCAAGGTACGGTAGAGAGTATGCTGTTTTACAATACAACAGTTACAAGTGTGTATATCGTGTTGTAGTTGTCCCTGCTTCAAGGTACGGTAGAGAGTATGCTGTGTGACAATACAACAGTTACAAGTGGGTATATAGTGTTGTAGCTGTCCCTGCTTCAAGGTACGGTAGAGAGTATGCAGTGTTACAATACAAGAGTTACAAGTGTGTATATCGTGTTGTAGCTGTCCCTGCTTCAAGGTACGGTAGAGAGTATGTTGTGTTACAGTACAAAAGTTACAAGTGTGTATATCGTGTTGTAGCTGTCCCTGTTCAAGATACGGTAGAGGATGTGTTGTGTTACAACACAACAGTTACAAATGTGTACATCGTGTGGGAACTGTTTCTGCTTCAAGTTACAGTAGAGAATATGTTGTGTTACAGTAAAACAGTTACAAGTGTGTATATCGTTTGGGAACTGTTCCTGCATCAAGTTACAGTAGAGAGTATTTTGTGTTACAAAACATCAGTTACAAGTGTGTATATCATTTGGGTACTGTTGCCGCTTCAAGTTACAGCAGAGCGTATGTTGTGTTACACTAAAACAGTTACAAGTGTGTATATTGTTTGGGAACTGTTCCTGCTTCAAGTTACAGTAGAGAATATGTTGTGTTACAGTAAAACAGTTACAAGTGTGTATATCGTTTAAAAACTGTTCCTGCTTCAAGTTACAGTAGAGAGTATTTTGTGTTACAAAACAACAGTTACAATTGTGTATATTGTGTAGGAACTGTTACTGCTTCAAGTTACGGTAGAGACTATGTTGTGTTACAGTAAAACAGTTACAAGTGTGTATATTGTGTAGGAACGGTTACTGCTTCAAGTTAGGGTAGAGAGTATGTTGTGTTACAGTAAAACAGTTACAAGTGTGTATATTGTGTAGGAACGGTTACTGCTTCAAGTTACGGTAGAGAGTATGTAGTGTTACAGTAAAACAGTTAGAGGTGTGTATAGTGTGTAGGAACGGGTACTGCTTAAAGTTACGGTAGAGAGTATGTTGTGTTACAGTAAAACAGTTAAAAGTGTGTAAATTTTGTAGGAACGGTTACTGCTTCAAATTACGGTAGAGAGTATGTTGTGTTACAGTAAAACAGTTACAAGAGTGTATATTGTATAGGAACGGTTACTGCTTCAAGTTACGGTAGAGAGTATGTTGTGTTACAGTAAAACAGTTACAAGTGTGTATAGTGTGTAGGAAAGGTTACTGCTTGAAGTTACGGTAGAGAGTATGATGTGTTACAGTAAAACAGTTACAAGTGTGTTTATCGTGTGGGCACTTTTCCTGCTTCAAGTTACAGTACAGAATATGTTGTGTTACAGAAAAACAGTTACAAGTGTGTATATTGTGTAGGAACGGTTACTGCTTCAAGTTACAGTAGAGAGTATGTTGTGTTACAGTAAAACAGTTACAAGTGTTTACATCGTGTGGGAACTGTTGCTGGTTCAATTTACAGTAGAGGGTATATTGTGTTACAGTAAAAGAGTTACAAGTGTGTATATTTTGTAGGAACGTTTACTGCTTCAAGTTACGGTAGAGACTATGTTGTGTTACGACACAACAGTTACAAGTGTTTGCATCGTGTGGGAAGTGTTGCTGCTTCAAGTTACGGTAGAGAGTGTGTTGTGTTACAAAACAACGGTTACAAGTGTGTATATTGTGTGGGAACTGTTGCTGCTTCAAGTTACAGTAGAGAATATGTTGTGTTACAGTAAAACAGTTACAAGTGTATATATTGTTTGGGGAACTGTTCCTGCTTCAAGTTACAGTAGAGAGTATGTTGTGTTACAAAACAATAGCTACAAGTGTGTATATCGTTTGGGTACTGTTGCTGCTTGAAGTTACAGTAGAGAGTATGTTGTGTTACAGTAAAACAATTACAAGTGTGTATACCGTTTGGGAACTGTTCCTGCTTCAAGTTACAGTAGAGAGTATGTTGTGTTACAAAACAACAGTTACAAGTATGTATATCGTTTGGGTACTTTTGCTGCATCATGTTACGGTAGAGAGTATGTTGTGTTACTGTAAAACAGTTACAAGTGTGTATATCGTTTGGGAACTGTTCCTGCTACAAGTTACAGTAGAGAGTATGTTGTGTTACAGTAAAACCGTTACAAGTGTATATATTATGTAGGAACGGTTACTGCTTCAAGTTACGGTAGAGAGTATGTTGTGTTACAGTAAAACAGTTACAAGTGTGTATATCGTTTGGGAACTGTTCCTGCTTCAAGTTACAGTAGAGAGTATGTTGTGTTACAGTAAAACAATTACAAGTGTGTATATCGTTTGGGAACTGTTCCTGCTTCAAGTTACAGTAGAGAATATGTTGTGTTACAAAACAACGGTTACATGTGTGTACATCGTGTGGGAACTTTTGCTGCTTCAAGTTTCAGTAGAGAATATGTTGTGTTACAGTAAAACAGTTGCAAGTGTGTATATCGTTTGGGAACTATTCCTGCTTCAAGTTACAGTAGAGAGTATTTTGTGTTACAGTAAAACGGTTCCACGTGTGTATATTGTGTAGGAACGGTTACTGCTTCAAGTTACGGTAGAGAGTATGTTGTGTACAGTAAAACAGTTACAAGTGTGTATAGTGTGTAGGAAAGGTTACTGCTTCACGTTACGGTAGAGAGTATGTTGTGTTACAGTAAAACAGTTACAAGTGTGTATATTGTGTAGGAACGGTTACTGCTTCAAGTTACGGTAGAGAGTATGTTGTGTTACAGTAAAACAGTTACAAGTGTGTATATTGTGTAGGAACGGTTACTGCTTCAAGTTACGGTAGAGAGTATGTTGCGTTACAAAACAACGGTTACAAGTGCGTACATCGTGTGGGAACTGTTGCTGCTTCAAGTTACAGTAGAGAATATGTTGTGTTACAGTAAAACTGTTACAAGTGTGTATATCGTGTGGGCACTGTTCCTGCTTCAAGTTACACTAGAGATTATGTTGTGTTACAGTAAAACAGTTACAAGTGTGTATATTGTGTAGGAACGGTTACTGCTTCAATTTACAGTAGAGAGTATGTTGTGTTACAGTAAAACAGTTACAAGTGTGTATATTGTGTAGGAACGGTTACTGCTTCAAGTTACGGTAGAGAGTATGTTGTGTTACTAAACAACGGTTACAAGTGCGTACATCGTGTGGGAACTGTTGCTGCTTCATGTTACGGTAGAGAATATGTTGTGTTACAGTAAAACAGTTACAAGTGTGTATATCGTGTAGGAACGGTTACTGCTTCAAGCTACGGTAGAGAGTATGTTGTGTTACTAAACAACGGTTACAAGTGTGTACATCGTGTGGCAACTGTTGCTGCTTCAAGTTACAGTAGAGACTATGTTGTATTACAAATGAACGGTTACAAGTGTGTATATCGTTTGGGAACTGTTGCTGCTTCAAGTTACAGTAGAGAATATGTTGTGTTACAGTAAAACAGTTACAAGTGTGTATATCGTTTGGGAACTGTTCCTGCTTCAAGTTACAGTAGAGAGTATGTTGTGTTACAATAAAACAGTTACAAGTGTGTATATCGTTTGGGAACTGTTGCTGCTTCAAGTTACAGTAGAGAATATGTTGTGTTACAGTAAAACAGTTACAAGTGTGTATATTGTGTAGGAACGGTTACTGCTTCAAGTTACAGTAGAGAGTATGTTGTGTTACAGTAAAACAATTACAAGTGTGTATATCGTTTGGGAACTGTTCCTGCTTCAAGTTACAGTAGAGAGTATGTTGTGTTACAGTAAAGTAGTTACAAGTGTGTATATCGTTTGGGAACTGTTCCTGCTTCATGTTACTGTAGAGGGTATTTTGTGTTACAAAACAACAGTTACAAGTGTGCATATCGTTTGGGTACTTTTGCTGCTTCAAGTTACAGTAGAGAGTATGTTGTGTTACAGTAAAACAGTTACAAGTGTGTATATCGTTTGGGAACTGTTCCTGCTTCAAGTTACAGTAGAGAGTATGTTGTGTTACAGTAAAACAGTTACCAGTGTGTATATTGTGTAGGAACGATTACTGCTTGAAGTTACGGTAGAGAGTATGTTGTTTTACAGTAAAACAGTTCCCAGTGTGTATATTGTGTAGGAACGGTTACTGCTTCAAGTTACGGTAGAGAGTATGTTGTGTTACAGTAAAAGAGTTACAAGTGTGTATAGTGTGTAGGAAAGGTTACTGCTTCAAGTTACGGTAGAGAGTATGTTGTGTTACAGTAAAACATTTACAAGTGTGTATATTGTGTAGGTACGGTTACTGCTTCAAGTTACGGTAGAGAGTATGTTGTGTTACAGTAAAACAGTTACAAGTGTGTATATTGTGTATGAACGGTTACTGCTTCAAGTTACGGTAGAGAGTATGTTGTGTTACAAAACAACGGTTACAAGTGCGTACATCGTGTGGGAACTGTTGCTGCTTCAAGTTACAGTAGAGAATATGTTGTGTTACAGTAAAACAGTTACAAGTGTGTATATCGTGTGGCCACTGTTCCTGCTTCAAGTTACAGTAGAGATTATGTTGTGTTACAGTAAAACAGTTACAAGTGTGTATATTGTGTAGGAACGGTTACTGCTTCAAGTTACAGTAGAGAATATGTTGTGTTACAGTAAAACAGTTACAAGTGTGTATATTGTGTAGGAACGGTTACTGCTTCAAGTTACAGTAGAGAATATGTTGTGTTACAGTAAAACAGTTACAAGTGTGTATATAGTGTAGGAACGGTTACTGCTTCAAGTTACAGTAGAGATTATGTTGTGTTACAGTAAAACAGTTACAAGTGTGTATATCGTGTGGGAACTGTTCCTGCTTCAAGTTACAGTAGAGAATATGTTGTGTTACAGTAAAACAGTTACAAGTGTGTATATTGTGTAGGAACGGTTACTGCTTCAAGTTACACTAGAGATTATGTTGTGTTACAGTAAAACAGTTACAAGTGTGTATATTGTGTAGGAACGGTTACTGCTTCAAGTTACGGTAGAGAGTATGTTGTGTTACAAAACAACGGTTACAAGTGTGTACATCGTGTGGGAACTGTTGCTGCTTCAAGTTACAATAGAGACTATGTTGTGTTACAAAACAACGGTTACAAGTGTGTACATCGTGTGGGAACTGTTGCTGCTTCAAGTTACAATAGAGACTATGTTGTGTTACAAAACAACGGTTACAAGTGTGTACATCGTGTGGGAACTGTTGCTGCTTCAAGTTACAGTAGAGAATATGTTGTGTTAGAGTAAAACAGTTACAAGTGTGTATATTGTGTAGGAACGGTTACTGCTTCAAGTTACCGTAGAGAGTACGTTGTGTTACAGTAAAACTGTTACAAATGTGTATATTGTGTAGGAACGGTTACTGCTTCAAGTTACGTTAGAGAGTACGTTGTGTTACAGTAAAACAGTTACAAATGTGTATATTGTGTAGGAACGGTTACTGCTTCAAGTTACGTTAGAGAGTACGTTGTGTTACAGTAAAACTGTTACAAATGTGTATATTGCGTAGGAACGGTTACTGCTTCAAGTTACCGTAGAGAGTACGTTGTGTTACAGTAAAACAGTTACAAGTGTGTATATTGTGTAGGAACGGTTACTGCTTCAAGTTACGTTAGAGAGTACGTTGAGTTACAAAACAACGGTTACAAGTGTTTACATCGTGTGGGAACTGTTGCTGCTTCAAGTTACAGTAAAACAGTTACAAGTGCGTATATCGTGTGGGCACTGTTGCTGCTTCAAGTTACGGTAGAGAGTATTTTGTGTTACAAAACAGCAGTTACAAGTGTGTACATCATGTAGGCACTGTTGCTGCTTCAAGTTACAGTAGAGAATATGTTGCGTTACAGTAAAACAGCTACAAGTGTGTATATCGTTTGGGAACTGTTCCTGCTTCAAGTTACAGTAGAGAGTATGTTGTGTTACAGTAAAACAGTTACCAGTGTGTATATCGTGTAGGAACGGTTACTGCTTCAAGTTACGTTAGAGAGTACGTTGTGTTACAAAACAACGGTTACAAGTGTGTGCATCGTATGGGAACTGTTGCTGCTTCAAGTTACAGTAGAGAATATGGTGTGTTACAGTAAAACAGTTACAAGTGTGTACATCGTGTGGGCAATGTTGCTGCTTCAAGATACAGTAGAGAGTATTTTGTGTTACAAAACAACAGTTACAAGTGTGTATATCGTTTGGGAACTGTTACTGCTTCAAGTTACAGTAGAGAATATGTTGTGTTACAATAAAACAGTTACAAGCGTGTATATCGTATTGTAGCTGTCCCCGTTTAAGGTATGGTAGAGAGTGTGTTGTGATACAACACAACAGTTACAAGTGTGTACATCGTGTGGGAGTTGTTGCTGCATCAAGTTGCGGTAGAGAGTATGTTGTGTTACAGTAAAACAGTTACAAGTGTGTATATCGTATAGGAACGGTTACTGCTTCAAGATACGGTAGAGAGTGTGTTGTGATACAACACAACAGTTACAAGTGTGTACATCGTGTGGGAGCTGTTGCTGCATCAAGTTGCGGTAGAGAGTGTGTTGTGTTACAGTAAAACAGTTACAAGTGTGTATATCGTGTAGGAACGGTTACTGCTTTAAGTTACGGTAGAGAGTATGTTGTGCTACAATACAACAGTTACAAGTGTGTACATCGTGTGGGAGCTGTTGCTGCATCAAGTTGCGGTAGAGAGTCTGTTATGTTACAGTAAAACATTTACAAGTGTGTATATTGTGTAGGAACGGTTACTGCTTCAAGTTACGGTAGTGAGTATGTTGTGTCACAGTAAAACAGTTACAGGCGTGTATATTGTGTAGGAACGGTTACTGTGTCAGGTTACGGTAGAGAGTATGTGGTGTTACAGTAAAACTGTTACAAGTGTGTATATTGTGTAGGATCGGTTACTGCTTCAAGTTACGGTAGAGAGTATTATGTGTTACAGTAAAACAGTTACAAGTGTATATATTGTGTAGGAACGGTTACTGCTTCAAGTTACGGTAGAGATTATGTTGTGTTACAGTAACACTGTTACAAGTGTGTATATTGTGTAGGAACACTTACTGTTTCAAGTTACGGTAGAGAGTATGTTGTGTTAGGACACAACAGTTACAAGTGTATACATCGTGTGGGAACTGTTGCTGCTTCAAGTTACAGGAAAACAGTTACAAGTGTGTATATCGTGTGGGCACTGTTACTGCTTCAAGTTACGGTAGAGAGTAATTTGTGTTACAAAACAGCAGTTACAAGTGCGTATATCGTGTGGGCACTGTTACTGCTTCAAGTTACGGTAGAGAGTAATTTGTGTTACAAAACAGCAGTTACAAGTGTGTATATCGTGTGGGCACTGTTACTGCTTCAAGTTACGGTAGAGAGTATGTTGTGTTAGGACACAACAGTTACAAGTGTTTAAATCGTGTGGGAACTGTTACTGCTTCAAGTTACGGTAGAGAGTAATTTGTGTTACAAAACAGCAGTTACAAGTGTGTATATCGTGTGGGCACTGTTACTGCTTCAAGTTACGGTAGAGAGTATGTTGTGTTACAGTAAAACAGTTACAAGTGTGTATATCGTGTGGGCACTGTTACTGCTTCAAGTTACGGTAGAGAGTGTGTTGTGTTACAGTAAAACAGTTACAAGTGTGTATATCGTGTGGGCACTGTTACTGCTTCAAGTTACGGTAGAGAGTGTGTTGTGTTACAGTAAAACAGTTACAAGTGTGTATATCGTGTGGGCACTGTTACTGCTTCAAGTTACGGTAGAGAGTAATTTGTGTTACAAAACAGCAGTTACAAGTGCGTATATCGTGTGGGCACTGTTACTGCTTCAAGTTACGGTAGAGAGTATGTTGTGTTAGGACACAACAGTTACAAGTGTTTAAATCGTGTGGGAACTGTTGCTGCTTCAAGTTACAGTAAAACAGTTACAAGTGCGTATATCGTGTAGGCACTGTTGCTGCTTCAAGTTACAGTAGAGAATATGTTGTGTTACAGTAAAACAGTTACAAGTGTGTATATCGTTTGGGAACTGTTCCTGCTTCAAGTTACAGTAGGGAGTATTTTGTGTTACAAAACAACAGTTACAAGTGTGTATATCGTTTGGGTACTTTTGCTGCTTCAAGTTACAGTAGAGAGAATGTTGTGTTACAGTAAAACAGTTACAAGTGTGTATATCGTTTGGGTACTGTTGCTGCTTCATGTTACGGTAGAGAGTGTGTTGTGTTACAGTAAAACAGTTACAAGTGTGTATATCGTTTGGGTACTGTTCCTGCTACAATTTACAGTAGAGAGTATGTTGTGTTACAGCAAAACAATTACAAGTGTATATATTGTGTAGGAACGGTTATTGTGTCAAGTTACGGTAGAGAGTATGTTGTGTTACAGTAAAACAGTTACAAGTGTGTATGTCGTTTGGGTACTGTTCCTGCTACATGTTACAGTAGAGGGTATGTTGTGTTACAGCAAAACAGTTACAAGTGTATATATTGTGTAGGAACGGTTATTGTGTCAATTTACGGTAGAGAGTATGTTGTGTTACAGTAAAACAGTTACAAGTGTATATATTGGGTAGGAACGGTTATTGTGTCAAGTTACGGTAGAGAGTATGTTGTGTTACAGCAAAACAGTTACAAGTGTATATATTGTGTAGGAACGGTTATTGTGTCAAGTTACGGTAGAGAGTATGTTGTGTTACAGCAAAACAGTTACAAGTGTATATATTGTGTAGGAACGGTTATTGTGTCAAGTTACGGTAGAGAGTATGTTGTGTTACAGCAAAACAGTTACAAGTGTATATATTGTGTAGGAACGGTTATTGTGTCAAGTTACGGTAGAGAGTATGTTGTGTTAGGACACAACAGTTACAAGTGTGTACATCGTGAGGGAACTGTTGCTGCTTCAAGTTACAGTAAAACGGTTACAAGTGTGTATATCCTGTGGGCACTGTTGCTGCTTCAAGTTACAGTAGAGAATATGTTGTGTTACAGTAAAACTGTTACAAGTGTGTATATCGTTTGGGAACTGTTCCTGCTTAAAGTTACAGTAGAGAGTATTTTGTGTTACAAAACAACAGTTACAAGTGTGTATATAGATTGGGTACTGTTGCTGCTTGAAGTTACAGTAGAGAGTATGTTGTGTTACAGTAAAACTGTTACAAGTGTGTATATCGTTTGGGAACTGTTCCTGCTTAAAGTTACAGTAGAGAGTATTTTGTGTTACAAAACAACAGTTACAAGTGTGTTTATAGATTGGGTACTGTTGCTGCTTGAAGTTACAGTAGAGAGTATGTTGTGTTACAGTAAAACTGTTACAAGTGTGTATATCGTTTGGGAACTGTTCCCGCTTCAAGCTACAGTAGAGAGTATGTTGCGTTACTGTAAAACAGCTCCCAGTGTGTATATTGTGTAGGAACGGTTACTGCTTGAAGTTACGGTAGAGAGTATGTTGTGTTACAGTAAAACAGTTACAAGTGTGTATAGTGTGTAGGAAACGTTACTGCTTCAAATTACGGTAGAGAGTATGTTGTGTTACAGTAAAACAGTTACAAGTGTGTATATTGTGTAGGAACGGTTACTGCTTCAAGTTACGGTAGAGAGTATGTTGTGTTACAGTAAAACTGTTACAAGTGTGTATATCGTTTGGGAACTGTTCCTGCTTAAAGTTACAGTAGAGAGTATTTTGTGTTACAAAACAACAGTTACAAGTGTGTATATAGATTGGGTACTGTTGCTGCTTCAAGTTACAGTAGAGAGTATGTTGTGTTACAGTAAAACTGTTACAAGTGTGTATATCGTTTGGGAACTGTTCTTGCTTCAAGCTACAGTAGAGAGTATGTTGCGTTACTGTAAAACAGTTCCCAGTGTGTATATTGTGTAGGAACGGTTACTGCTTCAAGTTACGGTAGAGAGTATGTTGTGTTACAGTAAAACAGTTACAAGTGTGTATATTGTGTAGGAACGGTTACTGCTTCAAGTTACAGTAGAGAGTATGTTGTGTTACAGTAAAACAGTTACAAGTGTGTATATTGTGTAGGAACGGTTACTGCTTCAAGTTACGGTAGAGAGTATGTTGTGTTACAAAACAACGGTTACAAGTGTGTACATCGTGTGGGAACTTTTGCTGCTTCAAGTTACAGTAGAGAATATGTTGTGTTACAGTAAAACAGTTACAAGTGTGTATATTGTGTAGGAACGGTTACTGCTTCAAGTTACGGTAGAGACTATGTTGTGTTACAGTAAAACAGTTACAAGTGTGTATATTGTGTAGGAACGGTTACTGCTTCAAGTTACGGAAGAGAGTATGTTGTGTTACAGTAAAACAGTTACAAGTGTGTATATTGTGTAGGAACGGTTACTGCTTCAAGTTACGGTAGAGAGTATGTTGTGTTAGAGTAAAACAGTTACAAGTGTGTATAGTGTGTAGGAACGGTTACTGCTTAAAGTTACGGTAGAGAGTATGTTGTATTAGAGTAAATCAGTTAAAAGTGTGTATATTGTGTAGGAACGGTTACTGCTTCAAGTTACGGTAGAGAGTATGTTGTGTTACAGTAAAACAGTTACAAGTGTGTATATTGTGTAGGAACGGTTACTGCTTCAAGTTACGGTAGAGAGTATGTTGTGTTACAGTAAAACAGTTACAAGTGTGTATAGTGTGTAGGAAAGGTTACTGCTTCAAGCTACGGTAGAGAGTATGTTGTGTTACAGTAAAACAGTTACAAGTGTGTATATTTTGTGGGCACTGTTCCTGCTTCAAGTTACAGTAGAGAATATGTTGTGTTACAGTAAAACAGTTACAAGTATGTATATTGTGTAGGAACGGTTACTGCTTCAAATTACAGTAGAGAGTATGTTGTGTTACAGTAAAACAGTTACAAGTGTGTATATTGTGTAGGAACGGTTACTGCTTCAAGTTGCAGTAGAGAGTACGTTGTGTTACAGTAAAACAGTTACAAGTGTGTATATTGTGTAGGAACGGTTACTGCTTGAAGTTACGGTAGAGAGTATGTTGTGTTACAAAACAACGGTTACAAGAGTGTGCATCGTATGGGAACTGTTGCTGCTTCAAGTTACAGTAGAGAATATGTTGTGTTACAGTAAAACAGTTACAAGTGTGTATATCGTGTGGGCAATGTTGCTGCTTCAAGTTACAGTAGAGAGTATTTTGTGTTTCAAAACAACAGATACAGGTGTGTATATCGTTTGGGAACTGTTGTTGCTTTAAGTTACAGTAGAGAATATGTTGTGTTACAATAAAACAGTTACAAGCGTGTATGTCGTCATGTAGCTGTCCCTGCTTCAAGGTACGGTAGAGAGTGTGTTGTGATACATCACAACAGTTACAAGTGTGTACATCGTGTGGGAGTTGTTGGTGCATCAAGTTGCGTTAGAGTGTGTGTTGTGTTACAGTAAAACTGTTACAAGTGTGTATATCGTGTAGGAACGGTTACTGCTTCAAGTTACGGTAGAGAGTATGTTGTGTTACAGTAAAACAGTTACAAGTGTGTATATCGTGTAGGAACGGTTACTGCTTCAAGTTACGGTAGAGAGTATGTTGTGTTACAATACAACAGTTACAAGTGTGTACATCGTGTGGGCGCTGTTGCTGCATCAAGTTGCGGTAGAGAGTATGTTGTGTTACAGTAGAACAGTTACAAGTGTGTATATTGTGTAGGAACGGTTACTGCTTCAAGTTACGGTAGTGGGTATGTTGTGTTACAGTAAAACAGTTACAAGTGTGTATATTGTGTAGGAACGGTTACTGTTTCAAGTTACGGTAGAGAGTATGTTGTGTTACAGTAAAACAGTTACAAGTGTGTATATCGTGTAGGAACGGTTACTGCTTCAAGCTACGGTAGAGGGTATGTTGTGTTACTAAACAACGGTTACAAGTGTGTACATCGTGTGGCAACTGTTGCTGCTTCAAGTTACGGTAGAGAATATGTTGTGTTACAGTAAAACAGTTACAAGTGTGTATATCGTGTAGGAACGGTTACTGCTTCAAGCTACGGTAGAGAGTATGTTGTGTTACTAAACAACGGTTACAAGTGTGTACATCGTGTGGCAACTGTTGCTGCTTCAAGTTACAGTAGAGACTATGTTGTATTACAAATGAACGGTTACAAGTGTGAATATCGTTTGGGAACTGTTGCTGCTTCAAGTTACAGTAGAGAATATGTTGTGTTACAGTAAAACAATTACAAGTGTGTATATCGTTTGGGAACTGTTCCTGCTTCAAGTTACAGTAGAGAGTATGTTGTGTTACAGAACAACGGTTACAAGTGTGTACATCGTTTGGGAACTGTTCCTGCTTCAAGTTACAGTAGAGAGTATGTTGTGTTACAAAACAACGGTTACAAGTGTGTATATCGTTTGGGAACTGTTCCTGCTTCAAGCTACAGTAGAGAGTATGTTGTGTTACAAAACAACGGTTACAAGTGTGTATATCGTTTGGGAACTGTTCCTGCTTCAAGTTACAGTAGAGAGTATGTTATGTTACAGTAAAACAGTTACAAGTGTGTATATCGTGTGGGCACTGTTCCTGTTTCAAGTTACAGTAGAGAATATGTTGTGTTACAAAAAAACAGTTACAAGTGTGTATATTGTGTAGGAACGGTTACTGCTTCAAGTTACAGTAGAGAGTATGTTGTATTACAGTAAAACAATTACAAGTGTGTATATCGTTTGGGAACTGTTCCTGCTTCAAGTTACAGTAGAGAGTATGTTGTGTTACAGTAAAGTAGTTACAAGTGTGTATATCGTTTGGGAACTGTTCCTGCTTCATGTTACTGTAGAGGGTATTTTGTGTTACAAAACAACAGTTACAAGTGTGCATATCGTTTGGGTACTTTTGCTGCTTCAAGTTACAGTAGAGAGTATGTTGTGTTACAGTAAAACAGTTACAAGTGTGTATATCGTTTGGGAACTGTTCCTGCTTCAAGTTACAGTAGAGAGTATGTTGTGTTACAGTAAAACAGTTACCAGTGTGTATATTGTGTAGGAACGATTACTGCTTGAAGTTACGGTAGAGAGTATGTTGTGTTACAGTAAAACAGTTCCCAGTGTGTATATTGTGTAGGAACGGTTACTGCTTCAAGTTACGGTAGAGAGTATGTTGTGTTACAGTAAAAGAGTTACAAGTGTGTATAGTGTGTAGGAAAGGTTACTGCTTCAAGTTACGGTAGAGAATATGTTGTGTTACAGTAAAACAGTTATAAGTGTGTATATTGTGTAGGAACGGTTACTGCTTCAAGTTACGGTAGAGAGTATGTTGTGTTACAGTAAAACAGTTACAAGTGTGTATATTGTGTATGAACGGTTACTGCTTCAAGTTACGGTAGAGAGTATGTTGTGTTACAAAACAACGGTTACAAGTGCGTACATCGTGTGGGAACTGTTGCTGCTTCAAGTTACAGTAGAGAATATGTTGTGTTACAGTAAAACAGTTACAAGTGTGTATATCGTGTGGGCACTGTTCCTGCTTCAAGTTACAGTAGAGATTATGTTGTGTTACAGTAAAACAGTTACAAGTGTGTATATTCTGTAGGAACGGTTACTGCTTCAAGTTACAGTAGAGAGTATGTTGTGTTACTAAACAACGGTTACCAGTGTGTACATCGTGTGGGAACTGTTGCTGCTTCAAGTTACAGTAGAGTGTATGTTGTGTTACAAAACAACGGTTACAAGTGTGTACATCGTGTGGGAACTGTTGCTGCTTCAAGTTACAGTAGAGTGTATGTTGTGTTACAAAACAACGGTTACCAGTGTGTACATCGTGTGGGAACTGTTGCTGCTTCAAGTTACAGTAGAGTGTATGTTGTGTTACAGTAAAACAGTTACAAGTGTGTACATCGTGTGGGAACTGTTGCTGCTTCAAGTTACAGTAGAGTGTATGTTGTGTTACAGTAAAACAGTTACAAGTGTGTACATCGTGTGGGAACTGTTGCTGCTTCAAGTTACAGTAGAGTGTATGTTGTGTTACAAAACAACGGTTACCAGTGTGTACATCGTGTGGGAACTGTTGCTGCTTCAAGTTACAGTAGAGTGTATGTTGTGTTACAAAACAACGGTTACAAGTGTGTACATCGTGTGGGAACTGTTGCTGCTTCAAGTTACAGTAGAGACTATGTTGTGTTACAAAACAACGGTTACAAGTGTGTACATCGTGTGGGAACTGTTGCTGCTTCAAGTTACAGTAGAGAATATGTTGTGTTAGAGTAAAACAGTTACAAGTGTGTATATTGTGTAGGAACGGTTACTGCTTCAAGTTACCGTAGAGAGTACGTTGTGTTACAGTAAAACTGTTACAAATGTGTATATTGTGTAGGAACGGTTACTGCTTCAAGTTACGTTAGAGAGTACGTTGTGTTACAGTAAAACAGTTACAAATGTGTATATTGTGTAGGAACGGTTACTGCTTCAAGTTACGTTAGAGAGTACGTTGTGTTACAGTAAAACTGTTACAAATGTGTATATTGCGTAGGAACGGTTACTGCTTCAAGTTACCGTAGAGAGTACGTTGTGTTACAGTAAAACTGTTACAAATGTGTATATTGCGTAGGAACGGTTACTGCTTCAAGTTACGTTAGAGAGTACGTTGTGTTACAAAACAACGGTTACAAGTGTGTGCCTCGTATGGGAACTGTTGCTGCTTCAAGTTACAGTAAAACAGTTACAAGTGCGATTATCGTGTGGGCACTGTTACTGCTTCAAGTTACGTTAGAGAGTAAGTTGTGTTACAAAACAACGGTTACAAGTGTGTGCATCGTATGGGAACTGTTGCTGCTTCAAGTTACAGTAGAGAATATGGTGTGTTACAGTAAAACAGTTACAAGTGTGTATATCGTGTGGGCAATGTTGCTGCTTCAAGATACAGTAGAGAGTATTTTGTGTTACAAAACAACAGTTAAAAGTGTGTATATCGTTTGGGAACTGTTGCTGCTTCAAGTTACAGTAGAGAATATGTTGTGTTACAATAAAACAGTTACAAGCTTGTATATCGTATTGTAGCTGTCCCCGTTTAAGGTATGGTAGAGAGTGTGTTGTGATACAACACAACAGTTACAAGTGTGTACATCGTGTGGGAGTTGTTGCTGCATCAAGTTGCGGTAGAGAGTATGTTGTGTTACAGTAAAACAGTTACAAGTGTGTATATCGTATAGGAACGGTTACTGCTTCAAGATACGGTAGAGAGTGTGTTGTGATACAACACAACAGTTACAAGTGTGTACATCGTGTGGGAGCTGTTGCTGCATCAAGTTGCGGTAGAGAGTGTGTTGTGTTACAGTAAAACAGTTACAAGTGTGTATATCGTGTAGGAACGGTTACTGCTTTAAGTTACGGTAGAGAGTATGTTGTGCTACAATACAACAGTTACAAGTGTGTACATCGTGTGGGAGCTGTTGCTGCATCAAGTTGCGGTAGAGAGTCTGTTATGTTACAGTAAAACATTTACAAGTGTGTATATTGTGTAGGAACGGTTACTGCTTCAAGTTACGGTAGTGAGTATGTTGTGTCACAGTAAAACAGTTACCGGCGTGTATATTGTGTAGGAACGGTTACTGTGTCAGGTTACGGTAGAGAGTATGTGGTGTTACAGTAAAACTGTTACAAGTGTGTATATTGTGTAGGATCGGTTACTGCTTCAAGTTACGGTAGAGAGTATTATGTGTTACAGTAAAACAGTTACAAGTGTATATATTGTGTAGGAACGGTTACTGCTTCAAGTTACGGTAGAGATTATGTTGTGTTACAGTAAAACAGTTACAAGTGTGTATATTGTGTAGGAACGGTTACTGCTTCAAGTTACGGTAGAGAGTATGTTGTGTTAGGACACAACAGTTACAAGTGTTTAAATCGTGTGGGAACTGTTGCTGCTTCAAGTTACAGGAAAACAGTTACAAGTGTGTATATCGTGTGGGCACTGTTACTGCTTCAAGTTACGGTAGAGAGTAATTTGTGTTACAAAACAGCAGTTACAAGTGCGTATATCGTGTGGGCACTGTTACTGCTTCAAGTTACGGTAGAGAGTAATTTGTGTTACAAAACAGCACTTACAAGTGTGTATATCGTGTGGGCACTGTTACTGCTTCAAGTTACGGTATAGAGTATGTTGTGTTAGGACACAACAGTTACAAGTGTTTAAATCGTGTGGGAACTGTTGCTGCTTCAAGTTACAGGAAAACAGTTACAAGTGTGTATATCGTGTGGGCACTGTTACTGCTTCAAGTTACGGTAGAGAGTAATTTGTGTTACAAAACAGCAGTTACAAGTGCGTATATCGTGTGGGCACTGTTACTGCTTCAAGTTACGGTAGAGAGTAATTTGTGTTACAAAACAGCAGTTACAAGTGTGTATATCGTGTGGGCACTGTTACTGCTTCAAGTTACGGTAGAGAGTATGTTGTGTTAGGACACAACAGTTACAAGTGTTTAAATCGTGTGGGAACTGTTACTGCTTCAAGTTACGGTAGAGAGTATGTTGTGTTAGGACACAACAGTTACAAGTGTTTAAATCGTGTGGGAACTGTTACTGCTTCAAGTTACGGTAGAGAGTAATTTGTGTTACAAAACAGCAGTTACAAGTGTGTATATCGTGTGGGCACTGTTACTGCTTCAAGTTACGGTAGAGAGTATGTTGTGTTACAGTAAAACAGTTACAAGTGTGTATATCGTGTGGGCACTGTTACTGCTTCAAGTTACGGTAGAGAGTGTGTTGTGTTACAGTAAAACAGTTACAAGTGTGTATATCGTGTGGGCACTGTTACTGCTTCAAGTTACGGTAGAGAGTATGTTGTGTTACAGTAAAACAGTTACAAGTGTGTATATCGTGTGGGCACTGTTACTGCTTCAAGTTACGGTAGAGAGTGTGTTGTGTTACAGTAAAACAGTTACAAGTGTGTATATCGTCTGGGCACTGTTACTGCTTCAAGTTACGGTAGAGAGTGTGTTGTGTTACAGTAAAACAGTTACAAGTGTGTATATCGTGTGGGCACTGTTACTGCTTCAAGTTACGGTAGAGAGTGTGTTGTGTTACAGTAAAACAGTTACAAGTGTGTATATCGTGTGGGCACTGTTACTGCTTCAAGTTACGGTAGAGAGTGTGTTGTGTTACAGTAAAACAGTTACAAGTGTGTATATCGTGTGGGCACTGTTACTGCTTCAAGCTACGGTAGAGAGTAATTTGTGTTACAAAACAGCAGTTACAAGTGTGTATATCGTGTGGGCACTGTTACTGCTTCAATTTACGGTAGAGAGTAATTTGTGTTACAAAACAGCAGTTACAAGTGTGTATATCGTGTGGGCACTGTTACTGCTTCAAGTTACGGTAGAGAGTATGTTGTGTTACAGTAAAACAGTTACAAGTGTGTATATCGTGTGGGCACTGTTACTGCTTCAAGTTACGGTAGAGAGTGTGTTGTGTTACAGTAAAACAGTTACAAGTGTGTATATCGTGTGGGCACTGTTACTGCTTCAAGTTACGGTAGAGAGTGTGTTGTGTTACAGTAAAACAGTTACAAGTGTGTATATCGTGTGGGCACTGTTACTGCTTCAAGTTACGGTAGAGAGTGTGTTGTGTTACAGTAAAACAGTTACAAGTGTGTATATCGTGTGGGCACTGTTACTGCTTCAAGTTACGGTAGAGAGTGTGTTGTGTTACAGTAAAACAGTTACAAGTGTGTATATCGTGTGGGCACTGTTACTGCTTCAAGTTACGGTAGAGAGTGTGTTGTGTTACAGTAAAACAGTTACAAGTGTGTATATCGTGTGGGCACTGTTACTGCTTCAAGTTACGGTAGAGAGTGTGTTGTGTTACAGTAAAACAGTTACAAGTGTGTATATCGTGTGGGCACTGTTACTGCTTCAAGTTACGGTAGAGAGTGTGTTGTGTTACAGTAAAACAGTTACAAGTGTGTATATCGTGTGGGCACTGTTACTGCTTCAAGTTACGGTAGAGAGTAATTTGTGTTACAAAACAGCAGTTACAAGTGTGTATATCGTGTGGGCACTGTTACTGCTTCAAGTTACGGTAGAGAGTAATTTGTGTTACAAAACAGCAGTTACAAGTGTGTATATCGTGTGGGCACTGTTACTGCTTCAAGTTACGGTAGAGAGTATGTTGTGTTACAGTAAAACAGTTACAAGTGTGTATATCGTGTGGGCACTGTTACTGCTTCAAGTTACGGTAGAGAGTGTGTTGTGTTACAGTAAAACAGTTACAAGTGTGTATATCGTGTGGGCACTGTTACTGCTTCAAGTTACGGTAGAGAGTATGTTGTGTTACAGTAAAACAGTTACAAGTGTGTATATCGTGTGGGCACTGTTACTGCTTCAAGTTACGGTAGAGAGTGTGTTGTGTTACAGTAAAACAGTTACAAGTGTGTATATCGTGTGGGCACTGTTACTGCTTCAAGTTACGGTAGAGAGTGTGTTGTGTTACAGTAAAACAGTTACAAGTGTGTATATCGTGTGGGCACTGTTACTGCTTCAAGTTACGGTAGAGAGTGTGTTGTGTTACAGTAAAACAGTTACAAGTGTGTATATCGTGTGGGCACTGTTACTGCTTCAAGTTACGGTAGAGAGTGTGTTGTGTTACAGTAAAACAGTTACAAGTGTGTATATCGTGTGGGCACTGTTACTGCTTCAAGTTACGGTAGAGAGTAATTTGTGTTACAAAACAGCAGTTACAAGTGCGTATATCGTGTGGGCACTGTTACTGCTTCAAGTTACGGTAGAGAGTATGTTGTGTTAGGACACAACAGTTACAAGTGTTTAAATCGTGTGGGAACTGTTGCTGCTTCAAGTTACAGTAAAACAGTTACAAATGCGTATATCGTGTAGGCACTGTTGCTGCTTCAAGTTACAGTAGAGAATATGTTGTGTTACAGTAAAACAGTTACAAGTGTGTATATCGTTTGGGAACTGTTCCTGCTTCAAGTTACAGTAGGGAGTATTTTGTGTTACAAAACAACAGTTACAAGTGTGTATATCGTTTGGGTACTTTTGCTGCTTCAAGTTACAGTAGAGAGAATGTTGTATTACAGTTAAACAGTTACAAGTGTGTATATCGTTTGGGAACTGTTCCTGCTTCAAGTTACAGTAGGGAGTATTTTGTGTTACAAAACAACAGTTACAAGTGTGTATATCGTTTGGGTACTGTTGCTGCTTCATGTTACGGTAGAGAGTATGTTGTGTTACAGTAAAACAGTTACAAGTGTGTATATCGTTTGGGTACTGTTCCTGCTACAAGTTACAGTAGAGAGTATGTTGTGTTACAGCAAAACAGTTACAAGTGTATATATTGTGTAGGAACGGTTATTGTGTCAAGTTACGGTAGAGAGTATGTTGTGTTACAGCAAAACAGTTACAAGTGTATATATTGTGTAGGAACGGTTATTGTGTCAAGTTACGGTAGAGAGTATGTTGTGTTACAGCAAAACAGTTACAAGTGTATATATTGTGTAGGAACGGTTATTGTGTCAAGTTACGGTAGAGAGTATGTTGTGTTACAGCAAAACAGTTACAAGTGTATATATTGTGTAGGAACGGTTATTGTGTCAAGTTACAGTAGAGATTATGTTGTGTTACAGCAAAACAGTTACAAGTGTATATATTGTGTAGGAACGGTTAGTGTGTCAAGTTACGGTAGAGAGTATGTTGTGTTACAGCAAAACAGTTACAAGTGTATATATTGTGTAGGAACGGTTATTGTGTCAAGTTACGGTAGAGAGTATGTTGTGTTACAGCAAAACAGTTACAAGTGTATATATTGTGTAGGAACGGTTATTGTGTCAAGTTACAGTAGAGATTATGTTGTGTTACAGTAAAACTGTTACAAGTGTGTATATTGTGTAGGAACGGTTACTGCTTCAAGTTACGTTAGAGAGTACGTTGTGTTACAAAACAACGGTTACAAGTGTGTGCATCGTATGGGAACTGTTGATGCATCAAGTTACAGTAGAGAATATGTTGTGTTACAGTAAAACAGTTACAAGTGTGTATATCGTGTGGGCAATGTTGCTGCTTCAAGTTACAGTAGAGAGTATTTTGTGTTACAAAACAACAGTTACAAGTGTGTATATCGTTTGGGAACTGTTGCTGCTTCAAGTTACAGTAGTGAATATGTTGTGTTACAATAAAACAGTTACAAGCGTGTATATCGTATTGTAGCTGACCCCGTTTAAGGTATGGTAGAGAGTGTGTTGTGATACAACACCACAGTTACAAGTGTGTACATCGTGTGGGAGTTGTTCCTGCATCAAGTTGCGGTAGAGAGTGTGTTGTGTTACAGTAAAACAGTTACAAGTGTGTATATCGTGTAGGAACGGTTACTGCTTCAAGTTACGGTAGAGAGTATGTTGTGTTACAATACAACAGATACAAGTGTGTACATCGTGTGGGAGCTGTTGCTGCATCAAGTTGCGGTAGAGAGTGTGTTGTGTTACAGTAAAACAGTTACAAGTGTGTATATCGTGTAGGAACTTTTACTGCTTCAAGTTACGGTAGAGAGTATGTTGTGTTACAATACAACAGTTACAAGTGTGTACATCTTGTGGGAGCTGTTGCTATATCAAGTTGCGGTAGAGAGTCTTTGTGTTACCGTAAAACATTTACAAGTGTGTATTTTGTGTAGGAACTGTTAGTGCTTCAAGTTACGGTAGAGAGTATGTTGTGTTACAGTAACACAGTTACAAGTGTGTATATGGTGTAGGAACGGTTACTGCTTCAAGTTACGGTAGTGAGTATGTTGTGTTACAGTAAAACAGTTACTAGTGTGTATATTGTGTAGGAACGGTTACTGTGTCAAGTTACGGTAGAGAGTATGTTGTGTTACAGTAAAACTGTTACAAGTGTGTATATGGTGTAGGATCGGTTACTGCTTCAAGTTGCGGTAGAGAGTATGTTGTGTTACAGTAAAACAGTTACAAGTGTATACATTGTGTAGGAACGGTTACTGCTTAAGGTTACGGTAGAGATTATGTTGTGTTACAGTAACACTGTTACAAGTGTGTATATTGTGTAGGAAGGGTTACTGCTTCAAGTTACGGTAGAGAGTATGTTGTGTTAGGACACAACAGTTACAAGTGTTTACATCGTGTGGGAACTGTTGCTGCTTCAAGTTACAGTAAAACAGTTACAAGTGTGTATATCGTTTGGGTACTGTTGCCGCTTCATGTTACGGTAGAGAGTATGTTGTGTTACAGTAAAACAGTTACAAGTGTACATATTGTGTAGGAACGGTTATTGCTTCAAGTTACAGTAGAGAGTATGTTGTGTTACAGTAAAACGGTTACAAGTGCGTATATTGTGTAGGAACGGTTACTGCTTCAAGTTACGGTAGAGAGTATGTTGTGTTATAAAGTAACTGTTACAAGTGTGTACATCGTGTGGGAACTGTTGCTGCTTCAAGTTACGGTAGAGAGTATGTTGTGTTACAAAACAACGGTTATAAGTGTGTATATCGTTTGGGTACTGTTGCTGCTTCAAGTTACAGTAGAGAGTATGTTGTGTTACAGCAAAACAGTTACAAGTGGGTATATCGTTTGGGAACTGTTCCTGCTTCAAGTTACAGTAGAGAGTATTTTGTGTTACAAAACAACAGTTACAAGTGTGTATATCGTTTGGGAACTGTTGCTGCTTCAAGTTACAGTAGAGAGTATTTTGTGTTACAAAACAACAGTTACAAGTGGGTATATCGTTTGGGTACTGTTGCTGCTTCAAGTTACAGTAGAGAGTATTTTGTGTTACAAAACAACAGTTACAAGTGGGTATATCGTTTGGGAACTGTTCCTGCTTCAAGTTACAGTAGAGAGTATTTTGTGTTACAAAACAACAGTTACAAGTGTGTACATCGTGTGGGAGTTGTTGGTGCATCAAGTTGCGTTAGAGTGTGTGTTGTGTTACAGTAAAACAGTTACAAGTGTGTATATCGTGTAGGAACGGTTAGTGCTTCAAGTTACGGTAGAGAGTATGTTGTGTTACAGTAAAACAGTTACAAGTGTGTATATCGTGTAGGAACGGTTACTGCTTCAAGTTACGGTAGAGAGTATGTTGTGTTACAATACAACAGTTACAAGTGTGTACATCGTGTGGGAGCTGTTGCTGCATCAAGTTGCGGTAGAGAGTCTGTTGTGTTACAGTAAAACATTTACAAGTGTGTATATTGTGTAGGAACTGTTACTGCTTCAAGTTACGGTAGAGAGGATGTTGTGTTACAGTAGAACAGTTACAAGTGTGTATATTGTGTAGGAACGGTTACTGCTTCAAGTTACGGTAGTGAGTATGTTGTGTTACAGTAAAACAGTTACAAGTGTGTATATTGTGTAGGAACGGTTACTGTTTCAAGTTACGGTAGAGAGTATGTTGTGTTACAGTAAAACTGTTACAAGTGTGTATATTGTGTAGGATCGGTTACTGCTTCAAGTCACGGTAGAGACTATGTTGTGTTTCAGTAAAACAGTTACAAGTGTATATATTGTGTAGGAACGGTTACTGCTTCAAGTTACGGTAGAGATTATGTTGTGTTACAGTAACACTGTTACAAGTGTGTATATTGTGTAGGAACGGTTACTGCTTCAAGTTACGGTAGAGAGTATGTTGTGTTAGGAAACAACAGTTACAAGTGTTTACATTGTATGGGAACTCTTGCTGCTTCAATTTACAGTAAAACAGTTACAAGTGTGTATATCGTGTGGGCACTGTTGCTGCTTCAAGTTACGGTAGAGAGTATTTTGTGTTACAAAACAGCAGTTACAAGTGTGTACATCGTGTGGGCAATGTTGCTGCTTCAAGTTACAGTAGAGAGTATTTTGTGTTACAAAACAACAGTTACAAGTGTGTATATCGTGTAGGAACGGTTACTGCTTCAAGTTACGGTAGAGAGTATTTTGTTTTACAATACAACAGTTACAAGTGTGTACATCCTGTAGGAGCTGTTGATGCATCAAGTTGCGGTAGAGAGTGTGTTGTGTTACAGTAAAACAGTTACAAGTGTGTATATCGTGTGGGCAATGTTGCTGCTTCAAGTTACAGTAGAGAGTATTTTGTGTTACAAAACAACAGTTACAAGTGTGTATATCGTTTGGGAACTGTTGCTGCTTCAAGTTACAGTAGAGAATATGTTGTGTTACAATAAAACAGTTACAAGCGTGTATATCGTATTGTAGCTGTCCCCGTTTAAGGTATGGTAGAGAGTGTGTTGTGATACAACACAACAGTTACAAGTGTGTACATCGTGTGGGAGTTGTTGCTGCATCAAGTTGCGGTAGAGAGTGTGTTGTGTTACAGTGAAACAGTTACAAGTGTGTATATCTTGTAGGAGCGGTTACTCCTTCAAGTTACGGTAGAGAGTATGTTGTGTTACAATACAACAGTTACAAGTGTGTACATCATGTGGGAACTGTTGCTGCATCAAGTTGCGGTAGAGAGTGTGTTGTGTTACAGTAAAACAGTTACAAGTGTGTATATCGTGTAGGAACTTTTACTGCTTCAAGTTACGGTAGAGAGTATGTTGTGTTACAATACAACAGTTACAAGTGTGTACATCTTGTGGGAGCTGTTGCTGCATCAAGTTGCGGTAGAGAGTCTGTTGTGTTACAGTAAAACATTTACAAGTGTGTATATTGTGTAGGAACTGTTAGTGCTTCAAGTTACGGTAGAGAGTATGTTGTGTTACAGTAACACAGTTACAAGTGTGTATATGGTGTAGGAACGGTTACTGCTTTAAGTAACGGTAGTGAGTATGTTGTGTTACAGTAAAACAGTTACTAGTGTGTATATTGTTTGGAACGGTTACTGTGTCAAGTTACGGTAGAGAGTATGTTGTGTTACAGTAAAACTGTTACAAGTGTGTATATTGTGTAGGATCGGTTACTGCTTCAAGTTGCGGTAGAGAGTATGTTGTGTTACAGTAAAACAGTTACAAGTGTATATATTGTGTAAGAACGGTTACTGCTTAAAGTTACGGTAGAGATTATGTTGTGTTACAGTAACACTGTTACAAGTGTGTATATTGTGTAGGAACGGTTACTGCTTCAAGTTACGGTAGAGATTATGTTGTGTTACAGTAAAACAGTTACAAGTGTGTATATTGTGTAGGAACGGTTACTGCTTCAAGTTACGGTAGAGAGTATGTTGTGTTAGGACACAACAGTTACAAGTGTTTACATCGTGTGGGAACTGTTGCTGCTTCAAGTTACAGTAAAACGGTTACAAGTGTGTATATCGTGTGGGCACTGTTGCTGTTTAAAGTTACAGTAGAGGGTATTTTGTGTTACAAAACAGCAGTTACAAGTGTGTACATCGTGTAGGCACTGTTGCTGCTTCAAGTTACGGTAGAGGGTATGTTGTGTTACAAAACAACGGTTACAAGTGTGTACATCGTGTGGGAACTGCTGCTGCTTCAAGTTACGGTAGAGAATATGTTGTGTTACAGTAAAACAGTTACAAGTGTGTATATCGTTTGGGAACTGTTCCTGCTTCAAGTTACAGTAGAGAATATGTTGTGTTACAGTAAAACAGTTACAAGTGTGTACATCGTGTGGGAACTGCTGCTGCTTCAAGTTACAGTAGAGAATATGTTGTGTTACAGTAAAACAGTTACAAGTGTGTATATCGTTTGGGAACTGTTCCTGCTTCAAGTTACAGTAGAGAATATGTTGTGTTACAGTAAAACCGTTACAAGTGTGTATATCGTTTGGGAACTGTTCCTGCTTCAAGTTACAGTAGAGAATATGTTGTGTTACAGTAAAACAGTTACAAGTGTGTATATCGTTTGGGAACTGTTCCTGCTTCAAGTTACAGTAGAGAATATGTTGTGTTACAGTAAAACAGTTACAAGTGTGTACATCGTGTGGGAACTGCTGCTGCTTCAAGTTACAGTAGAGAATATGTTGTGTTACAGTAAAACAGTTACAAGTGTGTATATCGTTTGGGAACTGTTCCTGCTTCAAGTTACAGTAGAGAGTATTTTGTGTTACAAAACAACAGTTACAAGTGTGTATATCGTTTGGGTATTGTTGCTGCTTCAAGTTACAGTAGAGAGTATGTTGTGTTACAGTAAAACAGTTACAAGTGTGTATATCGTTTGGGTACTGTTGCTGCTTCATGTTATGGTAGAGAGTATGTTGTGTTACAGTAAAACAGTTACAAGTGTGTATATCGTTTGGGTACTGTTCCTGCTTCAAGTTACAGTAGAGAGTATGTTGTGTTACAGTAAAACAGTTACAAGTGTATATATTGTGTAGGAACGGTTACTGCTTCAAGTTACAGTAGAGAGTATGTTGTGTTACAAAACAACGGTTACAAGTGCGTACATCGTGTGGGCACTGTTGCTGCTTCAAGTTACAGTAGAGAGTATGTTGTGTTACAAAACAACGGTTACAAGTGTGTACATCGTGTGTGAACTGTTGCTGCTTCATGTTACAGTAGAGAGTATGTTGTGTTACAAAACAACGGTTACAAGTGTGTACATCGTGTGGGAACTGTTGCTGCTTCAAGTTACGGTAGAGAGTATGTTGTGTTACAAAACAACGGTTACAAGTGTGTACATCGTGTATGAACTGTTGCTGCTTCAAGTTACAGTAGAGAATATGTTGTGTTACAGTAAAACAGTTACAAGTGTGTATATCGTTTGGGAACTGTTCCTGCTTCAAGTTACAGTAGAGAGTATTTTGTGTTACAAAACAACGGTTACAAGTGTGTATATCGTTTGGGAACTGTTCCTGCTTAAAGTTACAGTAGAGAGTATGTTGTGTTACAGTAAAACAGTTACCAGTGTGTATATTGTGTAGGAACGGTTACTGCTTCAAGTTACGGTAGAGACTATGTTGTGTTACAGTAAAACAGTTACAAGTGTGTATATTGTGTAGGAACGGTTACTGCTTCAAGTTACGGTAGAGAGTATGTTGTGTTACAGTAAAACAGTTACAAGTGTGTATATTGTGTAGGAACGGTTACTGCTTCAAGTTACGGTAGAGAGTATGTTGTGTTACAAAACAACGGTTACAAGTGTGTACATCGTGTGGGAACTGTTGCTGCTTCAAGTTACAGTAGAGAGTATGTTGTGTTACAAAACAACGGGTACAAGTGTGTACATCGTGTTGGAACTGTTGCTGCTTCAAGTTACAGTAGAGAATATGTTGTGTTACAGTAAAACAGTTACAAGTGTGTATATCGTGTGGGCACTGTTCCTGCTTCAAGTTACAGTAGAGAATATGTTGTGTTACAGTAAAACAGTTACAAGTGTGTATATCCTTTGGGTACTGTTGCTGCTTCAAGTTACAGTAGAGAATGTGTTGTGTTACAGTAAAACAGTTACAAGTGTGTATATCGTTTGGGTACTGTTGCTGCTTCAAGTTACAGTAGAGAATGTGTTGTGTTACAGTAAAACAGTTACAAGTGTGTATATCGTTTGGGTACTGTTGCTGCTTCAAGTTACAGTAGAGAATATGTTGTGTTACAGTAAAACAGTTACAAGTGTGTATATCGTGTGGGCACTGTTCCTGCTTCAAGTTACAGTGGAGAATATGTTGTGTTACAGTAAAACAGTTACAAGTGTGTATATCGTTTGGGTACTGTTGCTGCTTCAAGTTACAGTAGAGAATGTGTTGTGTTACAGTAAAACAGTTACAAGTGTGTATATCGTTTGGGTACTGTTGCTGCTTCAAGTTACAGTAGAGAATGTGTTGTGTTACAGTAAAACAGTTACAAGTGTGTATATCGTTTGGGTACTGTTGCTGCTTCAAGTTACAGTAGAGAATATGTTGTGTTACAGTAAAACAGTTACAAGTGTGTATATCGTTTGGGTACTGTTGCTGCTTCAAGTTACAGTAGAGAATATGTTGTGTTACGGTAAAACAATTACAAGTGTGTATATCGTTTGGGTACTGTTGCTGCTTCAAGTTGCAGTAGAGAGTATGTTGTGTTACAGTAAAACAGTTACAAGTGTGTATATTGTTTGGGAACTGTTCCTGCTTCAAGTTACAGTAGAGAGTATTTTGTGTTACAAAACAACAGCTACAAGTGTGTATATCGTTTGGGAACTGTTGCTGCTTCAAGTTACAGTAGAGGGTATGTTGTGTTACAGTAAAACAATTACAAGTGTGTATACCGTTTGGGAACTGTTCTTGCTTCAAGTTACAGTAGAGAGTTGTTGTGTTACAAAACAACAGTTACAAGTGTGTATATCGTTTGGGTACTGTTGCTGCTTCATGTTACGGTAGAGAGTATGTTGTGTTACAGTAAAACAGTTACAAGTGTGTATATCGTTTGGGAACTCTTCCTGCTACAATTTACAGTAGAGAGTATGTTGTGTTACAGTAAAACCGTTACAAGTGTATATATTGTGTAGGAACGGTTACTGCTTCAAGTTACGGTAGAGAGTATGTTATGTTACAGTAAAACAGTTACAAGTGTTTATATCGTTTGGGAACTGTTCCTGCTTCAAGTTACAGTAGAGAGTATGTTGTGTTACAGTAAAACAATTACAAGTGTGTATATCGTTTGGGAACTGTTCCTGCTTCAAGTTACAGTACAGAGTATGTTGTGTTACAGTAAAACAGTTACAAGTGTGTATATCGTGTGGGAACTGTTCCTGCTTCAAGTTACAGTAGAGAGTATGTTGTGTTACTGTAAAACAATTACAAGTGTATATTGTGTAGGAACGGTTACTGCTTCAAGTTACTTTACAGAGTATGTTGTGTTACAAAACAACGGTTACAAGTGTGTACATCGTGTGGGAACTGTTGCTGCTTCAAGTTACAGTAGAGAATATGTTGTGTTACAGTAAAACAGTTACAAGTGTGTATATCGTTTGGGAACTGTACCTGCTTCATGTTACAGTAGAGGGTATTTTGTGTTACAAAACAACAGTTACAAGTGTGCATATCGTTTGGGTACTTTTGCTGCTTCAAGTTACAGTAGAGAGTATGTTGTGTTACAGTAAAACAGTTACAAGTGTGTATATCGTTTGGGAACTGTTCCTGCTTCAAGTTACAGTAGAGAGTATGTTGTGTTACAGTAAAACAGTTACCAGTGTGTATATTGTGTAGGAACGGTTACTGCTTGAAGTTACGGTAGAGAGTATGTTGTGTTACAGTAAAACAGTTCCCAGTGTGTATATTGTGTAGGAACGGTTACTGCTTCAAGTTACAGTAGAGAGTATGTTGTGTTACAGTAAAACAGTTCCCAGTGTGTATATTGTGTAGGAACGGTTACTGCTTCAAGTTACGGTAGAGAGTATGTTGTGTTACAGTAAAACAGTTACAAGTGTGTATAGTGTGTAAGAAAGGTTACTGCTTCAAATTACGGTAGAGAGTATGTTGTGTTACAGTAAAACAGTTACAAGTGTGTATATTGTGTAGGAACGGTTACTGCTTCAAGTTACGGTAGAGAGTATGTTGTGTTACAGTAAAACAGTTACAAGTGTGTATATTGTGTAGGAACGGTTACTGCTTCAAGTTACGGTAGAGAGTATGTTGTGTTACAAAACAACGGTTACAAGTGCGTACATCGTGTGGGAACTGTTGCTGCTTCAAGTTACAGTAGAGAGTATGTTGTGGTACAGTAAAACAGTTACAAGTGTGTATATTGTGTAGGCACTGTTCCTGCTTCAAGTTACAGTAGAGATTATGTTGTGTACAGTAAAACAGTTACAAGTGTGTATTTTGTGTAGGAACGGTTACTGCTTCAAGTTACAGTAGAGAGTATGTTGTGTTACAGTAAAACAGTTACAAGTGTGTATATTGTGTAGGAACGGTTACTGCTTCAAGTTACGGTAGAGAGTATGTTGTGTTACTAAACAACGGTTACAAGTGTGTACATCGTGTGGGAACTGTTGCTGCTTCAAGTTACAGTAGAGTGAATGTTGTGTTACAAAACAACGGTTACAAGTGTGTGCATCGTGTGGGAACTGTTGCTGCTTCAGGTTACAGTACAGAATATGTTGTGTTACAGTAAAACAGTTACAAGTGTGTATATTGTGTAGGAACGGTTACTGCTTCAAGTTACAGTAGAGAGTACGTTGTGTTACAGTAAAACTGTTACAAGTGTGTATATTGTGTAGGAACGGTTACTGCTTCAAGTTACGTTAGAGAGTACGTTGTGTTACAAAACAACGGTTACAAGTGTGTGCATCGTATGGGAACTGTTGCTGCTTCAAGTTACAGTAGAGAATATGTTGTGTTACAGTAAAACAGTTACAAGTGTGTATATCGTGTGGGCAATGTTGCTGCTTCAAGTTACAGTAGAGAATATGTTGTGTTACAATAAAACAGTTACAAGCGTGTATATCGTATTGTAGCTGACCCCGTTTAAGGTATGGTAGAGAGTGTGTTGTGATACAACACAACAGTTACAAGTGTGTACATCGTGTGGGAGTTGTTCCTGCATCAAGTTGCGGTAGAGAGTGTGTTGTGTTACAGTAAAACAGTTACAAGTGTGTATATCGAGTAGGAACGGTTACTGCTTCAAGTTACGGTAGAGAGTATGTTGTGTTACAATACAACAGTTACAAGTGTGTACATCGTGTGGGAGCTGTTGCTGCATCAAGTTGCGGTAGAGAGTGTGTTGTGTTACAGTAAAACAGTTACAAGTGTGTATATCGTGTAGGAACTTTTACTGCTTCAAGTTACGGTAGAGAGTATGTTGTGTTACAATACAACAGTTACAAGTGTGTACATCTTGTGGGAGCTGTTGCTATATCAAGTTGCGGTAGAGAGTCTTTGTGTTACAGTAAAACATTTACAAGTGTGTATTTTGTGTAGGAACTGTTAGTGCTTCAAGTTACGGTAGAGAGTATGTTGTGTTACAGTAACACAGTTACAAGTGTGTATATGGTGTAGGAACGGTTACTGCTTCAAGTTACGGTAGTGAGTATGTTGTGTTACAGTAAAACAGTTACTAGTGTGTATATTGTGTAGGAACGGTTACTGTGTCAAGTTACGGTAGAGAGTATGTTGTGTTACAGTAAAACTGTTACAAGTGTGTATATTGTGTAGGATCGGTTACTGCTTCAAGTTGCGGTAGAGAGTATGTTGTGTTACAGTAAAACAGTTATAAGTGTATACATTGTGTAGGAACGGTTACTGCTTAAGGTTACGGTAGAGATTATGTTGTGTTACAGTAACACTGTTACAAGTGTGTATATTGTGTAGGAAGGGTTACTGCTTCAAGTTACGGTAGAGAGTATGTTGTGTTAGGACACAACAGTTACAAATGTTTACATCGTGTGGGAACTGTTGCTGCTTCAAGTTACAGTAAAACAGTTACAAGTGTGTATATCGTTTGGGTACTGTTGCTGTTTCATGTTACGGTAGAGAGTATGTTGTGTTACAGTAAAACAGTTACAAGTGTATATATTGTGTAGGAACGGTTATTGCTTCAAGTTACAGTAGAGAGTATGTTGTGTTACAGTAAAACGGTTACAAGTGCGTATATTGTGTAGGAACGGTTACTGCTTCAAGTTACGGTAGAGAGTATGTTGTGTTATAAAGTAACTGTTACAAGTGTGTACATCGTGTGGGAACTGTTGCTGCTTCAAGTTACGGTAGAGAGTATGTTGTGTTACAAAACAACGGTTATAAGTGTGTATATCGTTTGGGTACTGTTGCTGCTTCAAGTTACAGTAGAGAGTATGTTGTGTTACAGCAAAACAGTTACAAGTGGGTATATCGTTTGGGAACTGTTCCTGCTTCAAGTTACAGTAGAGAGTATTTTGTGTTACAAAACAACAGTTACAAGTGTGTATATCGTTTGGGAACTGTTCCTGCTTCAAGTTACGGTAGAGAGTATGTTGTGTTACAGTAAAACAGTTACAAGTGTGTATATCGTTTGGGAACTGTTCCTGCTTCAAGTTACAGTAGAGAGTATTTTGTGTTACAAAACAACAGTTACAAGTGGGTATATCGTTTGGGTACTGTTGCTGCTTCAAGTTACAGTAGAGAGTATTTTGTGTTACAAAACAACAGTTACAAGTGGGTATATCGTTTGGGAACTGTTCCTGCTTCAAGTTACAGTAGAGAGTATTTTGTGTTACAAAACAACAGTTACAAGTGTGTATATCGTTTGGGTACTGTTGCTGCTTCAAGTTACAGTAGAGAGTATGTTGTGTTACAGCAAAACAGTTACAAGTGGGTATATCGTTTGGGAACTGTTCCTGCTTCAAGTTACAGTAGAGAGTATGTTGTGTTACAGTAAAACAGTTACCAGTGTGTATATTGTGTAGGAACGGTTACTGCTTCAAGTTACGGTAGAGACTATGTTGTGTTACAGTAAAACAGTTACAAGTGTGTATATTGTGTAGGAATGGTTACTGCTTCAAGTTACGGTAGAGAGTATGTTGTGTTACAGTAAAACAGTTACAAGTGTGTATAGTGTGTAGGAACAGTTACTGCTTCAAGTTACGGTAGAGAGTATGTTGTGTTACAGTAAAACAGTTACAGGTGTGTATATTGTGTAGGAACGGTTACTGCTTCAAGTTACGGCAGAGAGTATGTTGTGTTACAGTAAAACAGTTACAAGTGTGTATAGGGTGTAGGAACAGTTACTGCTTCAAGTTACGGTAGAGAGTATGTTGTGTTACAGTAAAACAGTTACAAGTGTGTATATTGTGTAGGAACGGTTACTGCTTCAAGTTACGGTAGAGAGTATGTTGTGTTACAAAACAACGGTTACAAGTGTGTACATCGTGTGGGCACTGTTGCTGCTTCAAGTTACAGTAGAGAATATATTGTGTTACAGTAAAACAGTTACAAGTGTGTATATCGTGTGGGCACTGTTGCTGCTTCAAGTTACAGTAGAGAATATATTGTGTTACAGTAAAACAGTTACAAGTGTGTATATCGTGTGGGCACTGTTCCTGCTTCAAGTTACAGTAGATAATATGTTGTGTTACAGTAAAACAGTTACAAGTGTGTATATCGTGTGGGCACTGTTCCTGCTTCAAGTTACAGTAGAGAGTATTTTGTGTTACAAAACAACAGTTACAAGTGTGTATATCGTTTGGGTACTGTTGCTGCTTCAAGTTACGGTAGAGAGTATGTTGTGTTACAAAACAACAGTTACAAGTGTGTATATCGTGTGGGAACTGTTGCTGCTTCAAGTTACAGTAGAGAGTATTTTGTGTTACAAAACAACAGTTACAAGTGGGTATATCGTGTGGGAACTGTTGCTGCTTCAAGTTACAGTAGAGAGTATTTTGTGTTACAAAACAACAGTTACAAGTGTGTATATCGTGTGGGAACTGTTGCTGCTTCAAGTTACAGTAGAGAGTATGTTGTGTTACAAAACAACGGTTACAAGTGTGTATATCGTTTGGGTACTGTTGCTGCTTCAAGTTACAGTAGAGAGTATGTTGTGTTACAGTAAAACAGTTACAAGTGTGTATATCGTTTGGGTACCTTTGCTGCTTCAAGTTACGGTAGAGAGTATGTTGTGTTACAAAACAACGGTTACAAGTGTGTATATCGTTTGGGTACTGTTGCTGCTTCAAGTTACGGTAGAGAGTATGTTGTGTTACAGTAAAACGGTTACAAGTGTGTATATCGTTTGGGTACCTTTGCTGCTTCAAGTTACGGTAGAGAGTATGTTGTGTTACAAAACAACAGTTACAAGTGTGTATATCGTTTGGGTACTGTTGCTGCTTCAAGTTACAGTAGAGAGTATGTTGTGTTACAGTAAAACGGTTACAAGTGTGTATATCGTTTGGGTACTGTTGCTGCTTCAAGTTACAGTAGAGAGTATGTTGTGTTACAGTAAAACAGTTACAAGTGTGTATATTGTGTAGGAACGGTTACTGCTTCAAGTTACGGTAGAGAGTATGTTGTGTTACAAAACAACGGTTACAAGTGTGTACATCGTGTGGGCACTGTTGCTGCTTCAAGTTACAGTAGAGAATATATTGTGTTACAGTAAAACAGTTACAAGTGTGTATATCGTGTGGGCACTGTTGCTGCTTCAAGTTACAGTAGAGAATATATTGTGTTACAGTAAAACAGTTACAAGTGTGTATATCGTGTGGGCACTGTTCCTGCTTCAAGTTACAGTAGATAATATGTTGTGTTACAGTAAAACAGTTACAAGTGTGTATATCGTGTGGGCACTGTTCCTGCTTCAAGTTACAGTAGAGAGTATTTTGTGTTACAAAACAACAGTTACAAGTGTGTATATCGTTTGGGTACTGTTGCTGCTTCAAGTTACGGTAGAGAGTATGTTGTGTTACAAAACAACAGTTACAAGTGTGTATATCGTGTGGGAACTGTTGCTGCTTCAAGTTACAGTAGAGAGTATTTTGTGTTACAAAACAACAGTTACAAGTGGGTATATCGTGTGGGAACTGTTGCTGCTTCAAGTTACAGTAGAGAGTATTTTGTGTTACAAAACAACAGTTACAAGTGTGTATATCGTGTGGGAACTGTTGCTGCTTCAAGTTACAGTAGAGAGTATGTTGTGTTACAAAACAACGGTTACAAGTGTGTATATCGTTTGGGTACTGTTGCTGCTTCAAGTTACAGTAGAGAGTATGTTGTGTTACAGTAAAACAGTTACAAGTGTGTATATCGTTTGGGTACCTTTGCTGCTTCAAGTTACGGTAGAGAGTATGTTGTGTTACAAAACAACGGTTACAAGTGTGTATATCGTTTGGGTACTGTTGCTGCTTCAAGTTACGGTAGAGAGTATGTTGTGTTACAGTAAAACGGTTACAAGTGTGTATATCGTTTGGGTACCTTTGCTGCTTCAAGTTACGGTAGAGAGTATGTTGTGTTACAAAACAACAGTTACAAGTGTGTATATCGTTTGGGTACTGTTGCTGCTTCAAGTTACAGTAGAGAGTATGTTGTGTTACAGTAAAACGGTTACAAGTGTGTATATCGTTTGGGTACTGTTGCTGCTTCAAGTTACAGTAGAGAGTATGTTGTGTTACAGTAAAACAGTTACAAGTGTGTATATCGTGTGGGCACTGTTCCTGCTTCAAGTTACGGTAGAGAGTATGTTGTGTTACAAAACAACAGTTACAAGTGTGTATATCGTTTGGGTACTGTTGCTGCTTCAAGTTGCAGTAGAGAGTATGTTATGTTACAGTAAAACAGTTACAAGTGTGTATATCGTTTGGGTACTGTTGCTGCTTCAAGTTACGGTAGAGAGTATGTTGTGTTACAGTAAAACAGTTACAAGTGTGTATATTGTGTAGAAACGGTTACTGCTTCAAGTTAAGGTAGAGATTATGTTGTGTTACAGTAAAACGGTTACAAGTGTGTATATCGTTTGGGTACCTTTGCTGCTTCAAGTTACGGTAGAGATTATGTTGTGTTACAGTAAAACAGTTACAAGTGTGTACATCGTGTGGGCACTGTTGCTGCTTCAAGTTACGGTAGAGAGTATGTTGTGTTACAGTAAAACAGTTACAAGTGTGTATATCGTGTGGGCACTGTTGCTGCTTCAAGTTACCGTAGAGAGTATGTTGTGTTACAGTAAAACAGTTACAAGTGTGTATATTGTGTAGAAACGGTTACTGCTTCAAGTTAAGGTAGAGATGATGTTGTGTTACAGTAAAACGGTTACAAGTGTGTATATCGTTTGGGTACCTTTGCTGCTTCAAGTTACGGTAGAGATTATGTTGTGTTACAGTAAAACAGTTACAAGTGTGTACATCGTGTGGGCACTGTTGCTGCTTCAAGTTACGGTAGAGAGTATGTTGTGTTACAGTAAAACAGTTACAAGTGTGTATATCGTGTGGGCACTGTTGCTGCTTCAAGTTACCGTAGAGAGTATGTTGTGTTACAGTAAAACAGTTACAAGTGTGTATATTGTGTAGAAACGGTTACTGCTTCAAGTTACGGTAGAGAGTATGTTGTGTTACAGTAAAACAGTTACAAGTGTGTATATCGTTTGGGAACTGTTCCTGCTTCAAGTTACAGTAGAGAGTATTTTGTGTTACAAAACAACAGTTACAAGTGTGTATATCGTTTGGGACCTGTTCCTGCTTTAACTTACAGTAGAGAGTATGAGTAGCATATATAGAGGTATTATGACGCAGTTTTTGCGTTTATATCGTAAAGGATAGGGAAAACGAGGCTAGATGCGGCGGTTCACGGAGGAAAATGCGTTTATATGGGGAAGATAGGGACTACGAGGATCGATGCTAGGCTAGACAGACGTTGAAGGTGTGGGGATGCGTTTTATATGAGAGATACGGGGGAATACGAGGAGAAGTGTTAGACTAGATAGAGTTTGAGATGTGGAATATGCGTTTATATGGGAAAGATAGGAAAACGTGAACAGATGCTAGGATAGACAGATGCTGAAGCAGGGGGAATATGAACATATATACAGGAGAGATAGGGAATACGTGGAGAGGTACTAGACTATTCAGGGTTCGAAGGGTAGATTATGGCTTTTTATATGAAGAGACGAGGATAACGAGGGTATATGCTAGGTTGAGAGGATCTTCAAGGAGGAAAGATGCGTTTATATGGAGAAGATAAGGAAAACGAGGAGAGTTCCGAGGTAGAGCAGGGACTGAAGGAGGGAGAGATATGCTTTATACGACAGAGATAGGGCATACGAGGGGAGGTGCTAGTTTAGACAGAGGTTAAGGAGTAGAGTATACGTTTATATGAGGAATATATGGAAAACGGAGACATATGGTATGATAGACAGAAGCTGGGCCACGTTTGCGTTTATATGCGAGAGATAGGGAATACGAGGTCGATGCTAGGCTAGACAGGGTTGAAGTAGGGGAATGCGCCTTATATAAGAAAGGTAGGGGAATATGAGGAGAAGTGTTAGGCTAGACAGTGTTTGAGGTGTGGAGTATGACTTTTGTGGGAAAGATAGGGAAAACGTGAACAGATAATAGGCTAGACAAATGCTGGAGGGGAATATAGGCTTATACGGGAGAGATAGGGAATACGAGGAGAGGAGCTAGACTAGACTGATGCTGAAGGAGGAGGGGATACGCCTTATACGGAAGAGATAGGGAATACGAGGAGAGGTACTAGACCATACAGGACTTGAAGGGTAGAATATGGCGTTTTATATGGGAGAACTAGCAAACCGAGGAGAGCTATTAGATAGGAAGGTTTGAATGACAGAGTATGCGTTTATATGGGGAGACGAGGAAAGCGACGCTAGGTGCTAGGTTGAGAGAGTCTTCAAGGAGGAAAATGCATTTATATGAGAGCGGTAGGGAATACGAGGAGAGGTGCTAGTCTAGAGAGAGGTTGAGGAGTAGAGTATACGTTTATATGGGGAGACGAGGAAAATGAAGCTAGGTGCTAGGTTGAGAGAGTCTTCAAGGAGGAAAATGCATTTATATGAGAGCGGTAGGGAATACGAGGAGAGGTGCTAGTCTAGAGAGAGGTTGAGGAGTAGAGTATACGTTTATATGGGGAGACGAGGAAAACGAAGCTGGGTGCTAGGTTGAGAGAGTCTTCAAGGAGGAAAATGCATTTATATGAGAGCGGTAGGGAATACGAGGAGAGGTGCTAGTCTAGAGAGAGGTTGAGGAGTAGAGTATACGTTTATATGGGGAGACGAGGAAAACGAAGCTAGGTGCTAGGTTGAGAGAGTCTTCAAGGAGGAAAATGCATTTATATGAGAGCGGTAGGGAATACGAGGAGAGGTGCTAGTCTAGAGAGAGGTTGAGGAGTAGAGTATACGTTTATATGGGAGAAATATGGAAAACGGGAGTGGTACAAGGATACACAAGGGTTGAGGAATGTAGATTTATACGGTAATAATATAGAGAGTAATTAGATTATAAAACATTTCTCATCCAACGTTACAACACTTTTATATGTTAAACAGTAGTGCGCGAGACGGAGAGGGACAAACTGTATATCGGTTTACAGTGAAGTATACGTCCTAAACTATTCCCACCTTGTATGTTCTGGATCTTCTCATTGTCTATTCATTCCTATCATCATCTAACGTAACCACGTAACAAGACGTAACACAACGTAACATAACAGCATGACAAGACGTTACATTACGTAACATAAGCACGTAACCGCGTGTCAAGACGTAACACCACGTAACAAGACGTCACACTAAGTAACATAAGCACGTGTCCTCGTAACATCACGTGACATCTCGTAACCAGAAACGTCACACGACGTAACAACACGTACCAACCATGTAACCACGTAACAAAACGTAAGAAAAACACGTAACCAACCCATTGCTAAGGCAATCTAAACTAATTCATCCTTCATAACTTAGACAATAAGTACGAGGGCCTAGCCTAGATTAACCTGACCAATCCCAAACGTTCCTCACATCATCTATTCTATTCACTCATCGACTAACCTAATCTGGCTAACCAGAGATAACCTCGACTTTCTTTTAGTGAAATTGCAATGTTTTATTCAGGTTTTATTATTCGAGAGTTTTAATTGAAAAGTTTACGTCAACATACCTTTATTTTAGTTTGTTGTAGGTGTCCCTCCCCTTTTTATCTAGGCTTGAGACTAGCACTAGGATTGCTCCTAATGGCAGGGTTACCACCTTCCCTTCCATCTTCTTCTTTCTTCATCAGTCATCAGCTAGTTGCATACACAGCACACGGATAACCTTCATTTTTTTAAGATTGTAGACTCACGAGAAAATCTTTATCTTTGACTTACATTCTTTTAAGCGCTGGTTGTAATGGCGTAATTTACATACGCATATGTCGTTATTCCATCCTCAGCAATAACTCTTTTATCATCAAACGGAGTCAATGTAATTTTATTCACTTGCACTGTGGCAAGAGCATGCTCCCGAGACAGGATCAGATTCATGGGTGTTCTGATGATTTCTCCGGTTTTAAGACAGTCAGCATAACTCTCAAATGTAATGTACTGATTAATAGCACTACGTTTTATGCCTTTAATCTTTTTTATCATTGAGCCATGGATATCTAGGGCATACATCTTAGGTCGTAGTCTGACAAAGCGCTGGATGATTTTACCATTAGTCTCATCTTTAAATTTTCCCAACACCTTCTTGTTTAGAGCTGAATAGCATATATGGTTGACAGGGTAATCAGCTGTATCTAGGTGTTCGAGAAAACGTAGCTTGTCCTGGTACACATCTTCAGTCATCACACGATGAATGAACGAATCAATATTCATATACATGAGCTTCAGGTTTTCAGATCCATAATATGGCAGCAACACATCATAATGATAGTAGTACATTAATGTCTTGTAGATGTCCAACACACTCATTCCAATGTATATAGGCTTGTTGAATACGATCTGTCGGGAAGCCATATGCACAGCAGCTAGATTAGCAGCATATATTGTTCGATCGATAAACGTAGACTTTGCAATTAACTTTTCCAGAGTCTTCTCGTTTGTCACCAACCGTATATTCACACGATTACGAAAGTTTTCCATTGTTTTTCCAAACATAGCATTGTTGAACAGTTTGTAGAGATCCTTCTCAAAATGATTTGCAGCCTTTTGTCGTAGTCTGTTGTTAAATTCCACATACGGTTTTAACCACTGTGACTGTCGGAATTGTAGCACACGATGGATTTTTGTTAGTTGTAGTCCATGACTAAGAGCTTGCTTCAGTCATGTAATGTACTACATACTTCTTTCGTGATCCAAGGTGAGGAATTAGCTTCTTTGTAGTCGAATCCTTTGGTTTCAGACACTCGGGCAGGAATGGTAAATCATTATGCAGATCATGGAGTTCAGCAGGATACTCGATGTCAACTTCTAATATGTATCCATGAGGATCATCTTCTTCTAGTCTTTGTAAGTTTATTTCTTCAGGTGAAACCCACTCAAATCCACCAAAAGGAAGGGCGTGACACATTGCCCAACCATATTGGTTATTAGCGTCCTCGCATGTGATGAATTGGGTTGGTCTCGACGGATCAAACTGCCCATGTAAGTGTTATTAGCCTCTGCATACCGATGTGAAACTTGGCATAAACCTCCTCTTATGCCGGATTCCACCATGAGTAGTTGGTCATAATCTTGCAACAGTTCCAGTTCGATTGCAGTATACAGCAACATGGCGTCCCATGTAAGTCCTGGAGTGGTAAAATAATGTGCTGGATCAACTTAGTGCGTTTTGAGAGTTTGCTCTCTGAATGTCTCAAAGACATCAGCTAGAAGAAGAACATCCGAGGTTAAGTAGAGGTCACTGTATTCTCCCAGGTTTCTCACATTGAACAGTCTCCATACATTTCTAGCATGTTCGTAGTCAGCATCACTAATTTCTTCTTCATTCAGTTTATTGTAAAAGGAGTTCTTAGGAGGCAGGCAGGTCTCGTTCAAGACATCCCATGATGTGACGTATTCATAGGGAAATACACCCTTACGTGTCATCAACTTCAACTTGTCTTCTCCGAAGTACTTCAATGTTTGAGGGTACGATGTTAGATTTTTTACCAGCTTATCCAAGCTTGTACTCAGGAACCGAAAACTATCTACAAACCGAAGCTTTATATCTCCTACATACTTGGAGAATAATATATAGCTTTCTTCAGAGCTAGGGATTACCTCCACACGTTCACTTGTACATCCCAACTCCTTAACAATGAAATGAGAGTCATATCCGCTAAGGTTATGTATGAAGACAGGGATATATTTAGGCGTTTTACAGGCTAAATTGCATTCATTATGAAGACTTTCTCGGTATTCACCGCTGATGTGATCATGATCGCGTACTTTATAGTTCTCTTCAGTAAAGGTTTTCCCACAAAAGTAGCATACTGCAGAGGCGATGAAATCAATCTGCTGTTGATCTGTAAGTTTCAGGGGCATGACAGATTTGTATATATTATTAATCTCCTTTGGAAGGAATGACAGGTATTCCATAAACTTCTGAGCAGCATCAACACCACGATATACATAGGAATGCTTAAGAACACCAGTTTCCAGATGTTCAACGTTGTTTGACGGTTTAAGTAAACGCAGAAACTCATGGGAACATGCTGCTGATAAGGGGATGTATGTGAAGTTTTAGGATCGGGTATGCATGTATGACATGGAGCGAGAATGCTTTCAAAGTCTGCGTAGATGACGTAAGGTAGTTTTAACATCCTTTCAAAAGTTTTAAACTGTACAATTGATTTCTCCTTTGTAGGCATAACTACCCTTGCAACACCATGCTGATTACAGATGGAGGCATGTTCTTGTAGTTTTTCCAGTCCACTTTGTCCATATCGATCATCAAAATGAGTAAAACAACGCTTACAGGTATAAACACGTTCCTTACATTAGGTTTTCTGACGTCGAATAAGTTTTTCAAAATTCTTTATATAAACGTAGTGATGTCTCGCACTACTGTCACTCAATAGTAGGAGGTCACGGTGGTCAGGTAGTTCAGTCTCAGCGGCCTTTATCGGATACACTTCATGCTTCTCATCCAGGCCGAAGACGTTGATAGACATCCTGGTAAGCTTCTCAAATTTAGGTATTTGAGAAAGTGGCGTAGGGTAGGAAACACAGCTGAAGTCGTATTTATTTTGAAGTTGCATGTACTTGCTCACCCGTTGTGCATACTTCTCAACGAATTTGGCTAATACAGAATACATGAAGCATAGCTCATCAGTTAAATTCTGGATGTTATTGCAATGCTTTCTTGCTTCAACAGATGGCAGTAGGGGTATGTAGCTACTTCCTCGTAACGGATTGTACTTGTTAATACGAAGACGAATTCCTTCTACAGCAAGCAGAGCCCAGTTGCTACCCTTAAGTTGTGATTCCTCCATTTCAGTAACCTTCTTCTTCATTTTCGTTTCCAACATAGAGCCAGATCCGTTTCTAGGAAAACAGCTTGATTCCGTGTTTTAAATGTTTTGTCACAGGTTTTTCCGACACTGTTAACAAATCTACACTCAGCTAGCAGATTAATTTTCACACTTTTGTGAATACCAAGATCTTTATGTACAGCGTGGATTATCCGCTGTTTCGCCTCATGCAGGTACATATGCAGGTCCTTAGTTGATTCACAACGTATAAAATATGATTTCAAGCGTCCATTGAATGAAATTTCATATTCTTTCATGTCACAGCCATCCATGGTAGAAAATAACTCTTGCTTAGTCGGTTCTAATCCACGTTTCACTCAGGTCTGTTTATTTCACACGCATCGTCGTGTCGGCGACCCTTATAACTGTGTTTGAAGGCTACATTGCAATATTTACACTTGAAGAGCTTTTTACAACGTAGCTCATGTCATCTTTTATCATATCCACGGAGGAACTTCTTACAGCATTTACCACAAGAATATCCTGAGGCACTAGGAATGATATCCTTATATGAGGACTTATTCATTGTTTCTTCTTGATATAACAACGAATTAACCTTTCTTCAAGGAAATGTACGCCTCTTTACCTTGATAACACTTTAAAAGGTCGATTATTTTCTGAGAGAACAGCAATGTTAACACCTCAGAGATGATCAACAGAATGAAGTTCAATGCTAGAGATCGCTCTATTTATAGAGGAAGCACGAACCTTTTTAGATCAATTATAGCCTGATTATTAATACTAAAAACGGTGATGAAGCGTGTAAGCTCTTATATTTCAATTCGTGTTACACTGATTTTCGAGCGCCTCCGTACAGTTTCGAGTGCTTAGAGAAAGTGTAATATATTGCGAGGATGATGCATTGTTCAGGTATAATCGTACAGATTCGGGGGGCTTGACTCGTGAAGGTGATGAACGATCCGTTTACCGAGCAAGAGGCAAGCATTCCCCCTGCGCAACAAAACCTAGAAGCAAAAAAGATGCGAATGAAAGTAAATCTTGGCAGCATACGCCACGCAGGCATTCGCCTGCAGACCAGGGAAAACCACGAAAAATCCATAACCAGAGTGAGCGAGCAATGGGAATCGAACCAGGGAGACCTTCAGGTTGTTGACGTTAAAGATGTGAATTATATAGAATGGAAGGAAATCGTGACAGCATACACCTCTCAGGATTCGCCTGCAGCCTAAAGAAAACCATGAAAAATCCCAGGCTAGAGTGAGCGTCGAACGGGACGCGAACCAGGGACTGTAGAAGCATACATGAAAGATATAAATGAAAAAGATTTAAACGGAAAGGAAAACGGAATCAACGAGAAACCACCCAGACGTTCGCCTGCAGACCAAGACAAACCATAAGAAATATGATATAGGAGTGAGCAACCAATGGGTATCGAACTCCTGAACTCTAAAAGCACACGTAAAAGATGCAAATTATATAGAATGAAAGGAAATCGGAATTGATGAGAAACCACTCAGACATTCGCCTACAGACCAGGGAAAACCACGAAAACACTCAAGCTAGAGTGAGCGTCGAACGGGACTCGAACCAGGGACTCTACAAGCATACGTGAAAGATATGAATGAAAAAGATTTAAAGGGAAAGGAAAACGGAATCAATGAGAAACCACCCAGGCGTTCGCCTGCAGACCAAGACAAGCCATAAAAAAATATGATGTAGGAGTGAGCAACCAATGGGTATCGAACTCCTGAACCCTAAAAGCACACGTAAAAGATGCAAATTATATAGAATGAAAGGAAATCGTGATAGATGAGAAACCACCCAGACATTCGCCTGCAGAACAGGCAAAATCACGAAAAATATGTCAGAGTGAACAACCAACGGCAATCGAACGAGGGAAACCTTCAGATTGTACATGTGAAAGATGTAAATCAAATAAAATGAAAGAAAATCGTGATAGATGGGATACCACTCAGGCATTCGTCTGCAGACCAAGGAAAAACCATAAAAAATCCCAGGATAGAGTGAGAGACCGACGGGAACCCAAACAAAGGAGCCTAGAAGCACACGTGAAAGATTTAAATCAAATAAAATGAAAGAAAATCGTGATAGATGAGAAACCACCCAGACATTCGCCTACAGACCAGGGAAAATCACGAAAAATATGGTGTCAGAGTGAACAACCAACGACAATCGAACGAGGGAAACCTTCAGATTGTACACGTGAAAGATGTAAATCAAATAAAATGAAAGAAAATCGTGATAGATGGGAAAACCACTCAGGCATTCGCATGCAGACCAGAGAAAACCATGAAAAATCCCAGAATAGAGTGAGCGACCGACGGGGAAATCAAACAAAGGACTAGAAGCACACGCGAAAGATTTAAATCAAATAAAATGAAAGAAAATAGAAATCGATGAGAAACCACTCAGGCATTTGCTGCAGACCAGGGAAATCGAGAAAAATCTAATGTCAGAGTGAACATCCAACGGCAATCGAACCTGGGAGACCTTCATATTGTACAGTAAAAGATGTAAATTATATAGAATGAAAGGAAATCGCGATAGATGAGAACGCAGCCAGGCATTCGCCTGCAGACCAGGGAAACCCGCGAAAAATCTGAGGTCAGAGTGAACAGCCGATGGTACTCGAACCAGGGAGACCATCGGATTATACACGTGAAAGATGTAAATGAAAGGAAAGTAAATCGCGATAGATGAGAAACCGCCCAGGCATTCGCAGGCAGACCAGCGAAAACTGCGAGAAACCTAAGGTCAGAGTGATCGTCCCTACGGAAATCGAACCCACGACCTCGAATGCAAGTCACAGACGATATCGTCTGAACCAGACCGTAAAACAGGTTTATACCATACAACTCATAACAATAGAATGCCGTGCCAGATGACGTCATACCTGTAGACAGACTGTCGGGGGTCAGTCGGCAGGCTGAAACTCGCTTGATCGTTCAGACAGATGTTTACATTCAATGCCAACCATACCAACACCTCAATCCATTTCACAGCAAACTTAAAATATTCTATTATAATACTTTCTCTCCTTATTTAATTAAATTCATGTATATACCCTATTATTTCATGTTTTCAGTACTTTCTTTCCCTCATCCTTCTCATTCACCCTAAAGAATCAGTACACAATATGACATTTGTATTCGCTTAATGTCCATTTATCACAGAAAACCATGCTTAATTCGCAGTTATCGCAGAAAACCGCTCACGAGCAAAGTAATATTTTTCTAGAGTTACACGGATTTTAAGCTTGTAGGATCGTATCAGAAAATTTATCATATTTTATCAGTTCAAAGTGGGTAAACATTTTTTAAAGTCATCGATTCCAGCTATTTACACTTAGCGTAAAGATTATCATATTTCATTTTTTAAAGCCGTCTTGTTAAATATGTCTCGCAATCCATTTTTAAAATCAAATCATACATGCGTTTAATGCATATAATGGATGTCTTCATATACCCTATATGGCTGTAATGTGAGTTAAACCCTTCAATATGGCTGCTTCCTCACAGACACTTCCAGCATCTTCGTGCTTTCGACCCTCTCGGCTAGACGTGCGCGCGCTCTGTAGGTTGCGAGCCGCACCTTGAGGGTAGGGAGAAGAGGCTACCGGTCCTAGCGAGAGTGGGGCGGGAATAACCAGGTCTAATTAGGGATGCAGTGTAGAGGGCACTTCGGTATGCCCGAGAGGCCCGTCCAGGGAGGAAGTATAGCTCTCGCATTCATTTTAAGACACGTCGACGTATCGCGTGTTCGTTACGTTATGTTTACCTCTTTTAGTCATGCATTCATCCAAGAGATGTATTTTCGTCAGGACGACAGTAGTCAAATATGCATTACAAAGGAAATAGTTTTATTTATAAACCTTTATTCGTCGTCTTTGTCTTAATTATTTTTTGATGTTATTCGAAGATGAATTTATATTCATGTCACGCGATTCAGCCCAAGACCACCAGGTCAACTTGGAACAGCAGTCAATGACGATCACATTCTAAAGATATAATCATCCTTTACCGCATATAGCTATTTCTATCAATTCAGGAGATATAAGCATTTAACGGTAATAATAATTTTTGTGACGTACCGCCAATTAAAATAGCTGTAATCGAATTAATTACCTCACAGTATATAATATACATGGGGACTCTGAGCTTCAAAGAGATGTTGTCGACTCCCACCCCCGCTTTTTTCTATGCTATTCCGACACCGCCATTAACGATGAGAAAAAGAATGCATTGTCCTGCGTCTCTGATAGCCGGTGAAAGAATAGCACACAAAAGGAGAGGCGTGAAAACACTTATCCTTTGTGGTCTCTCCCCCCAGGGGCTCACCTTATGTGAGTACGGGTTAGGCGCACCCAGCGTACTCAAACCATTCATAGCCATTTTCACCCATTCATCCCCGTCCGGTCGAGGTGGGTTCGTTCTCGTGAACGGGGACTCAAGGTAGGCTCTCGTGCGTTCTGTGCATTTCATTCCATGTCGCCCCTCGCCATCGTTTCTTTGTTTTCTTCTATTTATGCACATTTCGCCCTACGCCCATTCATTTACACATCTCTTTTACTTCTTCGCCGGCCTACCTTGAGTGCGAAACGCCCACACACTTTTAGTTTCTTTTAACCTTTTATTTTATTCCTCCGTGGACACAGCCTGACGGATACCCGCGCTCTGGTGCGCAGCTGGGTGAGTGGGTAATGGCGTCATCTCCACCACCCGGGGTCGTCATGTAGGGTTTGTGTTCGTATCCGCTGTTCAACTGCAGTCCCGCGGGGGCCATTGCATGAGCTGCTGACTTCTGACGGCGATTGCGTCCCTCTGTCTATGCTCTGGGAGGTGTGACCCTGGAGAGAGATAGGTATAGATAGGCCACTCACCCAAGCCGGGGTAACGCCCGGGAAGTCAGAGCCCGAGGTCGGAGACGGTTGCAATGGTGGAGGATTTATTTCGCTATGGAGCACCCTTTCTCCATTATAAATAATAAGCGCCGTAAAATACTTGCAACAGAAGTAGCACCGCCGACAACTGGTAGTTACTTAGTGATTTCACAAACTGAGGAAGGTCAAACGTTTGAGAAGCTGAACCCTTTCACTATCCAGAAGGGCATTGACGCTATTTCAGGTGCGGTTCAGTCCTGCACTCGTCTTCGGATTGGTTCCTTGTTGGTTCAAACCAAATCCGAACAGCAGAGTAAGGCCTTGTTGCGCACTATGCTTCTCCACGGTTGTCCTATCCGTGTTGAGAAGCACCACACCTTGAATTCTTGCCGAGGCCTTGTCACCGCGCATAGCCTCGATGGCATATCGGACGAGGACCTGGTAGAATATCTTGCGGACCAGAAGGTGACAGTGGTCCATCGAGTGCATGCCAAACGCGACGGCGTATGCTACCCACTCGTACCCTGTTTCAAACATTTGATGGCGTCGATCTGCCCACGAGCATCTCCGCAGGGTACGAACGGATTTCTGTGAGGCCTTATATTACTAGACCACTGCGTTGTTTTAAATGCCAACGTTTTGGGCATACGCAAGTATCATGTAAGAGTGCCGTTAACATCTGTGCAACATGTAGCCAGCCCTCACACGAAGGTACCTGTTCAACAGCCCCCGTCTGCGTTAATTGTAAAGGGTCTCATTCTGCGTCGTTTGCCGACTGTCCGCGGTACTTGGACGAGAAGGCGATCCAGGAGATCCGGGTAAAGGAAAAACTCTCCTTCGCTGAAGCCCGGAGTCGTTATTATGCGCGCCAATCTTCACTCCTGCGATCTGGCACATTTAGTTCTGTTGTTGCCTCGCCAGTACCATGAGTAGATGCCGAAACTCAGACCTGGACCATGACTGCACTAACCGCCACTACCATCCGGCCGTTCATTAAAGCTACTGTTACCAAGCCTTGTAAACCTGGTCCAAAGTCAATGAAGTCGCAAGCCGCTGTAAAGAAACCCAAGCAGAAACTTCGTAGGGAAGATTTTCTGAAGGACCCTCCGCGTGCGTGCGGTAAGAAAAGTTCACCTTCTCCTCCTCGGAGGTCGCAGTCACAGGAAGCTCCTGACACAAGCCACGCTTAGCGGCCCCCCTCACCCATCGCCACCCAGAACCGATTCACGGCGCTTGAATCGGTTTCTGGCTCTGAGCGCGTGGGCCCTCCCTTCGAGGAGGCTATGGAGTCTGACCAACTCCATACCAAAAGCCCGAGCCCAAAGGTTAAACCAAAGGTAATTTTAAGCCGCCCTTCTAAGTAGACAGTTTATCCCTTTTTCTTAATGGCTATCCTGACCTGTAATGTACGTGGTGTACGATCGCATAGGGCGGAACTGCAACTTTTATTGCGTTCCCATTCACCTATGGTCGTGTGTTTGCAGGAGACCAAGCTTCGCCCTCATGATCCTTTTGATCTCCGAGGATATACTCCGGTTCGCTACGACCTTGAACCGGAGGAGGGTTCTCCTGCTCATGGCGGTGTCATGTTTTTGGTGCGTAACGACGTTAATTTCCAAACCATCACACTTACTTTCGACTTGCAAGCTGTTGCCGTTCGCCTTCACTTACCCGGCTTTTTGTTTTCTGTTTGCTGTGTGTATTCATCTCCATCGTCTCCCTTCGCTCCCACGGACATTCGAGCTTTCCTGTCCGCTCTCCGAACACCATTTCTTCTGTTGGGAGATTTTAATGACCATCACCCACTGTGGGGTTCGCCAAGGGCTTGTGCGAGGGGGACTCTTCTTTCCGACATTTTTTACCAGTTCAATCTTTCCAACCTCAATACAGGTGCACCTACTTCTATTTCTGATTCTTCTGGTACATTCTCTCATCTGGACCTTGCCATTTGCTCACTCTAGCTTGCTAGTCGTCTGCAGTGGAACGTCGTCGGTGACACCTACTCCAGCGACCATTACCCCTGCATCGTTTCTCTTCTGTTACACCACGTACGGCATTCCAGAGTACCTACCTGGATATTAACAAAAGCCGACTGGAACTTGTATTCCAGCCTCGTGCATTTTTACGTTCAGCCCTTCACCGACATTAACCAACTAGTGCAGCACCTTACGTCTACGATTTTCTCTGCCGCCAAACGCGCAATTCCCCGTTCATTCTCTCAACCTCGTCGACCGCCTGTTCCGTGGTAGAACGCGGATTGTCGTGACGTCGTTCGTGCCCGTAGGACTGCACTTAGGGTGTTTCGGCGACACCCTACACTTGATAATTTGGTGACTTTTAAACAATCGCGCGGCAGGTCTCGTCGCATTATTCAGGATAGCAAGAAGGCGTCGTGGACTCGTTTTGTCGAGTCTTTTAACCGCTTTACGCCTTTATCCATTGTTTGGGATAAACTTCGTCGCTTCTCAGGTAAAGTGTCGCATTGTACTGTTTCTGGCCTTCAGGTTTCCAATGCCACTATAGTGGATCCGACTGCGATCGCTAACACTCTGGGTGCTGCCTTTGAGGCGGTATCCAGTTCAGACCATTATTCCGCCGGCTTTCGCTCTATCAAAGACCGGCTGGATTCCGACACCTTTAATTTTCGGTCTGCTAATAATGAGTGTTATAATGAACTTTTCACAATGTGGGAGCTGGAGCACCTTCTTCATTGCTCTAGGCACTGCGCTCCTGGCCGGGACGGCATTCATGTCCTGATGTTAAAGCACCTTTCACCCGACACTAACTCTTTCTCTTACAGGTCTATAACCGTATTTGGCAAGACGGCTGTTTTTCTTCCGTTTGGCGCGAAGCCAAAATTGTCCCTATACTTAAGCCTGGGAAGGATCGCCAACTACCTTCCAGCTACCGCCCTATCTCCCTCACCAGTTGCATTTGCAAGGTGATAGAGCGCATGATCAACGGGCGGTCGACATGGTGGCTTGAGTCTCAGAAACTTCTAGCGAACGCTCAGTGCGGATTTCGTCGCTATCGCTCTACCGTTGACCATCTGGTGTCCTTGTCGACGCATATTATGAATGGATTTCTTAGAAAGTGTCAAACCATGGCTGTATTTATGACCTGGAGAAATTTTATGACACTTGTTGGAGGGGCGGCATTTTACGTACACTTCACGGATGGAATATCCGCAGTCGTCTTCCCATATTTCTTCGGGAGTTTATGACGGACCACGTCATTCATGTAAGTGTGGGCTCGATTTTATCTAGTCGTTTTATTCAAAGGAACGGAGTACCGCATACACTAACTTCTCCACCCAACACAAATATTTAGTATTAACCACCCCCAGGAGAGAACATTAACATCTCCACACAACACGGATATTTAGTATTTACAACTCCCAGGAAAGTACATTCACATCTCCACCCAACACAGGCATTTAGTATTTACATCCCCCGGCAGGGAACATTCACATCTCGAGCCAACAACAATATTTCGTATTTAGCACCCCCAGGAAGGTACAACACATCTACACCCAACACGGACATTTAGTATTTAACACCCTCACGAAGGAGCATTCACATCTCCAACCAACACGGATATTTAGTATTTTCCACTCCCAGGAAGGAACATTCACATCTCCACCCAACACGGACATTTAGTATTTACCACCCCCAGCAAGGAACATTCACATCTCCAGCCAACACGTATATTTAGTCTTTACCACCCCCATTGGGAACATTCACATCTCGATCCAGCACGCATATTTAAGATTTACCACCCCCAGCAGAAAACATTTACATGTCCACCCAACAGGGATATTTAGTATTAACCACCCCAGCAGGAAACATTCACATCTCCACCCAACAGGGATATTTAGTATTTACCACCCCCAGCAGGAAACATTCACATGTCCACCCAACACGGGTATTTTGTATTTACCACAAGGAAGGAACACTCGCATCTCGACCCAACAAGAATACTTAGTATTTACCACCACCAGGTAGGAACACTCGCATCTCGACCCAACAAGAATACTTAGTATTTACCACCACCAGGTAGGAACACTCGCATCTCGACCCAACAAGAATACTTAGTATTTACCACAAGGAAGGAACACTCGCATCTCGACCCAACAAGAATACTTAGTATTTACCACAAGGAAGGAACACTCGCATCTCGACCCAACAAGAATACTTAGTGTTTACCACAACCAGGTAGGAACACTCGCATCTCGACCCAACAAGAATACTTAGTATTTACCACCACCAGGTAGGAACACTCGCATCTCGACCCAACAAGAATACTTAGTATTTACCAGCACCAGGTAGGAACACTCGCATCTCGACCCAAATCAGATATTTAGTATTTACCACCACAAGGTAGGAACACTCGCATCTCGACACAACAAGAATACTTAGTATTTACCACCACAAGGAAGGAACACTCGCATCTCGACCCAACAAGAATACTTAGTATTTACCACCACCAGGTAGGAACACTCGCATCTCGACCCAACAAGAATACTTAGTATTTACCACCACCAGGTAGGAACACTCGCATCTCGACCCAACAAGAATACTTAGTATTTACCACCACCAGGTAGGAACACTCGCATCTCGACCCAACAAGAATACTTAGTATTTACCACCACCAGGTAGGAACACTCGCATCTCGACCCAACAAGAATACTTAGTATTTACCACCACCAGGTAGGAACACTCATATCTCGACCCAACAAGAATACTTAGTATTTACCACAAGGAAGGAACACTCGCATCTCGACCCAACAAGAATACTTAGTATTTACCACAAGGAAGGAACACTCGCATCTCGACCCAACAAGAATACTTAGTGTTTACCACAACCAGGTAGGAACACTCGCATCTCGACCCAACAAGAATACTTAGTATTTACCACCACCAGGTAGGAACACTCGCATCTCGACCCAACAAGAATACTTAGTATTTACCAGCACCAGGTAGGAACACTCGCATCTCGACCCAACAAGAATACTTAGTATTTACCACAAGGAAGGAACACTCGCATCTCGACCCAACAAGAATACTTAGTATTTACCACCACCAGGTAGGAACACTCGCATGTCGACCCAACAAGAATACTTAGTATTTACCAGCACCAGGTAGGAACACTCGCATCTCGACCCAAATCAGATATTTAGTATTTACCACCACAAGGTAGGAACACTCGCATCTCGACCCAAATCAGATATTTAGTATTTACCACCACCAGGAAGGAACACTCGCATCTAGACGCAACAAGAGTACTTAGTATTTACCACAAGGAAGGAACACTCGCATCTAGACGCAACAAGAGTACTTAGTATTTACCACCAACAGGTAGGAACAGTCGCATCTCCACACAACAAGAATACTTAGTATTTACCACCACCAGGAAGGAACACTCGCATCTCGACGGAACAAGAGTACTTAGTATTTACCACCACCAGGAAGGAACACTCGCATCTCGACCCAAATCAGATATTTAGTATTTACCACCACAAGGTAGGAACACTCGCATCCCGACACAACAAGAATACTTAGTATTTACCACCACAAGGTAGGAACACTCGCATCTAGACGCAACAAGAGTACTTAGTATTTACCACCAACAGGTAGGAACAGTCGCATCTCCACACAACAAGAATACTTAGTATTTACCACCACCAGGAAGGAACACTCGCATCTCGACGGAACAAGAGTACTTAGTATTTACCACCACCAGGAAGGAACACTCGCATTTCGACCCAAATCGAATATTTAGAATTTACCACCACCAGGAAGGAATATTCGCTTCTTGACCTAACACGGATATTTAGTATTTACCACCCCCTGGAAGGAACACTCGCATCTCCACCAAACAAGAATACTTAGTATTTAACACCCCCAGGAAGGAACATTCACATCACCATCAAACAAGAATACTTAGTATTTAACACCCCGAGGAAGGAACACTCGTATCTCCACCCACCAAGAATACTTAGTATTTAACACCCCCAGAAAGGAACATTCAGATCTCGATCGACACGGATATTTTGAATTTACCACCCCCAGCAGGGAAAATTCACATCTCGATCCAACACGGATATTTAGTATTTACCACCCCCAGGAAGGAACATTCACATCTCCACCCAACAAGAATACTTAGAATTTTCCACACCCAGCAGGGAACATTCACATCTCCATCCAACACGGATATTTAGTATTTATCACCCCCAGAAAGGAACATTCACATCTCCACCCAACACGGATATTTAGTATTTATAACCCCCAGAAAGAAACATTCACATCTCCACACAAAACGGATATTTAATATTTACCACCCCCAGGAAGGAACATTCATATTTCCACGAAACACGGACATTTAGTATTTAACATCCCAGCAGGGAACCTTAACATCTCCACGCAACACGGATATTTAGTATTCAGCACCTCTAGGAAGGAGCATTTACATTTCGATCCAACACGGATATATATTATGTACAACCCCTAGCAGGGAACATTCACATCTCGATCCAACACGGATATTTTGTATTTACCACCCTCAGCAGGGGACATTCACATCTAAACCCATCACGGATAATTTGTATTTACCACCCTAAGGAAAGAACATTTATATCTCGATCCAACACGGATATTTAGTATTTACCACCCTCAGGAAGGAATATTCACATCTCGACCGACACCGATTTTTTGTATTTACAACCCCCAGCAGGGAACATACAAATCTATAGCCAACACGGATATTTAGTATTTACCACCCCTAGAAAGGAACATTCACATCTCCACCCAACACGGATATTTAGTATTTACCAACCCCAGGAAAGAATATTCACATATCCACTCAACACGGATATTTTGTATTTACCACCCCCAGGAAGGAACATTCACATCTCCACCCAACACGGATATTTAGTATTAACCACCCCCAGCAGGGAACGTTCACATCTCCATCCAACACGGAAATATAGTATTTACCACCCCCAAGAAGGAACATTCACATCTCCGCCCAACACGGATATTTTGTAATTACCACCCCCAGAAAGGAACATTCACATCTCGATCAAACCCGGATATATAGTATTTACCACCCCCAGGAAGGAACATTTACATCTGCACCCAAAACGGATATTTAGTATTTACCACCCCAAATAAAAACATTCACATCCCGCCAAACACGGATATTTAGCATTTACCACCACCAGGAAGGAACATTCACATCCCCACGAATCACGGAGTTTTAGTATTTAGCACCCCCAGCACGGAATATTCACATATCCGCCCATCACGGATATTTAGTATTTACCACCCCCAGGAAGGAACATTCACATCTCCACCCAACAGGGATATTTAGTATTTACCACCCCAAAATGGAAACATTCACATCCCGCCCAACACGGATATTTTGTATTTACCACCACTAGGAAGGAACATTCACATCCCCACGAATCACGGATATTTAGTATTTACCACCCCCAGCAGGGAACATTCACATCTCCACCCATCACGGATATTTAGTATTTACCACCCCCAGAAAGGAACATTCACATCTCCACCCAGCACGGATATTTAGGATTTACCACCCCCAGCAGGGAACATTACATCTCAACCCATTACGGATAATTTATATGCACCACCTCCATCAGGGAATATTCATATCTCCACCCAACACGGACATTTAGTATTAACCACCCTCAGGAAGGAACATTCACATCTCGATCCAACACGGATATTTTGTATTTACCACCCCATCAGGAAATATACACATTTCCACCCAACACGGATATTTAGTATTTAACACCCTCAAGGAAGGAACATTCACATGTCGATCGAGACGGATATTTTGTATTTACCACCCCCAGAAAGGAACATTCACATCTCTATCCAACACGGACATTTTGAATTTACCACCCCCAGGAAGGAGCATTCACATCTCCACCCAACACGGATATTTAGTATTAACCACCCCCAGCACGGAACATTCACATTTCCATCCAACACGGAAATTCAGTTTTTACCACCCCCAGGAAGGAACATTCACATCTCCACCTCACACGGATATTTAGTGTTTACCACCCCCAGCAGGAAACATTCACATCTCGATCCAGCACGGATATTTAGTATTTACCACCACCAGGAAGGAACATTTACATGTCCACCCAACACGGGTATTTTGTATTTACCACCCTAAGGAAGGAAAATTCACATCTCCACCCAACACGGATATTTAGTATTTACCACCCTGAGGATGAAACATTCACATTCCATCCAACACGGATATTTAGTATTTACCACCAGGAAGGAACACTCGCATTTCGACCCAACAAGAATACTTAGTATTTACCACCCCCTGGAAGGTATATTCACATCTCCGACTAACACAGACATTTTGTGTTTACCACCCCCAGCAGAGTACATTAACATCTCCACACAAAAGGGATATTTATTATTTACCCCCTCAGGAAGGTACATTCACATCACCATCCAACACAGATATTTAGTATTTATCACTCCCAGCACAAAACATTCTAATCTCCACACAACACGGATATTTAGTATTTACCACCCCCAGGAAGGAACATTCACATCTCAACCCAACACAGATATTTAGTATTTACCACCCCCAGCAGACAACATTAACATTTCCACACAACACGGGTATTTAGTATTTACCACCCTCAGGAAGGTATATTCACATCTCCACTCAACATAGATATTTAGTATTTACCACCCCCAGCAGAGAACATAAACATCTCCACACTACATTGATACTTGGTATTTATCACCCCCAAGAACGTATATTCACATCTCCGACCAACACAGATATTTAGTATTTACCACTCACAGGAAGGAATATTCACATCTCCACCCAACACGGATATTTCGTATTTATCACCTCCAGGTAGGAACATTCACATCTCGAACCAACACGGCTATTTAGTATGTACCACCCCCAGCAGGGAACATTCACATCTCGATCCAACACGGATATTTTGTATTTACCACCCCCAGGAGGGAACATTCACATCCCAAACCATCACGGATATTTAGTAGTTACTACCCCCAGTTGGGAAAATTCACATCTCCACCCATCACGGATATTTTGTATTTACCACCCCCATCAGCGAATATTCACATCTCCACCCAACACAGATGTTTAGTATTTACCACACCCAGGAAGGAATGTTCACATCTACACCCATTACGGATATTTATTATTTACTCACAGGAAGGAACATTTACATCTACACCCCTCACGGTTATTTAGGATTTACCACCAGCAGGAAGGAACATTCACATCTTCACCCAACACGGATATTTAGTATTTACCACCCTCAGGAAGGAACATTCACATCTACACCCAACACCGATATTCAGTATTTACCACCCTCAGGAAGGAACATACACATCCACACCCAACACAGTAATTTAGTATTTACCACCCTCAGGAAGCAACATTCACAGCTTCACCCAACACCGATGTTTAGTACTTACCACCGTCAGGAAGGAACATACACATCCACACCCAACACAGATATTTAGTATTTACCACCCTCAGGAAGCAACATTCACATTTTCACCCAACACGGACATTTAGTATTTACCACCCCCAGTTGGGAACATTCACATCTCCACCCATCACGGATATTTTGTATTTACCACCCCCATCAGGGAATATTCACATCTCCACCCAACACAGATGTTTAGTATTTACCATCCCCAGGAAGGAATGTTCACATCTTCACCCATCACGGATATTTATTATTTACCCTCAGGAAGAAACATTCACATCTACACCCATCACGGTTATTTAGGATTTACCACCACCAGGAAGGAACATTCACATCTACACCCAACACGGATATTTAGTATTTACCACCCTCAGGAAGGAACATTCACATCTACACCCAACACGGATATTTAGTATTTACCACCCTCAGGAAGGAACATACACATTCACACCCAACACAGATATTTAGTATTTACCACCCTCAGGAAGCAACATTCACATCTTCACCCAGCACGGATATTTAGTATTTACCATCCCCAGGAAGGAACATTCACATCAACACCAAACACGGATATTTAGTATTTGCCACCACCAGGAAGGAACATTCACATCAACACCCAACACGGATATTTAGTATTTACCACTCTCAGGAAGGAACATTATCATCAACACCCAATACGGATATTTAGTATTTACGACCCTCAGGATGGAACATTCACATCTTCACCCAACATGGATATTTACTATTTACCACCCTCAGGATGGATCATTCACATCTACACCCAGCACGGATATTTAGTATTTACCACCGTCAGGAAGGAACATTCACATCTACACCCATCACGGGTATTTAGTGTTTACCACCGTCAGGAAGGAACATTCACATCTTCACGCAACACAGGTATTTAGTATTTACCACCGTCAGGATGGATCATTCACATCTTCACGCAACACAGATATTTAGTATTTACCACCCTCAGGATGGATCATTCACATCTACACCCAGCACGGATATTTAGTATTTACCACCCTCAGGATGGATCATTCACATCTACACCCAGCACGGATATTTAGTATTTTCCATCCTCAGGAAGGAACATTCACATCTACACCCATCACGGGTATTTAGTATTTATCACCGTCAGGAAGGAACATTCACATCTTCACGCAACACAGATATTTAGTATTTACCACCCTCAGGATGGATCATTCACATCTTCACGCAACACAGATATTTAGTACTTACCACCGTCAGGATGGATCATTCACATCTTCACGCAACACAGATATTTAGTATTTACCACCCTCAGGATGGATCATTCACATCTACACCCAGCACGGATATTTAGTATTTTCCATCCTCAGGAAGGAACATTCACATCTACACCCATCACGGGTATTTAGTATTTATCACCGTCAGGAAGGAAGATTCACATCTTCACGCAACACAGATATTTAGTATTTACCACCCTCAGGAAGGAACATTCACATCTCCACGCAACACAGATATTTAGTATTTACCAACCCCAGGAAGGAACATTCACATCTTCACGCAACACAGATATTTAGTATTTACCACCCTCAGAAAGGAACATTCACATCTCCACGCAACACAGATATTTAGTATTTACCACCCTCAGGAAGGAACATTCACATCTCCTCCCAACACAGATATTTAGTATTTACCAACACCAGGAAGGAACATATACATCTCCAAGCAACACAGATATTTAGTATTTACCACCCTCAGGAAGGAACATTCACATCTCCACCCAACACAGATATTTAGTATTTACCACCCTCAGGAAGGAACATACACATCTCCACGCAACACAGATATTTAGTATTTACCAACACCAGGAAGGAACATTCACATCTCCACCCATCACAGATATTTAGTACTTACCACCTTGAAGAAGGAACATTCACATCTCCAAACAGCACAGCTATTTAGGATTTACCACCCTCAGGAAGGAACATTCACAACTTTACCCAAAACGGATATTTAGTTTTTACCCTCAGGAAGGAACATTCACATCTCCACTCAACACGAATATTTAGTATTTATCACCCCCAGCAGAGAACATTATAATCTCCACACAACACGGATATTTAATATTTACCACCCCCAGGAAGGTACATTCACATCTCCACCCAACACAGGTATTTAGTGTTTACAACCCCCAAGAGGGAACATTCACATCACGACGCAACTCGGGTATTTTATATTTACCACCCTCAGGAAGGAACATGAACGTTTCCACACAACACGGGTATTTAGTATTTGCCGCCCTCAGGAAGGTATATTCACATCTCCACTCAACACAGATATTTAGTATTTACCACCCCCAGCAGAGAACATTAACATCTTCACACTACATTGATATTGAGTATGTACCACCCCCCGGAATGTTTATTCACATCTTCGACCAACATAGATATTTAGTATTTACCACTCACAGGAAAGAATATTCACATCTCCACCCATCACAGATATTTAGTATTTACCACCAGTAAGGAGCATTTACATCTCTACCCAACACCAATATTTCGTATTTACCACCTCCAGGAAGGAACATTCACATCTCGAACCAACACGGGTATTTAGTACGTACCACCCCCAGCAGGGAACATTCACATCTCGATCCAACACGGATATATTGTATTTACCACCCCCAGCAGGGAATATTCTCATCTCGACCCAACACGGATATTTTGTATTTACCACCCCCAGCAGGGAACATTCACATCCCCAACCATCACCGATATTTAGTATTTACCACCCTCAGTGGGGAACATCTCCACCCATCACGGATATTTTGTATTTACCACCCCCATCAGGGAATATTCACATCTACAGCCAACACAGATCTTTAGTATTTACCACATCCAGGAAGGAACATTCACATCTATATCCAATACGGATATTTAGTATTTACCACCCCCAGGAGGGAATGTTCATATCTACAACCATCACGGATATTTATTATTTGCCCTCAGGAAGGAACATTCACATCTACACCCATCAGAATTATTTAGGATTTACCACCACCAGGAAGGAACATTCACATCTACACCCAACACCGATATTTAGTATTTACCACCCTCAGGAAGCAACATTCACATATTCACCCTACAGGGATATTTAGTATTTACTATCCCCAGGAATGAACATTCACATCAACACCCAACACGGATTTTAGTATTTGCCACCACCAGGAAGGAACATTCACATCAACACCCAACACGGATATTTAGTATTTACCACCCTCAGGATGGAACATTCACATCTTCACCCAACATGGATATTTACTATTTACCACCCTCGGGAAGGAACATACACATCTACACCCAACACAGATATTTAGTATTTACACCCTCAGGATGGAACATTCACGTATTCACCCAACATGGATATTAAGCATTTACCACCCTCAGGATGAAACATTCACTTCTACACCCATTACGGATATTTAGTATTTACCACTACCAGGAAGGAACATTCACATCTACACCCAACACGGATATGTAGTATTTACCATCCTCAAGATAGAGCATTCACATCTTCAGCCATCACAGATATATAGTAATTACCACCCCCCGCAGGGAACATTCACATCTTCACCCAACACAGATATTTAGTATTTACAACTCCTAGGAAGGATTATTCACATCACCACCCAACTCAGATTTTTAATATTTACCACCCCCAGGAAGGAACATTCACATTTCCACACAACACACATATTTAGTATTTCCCAACCCCAGGAAGGAACATTTACATCTCCACCCAACACAGATATTTAGTATTTACCAACCTAAGGAAGGAACATTCACATCTACACCCAACACAGATATTTATTATTTACCAACCCCAGGAAGGAACATTCACATCTCCACCCAACACAGATATTTAGTATTTACCAACCCCAGGAAGGAACATTCACATCTCCACCCAAGACAGATATTTAGTATTTACCAACCCCAGGAAGAAACATTCACATCTCCCCCCAACACAGATATTTAGTATTTACCAACCCCAGGAAGGAACATTCACATCTCCACCCAACACAGATATTTAGTATTTCCCAACCCCAGGAAGGAACATTCACATCTCTACCCACCACAGATATTTAGTATTTACCAGCCCCAGGAAGAAACATTCACATCTCCACCCAACACAGATATTTAGTATTTACTACCCCCAGGAAGGAACATGCACATTTCCACGAAACACGGACATTTAGCATTTACCACCACCAGGAAGGAACATTCACATCCCCACCCATCACGGATATTTAGTATTTACCACCTCCAGCAGGAAACATTCACATCACCACCCATCACGGATATTTAGTATTCACCACACCCAGGAAGGATCATTCACATCTCCACCCAACACGGATATGTTCTATTTACCACCCCCAGCAGGGAACAATCACATCTCGACCCAACGCGGATGTTTTGTATTTGCCAACCCCAGCAGGGAACATTCACTTCTCGTCCCAACACGGATATTTCTTATTTACGAACCCTAGCGGGTAACATTCACATCTCAGCACATCACGGATAATTTGTATTTACCACCCCCAATGGGGAACATTCAAATCACCATCCAACACGGATATTTAGTATTTACCACCCCCAGAAAGGAAGATTCACATCTCTACCCAACACGGGCATTTAGTGTTTACCACCCCCAGGAAGGAACATTCACATCGCCACCCAACACGGATAATTAGTATTAACCACTCCCAGCAGGGAACATTCACATCTTCATCCAACACGGAAATTTAGTATTTACCACCCCCAGGAAGGAACTTTCACATCTCCACCCAACACGGATATTTAGTATTTACCACCCTCAGGAAGGAACATACACATCCACACCCAACACAGATATTTAGTATTTACCTGCCTCAGGAAGCAACATTCACATCTTAACCCATTACAGATATTTAGTATTTACCATCCCCAGGAAGGAACATTTACATCTTAACCCAGCACGGGTATTTAGTATTTGCCACCACCAGGAGGGAACATTCACAGCAACACCCAACACGGATATTTAGTATTTACCACCCTCAGGAAGGAACATTCACATCTACACCCATCACGGATATTTAGTATTTACCACCCTCAGAATGGATCATTCACATCGACACCCATCACGGATATTTAGTATTTTCCACCCTCAGGAAGGAAGATTCACATCTACACCCATCACGGATATTTAGTATTTACCACCGTCAGGAAGGAATATTCACATCTACACCCAACACCGATATTTAGTATGTACCACCCTCAGGAAGGAACATTCCCATCTACACCCATCACGGATATTTAGTATTTACCACCCTCAGGATGGATCATTCACATCGACACCCATCACGGATATTTAGTATTTTCCACCCTCAGGAAGGAAGATACACATCTACACCCATCACGGATATTTAGTATTTACCACCGTCAGGAAGGAATATTCACATCTACACCCAACACCGATATTTAGTATTTACCACTCTCAGGAAATAACATTCACATCTACACCCATCACGGATATTTAGTATTCACCACCACCAGGAAGGAACATTCACATCAACACCCAATACGTATATTTAGTATTTACCACCCTCAGGATGGAACATTCACATCTACACCCCTAACGAATATTTAGTATTTACCACCAACAGGAAGGAACATTCATAGCTACACCCAACACGGATATGTTGTATTTACGACCCTCAGGAAAGAACATTCACATCTTCATCCAACACAGATATTTAGTTTTTACAACCCCCAGGAAGGCACATTCACATCCCCACCCAACACTGATGTTTAGTATTTACCTCCCGCAGGAAGCAACGTTCACATCTTCACGCAACACAGATATTTAGTATTTACCAACCCCAGGAAGGAACATTCCCATCTCCAATCAACACAGATATTTAGTATTTACCAACCTCAGGAAGGAACATTCACATCTCCACCCAACACAGATATTTAGTATTTACCAACTCCAGGAAGGAACATTCACATCTCCACCCAACACAGATATTAATATTTAAAAACCTCAGGAAGGAACATTCACATCTCCACCCAACACAGATATTTAGTATTTACCAACCTCAGGAAGGAACATTCCCATCTCCAATCAACACAGATATTTAGTATTTACCAACCTCAGGAAGGAACATTCACATCTCCACCCAACACAGATATTTAGTATTTACCACCGTCAGGAAGGAACATTCACATCTTCACGCAACACAGGTATTTAAAATTTACCACCCCCAGCAGAGAACATTAACATCTTCACACTACATTGATATTGAGTATGTACCACCCCCAGGAATGTTTATTCACATCTTCGACCAACATAGATATTTAGTATTTACCACTCACAGGAAAGAATATTCACATCTCCACCCATCACAGATATTTAGTATTTACCACTAGTAAGGAGCATTTACATCTCTACCCAACACCAATATTTCGTATTTACCACCTCCAGGAAGGAACATTCACATCTCGAACCAACACGGGTATTTAGTACGTACCACCCCCAGCAGGGAACATTCACATCTCGATCCAACACGGATATATTGTATTTACCACCCCCAGCAGGGAATATTCTCATCTCGACCCAACACGGATATTTTGTATTTACCACCCCCAGCAGGGAACATTCACATCCCCAACCATCACTGATATTTAGTATTTACCACCCTCAGTGGGGAACATCTCCACCCATCACGGATATTTTGTATTTACCACCCCCATCAGGGAATATTCACATCTACAGCCAACACAGATGTTTAGTATTTACCACATCCAGGAAGGAACATTCACATCTATATCCAATACGGATATTTAGTATTTACCACCCCCAGGAGGGAATGTTCATATCTACAACCATCACGGATATTTATTATTTGCCCTCAGGAAGGAACATTCACATCTACACCCATCAGAATTATTAAGGATTTACCACCACCAGGAAGGAACATTCACATCTCCACCCAACACAGATATTTAGTAATTACCAACTCCAGGAAGGAACATTCACATCTCCACCCAACACAGATATTTAGTATTTACAAACCTCAGGAAGGAACATTCACATCTCCACCCAACACAGATATTTAGTATTTACCAACCTCAGGAAGGAACATTCACATCTCCACCCAAAACAGATATTTAGTATTTACCACCCTCAGGAAGGAACATTCCCATCTACACCCATCACGGATATTTAGTATTTACCACCCTCAGGATGGATCATTCACATCGACACCCATCACGGATATTTAGTATTTTCCACCCTCAGGAAGGAAGATACACATCTACACCCATCACGGATATTTAGTATTTACCACCGTCAGGAAGGAATATTCACATCTACACCCAACACCGATATTTAGTATTTACCACTCTCAGGAAATAACATTCACATCTACACCCATCACGGATATTTAGTATTCACCACCACCAGGAAGGAACATTCACATCAACACCCAATACGTATATTTAGTATTTACCACCCTCAGGATGGAACATTCACATCTACACCCCTAACGAATATTTAGTATTTACCACCAACAGGAAGGAACATTCATAGCTACACCCAACACGGATATGTTGTATTTACGACCCTCAGGAAAGAACATTCACATCTTCATCCAACACAGATATTTAGTTTTTACAACCCCCAGGAAGGCACATTCACATCCCCACCCAACACTGATGTTTAGTATTTACCTCCCGCAGGAAGCAACGTTCACATCTTCACGCAACACAGATATTTAGTATTTACCAACCCCAGGAAGGAACATTCCCATCTCCAATCAACACAGATATTTAGTATTTACCAACCTCAGGAAGGAACATTCACATCTCCACCCAACACAGATATTTAGTATTTACCAACTCCAGGAAGGAACATTCACATCTCCACCCAACACAGATATTAATATTTAAAAACCTCAGGAAGGAACATTCACATCTCCACCCAACACAGATATTTAGTATTTACCAACCTCAGGAAGGAACATTCCCATCTCCAATCAACACAGATATTTAGTATTTACCAACCTCAGGAAGGAACATTCACATCTCCACCCAACACAGATATTTAGTATTTACCACCGTCAGGAAGGAACATTCACATCTTCACGCAACACAGATATTTATAATTTACCACCCCCAGCAGAGAACATTAACATCTTCACACTACATTGATATTGAGTATGTACCACCCCCAGGAATGTTTATTCACATCTTCGACCAACATAGATATTTAGTATTTACCACTCACAGGAAAGAATATTCACATATCCACCCATAACAGATATTTAGTATTTACCACTAGTAAGGAGCATTTACATCTCTACCCAACACCAATATTTCGTATTTACCACCTCCAGGAAGGAACATTCACATCTCGAACCAACACGGGTATTTAGTACGTACCACCCCCAGCACGGAACATTCACATCTCGATCCAACACGGATATATTGTATTTACCACCCCCAGCAGGGAATATTCTCATCTCGACCCAACACGGATATTTTGTATTTACCACCCCCAGCAGGGAACATTCACATCCCCAACCATCACTGATATTTAGTATTTACCACCCTCAGTGGGGAACATCTCCACCCATCACGGATATTTTGTATTTACCACCCCCATCAGGGAATATTCACATCTACAGCCAACACAGATGTTTAGTATTTACCACATCCAGGAAGGAACATTCAATTCTATATCCAATACGGATATTTAGTATTTACCACCCCCAGGAGGGAATGTTCATATCTACAACCATCACGGATATTTATTATTTGCCCTCAGGAAGGAACATTCACATCTACACCCATCAGAATTATTAAGGATTTACCACCACCAGGAAGGAACATTCACATCTCCACCCAACACAGATATTTAGTAATTACCAACTCCAGGAAGGAACATTCACATCTCCACCCAACACAGATATTTAGTATTTACAAACCTCAGGAAGGAACATTCACATCTCCACCCAACACAGATATTTAGTATTTACCAACCTCAGGAAGGAACATTCACATCTCCACCCAAAACAGATATTTAGTATTTACCAACTTCAGGAAGGAACATTCACATCTCCACCCAACACAGATATTTAGTATTTACCAACCTCAGGAAGGAACATTCACATCTCTACGCAACACAGATATTTAGTATTTACCAACCCCAGGAAGGAACATTCACATCTCCACGCAACACAGATAGTTAGTATTTACCAACTCCAGGAAGGAACATTCACATCTCCACCCAACACAGATATTTAGTATTTACCACCCCCCGCAGGGAACATTCACATCTTCACACAACACGGATATTTAGTATTTACCACCCCCAGGAAGGAACATTCACATCTTCAGCCATCACGGATATGTAGTGTTTACCACCCCCGCAGGGAACATTCACATCTTCACCCAACACGGATATTTAGTATTTACCACCCCCCGCAGGGAACATTCACATCTTCACCCAACACGGATATTTAGTATTTACCACCCCCCGCAGGGAACATTCACATCTTCACCCAACACGGATATTTAGTATTTACCACCCCCCGCAGGGAAAATTCACATCTACACCCAACACGGATATTTAGTATTTACCACCCCCCGCAGGGAACATTCACATCTACACCCAAAACGGATATTTAGTATTTACCACCCCCCGCAGGGAACATTCACATCTTCACCCAACATGGATATTTAGTATTTACCACCCCCAGGAAGGAACATTCACATCTACACCCAACACGGATATTTAGTATTTACCACCCCCGCAGGGAACATTCACATCTACACCCAACACGGATATTTAGTATTTACCACCCCCCGCAGGGAACATTCACATCTTCACCCAACAAGGATATGTAGTATTTACCACCCCCAGGAAGGTACATTCGCATCTTCAGCCATCACGGATATTTAGTATTTACCACCCCCCGCAGGGAATATTCACATCTACACCCAACACGGATATTTAGTATTTACCACCCCCCGCAGGGAACATTCACATCTACACCCAACACGGATATTTAGTATTTACCACCCCCCGCAGGGAACATTTACATCTTCAGCCATCACGGATATTTAGTATTCACCACCCCCCGCAGGGAACATTCACTTCTTCACCCAACACGGATATTTAGTATTTACCAACCCCCGCAGGGAACATTCACATCTTCAGCCATCACGGATATTTAGTATTTACCACCCCCCGCAGGGAACATTCACATCTTCACCCAACACGGATATATAGTATTTTCCACCCCCCGCAGGGAACATTCACATCTTCAGCCATCACGGATATTTAGTATTTAGCACCCCCCGCAGGGAACATTCACATCTTCAGCCATCACGGATATTTAGTATTTACCACCCCCCGCAGGGAACATTCACATCTTCACCCATCACGGATATTTAGTATTTACCACCCTCAGGAAGGAACATTCACATCTTCTGCCATCACGGATATTTAGTATTTACCACCCCCCGCAGGGAACATTCACATCTTCATCCAACACGGATATTTAGTATTTACCACCCCCCGCAGGGAACATTCACATCTACACTCAACACAGATATGTAGTATTTACCAACCTCAGGAAGGAACATTCGCATCTCCACCCAACACAGATATGTAGTATTTACCACCCTCAGGAGAAATCATAGACATCTTCACCCAAATTGGATATTTAGTATTTACCACCCTCAGGATGGAACATTTACATCTACACCCATAACGAATATTTAGTATTTACCACCACCAGGAAGGAACATTCACAGCTACACCCAACACGTATATTTAGTATTGACAACCCTCAGGAAGGAACCTTCACATCTCCAACCAGCACAGCTGTTTAGTATTTACCACCCTCAGGAAGGAATATTCACATCTTCACCCAACAGGGATATTTAGCTTTTACCCTCAGGAAGGAACATTCACATCTCCACCCAACACCGATATTTAGTATTTACAACCACCAGGAAGGAACATTCACATCTCCACTCAACAAAGATATTTAGTATTTACCAACCCCAGGAAGGAACATTCACATCTCCACTCAACACAGATATTTAGTATTTACCAACCTCAGGAAGGAACATTGACATCTTCACACAACACGGGTATTGAATATTCACCACCACTAGGAAGCAACATTCACATCTCCACTCAACACAGATATTTAGTATTTACCAACCCCAGGAAGGAACATTCCCATCTCCAATCATCACAGATATTTAGTATTTACCAACCTCAGGAAGGAACATTCACATCTGCACCCAACACAGATATTTAGTATTTACCAACTCCAGGAAGGAACATTGACATCTTCACACAACACGGGTATTGAATATTCACCACCACTAGGAAGCAACATTCACATCTCCACCCAACACAGATATTTAGTATTTACCAACTCCAGGAAGGAACATTCACATCTCCACCCAACACTGATATTTAGTATTTACCAACCTCAGGAAGGAACATTCACATCTCCACCCAACACAGATATTTAGTATTTACAAACCTCAGGAAGGAACAATCACATCTCCACCCAACACAGATATTTAGTATTTATCAACCTCAGGAAGGAACATTCACATCTCCACCCAACACATATATTTAGTATTTACCAACCCCAGGAAGGAACATTCCCATCTCCACGCAACACAGATATTTAGTATTTACCAACTCCAGGAAGGAACATTGACATCTCCACCCAAAACAGATATTAAGTATTTACCAACCCCAGGAAGGAACATTCCCATCTCCACTTAACACAGATATTTAGTATTTATCACCCCCAGGAAGGAACATTCACATCTTCAGCCATCACGGATATTTAGTATTTACCACCCCCCGCAGGGAACATTCACATCTTCACCCAACACGGATATGTAGTATTTACCACCCCCAAGAAGGAACATTCACATCTTCAGCCACCACGGATATTTAGTATGTACCACCCCCCGCAGGGAACATTCACATCTCCACCCAACACAGATATATAGTATTTACCACCCCCATGAAGGAACATTTACATCTTCAGCCATCACGGATATTTAGTATTTACCACCCCCAGGAAGGAACATTCACATCTTCAGCCATCACGGATAATTAGTATTTACCACCCCCAGGAAGGAACATTCACATCTTCAGCCAACACGGATATTTAGTATTTACCACCCCCCGCAGGGAACATTCACATCTTCAGCCAACACGGATATTTAGTATTTACCACCCCCCGTAGGGAACATTCACATCTCCACCCAACACGGATATTTAGTATTTACCACCCCCCGCAGGGAACATTCACATCTTCAGCCATCACGGATATTTTGTATTTACCAGCCCCCGCAGGGAACATTCACATCTTCAGCCATCACGGATATTTAGTGTTCACCACCCCCCGCAGGGAACATTCACATCTCCACCCAACACAGATATGTAGTATTTACCACCCTCAGGAATGAACATTCACATCTTCAGCCATCACGGATATTTAGTATTTACCACCCCCCGCAGGGAACATTCACATCTCCACCCAACACAGATATGTGGTATTTACCACCCTCAGGAATGAACATTCACATCTTCAGCCATCACGGATATTTAGTATTTACCACCCCCGCAGGGAACATTCACATCTTCAGCCATCACGGATATTTAGTATTTACCACCCCTCGCAGGGAACATTCACATGTCCACCCAACACAGATATGTAGTATTCACCACCCTCAGGAATGAACATTTACATCTTCAGCCATCATGGATATTTAGTATTCACCAGCCCCCGCAGGGAACATTCACATCTTCAGCCATCACGGATATTTAGTATTTACCACCCCCCGCAGGGAACATTCACATCTTCAGCCATCACGGATATTTAGCATTCACTACCCCCCAAAGGGAACATCACATCTCCACCCAACACGGATATCTATTATTTACTACCCCCCGCAGGGAACATTCACATCTACACTTAACACGGATATTTAGTATTTATCACCCTCAGCAATGAACATTCACATTTTCAGCCATCACGGATATTTAGTATTTACCACCCCCCGCAGGGAACATTCACATCTTCATCCAACACAGATATTTAGTATTTACCACCCTCAGGAATGAACATTCACATCTTCAGCCATCACGGATATTTAGTATTTACCACCCCCCGCAGGGAACATTTACATCTCCACCCAACACGGATATGTAGTATTTACTACCCCCCGCAGGGAACATTCACATCTCCACCCAACACAGATATGTAGTATTTACCACCCTCAGGAATGAACATTCACATCTTCAGCCATCACGGATATTTAGTATTTACTACCCCCCGCAGGGAACATTCACATCTCCACCCAACACGGATATTTATTATCCACTACCCCCCGCAGGGAACATTCACATCTACACTTAACACGGATATTTAGTATTTACCACCCTCAGGAATGAACATTCACATCTTCAGCCATCACAGATATTTAGTATTTACCACCCCCCGCAGGGAACATTCACATCTTCATCCAACACGGATATGTAGTATTTATCACCCTCAGGAATGAACATTCACATCTTCAGCCATCACGGATATTAATAGTTACTACCCTCAGGAAGGAACATTCACATCTCCACCCAACACATATATTTAGTATTTACCAACCCCAGGAAGGAACATTCCCATCTCCACGCAACACAGATATTTAGTATTTACCAACTCCAGGAAGGAACATTCACATCACCACCCAAAACAGATATTAAGTATTTACCAACCCCAGGAAGGAACATTCCCATCTCCACTTAACACAGATATTTAGTATTTACCACCCCCAGGAAGGAACATTCACATCTTCAGCCATCGCGGATATTTAGTATTTACCACCCCCCGCAGGGAACATTCACATCTTCAGTCATCAGGGAAATGTAGTATTTACTACCCCCCGCAGGGAACATTCACATTTTCAGCCATCACGGATATTTAGTATTTACTACCCCCCGCAGGGAACAGTCACATCTTCAGCCATCACGGATATTTAGTATTTACCACCCCCCGCAGGGAACACTCACATCTTCAGCCATCACGGATATTTAGTATTTACTCCCCCCCCCGCAGGGAACATTCACATCTTCAGCCATCACGGATATTTAGTATTTACCACCCCCCGCAGGGATCATTCACAACTTCAGCCATCAAGGATATTTAGTATTTACTACCCCCCGCAGGGAACATTCACATCTCCACCCAACACGGATATGTAGTATTTACCACCCTCAGGAATGAACATTCACATCTTCAGCCATCACGGATATTAATATTTACTACCCTCAAGAAGGAACATTCACATCTCCACCCAACACATATATTTAGTATTTACCAACCCCAGGAAGGAACATTCCCATCTCCACGCAACACAGATATTTAGTATTTACCAACTCCAGGAAGGAACATTCACATCACCACCCAAAACAGATATTAAGTATTTACCAACCCCAGGAAGGAACATTCCCATCTCCACTTAACACAGATATTTAGTATTTACCACCCCCAGGAAGGAACATTCACATCTTCAGCCATCACGGATATTTAGTATTTACCAACCCCCGCAGGGAACATTCACATCTTCACCCAACACGGATATGTAGTATTTACCACCCCCAAGAAGGAACATTCACATCTTCAGCCACCACGGATATTTAGTATGTACCACCCCCCGCAGGGAACATTCACATCTCCACCCAACACAGATATGTAGTATTTACCACCCCCAGGAAGGAACATTCACATCTTCAGCCATCACGGATATTTAGTATTTACCACCCCCAGGAAGGAACATTCACATCTTCAGCCATCACGGATATTTAGTATTTACCATCCCCAGGAAGGAACATTCACATCTTCAGCCAACACGGATATTTAGTATTTACCACCCCCCGCAGGGAACATTCACATCTTCAGCCAACACGGATATTTAGTATTTACCACCCCCGCAGGGAACATTCACATCTCCACCCAACACGGATATTTAGTATTTACCACCCCCCGCAGGGAACATTCACATCTTCAGCCATCACGGATATTTAGTATTTACCACCCCCCGCAGGGAACATTCACATCTTCAGCCATCACGGATATATAGTATTTACCACCCCCCGCAGGGAACATTCACATCTCCACCCAACACAGATATGTAGTATTTACCACCCTCAGGAATGAACATTCACATTTTCAGCCATCACGGATATTTAGTATTTACCACCCCCGCAGGGAACATTCACATCTTCAGCCATCACGGATATTTAGTATTTACCAGCCCCCGCAGGGAACATTCACATCTTCAGCCATCACGGATATTTAGTATTCACTACCCCCCGCAGGGAACATTCACATCTCCACCCAACACGGATATCTATTATTTACTACCCCCCGCAGGGAACATTCACATCTACACTTAACACGGATATTTAGTATTTACCACCCTCAGGAATGAACATTCACATCTTCAGCCATCACGGATATTTAGTATTTACCACTCCCCGCAGGGAACATTCACATCTTCATCCAACACAGATATTTAGTATTTACCACCCTCAGGAATGAACATTCACATCTTCAGCCATCACGGATATTTAGTATTTACCACCCCCCGCAGGGAACATTCACATCTCCACCCAACACAGATATGTAGTATTTACCACCCTCAGGAATGAACATTCACATTTTCAGCCATCACGGATATTTAGTATTTACTACCCCCCGCAGGGAACATTCACATCTCCACCCAACACGGATATGTAGTATTTACTACCCCCCGCAGGGAACATTCACATCTCCACTTAACACAGATATGTAGTATTTACCACCCTCAGGAATGAACATTCACATCTTCAGCCATCACGGATATTTAGTATTTACTACCCCCCGCAGGGAACATTCACATCTCCACCCAACACGGATATTTATTATCTACTACCCCCCGCAGGGAACATTCACATCTACACTTAACACGGATATTTAGTATTTACCACCCTCAGGAATGAACATTCACATCTTCAGCCATTTCAGATACTTAGTATTTACCACCCCCCGCAAGGAACATTCACATCTTCTTCCAACACAGATATTTAGTATTTACCACCCTCAGGAATGAACATTCACATCTTCAGCCATCACGGATATTTAGTATTTACCACCCCCCACAGGGAACATTCACATCTTCAGCCATCACGGTTATGTAGTATTTACTCCCCCCCGCAGGGAACATTCACATCTTCAGCCATCACGGATATTTAGTATTTACTACCCCCCGCAGGGAACATTCACATCTTCAGCCATCACGGATAATTAGTATTTACCACCCCCCGCAGGGAACATTCACATCTTCAGCCATCACGGATATTTAGTATTTACTACCCCCCGCAGGGAACATTCACATCTTCAGCCATCACGGATATTTAGTATTTACCACCCCCGCAGGGAACATTCACATCTTCAGCCATCACGGATATTTAGTATTTACTACCCCCGCAGGGAACATTCACATCTCCACCCAACACGGATATGTAGTATTTACCACCCTCAGGAATGAACATTCACATCTTGAGCCATCACGGATATTAATATTTACTACCCTCAGGAATGAACATTCACATCTTCAGCCATCACGGATATTTAGTATTTACTACCCCCCGCAGGGAACATTCACATCTCCACCCAACACCGATATGTAGTATTTACCACCCTCAGGAATGAACATTCACATCTTCAGCCATCACGGATATTTAGTATTTACTACCCCCCGCAGGGAACATTCACATCTTCAGCCATCACGGATAATTAGTATTTACCACCCCCCGCAGGGATTATTCACATCTTCAGCCATCACGGATATTTAGTATTTACTACCCTCAGGAATGAACATTCACATCTTCAGCCATCACGGATATTTAGTATTTACTACCCCCCGCAGGGAACATTCACATCTCCACCCATCAAGGATATGTAGTATTCACCACCCTCAGGAATGAACATTCACATCTTCAGCCATCACGGATATTTAGTATTTACTACCCCCCGCAGGGAACATTCACATCTTCAGCCATCACGGATATTTAGTATTTACCACCCCCCGCAGGGAACATTCACATCTTCAGCCATCACGGATATATAGTATTTACCACCCCCCGCAGGGAACATTCACATCTTCAGCCATCACGGATATTTAGTATTCACTACCCCCCGCAGGGAACATTCACATCTCCACCCAACACGGATATCTATTATTTACTACCCCCCGCAGGGAACATTCACATCTACACTTAACACGGATATTTAGTATTTACCACCCTCAGGAATGAACATTCACATCTTCAGCCATCACGGATATTTAGTATTTACCACCCCCCGCAGGGAACATTCACATCTTCATCCAACACAGATATGTAGTATTTACCACCCTCAGGAATGAACATTTACATCTTCAGCCATCACGGATATTTAGTATTTACCAGCCCCCGCAGGGAACATTCACATCTTCAGCAATCACGGATATCTAGTATTTACCACCCCCCGCAGGGAACATTCACATCTTCAGCCATCACGGATATTTAGTATTCACTACCCCCCGCAGGGAACATTCACATCTCCACCCAACACGGATATCTATTATTTACTACCCCCCGCAGGGAACATTCACATCTACACTTAACACGGATATTTAGTATTTACCACCCTCAGGAATGAACATTCACATCTTCAGCCATCACGGATATTTAGTATTTACCACCCCCCGCAGGGAACATTCACATCTTCAGCCATCAGGGAAATGTAGTATTTACTACCCCCCGCAGGGAACATTCACATTTTCAGCCATCACGGATATTTAGTATTTACCACCCCCCGCAGGGAACATTCACATCTTCAGCCATCACGGATATTTAGTATTTACTCCCCCCCCGCAGGGAACATTCACATCTTCAGCCATCAAGGATATTTAGTATTTACTACCCCCCGCAGGGAACATTCACATCTCCACCCAACACGGATATGTAGTATTTACCACCCTCAGGAATGAACATTCACATCTTCAGCCATCACGGATATTAATAGTTACTACCCTCAGGAAGGAACATTCACATCTCCACCCAACACATATATTTAGTATTTACCAACCCCAGGAAGGAACATTCCCATCTCCACGCAACACAGATATTTAGTATTTACCAACTCCAGGAAGGAACATTCACATCACCACCCAAAACAGATATTAAGTATTTACCAACCCCAGGAAGGAACATTCCCATCTCTACTTAACACAGATATTTAGTATTTACCACCCCCAGGAAGGAACATTCACATCTTCAGCCATCACGGATATTTAGTATTTACCACCCCCCGCAGGGAACATTCACATCTTCAGTCATCAGGGAAATGTAGTATTTACTACCCCCCGCAGGGAACATTCACATTTTCAGCCATCACGGATATTTAGTATTTACTACCCCCCGCAGGGAACATTCACATCTTCAGCCATCACGGATATTTAGTATTTACCACCCCCCGCAGGGAACACTCACATCTTCAGCCATCACGGATATTTAGTATTTACTCCCCCCCCCCCGCAGGGAACATTCACATCTTCAGCCATCACGGATATTTAGTATTTACCACCCCCCGCAGGGATCATTCACAACTTCAGCCATCAAGGATATTTAGTATTTACTACCCCCCGCAGGGAACATTCACATCTCCACCCAACACGGATATGTAGTATTTACCACCCTCAGGAATGAACATTCACATCTTCAGCCATCACGGATATTAATATTTACTACCCTCAAGAAGGAACATTCACATCTCCACCCAACACATATATTTAGTATTTACCAACCCCAGGAAGGAACATTCCCATCTCCACGCAACACAGATATTTAGTATTTACCAACTCCAGGAAGGAACATTCACATCACCACCCAAAACAGATATTAAGTATTTACCAACCCCAGGAAGGAACATTCCCATCTCCACTTAACACAGATATTTAGTATTTACCACCCCCAGGAAGGAACATTCACATCTTCAGCCATCACGGATATTTAGTATTTACCACCCCCCGCAGGGAACATTCACATCTTCACCCAACACGGATATGTAGTATTTACCACCCCCAAGAAGGAACATTCACATCTTCAGCCACCACGGATATTTAGTATGTACCACCCCCCGCAGGGAACATTCACATCTCCACCCAACACAGATATGTAGTATTTGCCACCCCCAGGAAGGAACATTCACATCTTCAGCCATCACGGATATTTAGTATTTACCACCCCCAGGAAGGAACATTCACATCTTCAGCCATCACGGATATTTAGTATTTACCATCCCCAGGAAGGAACATTCACATCTTCAGCCAACACGGATATTTAGTATTTACCACCCTCCGCAGGGAACATTCACATCTTCAGCCAACACGGATATTTAGTATTTACCACCCCCGCAGGGAACATTCACATCTCCACCCAACACGGATATTTAGTATTTACCACCCCCCGCAGGGAACATTCACATCTTCAGCCATCACGGATATTTAGTATTTACCACCCCCCGCAGGGAACATTCACATCTTCAGCCATCACGGATATATAGTATTTACCACCCCCCGCAGGGAACATTCACATCTCCACCCAACACAGATATGTAGTATTTACCACCCTCAGGAATGAACATTCACATTTTCAGCCATCACGGATATTTAGTATTTACCACCCCCGCAGGGAACATTCACATCTTCAGCCATCACGGATATTTAGTATTTACCACCCCCCGCAGGGAACATTCACATGTACACCCAACACAGATATGTAGTATTTACCACCCTCAGGAATGAACATTTACATCTTCAGCCATCACGGATATGTAGTATTTACCAGCCCCCGCAGGGAACATTCACATCTTCAGCAATCACGGATATTTAGTATTTACCACCCCCCGCAGGGAACATTCACATCTTCAGCCATCACGGATATTTAGTATTCACTACCCCCCGCAGGGAACATTCACATCTCCACCCAACACGGATATCTATTATTTACTACCCCCCGCAGGGAACATTCACATCTACACTTAACACGGATATTTAGTATTTACCACCCTCAGGAATGAACATTCACATCTTCAGCCATCACGGATATTTAGTATTTACCACTCCCCGCAGGGAACATTCACATCTTCATCCAACACAGATATTTAGTATTTACCACCCTCAGGAATGAACATTCACATCTTCAGCCATCACGGATATTTAGTATTTACCACCCCCCGCAGGGAACATTCACATCTCCACCCAACACAGATATGTAGTATTTACCACCCTCAGGAATGAACATTCACATCTTCAGCCATCACGGATATTTAGTATTTACTACCCCCCGCAGGGAACATTCACATCTCCACCCAACACGGATATGTAGTATTTACTACCCCCCGCAGGGAACATTCACATCTCCACTTAACACAGATATGTAGTATTTACCACCCTCAGGAATGAACATTCACATCTTCAGCCATCACGGATATTTAGTATTTACTACCCCCCGCAGGGAACATTCACATCTCCACCCAACACGGATATTTATTATCTACTACCCCCCGCAGGGAACATTCACATCTACACTTAACACGGATATTTAGTATTTACCACCCTCAGGAATGAACATTCACATCTTCAGCCATTACAGATACTTAGTATTTACCACCCCCCGCAAGGAACATTCACATCTTCTTCCAACACAGATATTTAGTATTTACCACCCTCAGGAATGAACATTCACATCTTCAGCCATCACGGATATTTAGTATTTACCACCCCCCACAGGGAACATTCACATCTTCAGCCATCACGGTTATGTAGTATTTACTCCCCCCCGCAGGGAACATTCACATCTTCAGCCATCACGGATATTTAGTATTTACTACCCCCCGCAGGGAACATTCACATCTTCAGCCATCACGGATATTTAGTATTTACCACCCCCTGCAGGGAACATTCACATCTTCAGCCATCACGGATATTTAGTATTTACTACCCCCCGCAGGGAACATTCACATCTTCAGCCATCACGGATATTTAGTATTTACCACCCCCGCAGGGAACATTCACATCTTCAGCCATCACGGATATTTAGTATTTACTACCCCCGCAGGGAACATTCACATCTCCACCCAACACGGATATGTAGTATTTACCACCCTCAGGAATGAACATTCACATCTTCAGCCATCACGGATATTAATATTTACTACCCTCAGGAATGAACATTCACATCTTCAGCCATCACGGATATTTAGTATTTACTACCCCCCGCAGGGAACATTCACATCTCCACCCAACACCGATATGTAGTATTTACCACCCTCAGGAATGAACATTCACATCTTCAGCCATCACGGATATTTAGTATTTACTACCCCCCGCAGGGAACATTCACATCTTCAGCCATCACGGATAATTAGTATTTACCACCCCCCGCAGGGATTATTCACATCTTCAGCCATCACGGATATTTAGTATTTACTACCCTCAGGAATGAACATTCACATCTTCAGCCATCACGGATATTTAGTATTTACTACCCCCCGCAGGGAACATTCACATCTCCACCCATCAAGGATATGTAGTATTCACCACCCTCAGGAATGAACATTCACATCTTCAGCCATCACGGATATTTAGTATTTACTACCCCCCGCAGGGAACATTCAAATCTTCAGCCATCACGGATATTTAGTATTTACCACCCCCCGCAGGGAACATTCACATCTTCAGCCATCACGGATATTTAGTATTTACCACCCCCCCCAGGGAACATTCACATCTTCAGCCATCACGGATATTTAGTATTCACTACCCCCCGCAGGGAACATTCACATCTCCACCCAACACGGATATCTATTATTTACTACCCCCCGCAGGGAACATTCACATCTACACTTAACACGGATATTTAGTATTTACCACCCTCAGGAATGAACATTCACATCTTCAGCCATCACGGATATTTAGTATTTACCACCCCCCGCAGGGAACATTCACATCTTCATCCAACACAGATATGTAGTATTTACCACCCTCAGGAATGAACATTTACATCTTCAGCCATCACGGATATTTAGTATTTACCAGCCCCCGCAGGGAACATTCACATCTTCAGCAATCACGGATATCTAGTATTTACCACCCCCCGCAGGGAACATTCACATCTTCAGCCATCACGGATATTTAGTATTCACTACCCCCCGCAGGGAACATTCACATCTCCACCCAACACGGATATCTATTATTTACTACCCCCCGCAGGGAACATTCACATCTACACTTAACACGGATATTTAGTATTTACCACCCTCAGGAATGAACATTCACATCTTCAGCCATCACGGATATTTAGTATTTACCACTCCCCGCAGGGAACATTCACATCTTCATCCAACACAGATATTTAGTATTTACCACCCTCAGGAATGAACATTCCCATCTTCAGCCATCACGGATATTTAGTATTTACCACCCCCCGCAGGGAACATTCACATCTCCACCCAACACAGATATGTAGTATTTACCACCCTCAGGAATGAACATTCACATCTTCAGCCATCACGGATATTTAGTATTTACTACCCCCCGCAGGGAACATTCACATCTTCAGCCATCACGGATATTTAGTATTTACCACCCCCCGCAGGGAACATTCACATCTTCAGCCATCACGGATATTTAGTATTTACTCCCCCCCCCCGCAGGGAACATTCACATCTTCAGCCATCACGGATATTTAGTATTTACCACCCCCCGCAGGAATCATTCACAACTTCAGCCATCAAGGATATTTAGTATTTACTACCCCCCGCAGGGAACATTCACATCTCCACCCAACACGGATATGTAGTATTTACCACCCTCAGGAATGAACATTCACATCTTCAGCCATCACGGATATTAATATTTACTACCCTCAGGAAGGAACATTCACATCTCCACCCAACACATATATTTAGTATTTACCAACCCCAGGAAGGAACATTCCCATCTCCACGCAACACAGATATTTAGTATTTACCAACTCCAGGAAGGAACATTCACATCACCACCCAAAACAGATATTAAGTATTTACCAACCCCAGGAAGGAACATTCCCATCTCCACTTAACACAGATATTTAGTATTTACCACCCCCAGGAAGGAACATTCACATCTTCAGCCATCACGGATATTTAGTATTTACCACCCCCAGCAGGGAACATTCACATCTTCACCCAACACGGATATGTAGTATTTACCACCCCCAAGAAGGAACATTCACATCTTCAGCCACCACGGATATTTAGTATGTACCACCCCCCGCAGGGAACATTCACATCTCCACCCAACACAGATATGTAGTATTTACCACCCCCAGGAAGGAACATTCACATCTTCAGCCATCACGGTATTTAGTATTTACCACCCCCAGGAAGGAACATTCACATCTTCGGCCATCACGGATATTTAGTATTTACCATCCCCAGGAAGGAACATTCACATCTTCAGCCAACACGGATATTTAGTATTTACCACCCCCCGCAGGGAACATTCACATCTTCAGCCAACACGGATATTTAGTATTTACCACCCCCCGCAGGGAACATTCACATCTCCACCCAACACGGATATTTAGTATTTACCACCCCCGCAGGGAACATTCACATCTTCAGCCATCACGGATATTTAGTATTTACCACCCCCCGCAGGGAACATTCACATCTTCAACCATCACGGATATTTACTATTTACCACCCCCCGCAGGGAACATTCACATCTCCACCCAACACAGATATGTAGTATTTACCACCCTCAGGAATGAACATTCACATCTTCAGCCATCACGGATATTTAGTATTTACCACCCCCGCAGGGAACATTCACATCTTCAGCCATCACGGATATTTAGTATATACCACCCCCCGCAGGGAACATTCACATGTACACCCAACACAGATATGTAGTATTTACCACCCTCAGGAATGAACATTTACATCTTCAGCCATCACGGATATTTAGTATTTACCAGCCCCCGCAGGGAACATTCACATCTTCAGCAATCACGGATATTTAGTATTTACCACCCCCCGCAGGGAACATTCACATCTTCAGCCATCACGGATATTTAGTATTCACTACCCCCCGCAGGGAACATTCACATGTCCACCCAACACGGATATCTATTATTTACTACCCCCCGCAGGGAACATTCACATCTACACTTAACACGGATATTTAGTATTTACCACCCTCAGGAATGAACATTCACATCTTCAGCCATCACGGATATTTAGTATTTACCACTCCCCGCAGGGAACATTCACATCTTCATCCAACACAGATATTTAGTATTTACCACCCTCAGGAATGAACATTCACATCTTCAGCCATCACGGATATTTAGTATTTACCACCCCCCGCAGGGAACATTCACATCTCCACCCAACACAGATATGTAGTATTTACCACCCTCAGGAATGAACATTCACATCTTCAGCCATCACGGATATTTAGTATTTACTACCCCCCGCAGGGAACATTCACATCTCCACCCAACACGGATATGTAGTATTTACTACCCCCCGCAGGGAACATTCACATCTCCACCCAACACAGATATGTAGTATTTACCACCCTCAGGAATGAACATTCACATCTTCAGCCATCACGGATATTTAGTATTTACTACCCCCCGCAGGGAACATTCACATCTCCACCCAACACGGATATTTATTATCTACTACCCCCCGCAGGGAACATTCACATCTACACTTAACACGGATATTTAGTATTTACCACCCTCAGGAATGAACATTCACATCTTCAGCCATTACAGATACTTAGTATTTACCACCCCCCGCAGGGAACATTCACATCTTCTTCCAACACAGATATTTAGTATTTACCACCCTCAGGAATGAACATTCACATCTTCAGCCATCACGGATATTTAGTATTTACCACCCCCCACAGGGAACATTCACATCTTCAGCCATCACGGATATGTAGTATTTACTACCCCCCGCAGGGAACATTCACATCTTCAGCCATCACGGATATTTAGTATTTACTACCCCCCGCAGGGAACATTCACATCTTCAGCCATCACGGATATTTAGTATGTACCACCCCCCGCAGGGTACATTCACATCTTCAGCCATCACGGATATTTAGTATTTACTACCCCCCGCAGGGAACATTCACATCTTCAGCGATCACGGATATTTAGTATTTACCACCCCCGCAGGGAACATTCACATCTTCAGCCATCACGGATATTTAGTATTTACTACCCCCGCAGGGAACATTCACATCTACACTTAACACGGATATGTAGTATTTACCACCCTCAGGAATGAACATTCACATCTTCAGCCATCACGGATATTAATATTTACTACCCTCAGGAATGAACATTCACATTTTCAGCCATCACGGATATTTAGTATTTACTACCCCCCGCAGGGAACATTCACATCTCCACCCAACACCGATATGTAGTATTTACCACCCTCAGGAATGAACATTCACATCTTCAGCCATCACGGCTATTTAGTATTTACTACCCCCCGCAGGGAACAATTACATCTCCACCCATCAAGGATATGTAGTATTCACCACCCTCAGGAATGAACATTCACATCTTCAGCCATCACGGATATTTAGTATTTACTACCCCCCGCAGGGAACATTCACATCTTCAGCCATCACGGATATTTAGTATTTACCACCCCCCGCAGGGAACATTCACATCTTCAGCCATCACGGATATTTAGTATTTACCACCCCCCGCAGGGAACATTCACATCTTCAGCCATCACGGATATTTAGTATTCACTACCCACCGCAGGGAACATTCACATCTCCACCCAACACGGATATCTATTATTTACTACCCCCCGCAGGGAACATTCACATCTACACTTAACACGGAAATTTAGTATTTACCACCCTCAGGAATGAACATTCACATCTTCAGCCATCACGGATATTTAGTATTTACCACCCCCCGCAGGGAACATTCACATCTTCATCCAACACAGATATGTAGTATTTACCACCCCCAGGAAGGAACATTCACATCTTCAGCCAACACGGATATTTAGTATTTACCACCCCCCGCAGGGAACATTCACATCTTCAGCCAACACGGATATTTAGTATTTACCACCCCCCGTAGGGAACATTCACATCTCCACCCAACACGGATATTTAGTATTTACCACCCCCCGCAGGGAACATTCACATTTTCAGCCATCACGGATATTTAGTATTTACCACCCCCCGCAGGGAACATTCACATCTTCATCCAACACAGATATGTAGTATTTACCACCCCCAGGAAGGAACATTCACATCTTCAGCCAACACGGATATTTAGTATTTACCACCCCCCGCAGGGAACATTCACATCTTCAGCCAACACGGATATTTAGTATTTACCACCCCCCGTAGGGAACATTCACATCTCCACCCAACACGGATATTTAGTATTTACCACCCCCCGCAGGGAACATTCACATCTTCAGCCATCACGGATATTTAGTATTCACTACCCCCCGCAGGGAACATTCACATCTCCACCCAACACGGATATCTATTATTTACTACCCCCCGCAGGGAACATTCACATCTACACTTAACACGGATATTTAGTATTTACCACCCTCAGGAATGAACATTCACATCTTCAGCCATCACGGATATTTAGTATTTACCACTCCCCGCAGGGAACATTCACATCTTCATCCAACACAGATATTTAGTATTTACCACCCTCAGGAATGAACATTCACATCTTCAGCCATCACGGATATTTAGTATTTACCACCCCCCGCAGGGAACATTCACATCTCCACCCAACACAGGTATGTAGTATTTACCACCCTCAGGAATGAACATTCACATCTTCAGCCATCACGGATATTTAGTATTTACTACCCCCCGCAGGGAACATTCACATCTCCACCCAACACGGATATGTAGTATTTACTACCCCCCGCAGGGAACATTCACATCTCCACTTAACACAGATATGTAGTATTTACCACCCTCAGGAATGAACATTCACATCTTCAGCCATCACGGATATTTAGTATTTACTACCCCCCGCAGGGAACATTCACATCTCCACCCAACACGGATATTTATTATCTACTACCCCCCGCAGGGAACATTCACATCTACACTTAACACGGATATTTAGTATTTACCACCCTCAGGAATGAACATTCACATCTTCAGCCATTACAGATACTTAGTATTTACCACCCCCCGCAAGGAACATTCACATCTTCTTCCAACACAGATATTTAGTATTTACCACCCTCAGGAATGAACATTCACATCTTCAGCCATCACGGATATTTAGTATTTACCACCCCCCACAGGGAACATTCACATCTTCAGCCATCACGGTTATGTAGTATTTACTCCCCCCCGCAGGGAACATTCACATCTTCAGCCATCACGGATATTTAGTATTTACTACCCCCCGCAGGGAACATTCACATCTTCAGCCATCACGGATATTTAGTATTTACCACCCCCCGCAGGGAACATTCACATCTTCAGCCATCACGGATATTTAGTATTCACTACCCCCCGCAGGGAACATTCACATCTTCAGCCATCACGGTTATTTAGTATTTACCACCCCCGCAGGGAACATTCACATCTTCAGCCATCACGGATATTTAGTATTTACTACCCCCGCAGGGAACATTCACATCTCCACCCAACACGGATATGTAGTATTTACCACCCTCAGGAATGAACATTCACATCTTCAGCCATCACGGATATTAATATTTACTACCCTCAGGAATGAACATTCACATCTTCAGCCATCACGGATATTTAGTATTTACTACCCCCCGCAGGGAACATTCACATCTCCACCCAACACCGATATGTAGTATTTACCACCCTCAGGAATGAACATTCACATCTTCAGCCATCACGGATATTTAGTATTTACTACCCCCCGCAGGGAACATTCACATCTTCAGCCATCACGGATAATTAGTATTTACCACCCCCCGCAGGGATTATTCACATCTTCAGCCATCACGGATATTTAGTATTTACTACCCTCAGGAATGAACATTCACATCTTCAGCCATCACGGATATTTAGTATTTACTACCCCCCGCAGGGAACATTCACATCTCCACCCATCAAGGATATGTAGTATTCACCACCCTCAGGAATGAACATTCACATCTTCAGCCATCACGGATATTTAGTATTTACTACCCCCCGCAGGGAACATTCAAATCTTCAGCCATCACGGATATTTAGTATTTACCACCCCCCGCAGGGAACATTCACATCTTCAGCCATCACGGATATTTAGTATTTACCACCCCCCGCAGGGAACATTCACATCTTCAGCCATCACGGATATTTAGTATTCACTACCCCCCGCAGGGAACATTCACATCTCCACCCAACACGGATATCTATTATTTACTACCCCCCGCAGGGAACATTCACATCTACACTTAACACGGATATTTAGTATTTACCACCCTCAGGAATGAACATTCACATCTTCAGCCATCACGGATATTTAGTATTTACCACCCCCCGCAGGGAACATTCACATCTTCATCCAACACAGATATGTAGTATTTACCACCCTCAGGAATGAACATTTACATCTTCAGCCATCACGGATATTTAGTATTTACCAGCCCCCGCAGGGAACATTCACATCTTCAGCAATCACGGATATCTAGTATTTACCACCCCCCGCAGGGAACATTCACATCTTCAGCCATCACGGATATTTAGTATTCACTACCCCCCGCAGGGAACATTCACATCTCCACCCAACACGGATATCTATTATTTACTACCCCCCGCAGGGAACATTCACATCTACACTTAACACGGATATTTAGTATTTACCACCCTCAGGAATGAACATTCACATCTTCAGCCATCACGGATATTTAGTATTTACCACTCCCCGCAGGGAACATTCACATCTTCATCCAACACAGATATTTAGTATTTACCACCCTCAGGAATGAACATTCACATCTTCAGCCATCACGGATATTTAGTATTTACCACCCCCCGCAGGGAACATTCACATCTCCACCCAACACAGATATGTAGTATTTACCACCCTCAGGAATGAACATTCACATCTTCAGCCATCACGGATATTTAGTATTTACTACCCCCCGCAGGGAACATTCACATCTTCAGCCATCACGGATATTTAGTATTTACCACCCCCCGCAGGGAACATTCACATCTTCAGCCATCACGGATATTTAGTATTTACTCCCCCCCCCGCAGGGAACATTCACATCTTCAGCCATCACGGATATTTAGTATTTACCACCCCCCGCAGGAATCATTCACAACTTCAGCCATCAAGGATATTTAGTATTTACTACCCCCCGCAGGGAACATTCACATCTCCACCCAACACGGATATGTAGTATTTACCACCCTCAGGAATGAACATTCACATCTTCAGCCATCACGGATATTAATATTTACTACCCTCAGGAAGGAACATTCACATCTCCACCCAACACATATATTTAGTATTTACCAACCCCAGGAAGGAACATTCCCATCTCCACGCAACACAGATATTTAGTATTTACCAACTCCAGGAAGGAACATTCACATCACCACCCAAAACAGATATTAAGTATTTACCAACCCCAGGAAGGAACATTCCCATCTCCACTTAACACAGATATTTAGTATTTACCACCCCCAGGAAGGAACATTCACATCTTCAGCCATCACGGATATTTAGTATTTACCACCCCCAGCAGGGAACATTCACATCTTCACCCAACACGGATATGTAGTATTTACCACCCCCAAGAAGGAACATTCACATCTTCAGCCACCACGGATATTTAGTATGTACCACCCCCCGCAGGGAACATTCACATCTCCACCCAACACAGATATGTAGTATTTACCACCCCCAGGAAGGAACATTCACATCTTCAGCCATCACGGTATTTAGTATTTACCACCCCCAGGAAGGAACATTCACATCTTCGGCCATCACGGATATTTAGTATTTACCATCCCCAGGAAGGAACATTCACATCTTCAGCCAACACGGATATTTAGTATTTACCACCCCCCGCAGGGAACATTCACATCTTCAGCCAACACGGATATTTAGTATTTACCACCCCCCGCAGGGAACATTCACATCTCCACCCAACACGGATATTTAGTATTTACCACCCCCCGCAGGGAACATTCACATCTTCAGCCATCACGGATATTTAGTATTTACCACCCCCCGCAGGGAACATTCACATCTTCAACCATCACGGATATTTACTATTTACCACCCCCCGCAGGGAACATTCACATCTCCACCCAACACAGATATGTAGTATTTACCACCCTCAGGAATGAACATTCACATCTTCAGCCATCACGGATATTTAGTATTTACCACCCCCGCAGGGAACATTCACATCTTCAGCCATCACGGATATTTAGTATATACCACCCCCCGCAGGGAACATTCACATGTACACCCAACACAGATATGTAGTATTTACCACCCTCAGGAATGAACATTTACATCTTCAGCCATCACGGATATTTAGTATTTACCAGCCCCCGCAGGGAACATTCACATCTTCAGCAATCACGGATATTTAGTATTTACCACCCCCCGCAGGGAACATTCACATCTTCAGCCATCACGGATATTTAGTATTCACTACCCCCCGCAGGGAACATTCACATGTCCACCCAACACGGATATCTATTATTTACTACCCCCCGCAGGGAACATTCACATCTACACTTAACACGGATATTTAGTATTTACCACCCTCAGGAATGAACATTCACATCTTCAGCCATCACGGATATTTAGTATTTACCACTCCCCGCAGGGAACATTCACATCTTCATCCAACACAGATATTTAGTATTTACCACCCTCAGGAATGAACATTCACATCTTCAGCCATCACGGATATTTAGTATTTACCACCCCCCGCAGGGAACATTCACATCTCCACCCAACACAGATATGTAGTATTTACCACCCTCAGGAATGAACATTCACATCTTCAGCCATCACGGATATTTAGTATTTACTACCCCCCGCAGGGAACATTCACATCTCCACCCAACACGGATATGTAGTATTTACTACCCCCCGCAGGGAACATTCACATCTCCACCCAACACAGATATGTAGTATTTACCACCCTCAGGAATGAACATTCACATCTTCAGCCATCACGGATATTTAGTATTTACTACCCCCCGCAGGGAACATTCACATCTCCACCCAACACGGATATTTATTATCTACTACCCCCCGCAGGGAACATTCACATCTACACTTAACACGGATATTTAGTATTTACCACCCTCAGGAATGAACATTCACATCTTCAGCCATTACAGATACTTAGTATTTACCACCCCCCGCAGGGAACATTCACATCTTCTTCCAACACAGATATTTAGTATTTACCACCCTCAGGAATGAACATTCACATCTTCAGCCATCACGGATATTTAGTATTTACCACCCCCCACAGGGAACATTCACATCTTCAGCCATCACGGATATGTAGTATTTACTACCCCCCGCAGGGAACATTCACATCTTCAGCCATCACGGATATTTAGTATTTACTACCCCCCGCAGGGAACATTCACATCTTCAGCCATCACGGATATTTAGTATTTACCACCCCCCGCAGGGTACATTCACATCTTCAGCCATCACGGATATTTAGTATTTACTACCCCCCGCAGGGAACATTCACATCTTCAGCCATCACGGATATTTAGTATTTACCACCCCCGCAGGGAACATTCACATCTTCAGCCATCACGGATATTTAGTATTTACTACCCCCGCAGGGAACATTCACATCTACACTTAACACGGATATGTAGTATTTACCACCCTCAGGAATGAACATTCACATCTTCAGCCATCACGGATATTAATATTTACTACCCTCAGGAATGAACATTCACATTTTCAGCCATTACGGATATTTAGTATTTACTACCCCCCGCAGGGAACATTCACATCTCCACCCAACACCGATATGTAGTATTTACGTCCCTCAGGAATGAACATTCACATCTTCAGCCATCACGGCTATTTAGTATTTACTACCCCCCGCAGGGAACATTCACATCTCCACCCATCAAGGATATGTAGTATTCACCACCTTTAGGAATGAACATTCACATCTTCAGCCATCACGGATATTTAGTATTTACTACCCCCCGCAGGGAACATTCACATCTTCAGCCATCACGGATATTTAGTATTTACCACCCCCCGCAGGGAACATTCACATCTTCAGCCATCACGGATATTTAGTATTTACCACCCCCCGCAGGGAACATTCACATCTTCAGCCATCACGGATATTTAGTATTCACTACCCACCGCAGGGAACATTCACATCTCCACCCAACACGGATATCTATTATTTACTACCCCCCGCAGGGAACATTCACATCTACACTTAACACGGAAATTTAGTATTTACCACCCTCAGGAATGAACATTCACATCTTCAGCCATCACGGATATTTAGTATTTACCACCCCCCGCAGGGAACATTCACATCCTCATCCAACACAGATATGTAGTATTTACCACCCCCAGGAAGGAACATTCACATCTTCAGCCAACACGGATATTTAGTATTTACCACCCCCCGCAGGGAACATTCACATCTTCAGCCAACACGGATATTTAGTATTTACCACCCCCCGTAGGGAACATTCACATCTCCACCCAACACGGATATTTAGTATTTACCACCCCCCGCAGGGAACATTCACATCTTCAGCCATCACGGATATTTAGTATTTACCACCCCCCGCAGGGAACATTCACATCTTCATCCAACACAGATATGTAGTATTTACCACCCCCAGGAAGGAACATTCACATCTTCAGCCAACACGGATATTTAGTATTTACCACCCCCCGCAGGGAACATTCACATCTTCAGCCAACACGGATATTTAGTATTTACCACCCCCCGTAGGGAACACTCACATCTCCACCCAACACGGATATTTAGTATTTACCACCCCCCGCAGGGAACATTCACATCTTCAGCCATCACGGATATTTTGTATTTACCAGCCCCCGCAGGGAACATTCACATCTTCAGCCATCACGGATATTTAGTGTTTACCACCCCCCGCAGGGAACATTCACATCTCCACCCAACACAGATATGTAGTATTTACCACCCTCAGGAATGAACATTCACATCTTCAGCCATCACGGATATTTAGTATTTACCACCCCTCGCAGGGAACATTCACATCTCCACCCAACACAGATATGTGGTATTTACCACCCTCAGGAATGAACATTCACATCTTCAGCCATCACGGATATTTAGTATTTACCACCCCCGCAGGGAACATTCACATCTTCAGCCATCACGGATATTTAGTATTTACCACCCCCCGCAGGGAACATTCACATGTCCACCCAACACAGATATGTAGTATTTACCACCCTCAGGAATGAACATTTACATCTTCAGCCATCACGGATATTTAGTATTTACCAGCCCCCGCAGGGAACATTCACATCTTCAGCCATCACGGATATTTAGTATTTACCACCCCCCGCAGGGAACATTCACATCTTCAGCCATCACGGATATTTAGCATTCACTACCCCCCAAAGGGAACATCACATCTCCACCCAACACGGATATCTATTATTTACTACCCCCCGCAGGGAACATTCACATCTACACTTAACACGGATATTTAGTATTTATCACCCTCAGCAATGAACATTCACATTTTCAGCCATCACGGATATTTAGTATTTACCACCCCCCGCAGGGAACATTCACATCTTCATCCAACACAGATATTTAGTATTTACCACCCTCAGGAATGAACATTCACATCTTCAGCCATCACGGATATTTATTATTTACCACCCCCCGCAGGGAACATTTACATCTCCACCCAACACGGATATGCAGTATTTACTACCTCCCGCAGAGAACATTCACATCTCCACCCAACACAGATATGTAGTATTTACCACCCTCAGGAATGAACATTCACATCTTCAGCCATCAAGGATATTTAGTATTTACTACCCCCCGCAGGGAACATTCACATCTCCACCCAACACGGATATTTATTATCTACTACCCCCCGCAGGGAACATTCACATCTACACTTAACACGGATATTTAGTATTTACCACCCTCAGGAATGAACATTCACATCTTCAGCCATCACAGATATTTAGTATTTACCACCCCCCGCAGGGAACATTCACATCTTCATCCAACACAGATATTTAGTATTTACCACCCTCAGGAATGAACATTCACATCTTCAGCCATCACGGATATTTAGTATTTACCACCCCCCGCAGGGAACATTCACATCTCCACCCAACACAGATATGTAGTATTTACCACCCTCAGGAATGAACATTCACATCTTCAGCCATCACGGATATATAGTATTTACTACCCCCCGCAGGGAACATTCACATCTTCAGCCATCACGGATATTTAGTATTTACCACCCCCCGCAGGGAACATTCACATCTCAGCCATCACGGATATTTAGTATTTACTCCCCCCCCCCCGCAGGGAACATTCACATCTTCAGCCATCACGGATTTTTAGTATTTACCACCCCCCGCAGGGATCATTCACAACTTCAGCCATCAAGGATATTTAGTATTTACTACCCCCCGCAGGGAACATTCACATCTCCACCCAACACGGATATGTAGTATTTACCACCCTCAGGAATGAACATTCACATCTTCAGCCATCACGGATATTAATATTTACTACCCTCAGGAAGGAACATTCACATCTCCACCCAACACATATATTTAGTATTTACCAACCCCAGGAAGGAACATTCCCATCTCCACGCAACACAGATATTTAGTATTTACCAACTCCAGGAAGGAACATTCACATCACCACCCAAAACAGATATTAAGTATTTACCAACCCCAGGAAGGAACATTCCCATCTCCACTTAACACAGATATTTAGTATTTACCACCCCCAGGAAGGAACATTCACATCTTCAGCCATCACGGATATTTAGTATTTACCACCCCCCGCAGGGAACATTCACATCTTCACCCAACACGGATATGTAGTATTTACCACCCCCAAGAAGGAACATTCACATCTTCAGCCACCACGGATATTTAGTATGTACCACCCCCGCAGGGAACATTCACATCTCCACTCAACACAGATATGTAGTATTTACCACCCCCAGGAAGGAACATTCACATCTTCAGCCATCACGGATATTTAGTATTTACCACCCCCAGGAAGGAACATTCACATCTTCAGCCATCACGGATATTTAGTATTTACCATCCCCAGGAAGGAACATTCACATCTTCAGCCAACACGGATATTTAGTATTTACCACCCCCCGCAGGGAACATTCACATCTTCAGCCAACACGGATATCTAGTATTTACCACCCCCCGCAGGGAACATTCACATCTCCACCCAACACGGATATTTAGTATTTACCACCCCCCGCAGGGAACATTCACATCTTCAGCCATCACGGATATTTAGTATTTACCACCCCCCGCAGGGAACATTCACATCTTCAGCCATCACGGATATTTAGTATTTACCACCCCCCGCAGGGAACATTCACATCTCCACCCAACACAGATATGTAGTATTTACCACCCTCAGGAATGAACATTCACATCTTCAGCCATCACGGATATTTAGTATTTACCAGCCCCCGCAGGGAACATTCACATCTTCAGCAATCACGGATATTTAGTATTTACCACCCCCCGCAGGGAACATTCACATCTTCAGCCATCACGGATATTTAGTATTCACTACCCCCCGCAGGGAACATTCACATCTCCACCCAACACGGATATCTATTATTTACTACCCCCCGCAGGGAACATTCACATCTACACTTAACACGGATATTTAATATTTACCACCCTCAGGAATGAACATTCACATCTTCAGCCATCACGGATATTTAGTATTTACCACTCCCCGCAGGGAACATTCACATCTTCATCCAACACAGATATTTAGTATTTACCACCCTCAGGAATGAACATTCACATCTTCAGCCATCACGGATATTTAGTATTTACCACCCCCCGCAGGGAACATTCACATCTCCACCCAACACAGATATGTAGTATTTACCACCCTCAGGAATGAACATTCACATCTTCAGCCATCACGGATATTTAGTATTTACTACCCCCCGCAGGGAACATTCACATCTCCACCCAACACAGATATGTAGTATTTACCACCCTCAGGAATGAACATTCACATCTTCAGCCATCACGGATATTTAGTATTTACTACCCCCCGCAGGGAACATTCACATCTCCACCCAACACGGATATTTATTATCTACTACCCCCCGCAGGGAACATTCACATCTACACTTAACACGGATATTTAGTATTTACCACCCTCAGGAATGAACATTCACATCTTCAGCCATCACGGATATTTAGTATTTACCACGCCCCACAGGGAACATTCACATCTTCAGCCATCACGGATATGTAGTATTTACTACCCCCCGCAGGGAACATTCACATCTTCAGCCATCACGGATATTTAGTATTTACTACCCCCCGCAGGGAACATTCACATCTTCAGCCATCACGGATATTTAGTATTTACCACCCCCCGCAGGGAACATTCACATCTTCAGCCATCTCGGATATTTAGTATTTACTACCCCCCGCAGGGAACATTCACATCTTCAGCGATCACGGATATTTAGTATTTACCACCCCCGCAGGGAACATTCACATCTTCAGCCATCACGGATATTTAGTATTTACTACCCCCGCAGGGAACATTCACATCTCCACCCAACACGGATATGTAGTATTTACCACCTTCAGGAATGAACATTCACATCTTCAGCCATCACGGATATTAATATTTACTACCCTCAGGAATGAACATTCACATCTTCAGCCATCACGGATATTTAGTATTTACTACCCCCCGCAGGGAACATTCACATCTCCACCCAACACCGATATGTAGTATTTACCACCCTCAGGAATGAACATTCACATCTTCAGCCATCACGGATATTTAGTATTTACTACCCCCCGCAGGGAACATTCACATCTTCAGCCATCTAGGATAATTAGTATTTACCACCCCCCGCAGGGAACATTCACATCTTCAGCCATCACGGATATTTAGTATTTACTACCCTCAGGAATGAACATTCACATCTTCAGCCATCACGGATATTTAGTATTTACTACCCCCCGCAGGGAACATTCACATCTCCACCCATCAAGGATATGTAGTATTCACCACCCTCAAGAATGAACATTCACATCTTCAGCCATCACGGATATTTAGTATTTACTACCCCCCGCAGGGAACATTCACATCTTCAGCCATCACGGATATTTAGTATTTACCACCCCCCGCAGGGAACATTCACATCTTCAGCCATCACGGATATTTAGTATTTACCACCCCCCGCAGGGAACATTCACATCTTCAGCCATCACGGATATTTAGTATTCACTACCCCCCGCAGGGAACATTCACATCTCCACCCAACACGGATATCTATTATTTACTACCCCCCGCAGGGAACATTCACATCTACACTTAACACGGAAATTTAGTATTTACCACCCTCAGGAATGAACGTTCACATCTTCAGCCATCACGGATATTTAGTATTTACCACCCCCCGCAGGGAACATTCACATCTTCATCCAACACAGATATGTAGTATTTACCACCCTCAGGAATGAACATTTACATCTTCAGCCATCACGGATATTTAGTATTTACCAGCCCCCGCAGGGAACATTCACATCTTCAGCAATCACGGATATCTAGTATTTACCACCCCCCGCAGGGAACATTCACATCTTCAGCCATCACGGATATTTAGTATTCACTACCCCCCGCAGGGAACATTCACATCTCCACCCAACACGGATATCTATTATTTACTACCCCCCGCAGGGAACATTCACATCTACACTTAACACGGATATTTAGTATTTACCACCCTCAGGAATGAACATTCACATCTTCAGCCATCTCGGATATTTAGTATTTACCACTCCCCGCAGGGAACATTCACATCTTCATCCAACACAGATATTTAGTATTTACCACCCTCAGGAATGAACATTCACATCTTCAGCCATCACGGATATTTAGTATTTACCACCCCCCGCAGGGAACATTCACATCTCCACCCAACACAGATATGTAGTATTTACCACCCTCAGGAATGAACATTCACATCTTCAGCCATCACGGATATTTAGTATTTACTACCCCCCGCAGGGAACATTCACATCTCCACCCAACACGGATATGTAGTATTTACTACCCCCCGCAGGGAACATTCACATCTCCACCTAACACAGATATGTAGTATTTACCACCCTCAGGAATGAACATTCACATCTTCAGCCATCACGGATATTTAGTATTTACTACCCCCCGCAGGGAACATTCACATCTCCACCCAACACGGATATTTATTATCTACTACCCCCCGCAGGGAACATTCACATCTACACTTAACACGGATATTTAGTATTTACCACCCTCAGGAATGAACATTCACATCTTCAGCCATTACAGATATTTAGTATTTACCACCCCCCGCAGGGAACATTCACATCTTCTTCCAACACAGATATTTAGTATTTACCACCCTCAGGAATGAACATTCACATCTTCAGCCATCACGGATATTTAGTATTTACCACCCCCCACAGGGAACATTCACATCTTCAGCCATCACGGATATGTAGTATTTACTACCCCCCGCAGGGAACATTCACATCTTCAGCCATCACGGATATTTAGTATTTACTACCCCCCGCAGGGAACATTCACATCTTCAGCCATCACGGATATTTAGTATTTACCACCCCCCGCAGGAAACATTCACATCTTCAGCCATCACGGATATTTAGTATTTACTACCCCCCGCAGGGAACATTCACATCTTCAGCCATCACGGATATTTAGTATTTACCACCCCCGCAGGGAACATTCACATCTTCAGCCATCACGGATATTTAGTATTTACTACCCCCGCAGGGAACATTCACATCTCCACCCAACACGGATATGTAGTATTTACCACCCTCAGTAATGAACATTCACATCTTCAGCCATCACGGATATTAATATTTACTACCCTCAGGAATGAACATTCACATCTTCAGCCATCACGGATATTTAGTATTTACTACCCCCCGCAGGGAACATTCACATCTCCACCCAACACCGATATGTAGTATTTACCACCCTCAGGAATGAACATTCACATCTTCAGCCATCACGGATATTTAGTATTTACTACCCCCCGCAGGGAACATTCACATGTTCAGCCATCACGGATAATTAGTATTTACCACCCCCCACAGGGAACATTCACATCTTCAGCCATCACGGATATTTAGTATTTACTACCCTCAGGAATGAACATTCACATCTTCAGCCATCACGGATATTTAGTATTTACTACCCCCCGCAGGGAACATTCACATCTCCACCCATCAAGGATATGTAGTATTCACCACCCTCAGGAATAAACATTCACATCTTCAGCCATCACGGATATTTAGTATTTACTACCCCCCGCAGGGAACATTCACATCTTCAGCTATCACGGATATTTAGTATTTACCACCCCCCGCAGGGAACATTCACATCTTCAGCCATCACGGATATTTAGTATTTACCACCCTCAGCAATCAACATTCACATCTTTAGCCATCACGGATATTTAGTATTTACCACCCTCAGGAATGAACATTCACATCTTCAGCCATCACGGATATTTAGTATTTACTACCCTCAGGAATGAACATTCACATCTTCAGCCATCACGGATATGTAGTATTTACCATCCCCCGCAGAGAACATTCACATCTTCAGCCATCACGGATATTTACTATTTACTACCCTCAGGAATGAACATTCACATCTTCAGCCATCACGGATATTTAGTATTTACCACCCTCCGCAGGGAACATTCACATCTACAGCCATCACGGATATTTAGTATTTACCACCCTCAGGAATGAACATTCACATCTTCAGCCATCACGGATATTTAGTATTTACCACCCTCAGGAATGAACATTCACATCTTCAGCCATCACGGATATTTAGTATTCACCACCCTCAGGAATGAACATTCACATCTTCAGCCATCACATATATTTGGTATTTACCACCCTCAGGAAGGAACATTCACATCTTCAGCCTTCACGGATATGTAGTATTTACTACCCCCTGCAGGGAACATTCACATCTTCAGCCATCACGGATATTTAGTATTTACCACCCCCCGCAGGGAACATTCACATCTTCAGCCATCACGGATATGTAGTATTTACCACCCTAAAGAATGAACATTCACATCTTCAGCCATCACGGATATTTAGTATTTACCGCCCCCCGCAGGGAACATTCACATCTCCACCAACACAGATAAGTAGTATTTACCACCCGCAGGAATGAACATTCACATCTTCAGCCATCACGGATATTTAGTATTTACCACCCCCCGCAGGGAACATTCACATCTTCAGCCATCACGGATATTTAGTATTTACCACTCCCCGCAGGGAACATTCACATCTCCACCCAACACAGATATGTAGTATTTACCACCCTCAGGAATGAACATTCACATCTTCAGCCATAACGGATATTTAGTATTTACCACCCCCCGCAGGAAACATTCACATCTTCATCCAACACAGAGATGTAGTATTTACCACCCTCAGGAATGAACATTCACATCTTCAGCCATCACGGATATTTAGTATTTACCACCCCCCGCAGGGAACATTCACATCTACACCCAACACGGATATTTAGTATTTACCACCCTCAGGAATGAACATTCATGTCTTCAGCCATCACGGATATTTAGTATTTACCACCCCCCGCAGGGAACATTCACATCTTCACCCAACACAGATATGTAGTATTTACCACCATCAGGAATGAACATTCACATATTCAGCCATCACGGATATTTAGTATTTACTACCCCCCGCAGGGAACATTCACATCTTTAGCCATCACGGATATTTAGTACTTACTACACCCCGCAGGGAACATTCGCATCTTCAGCCATCACGGATATTTAGCATTTACTACCCCCCGCAGGGAAATTCACATATTCAGCCACCACGGATATTTAGTATTTACTACCCCCCGCAGGGAACATTCACACCTCCACCCAACACAGATATGTAGTATTTACCACCCTCAGGAATGAACATTCACATCTTCAGCCATCACGGATATTTAGTATTTACTACCCCCCGCAGGGAACATTCACATCTCCACCCAACACGGATATGTAGTATTTACCACCCTCAGGAATGAACATTCACATCTTCAGCCATCACGGACATATAGCATTTACTACCCCCCGCAGGGAACATTCACATATTCAGCCATCACGGATATTTAGTATTTACTACCCCCCGCAGGGAACATTCACATCTCCACCCAACACAGATATGTAGTATTTACCACCCTCAGGAATGAACATTCACATCTTCAGCCATCACGGATATTTAGTATTTACCACCCCCCACAGGGAACATTCACATCTACACCCAACACGGATATTTAGTATTTACCACCCCCCGCAGGGAACATTCACATCTTCAGCCATCACGGATATGTAGTATTTACTACCCCCCACAGGGAACATTCACATCTTCAGCCATCACGGATATTTAGTATTTACTACCCCCCGCAGGGAACATTCGCATCTTCAGCCATCACAGATATTTAGTATTTACTACCCCCGCAGGGAACATTCACATCTTCAGCCATCACGGATATTTAGTATTTACCACCCCCCGCAGGGAACATTCACATCTTCAGCCATCACGGATATTTAGTATTTACTACCCCCCGCAGGGAACATTCACATCTCCAGCCATCACGGATATTTAGTATTTACCACCCTCAGGAATGAACATTCACATCTTCAGCCATCACGGATATTTAGTATTTCCTACCCCCCGCAGGGAACATTCACATCTTCAGCCATCACGGATATTTAGTATATACTACCCCCCGCAGGGAACATTCACATCTTCAGCCATCACGGATATTTAGTATTTACCACCCTCAGGAATGAACATTCACATCTTCAGCCATCACGGATATTTAGTATTTACCACCCTCAGGAATGAACATTCACATCTCCACCCAACACGGATAAGTAGTATTTACCACCCTCAGGAATGAACATTCACATCTTCAGCCATCACGGATATTTAGTATTTACCACCCCCCGCAGGGAACATTCAGATCTTCACCCAATACGGATATTTAGTATTTACCACCCCCCGCAGGGAACATTCACATCTTCAGCCATCACGGATATTTAATGTTTACTACCCCCCGCAGGGAACATTCGCATCTTCAGCCATCACGGATATTTAGTATTTACTACCCCCCGCAGGGAACATTCACATCTTCAGCCATCACGGATATTTAGTATTTACCACCCCCCGCAGGGAACATTCCCATCTCCAGCCATCACGGATATTTAGTATTTACCACCCTCAGGAATGAACATTCACATCTTCAGCCATCACGGATATTTAGTATTTACCACCCCCCGCAGGGAACATTCGCATCTTCAGCCATCACGGATATTTAGTATTTACCACCCCCCGCAGGGAACATTCACATCTTCACCCAACACGGATATTTAGTATTTACCACCCCCCGCAGGGAACATTCACGTCTTCAGCCATCACGGATATTTAATATTTACTACCCCCCGCAGGGAACATTCACATCTTCAGCCATCACGGATATTTAGTATTTACTACCCCCGCAGGGAACATTCACATCTCCACCCAACACGGATATGTAGTATTTACCACCCTCAGGAATGAACATTAACATCTTCAGCCATCACGGATATTAATATTTACTACCCTCAGGAATGAACATTCACATCTTCAGCCATCACGGATATTTAGTATTTACTACCCCCCGCAGGGAACATTCACATCTCCACCCAACACCGATATGTAGTATTTACCACCCTCAGGAATGAACATTCACATCTTCAGCCATCACGGATATTTAGTATTTACTACCCCCCGCAGGGAACATTCACATCTTCAGCCATCTAGGATAATTAGTATTTACCACCCCCCGCAGGGAACATTCACATCTTCAGCCATCACGGATATTTAGTATTTACTACCCTCAGGAATGAACATTCACATCTTCAGCCATCACGGATATTTAGTATTTACTACCCCCCGCAGGGAACATTCACATCTCCACCCATCAAGGATATGTAGTATTCACCACCCTCAGGAATGAACATTCACATCTTCAGCCATCACGGATATTTAGTATTTACTACCCCCCGCAGGGAACATTCACATCTTCAGCCATCACGGATATTTAGTATTTACCACCCCCCGCAGGGAACATTCACATCGTCAGCCATCACGGATATTTAGTATTTACCACCCCCCGCAGGGAACATTCACATCTTCAGCCATCACGGATATTTAGTATTCACTACCCCCCGCAGGGAACATTCACATCTCCACCCAACACGGATATCTATTATTTACTACCCCCCGCAGGGAACATTCACATCTACACTTAACACGGAAATTTAGTATTTACCACCCTCAGGAATGAACATTCACATCTTCAGCCATCACGGATATTTAGTATTTACCACCCCCCGCAGGGAACATTCACATCTTCATCCAACACAGATATGTAGTATTTACCACCCTCAGGAATGAACATTTACATCTTCAGCCATCACGGATATTTAGTATTTACCAGCCCCCGCAGGGAACATTCACATCTTCAGCAATCACGGATATCTAGTATTTACCACCCCCCGCAGGGAACATTCACATCTTCAGCCATCACGGATATTTAGTATTCACTACCCCCCGCAGGGAACATTCACATCTCCACCCAAACGGATATCTATTATTTACTACCCCCCGCAGGGAACATTCACATCTACACTTAACACGGATATTTAGTATTTACCACCCTCAGGAATGAAGATTCACATCTTCAGCCATCTCGGATATTTAGTATTTACCACTCCCCGCAGGGAACATTCACATCTTCATCCAACACAGATATTTAGTATTTACCACCCTCAGGAATGAACATTCACATCTTCAGCCATCACGGATATTTAGTATTTACCACCCCCCGCAGGGAACATTCACATCTCCACCCAACACAGATATGTAGTATTTACCACCCTCAGGAATGAACATTCACATCTTCAGCCATCACGGATATTTAGTATTTACTACCCCCCGCAGGGAACATTCACATCTCCACCCAACACGGATATGTAGTATTTACTACCCCCCGCAGGGAACATTCACATCTCCACCCAACACAGATATGTAGTATTTACCACCCTCAGGAATGAACATTCACATCTTCAGCCATCACGGATATTTAGTATTTACTACCCCCCGCAGGGAACATTCACATCTCCACCCAACACGGATATTTATTATCTACTACCCCCCGCAGGGAACATTCACATCTACACTTAACACGGATATTTAGTATTTACCACCCTCAGGAATGAACATTCACATCTTCAGCCATTACAGATATTTAGTATTTACCACCCCCCGCAGGGAACATTCACATCTTCTTCCAACACAGATATTTAGTATTTACCACCCTCAGGAATGAACATTCACATCTTCAGCCATCACGGATATTTAGTATTTACCACCCCCCACAGGGAACATTCACATCTTCAGCCATCACGGATATGTAGTATTTACTACCCCCCGCAGGGAACATTCACATCTTCAGCCATCACGGATATTTAGTATTTACTACCCCCCGCAGGGAACATTCACATCTTCAGCCATCACGGATATTTAGTATTTACCACCCCCCGCAGGAAACATTCACATCTTCAGCCATCACGGATATTTAGTATTTACTACCCCCCGCAGGGAACATTCACATCTTCAGCCATCACGGATATTTAGTATTTACCACCCCCGCAGGGAACATTCACATCTTCAGCCATCACGGATATTTAGTATTTACTACCCCCGCAGGGAACATTCACATCTCCACCCAACACGGATATGTAGTATTTACCACCCTCAGTAATGAACATTCACATCTTCAGCCATCACGGATATTAATATTTACTACCCTCAGGAATGAACATTCACATCTTCAGCCATCACGGATATTTAGTATTTACTACCCCCCGCAGGGAACATTCACATCTCCACCCAACACCGATATGTAGTATTTACCACCCTCAGGAATGAACATTCACATCTTCAGCCATCACGGATATTTAGTATTTACTACCCCCCGCAGGGAACATTCACATGTTCAGCCATCACGGATAATTAGTATTTACCACCCCCCGCAGGGAACATTCACATCTTCAGCCATCACGGATATTTAGTATTTACTACCCTCAGGAATGAACATTCACATCTTCAGCCATCACGGATATTTAGTATTTACTACCCCCCGCAGGGAACATTCACATCTCCACCCATCAAGGATATGTAGTATTCACCACCCTCAGGAATAAACATTCACATCTTCAGCCATCACGGATGTTTAGTATTTACTACCCCCCGCACGGAACATTCACATCTTCAGCTATCACGGATATTTAGTATTTACCACCCCCCGCAGGGAACATTCACATCTTCAGCCATCACGGATATTTAGTATTTACCACCCTCAGCAATCAACATTCACATCTTTAGCCATCACGGATATTTAGTATTTACCACCCTCAGGAATGAACATTCACATCTTCAGCCATCACGGATATTTAGTATTTACTACCCTCAGGAATGAACATTCACATCTTCAGCCATCACGGATATCTAGTATTTACCATCCCCCGCAGAGAACATTCACATCTTCAGCCATCACGGATATTTACTATTTACTACCCTCAGCAATGAACATTCACATCTTCAGCCATCACGGATATTTAGTATTTACCACCCCCCGCAGGGAACATTCACATCTACAGCCATCACGGATATTTAGTATTTACCACCCTCAGGAATGAACATTCACATCTTCAGCCATCACGGATATTTAGTATTTACCACCCTCAGGAATGAACATTCACATCTTCAGCCATCACGGATATTTAGTATTTACCACCCTCAGGAATGAACATTCACATCTTCAGCCATCACATATATTTGGTATTTACCACCCTCAGGAAGGAACATTCACATCTTCAGCCTTCACGGATATGTAGTATTTACTACCCCCTGCAGGGAACATTCACATCTTCAGCCATCACGGATATTTAGTATTTACCACCCCCCGCAGGGAACATTCACATCTTCAGCCATCACGGATATGTAGTATTTACCACCCTAAAGAATGAACATTCACATCTTCAGCCATCACGGATATTTAGTATTTACCGCCCCCCGCAGGGAACATTCACATCTCCACCAACAGAGATAAGTAGTATTTACCACCCGCAGGAATGAACATTCACATCTTCAGCCATCACGGATATTTAGTATTTACCACCCCCCGCAGGGAACATTCACATCTTCAGCCATCACGGATATTTAGTATTTACCACTCCCCGCAGGGAACATTCACATCTCCACCCAACACAGATATGTAGTATTTACCACCCTCAGGAATGAACATTCACATCTTCAGCCATAACGGATATTTAGTATTTACCACCCCCCGCAGGAAACATTCACATCTTCATCCAACACAGAGATGTAGTATTTACCACCCTCAGGAATGAACATTCACATCTTCAGCCATCACGGATATTTAGTATTTACCACCCCCCGCAGGGAACATTCACATCTACACCCAACACGGATATTTAGTATTTACCACCCTCAGGAATGAACATTCATGTCTTCAGCCATCACGGATATTTAGTATTTACCACCCCCCGCAGGGAACATTCACATCTTCACCCAACACAGATATGTAGTATTTACCACCATCAGGAATGAACATTCACATATTCAGCCATCACGGATATTTAGTATTTACTACCCCCCGCAGGGAACATTCACATTTTCAGCCACACGGATATTTAGTATTTACTACCCCCCGCAGGGAACATTCACATCTTTAGCCATCACGGATATTTAGTACTTACTACACCCCGCAGGGAACATTCGCATCTTCAGCCATCACGGATATTTAGCATTTACTACCCCCCGCAGGGAAATTCACATATTCAGCCACCACGGATATTTAGTATTTACTACCCCCCGCAGGGAACATTCACACCTCCACCCAACACAGATATGTAGTATTTACCACCCTCAGGAATGAACATTCACATCTTCAGCCATCACGGATATTTAGTATTTACTACCCCCCGCAGGGAACATTCACATCTCCACCCAACACGGATATGTAGTATTTACCACCCTCAGGAATGAACATTCACATCTTCAGCCATCACGGATATATAGCATTTACTACCCCCCGCAGGGAACATTCACATATTCAGCCATCACGGATATTTAGTATTTACTACCCCCCGCAGGGAACATTCACATCTCCACCCAACACAGATATGTAGTATTTACCACCCTCAGGAATGAACATTCACATCTTCAGCCATCACGGATATTTAGTATTTACCACCCCCCACAGGGAACATTCACATCTACACCCAACACGGATATTTAGTATTTACCACCCCCCGCAGGGAACATTCACATCTTCAGCCATCACGGATATGTAGTATTTACTACCCCCCGCAGGGAACATTCACATCTTCAGCCATCACGGATATTTAGTATTTACTACCCCCCGCAGGGAACATTCGCATCTTCAGCCATCACAGATATTTAGTATTTACTACCCCCGCAGGGAACATTCACATCTTCAGCTATCACGGATATTTAGTATTTACCACCCCCCGCAGGGAACATTCACATCTTCAGCCATCACGGATATTTAGTATTTACTACCCCCCGCAGGGAACATTCACATCTCCAGCCATCACGGATATTTAGTATTTACCACCCTCAGGAATGAACATTCACATCTTCAGCCATCACGGATATTTAGTATTTCCTACCCCCCGCAGGGAACATTCACATCTTCAGCCATCACGGATATTTAGTATATACTACCCCGCGCAGGGAACATTCACATCTTCAGCCATCACGGATATTTAGTATTTACCACCCTCAGGAATGAACATTCACATCTTCAGCCATCACGGATATTTAGTATTTACCACCCTCAGGAATGAACATTCACATCTCCACCCAACACGGATATGTAGTATTTACCACCCTCAGGAATGAACATTCACATCTTCAGCCATCACGGATATTTAGTATTTACCACCCCCCGCAGGGAACATTCAGATCTTCACCCAATACGGATATTTAGTATTTACCACCCCCCGCAGGGAACATTCACATCTTCAGCCATCACGGATATTTAATGTTTACTACCCCCCGCAGGGAACATTCGCATCTTCAGCCATCACGGATATTTAGTATTTACTACCCCCCGCAGGGAACATTCACATCTTCAGCCATCACGGATATTAGTATTTACCACCCCCCGCAGGGAACATTCCCATCTCCAGCCATCACGGATATTTAGTATTTACCACCCTCAGGAATGAACATTCACATCTTCAGCCATCACGGATATTTAGTATTTACCACCCCCCGCAGGGAACATTCGCATCTTCAGCCATCACGGATATTTAGTATTTACCACCCCCCGCAGGGAACATTCACATCTTCACCCAACACGGATATTTAGTATTTACCACCCCCCGCAGGGAACATTCACGTCTTCAGCCATCACGGATATTTAATATTTACTACCCCCCGCAGGTAACATTCGCATCTTCAGCCATCACGGATATTTAGTATTTACTACCCCCAGCAGGGAACATTCACATCTTCAGCCATCACGGATATTTAGTATTTGCTACCCCCCGCAGGGAACATTCACATCTTCAGCCATCACGGATATTTAGTATTTACCACCCCCCGCAGGGAACATTCACATCTCTAGTCATCACGGATATTTAGTATTTACCACCCCCCACAGGGAACATTCACATCTACACCCAACACGGATATTTAGTATTTACCACCCCCCGCAGGGAACATTCACATCTTCAGCCATCACGGATATGTAGTATTTACTACCCCCCACAGGGAACATTCACATCTTCAGCCATCACGGATATTTAGTATTTACTACCCCCCGCAGGGAACATTCGCATCTTCAGCCATCACAGATATTTAGTATTTACTACCCCCGCAGGGAACATTCACATCTTCAGCCATCACGGATATTTAGTATTTACCACCCCCCGCAGGGAACATTCACATCTTCAGCCATCACGGATATTTAGTATTTACTACCCCCCGCAGGGAACATTCACATCTCCAGCCATCACGGATATTTAGTATTTACCACCCTCAGGAATGAACATTCACATCTTCAGCCATCACGGATATTTAGTATTTCCTACCCCCCGCAGGGAACATTCACATCTTCAGCCATCACGGATATTTAGTATTTACCACCCCCCGCAGGGAACATTCACATCTTCAGCCATCACGGATATTTAGTATTTACCACTCCCCGCAGGGAACATTCACATCTCCACCCAACACAGATATGTAGTATTTACCACCCTCAGGAATGAACATTCACATCTTCAGCCATAACGGATATTTAGTATTTACCACCCCCCGCAGGAAACATTCACATCTTCATCCAACACAGAGATGTAGTATTTACCACCCTCAGGAATGAACATTCACATCTTCAGCCATCACGGATATTTAGTATTTACCACCCCCCGCAGGGAACATTCACATCTACACCCAACACGGATATTTAGTATTTACCACCCTCAGGAATGAACATTCATGTCTTCAGCCATCACGGATATTTAGTATTTACCACCCCCCGCAGGGAACATTCACATCTTCACCCAACACAGATATGTAGTATTTACCACCATCAGGAATGAACATTCACATATTCAGCCATCACGGATATTTAGTATTTACTACCCCCCGCAGGGAACATTCACATTTTCAGCCACACGGATATTTAGTATTTACTACCCCCCGCAGGGAACATTCACATCTTTAGCCATCACGGATATTTAGTACTTACTACACCCCGCAGGGAACATTCGCATCTTCAGCCATCACGGATATTTAGCATTTACTACCCCCCGCAGGGAAATTCACATATTCAGCCACCACGGATATTTAGTATTTACTACCCCCCGCAGGGAACATTCACACCTCCACCCAACACAGATATGTAGTATATACCACCCTCAGGAATGAACATTCACATCTTCAGCCATCACGGATATTTAGTATTTACTACCCCCCGCAGGGAACATTCACATCTCCACCCAACACGGATATGTAGTATTTACCACCCTCAGGAATGAACATTCACATCTTCAGCCATCACGGATATATAGCATTTACTACCCCCCGCAGGGAACATTCACATATTCAGCCATCACGGATATTTAGTATTTACTACCCCCCGCAGGGAACATTCACATCTCCACCCAACACAGATATGTAGTATTTACCACCCTCAGGAATGAACATTCACATCTTCAGCCATCACGGATATTTAGTATTTACCACCCCCCACAGGGAACATTCACATCTACACCCAACACGGATATTTAGTATTTACCACCCCCCGCAGGGAACATTCACATCTTCAGCCATCACGGATATGTAGTATTTACTACCCCCCGCAGGGAACATTCACATCTTCAGCCATCACGGATATTTAGTATTTACTACCCCCCGCAGGGAACATTCGCATCTTCAGCCATCACAGATATTTAGTATTTACTACCCCCGCAGGGAACATTCACATCTTCAGCCATCACGGATATTTAGTATTTACCACCCCCCGCAGGGAACATTCACATCTTCAGCCATCACGGATATTTAGTATTTACTACCCCCCGCAGGGAACATTCACATCTCCAGCCATCACGGATATTTAGTATTTACCACCCTCAGGAATGAACATTCACATCTTCAGCCATCACGGATATTTAGTATTTCCTACCCCCCGCAGGGAACATTCACATCTTCAGCCATCACGGATATTTAGTATATACTACCCCCCGCAGGGAACATTCACATCTTCAGCCATCACGGATATTTAGTATTTACCACCCTCAGGAATGAACATTCACATCTTCAGCCATCACGGATATTTAGTATTTACCACCCTCAGGAATGAACATTCACATCTCCACCCAACACGGATATGTAGTATTTACCACCCTCAGGAATGAACATTCACATCTTCAGCCATCACGGATATTTAGTATTTACCACCCCCCGCAGGGAACATTCAGATCTTCACCCAATACGGATATTTAGTATTTACCACCCCCCGCAGGGAACATTCACATCTTCAGCCATCACGGATATTTAATGTTTACTACCCCCCGCAGGGAACATTCGCATCTTCAGCCATCACGGATATTTAGTATTTACTACCCCCCGCAGGGAACATTCACATCTTCAGCCATCACGGATATTAGTATTTACCACCCCCCGCAGGGAACATTCCCATCTCCAGCCATCACGGATATTTAGTATTTACCACCCTCAGGAATGAACATTCACATCTTCAGCCATCACGGATATTTAGTATTTACCACCCCCCGCAGGGAACATTCGCATCTTCAGCCATCACGGATATTTAGTATTTACCACCCCCCGCAGGGAACATTCACATCTTCACCCAACACGGATATTTAGTATTTACCACCCCCCGCAGGGAACATTCACGTCTTCAGCCATCACGGATATTTAATATTTACTACCCCCCGCAGGTAACATTCGCATCTTCAGCCATCACGGATATTTAGTATTTACTACCCCCAGCAGGGAACATTCACATCTTCAGCCATCACGGATATTTAGTATTTGCTACCCCCCGCAGGGAACATTCACATCTTCAGCCATCACGGATATTTAGTATTTACCACCCCCCGCAGGGAACATTCACATCTCTAGTCATCACGGATATTTAGTATTTACCACCCCCCACAGGGAACATTCACATCTACACCCAACACGGATATTTAGTATTTACCACCCCCCGCAGGGAACATTCACATCTTCAGCCATCACGGATATGTAGTATTTACTACCCCCCACAGGGAACATTCACATCTTCAGCCATCACGGATATTTAGTATTTACTACCCCCCGCAGGGAACATTCGCATCTTCAGCCATCACAGATATTTAGTATTTACTACCCCCGCAGGGAACATTCACATCTTCAGCCATCACGGATATTTAGTATTTACCACCCCCCGCAGGGAACATTCACATCTTCAGCCATCACGGATATTTAGTATTTACTACCCCCCGCAGGGAACATTCACATCTCCAGCCATCACGGATATTTAGTATTTACCACCCTCAGGAATGAACATTCACATCTTCAGCCATCACGGATATTTAGTATTTCCTACCCCCCGCAGGGAACATTCACATCTTCAGCCATCACGGATATTTAGTATATACTACCCCCCGCAGGGAACATTCACATCTTCAGCCATCACGGATATTTAGTATTTACCAACCTCAGGAATGAACATTCACATCTTCAGCCATCACGGATATTTAGTATTTACCACCCTCAGGAATGAACATTCACATCTCCACCCAACACGGATATGTAGTATTTACCACCCTCAGGAATGAACATTCACATCTTCAGCCATCACGGATATTTAGTATTTACCACCCCCCGCAGGGAACATTCAGATCTTCACCCAATACGGATATTTAGTATTTACCACCCCCCGCAGGGAACATTCACATCTTCAGCCATCACGGATATTTAATGTTTACTACCCCCCGCAGGGAACATTCGCATCTTCAGCCATCACGGATATTTAGTATTTACTACCCCCCGCAGGGAACATTCACATCTTCAGCCATCACGGATATTTAGTATTTACCACCCCCCGCAGGGAACATTCCCATCTCCAGCCATCACGGATATTTAGTATTTACCACCCTCAGGAATGAACATTCACATCTTCAGCCATCACGGATATTTAGTATTTACCACCCCCCGCAGGGAACATTCGCATCTTCAGCCATCACGGATATTTAGTATTTACCACCCCCCGCAGGGAACATTCACATCTTCACCCAACACGGATATTTAGTATTTACCACCCCCCGCAGGGAACATTCACGTCTTCAGCCATCACGGATATTTATTATTTACTACCCCCCGCAGGGAACATTCACATCTTCAGCCATCACGGATATTTAGTATTTACTACCCCCGCAGGGAACATTCACATCTCCACCCAACACGGATATGTAGTATTTACCACCCTCAGGAATGAACATTAACATCTTCAGCCATCACGGATATTAATATTTACTACCCTCAGGAATGAACATTCACATCTTCAGCCATCACGGATATTTAGTATTTACTACCCCCCGCAGGGAACATTCACATCTCCACCCAACACCGATATGTAGTATTTACCACCCTCAGGAATGAACATTCACATCTTCAGCCATCACGGATATTTAGTATTTACTACCCCCCGCAGGGAACATTCACATCTTCAGCCATCTAGGATAATTAGTATTTACCACCCCCCGCAGGGAACATTCACATCTTCAGCCATCACGGATATTTAGTATTTACTACCCTCAGGAATGAACATTCACATCTTCAGCCATCACGGATATTTAGTATTTACTACCCCCCGCAGGGAACATTCACATCTCCACCCATCAAGGATATGTAGTATTCACCACCCTCAGGAATGAACATTCACATCTTCAGCCATCACGGATATTTAGTATTTACTACCCCCCGCAGGGAACATTCACATCTTCAGCCATCACGGATATTTAGTATTTACCACCCCCCGCAGGGAACATTCACATCTTCAGCCATCACGGATATTTAGTATTTACCACCCCCCGCAGGGAACATTCACATCTTCAGCCATCACGGATATTTAGTATTCACTACCCCCCGCAGGGAACATTCACATCTCCACCCAACACGGATATCTATTATTTACTACCCCCCGCAGGGAACATTCACATCTACACTTAACACGGAAATTTAGTATTTACCACCCTCAGGAATGAACATTCACATCTTCAGCCATCACGGATATTTAGTATTTACCACCCCCCGCAGGGAACATTCACATCTTCATCCAACACAGATATGTAGTATTTACCACCCTCAGGAATGAACATTTACATCTTCAGCCATCACGGATATTTAGTATTTACCAGCCCCCGCAGGGAACATTCACATCTTCAGCAATCACGGATATCTAGTATTTACCACCCCCCGCAGGGAACATTCACATCTTCAGCCATCACGGATATTTAGTATTCACTACCCCCCGCAGGGAACATTCACATCTCCACCCAACACGGATATCTATTATTTACTACCCCCCGCAGGGAACATTCACATCTACACTTAACACGGATATTTAGTATTTACCACCCTCAGGAATGAAGATTCACATCTTCAGCCATCTCGGATATTTAGTATTTACCACTCCCCGCAGGGAACATTCACATCTTCATCCAACACAGATATTTAGTATTTACCACCCTCAGGAATGAACATTCACATCTTCAGCCATCACGGATATTTAGTATTTACCACCCCCCGCAGGGAACATTCACATCTCCACCCAACACAGATATGTAGTATTTACCACCCTCAGGAATGAACATTCACATCTTCAGCCATCACGGATATTTAGTATTTACTACCCCCCGCAGGGAACATTCACATCTCCACCCAACACGGATATGTAGTATTTACTACCCCCCGCAGGGAACATTCACATCTCCACCCAACACAGATATGTAGTATTTACCACCCTCAGGAATGAACATTCACATCTTCAGCCATCACGGATATTTAGTATTTACTACCCCCGCAGGGAACATTCACATCTCCACCCAACACGGATATTTATTATCTACTACCCCCCGCAGGGAACATTCACATCTACACTTAACACGGATATTTAGTATTTACCACCCTCAGGAATGAACATTCACATCTTCAGCCATTACAGATATTTAGTATTTACCACCCCCCGCAGGGAACATTCACATCTTCTTCCAACACAGATATTTAGTATTTACCACCCTCAGGAATGAACATTCACATCTTCAGCCATCACGGATATTTAGTATTTACCACCCCCCACAGGGAACATTCACATCTTCAGCCATCACGGATATGTAGTATTTACTACCCCCCGCAGGGAACATTCACATCTTCAGCCATCACGGATATTTAGTATTTACTACCCCCCGCAGGGAACATTCACATCTTCAGCCATCACGGATATTTAGTATTTACCACCCCCCGCAGGAAACATTCACATCTTCAGCCATCACGGATATTTAGTATTTACTACCCCCCGCAGGGAACATTCACATCTTCAGCCATCACGGATATTTAGTATTTACCACCCCCGCAGGGAACATTCACATCTTCAGCCATCACGGATATTTAGTATTTACTACCCCCGCAGGGAACATTCACATCTCCACCCAACACGGATATGTAGTATTTACCACCCTCAGTAATGAACATTCACATCTTCAGCCATCACGGATATTAATATTTACTACCCTCAGGAATGAACATTCACATCTTCAGCCATCACGGATATTTAGTATTTACTACCCCCCGCAGGGAACATTCACATCTCCACCCAACACCGATATGTAGTATTTACCACCCTCAGGAATGAACATTCACATCTTCAGCCATCACGGATATTTAGTATTTACTACCCCCCGCAGGGAACATTCACATGTTCAGCCATCACGGATAATTAGTATTTACCACCCCCCGCAGGGAACATTCACATCTTCAGCCATCACGGATATTTAGTATTTACTACCCTCAGGAATGAACATTCACATCTTCAGCCATCACGGATATTTAGTATTTACTACCCCCCGCAGGGAACATTCACATCTCCACCCATCAAGGATATGTAGTATTCACCACCCTCAGGAATAAACATTCACATCTTCAGCCATCACGGATGTTTAGTATTTACTACCCCCCGCACGGAACATTCACATCTTCAGCTATCACGGATATTTAGTATTTACCACCCCCCGCAGGGAACATTCACATCTTCAGCCATCACGGATATTTAGTATTTACCACCCTCAGCAATCAACATTCACATCTTTAGCCATCACGGATATTTAGTATTTACCACCCTCAGGAATGAACATTCACATCTTCAGCCATCACGGATATTTAGTATTTACTACCCTCAGGAATGAACATTCACATCTTCAGCCATCACGGATATGTAGTATTTACCATCCCCCGCAGAGAACATTCACATCTTCAGCCATCACGGATATTTACTATTTACTACCCTCAGCAATGAACATTCACATCTTCAGCCATCACGGATATTTAGTATTTACCACCCCCCGCAGGGAACATTCACATCTACAGCCATCACGGATATTTAGTATTTACCACCCTCAGGAATGAACATTCACATCTTCAGCCATCACGGATATTTAGTATTTACCACCCTCAGGAATAAACATTCACATCTTCAGCCATCACGGATATTTAGTATTCACCACCCTCAGGAATGAACATTCACATCTTCAGCCATCACATATATTTGGTATTTACCACCCTCAGGAAGGAACATTCACATCTTCAGCCTTCACGGATATGTAGTATTTACTACCCCCTGCAGGGAACATTCACATCTTCAGCCATCACGGATATTTAGTATTTACCACCCCCCGCAGGGAACATTCACATCTTCAGCCATCACGGATATGTAGTATTTACCACCCTAAAGAATGAACATTCACATCTTCAGCCATCACGGATATTTAGTATTTACCGCCCCCCGCAGGGAACATTCACATCTCCACCAACACAGATAAGTAGTATTTACCACCCGCAGGAATGAACATTCACATCTTCAGCCATCACGGATATTTAGTATTTACCACCCCCCGCAGGGAACATTCACATCTTCAGCCATCACGGATATTTAGTATTTACCACTCCCCGCAGGGAACATTCACATCTCCACCCAACACAGATATGTAGTATTTACCACCCTCAGGAATGAACATTCACATCTTCAGCCATAACGGATATTTAGTATTTACCACCCCCCGCAGGAAACATTCACATCTTCATCCAACACAGAGATGTGGTATTTACCACCCTCAGGAATGAACATTCACATCTTCAGCCATCACGGATATTTAGTATTTACCACCCCCCGCAGGGAACATTCACATCTACACCCAACACGGATATTTAGTATTTACCACCCTCAGGAATGAACATTCATGTCTTCAGCCATCACGGATATTTAGTATTTACCACCCCCCGCAGGGAACATTCACATCTTCACCCAACACAGATATGTAGTATTTACCACCATCAGGAATGAACATTCACATATTCAGCCATCACGGATATTTAGTATTTACTACCCCCCGCAGGGAACATTCACATTTTCAGCCACACGGATATTTAGTATTTACTACCCCCCGCAGGGAACATTCACATCTTTAGCCATCACGGATATTTAGTACTTACTACACCCCGCAGGGAACATTCGCATCTTCAGCCATCACGGATATTTAGCATTTACTACCCCCCGCAGGGAAATTCACATATTCAGCCACCACGGATATTTAGTATTTACTACCCCCCGCAGGGAACATTCACACCTCCACCCAACACAGATATGTAGTATTTACCACCCTCAGGAATGAACATTCACATCTTCAGCCATCACGGATATTTAGTATTTACTACCCCCCGCAGGGAACATTCACATCTCCACCCAACACGGATATGTAGTATTTACCACCCTCAGGAATGAACATTCACATCTTCAGCCATCACGGATATATAGCATTTACTACCCCCCGCAGGGAACATTCACATATTCAGCCATCACGGATATTTAGTATTTACTACCCCCCGCAGGGAACATTCACATCTCCACCCAACACAGATATGTAGTATTTACCACCCTCAGGAATGAACATTCACATCTTCAGCCATCACGGATATTTAGTATTTACCACCCCCCACAGGGAACATTCACATCTACACCCAACACGGATATTTAGTATTTACCACCCCCCGCAGGGAACATTCACATCTTCAGCCATCACGGATATGTAGTATTTACTACCCCCCGCAGGGAACATTCACATCTTCAGCCATCACGGATATTTAGTATTTACTACCCCCCGCAGGGAACATTCGCATCTTCAGCCATCACAGATATTTAGTATTTACTACCCCCGCAGGGAACATTCACATCTTCAGCCATCACGGATATTTAGTATTTACCACCCCCCGCAGGGAACATTCACATCTTCAGCCATCACGGATATTTAGTATTTACTACCCCCCGCAGGGAACATTCACATCTCCAGCCATCACGGATATTTAGTATTTACCACCCTCAGGAATGAACATTCACATCTTCAGCCATCACGGATATTTAGTATTTCCTACCCCCCGCAGGGAACATTCACATCTTCAGCCATCACGGATATTTAGTATATACTACCCCCCGCAGGGAACATTCACATCTTCAGCCATCACGGATATTTAGTATTTACCACCCTCAGGAATGAACATTCACATCTTCAGCCATCACGGATATTTAAAATTTACCACCCTCAGGAATGAACATTCACATCTCCACCCAACACGGATATGTAGTATTTACCACCCTCAGGAATGAACATTCACATCTTCAGCCATCACGGATATTTAGTATTTACCACCCCCCGCAGGGAACATTCAGATCTTCACCCAATACGGATATTTAGTATTTACCACCCCCCGCAGGGAACATTCACATCTTCAGCCATCACGGATATTTAATGTTTACTACCCCCCGCAGGGAACATTCGCATCTTCAGCCATCACGGATATTTAGTATTTACTACCCCCCGCAGGGAACATTCACATCTTCAGCCATCACGGATATTAGTATTTACCACCCCCCGCAGGGAACATTCCCATCTCCAGCCATCACGGATATTTAGTATTTACCACCCTCAGGAATGAACATTCACATCTTCAGCCATCACGGATATTTAGTATTTACCACCCCCCGCAGGGAACATTCGCATCTTCAGCCATCACGGATATTTAGTATTTACCACCCCCCGCAGGGAACATTCACATCTTCACCCAACACGGATATTTAGTATTTACCACCCCCCGCAGGGAACATTCACGTCTTCAGCCATCACGGATATTTAATATTTACTACCCCCCGCAGGTAACATTCGCATCTTCAGCCATCACGGATATTTAGTATTTACTACCCCCAGCAGGGAACATTCACATCTTCAGCCATCACGGATATTTAGTATTTGCTACCCCCCGCAGGGAACATTCACATCTTCAGCCATCACGGATATTTAGTATTTACCACCCCCCGCAGGGAACATTCACATCTCTAGTCATCACGGATATTTAGTATTTACCACCCCCCGCAGGGAACATTCACATCTTCAGCCATCACGGATATTTAGTATTTACCACCCCCCGCAGGGAACATTCACATCTTCAGCCATCACGGATATTTAGTATTTACCACCCTCCGCAGGGAACATTCACATCTTCAGCCATCACGGATATTTAGTATTTACTACCCCCCGCAGGGGACATTTGCATCTCCACCCAACACGGATATGTAGTATTTACAACCCTCAGGAATGAACATTCACATCTTCAGCCATCACGGATATTTAGTATTTACCACCCCCCGCAGGAATGAGCATTCACATCTTCAGCCATCACGGATATTTAGTATTTACTACCCCCCGCAGGGGACATTTGCATCTCCACCCAACATAGATATGTAGTATTTTCCACCCTCAGGAATGAACATTCACATCTTCAGCCATCACGGATATTTAGTATTTACTACCCTCAGGAATGAACATTCACATCTCAGCCATCACGGATATTTAGTATTTACTACCCCCCGCAGGGAACATTCACATCTTCAGCCATCACGGATATTTAGTATTTACCACCCTCAGGAATGAACATTCACATCTTCAGCCATCACGGATATTTAGTATTTACTACCCTCAGGAATGAACATCCACATCTTCAGCCATCACGGATATGTAGTATTTACCACCCTCAGGAATGAACACTCACATCTTCAGCCATCACGGATATTTAGTATTTACCACCCTCAGGAATGAACATTCACATCTTCAGCCATCACGGATATTTAGTATTTACCACCCCCCGCAGGGAACATTCACATCTTCAGCGATCACGGATATTTAGTATTTACCACCCTCAGGAATGAACATTCACATCTTCAGCCATCACGGATATTTAGTATTTACCACCCTCAGGAATGAACATTCACATCTTCAGCCATCACGGATATTTAGTATTTACCACCCTCAGGAATGAACATTCACATCTTCAGCCATCACGGATATTTAGTATTTACCACCCCCCGCAGGGAACATTCAGATCTTCAGCCATCACGGATATTTAATATTTACCACCCCCCGCAGGGAACATTCACATCTTCAGCCATCACGGATATTTAGTATTTACCACACTCAGGAATGAACATTCACATCTTCGGCCATCACGGATATTTAGTATTTACCACCCTCAGGAATGAACATGCACATCTTCAGCCATCACGGATATTTAGTATTTACCACCCTCAGGAATGAACATCCACATCTTCAGCCATCACGGATATTTAGTATTTACCACCCTCAGGAATGAACATTCACATATTCAGCCATCACGGATATTTAGTATTTACCACCCCCCGCACGGAACATTCAGATCTTCAGCCATCACGGATATTTAGTATTTACCACCCTCAGGAATGAACATTCACATCATCAGCCATCAGGGATATTTAGTATTTACCACCCCCCGCAGGGAACATTCACATCTTCAGCCATCACTGATATTTAGTATTTACCACCCTCAGGAATGAACATTCACATCTTCAGCCATCACGGATATTTAGTATTTACCACCCCCCGCAGGGAACATTCACATCTTCATCCAACACAGATATTTAGTATTTACAACCCCCAGGAAGGAACATTCACATCCCCACCCAACACTGATGTTTAGTATGTACCACCCTCAGGAATGAACATTCACATCTTCAGCCATCACGGATATTTAGTATTTACCACCCCCCGCAGGGAACATTCACATCTACACCCAACACAGATATGTAGTATTTACCACCCTCAGGAAGGAACATTCGCATCTCCACCCAACACAGATATGTAGTATTTACCACCCTCAGGAGGGATCATAGACATCTTCACCCAACATGGATATTTAGTATTTACCACCACCAGGAAGGAACATTCACAGCTACACCCAACACGGATATTTAGTATTGACCACCCTCAGGAAGGAACCTTCACATCTCCAACCAGCACAGCTATTTAGTATTTACCACCCTCAGGAAGGAATATTCACATCTTCACCCAACAGGGATATTTAGCTTTTACCCTCAGGAAGGAACATTCACATCTCTACCCAACATGGATATTTAGTATTTACAACCACCAGGAAGGAACACTGACATCTTCACACAACACGGGTATTGAATATTCACCACCACCAGGAAGCAACATTCACATCTCCACCCAACACGAATATTTAGTATTTACCACCCCCAGGAAGGAACATTCACATCTCCACCCAACACGGATATGTATTATTTACCACCCCAGTTAGGAACATTCACATCTCGACCCAAAAGCGATATTTGGTATTTACCACCCCCACTTAGGAGCATTCACATCTCGACCCAACACGGATATTTAGTAGTTACGACTCCCAAGAGGGAACATTAACATTTCGACCCAACACGGATATTTAGTATATACCACCCCCAGGAAGAAACATTCACATCTCGACCCAAAACCGATATTTAGTATTTACCACCCCCACTTAGGAACATTCACATCTCGACCCAACACGGATATTTAGTAGTTACCACTCCCAAGAGGGAACATTAACATTTCGACCCAACACGGATATTTAGTATATACCACCCCCAGGAAGAAACATTCACATCTCGACCCAAAACCGATATTTAGTATTTACCACCCCCACTTAGGAACATTCACATCTCGACCCAATACGGATATTTAGTAGTTACCACTCCCAAGAGGGAACATTAACATTTCGACCCAAAACGGATATTTAGTATATACCACCCCCAGGAAGAAACATTTACATCTCGACCGAAAACGGATATTTAGTATTTACCACCCCCAGGAAGGAATATTCACATTTCCACCCAAAAGGAATATTCAAATTTCCACCCAAAAGGAATATTTAGTATTTACCATCCCCAGGAAAGAACATTCAAATTTCCACCCAATACGGATATTTAGTATTCACCAACCGCAGGAGGGAACATTCACATCTCCACCCAACACAGATGTTTGGTATTTACCACCCACAGCAGAAAACATTAACATCTCCACACAATACGGATATTTAGTATTTACCATCCCCAGGAAGGTACATTCACATCTCCACCCAACACAGATATTTAGTATTTACTACCCCCAGCAGAGTACATTAACATCTCCACACAAAAGGGATATTTATTATTTACCACCCCCAGGAAGGTACATTTACATCACCATCCAACACAGATATTTAGTATTTATCACCCCCAGCAGAGAACATTATAATCTCCACACAACACGGATATTTAGTATCTACCACCCCCAGGAGGGTTCATTCACATCTCCACCCAACACAGGTATTTAGTATTTACAACCCTCAAGAGGGAACATTCAAATCACGACCCAACTCGGGTATTTTATATTTACCACCCTCAGGAAGAAACATTCACATCTCCCACCAACACAGATATTTAGTGTTTACCACGCTCAGGAAGGTACCTTCACATTTCCAACCAACACGGATATTTAGTATTACCACCCCCAGCAGAGAACATTAACATCTCCACACTACATTGATATTTGGTATTTACCAACCTCAGGAAGGAGGGTACATTCACATTTCCAACCAACACAGATATTTAGTATTTACCACCCCCAGCAGAGAACCTTAACATCTCCACAGTACATTGATATTTGGTATTTACCAACCTCAGGAAAGAGGGTACATTCACATTTCCAACCAACACAGATATTTCTTCTTTACCACCCCCAGCAGAGAACATTAACATTTCCACACAACACGGGTATTTAGTATTTACCGCCCTCAGGAAGGTATATACACATCTCCACTCAACACAGATATTTAGTATTTACCACCAGGAAGGTATATTCACATCTCCACCCATCACAGATATTTAGTATTTACCACCAGGAAGGTAAATTCACATCTCCACCCAACACAAATATTTCGTATTTACCGCCCTCAGGAAGGTATATTTACATCTCCGATCAACACAGATATTTAGTATTTACCACTCACAGGAAGGTATATTCACATCTCCGACCAACACAGATATTTAGTATTTACCACCAGGAAGGTATATTCACATCTCCACCCATCACAGATATTTAGTATTTACCACCAGGAAGGTATATTCACATCTCCACCCATCACAGATATTTAGTATTCACCACCAGGAAGGTATATTCACATCTCCACCCATCACAGATATTTAGTATTTACCACCAGGAAGGTATATTCACATCTCCACCCATCACAGATATTTAGTATTTACCACCAGGAAGCTATATTCACATCTCCACCCATCACAGATATTTAGTATTTACCACCAGGAAGGTATATTCACATCTCCACCCATCACAGATATTTAGTATTTACCACCAGGAAGGTATATTCACATCTCCACCCATCACAGATATTTAGTATTTACCAACAGGAAGGTATATTCGCATCTCCACCCATCACAAATATTTAGTATTTACCACCAGGAAGGTATATTCACATCTCCACCCATCACAGATATTTAGTATTTACCACCAGGAAGGTATATTCACATCTCCACCCATCACAGATATTTAGTATTTACCACCAGGAAGGTATATTCACATCTCCACCCATCACAGATATTTAGTATTTACCACCAGGAAGGTATATTCACATCTCCAGCCATCACAGATATTTAGTATTTACCACCTGGAAGGTATATTCACATCTCCACCCAACACAAATATTTTGTATTTACCACCCCCAGCAGAGAATATTCTCATCTCGACCCAACACGGATATTTAGTATTTACCACCCCCAGGTGGGAACATTCACATCTCCACCCATCACGGATATTTTGTATTTACCACCCCCATCAGGGAATATTCACATCTCCACCGAACACAGATGTTTAGTATTAACCAACACCCAGGAAGGAACATTCACATCTATACCCAACACGGATATTTAGTATTTACCACCACCAGGAAGGAACATTCACATCTACAACCATCACGGATATTTAGTATTTACCACCCTCAGGAAGGGAAATACACATCTACACCCAACACAGATATTTCGTATTTACCACCCTCAGGAAGCAACTTTCACATCTTCACCTAACACGGATATTTAGTATTTACAATCCCCTGGAAGGAACATTCACATCAACACCCAACACGGATATTTAGTATTTACCAACCCCAGGAAGGAACATTCACATCTCCACCCAACAGAGTAATTTAGTATTTACCAACCCCAGGAAGAAACATTCACATCTCCACCCAACACAGATATTTAGTATTTACCAACCCCAGGAAGGAACATTCACATCTCCACCCAACACAGATATTTAGTATTTACCAACCCCAGGAAGGAACATTCACATCTCCACCCAACACAGATATTTATTATTTACCAACCCCAGGAAGGAACATTCACATCTCTACCCAACACAGATATTTAGTATTTACCAACCCCAGGAAGGAACATTCACATCTCCACGCAACACAGATATTTATTATTTACCACCCCCAGGAAGGAACATTCACATCTCCACGCAACACTGATATTTAGTATTTACCAACCCAAGGAAGGAACATTCACATCTCCACCCAACACAGATATTTAGTATTTACTACCCTCATGAAGGAACATTCACATCTCCACCCAACACAGGTATTTAGTATTTACCACCCTCAGGAAGGAACATTCACATCTTCATACAACAGGGGTATTTAGCTTTTACCACCACCAGGAATCAACATTCACATCTCCACCCAAAACGAATATTTAGTATTTACCATCCGCAGCAGGAAACATTCACATCACCACCCATCACGGATATTTAGTATTCACCACCCCTAGGAAGGAACATTCACATCTCCACCCAACACGGATATATTCTATTTACCACCCCCAGCAGGGAACATTCACATCTCGTCCCAACACGGATATTTCTTATTTACCACCCCTAGTAGGTAACATTCACATCTCAGCCCATCACGGATATTTAGAATTTACCACCCCAAGAAGGAACATTCACAACAACACCAAATACGTATATTTAGTGTTTACGACCCTCAGGATGGAATATTCACGTATTCACCCATAACGAATATTTAGTATTTACCACCCTCAGGATGGAACATTCACTTCTACACCCATAACGAATATTTAGTATTTACCACCACCAGGAAGGAACATTCATAGCTACACCCAACACGGATATGTAGTATTTATGACCCTCAGGAAAGAACATTCACATCTTCAGCCATCACGGATATTTAGTATTTACCGACCCCCGCAGGGAACATTCACATCTTCATCCAACACAGATATTTAGTATTTACAACCCCCAGGAAGGAACATTCACATCCCCACCCAACACTGATGTTTAATATTTACCAACCCCAGGAAGGAACATTCACATCTCCAATCAACACAGATATTTATTATTAACCAACCTTAGGAAGGAACATTCACATCTCCAATCAACACAGATATTTATTATTTACCAACCTCAGGAAGGAACATTCACATCTCCACCCAACACAGATATTTAGTATTTACCAACTCCAGGACGGAACATTCACATCTCCAATCAACACAGATATTTAGTATTTACCAACCTCAGGAAGAAACATTCACATCTCCACCCAACACAGATATTTAGTTATTACCAACCCTAGGAACGAACATTCACATCTCCACCCAACACAGATATTTAGTATTTACCAACCGCAAGAAGGAACATTCACATCTCCACCACCACAGATATTTAGTATTTACCAACCCCAGAAAGGAACATTCCCATCTCCACGCAACACAGATATTTAGTATTTACCAACTCCAGGAAGGAACATTCACACCTCATCCAACACAGATATTTAGTATTTACCAACCCCAGGAAGGAACATTCAGATCTACACCCAACACAGATATGTAGGATTTACCACCCTCAGGAAGGAACATTCGCATCTCCACCCAACACAGATATGTAGTATTTACCACCCTCAGGAATGAACATTCACATCTTCAGCCATCACGCATATTAAGTATTTACCACCCCCCGCAGGGAACATTCACATCTTCACCCAACACAGATATTTAGTATTTACCACCCCCAGGAAGGAACATTCACACCTCCGCGCAACACAGATATTTAGTATTTACCAACACCAGGAAGGAACATTTGCATCTCCACCCAACACAGATATGTAGTATTTACCACCCTCAGGAAGGAACATTCGCATCTCCACCCAACACAGATATGTAGTATTTACCACCCTCCGGAGGGTACATAGACATCTTCACCCAACATAGATGTTTAGTATTTACCACCCTCAGGATGGAACATTCACATCTACACCCATAACGAATACTTAGTATTTACCACCACCAGGAAGGAACATTCACAGCTACACCCAACACGGATATTTAGTATTGACCACCCTCAGAAAGGAACTTTCACATCTCCAACCAGCACAGCTATTTAGTATTTACCACCCTCAGGAAGGAATATTCACATCTTCACCCAACACGGATATTTAGTTTTTACCCTCAGGAAGGAACATTCACACCTCCACCCAACACGGATATTTAGTATCTACAACCACCAGGAAGGCACATTGACATCTTCACACAACACGGATATTGAACATTTACCACCACCAGCAAGCAACATTCACATCTCCACCCAACACGGATATTTAGTATTTACCACCCCAGTTAGGAACATTCACATCTCGAACCAAAAGCTATATTTAGTGTTTAGCACCCCCACTTAGGAACATTCACATCTCGACCCAACACGGATATTTAGTAGTTACCACTCCCAAGAGGGAACATTAACATTTCGACCCAACACGGATATTTAGTATATACCACCCCAGGAAGAAACATTCACATCTCGACCCGAAACGGATATTTAGTATTTACCACCCCCAGGAAGGAATATTCACATTTCCACCCAAAAGGAATATTCACATTTCCACCCAAAAGGAATATTTAGTATTCACCACCCCCAGGAAAGAACATTCAAATTTCCACCCAATACGGATATTTAGTAATCACCAACCGTAGGAGGGAACATTCACACCTCCACCCAACACAGATGTTTGGTATTTACCACCCATAGCAGAAAACATTAACATCTCCACACAATACGGATATTTAGCATTTACAACCCTCAGGAAGCAACTTTCACATCTTCACCTAACACGGATATTTAGTATTTACAATCCCCTGGAAGGAACATTCCCATCAACACCCAACACGGATAATTAGTAATTACCAACCCCAGGAAGGAACATTCACATCTCCACCCAACACAGTAATTTAGTATTAACCAACCCCAGGAAGAAACATTCACATCTCCACCCAACACAGATATTTAGTATTTACCAACCCCAGAAAGGAACATTCACATCTCCACGCAAAACAGATATTTAGTATTTACCCACCCCAGGAAGGAACATTCACATCTCCACCCAACACAGATATTTAGTATTTGCCAAGCACAGGAAGGAACATTCACATCTCCACCCAACACAGATATTTAGTATTTGCCAAGCTCAGGAAGGAACATTCACATCTCCACCCAACACAGATATTTAGTATTTGCCAAGCCCAGGAAGGAACATTCACATCTCCACCAAACACAGATATTTAGTATTTGCCAAGTTCAGGAAGGAACATTCACATCTCCACCCAACACAGATATTTAGTATTTGCCAACCCCAGGAAGGAACATTCACATCTCCACCCAACACAGTGATTTAGTATTTACCAACCCCAGTAAGAAACATTCACATCTCCACCCAACACAGATATTTAGTATTTACCAACTCCAGGAAGGAACATTCACATCTCCACGCAACACAGATATTTAGTATTTACCTACCCCAGGAAGGAACATTCACATCTCCACCCAACACAGATATTTAGTATTTGCCAAACTCAGGAAGGAACATTCACATCTCCACCCAACACAGATATTTAGTATTTACCAACCCCAGGAAGGAACATTCACATCTCCACGCAACACAGATATTTAATATTTACCAACCCCAGGAAGGATAATTCACATCTCCACGCAACACAGATATTTATTATTTACCACCCCCAGGAAGGAACATTCACATCTCCACGCAACACAGATATTTATTATTTACCAACCCCAGGAAGGAACATTCACATCTCCACGCAACACAGATATTTAGTATTTACCAACCCCAGGAAGGAACATTCACATCTCCACCCACCACAGATATTTAGTATTTACCACCCTCAGGAAGGAACATTCACATCTCCACCCAACAGAGATATTTAGTATTTACCACCCTCAGGAAGGAACATTCACATCTTCATACAACACGGGTATTTAACATTTGCCACCACCAGGAATCAACATTCACATCTCCAACCAAAACGAATATTTAGTATTTACCACCCCAGGAAAGAGCATGTACATTTGCACGGAACGCGGACATTTAGTATTTACCACCACCAGGAAGGAACATTCACATCCCCACCCATCACGGATATTTAGTATTTACCACCCCCAGCAGGAAACATTCACATCACCACCCATCACGGATATGTAGTATTCACCACCCCCAGGAAGGAACATTCACATCTCGTCCCAACACGGATATTTCTTATTTAGCAACCCTAGCGGGTAACATTCACAACTCAGCCCATCACGGATAATTTGTATTTACAACCTCCATCAGGGAATATTCATATGTCCACCCAACACGGATATTTAGTGTTAGCCACCCTGAGGAAGGAACATTCACATCTCGATCAATCACGGATATTTTATATTTACCACCCCATCAGTGAATATATACATCTCCACACAACACGGATATTTAGTATTTACTACCCTCAGGAAGGAACATTTACATCCCGATCGACACGGGTATCTTGTATTTACCACCCCCAGCAGGGAACGTTCACATCTCCATCCAACAGGGATATTTAGTATTTACCACCCCCAGAAAGGAACATTCACATCTCTACCCAACACGGGCATTTAGTGTTTACCACCCCCAGGAAGGAACATTCACATCCCCACCCAACACGGATATTTAGTTTTAACCACCCCCAGCAGGGAACATTCACATCTCCATCCAACACGGAAATTTAGTATTTACCACCCCCAGGAAGGAACTTTCACATCTCCACCCAACACGGATATTTAGTATTTACCACCCTCAGGAAGGAACATACACATCCACACCCAACACAGATATTTAGTATTTACCACCCTCAGGAAGCAACATTCACATCTTGACCCAACACGGATATTTAGTATTTACCATCCCCAGGAAGGAACATTCACATCTTAACCCAGCACGGGTATTTAGTATTTGCCACCACCAGGAATGAACATTCACAGCAACACCCAACACGGATATTTAGTATTTACCACCCTCAGGAAGGAACATTCACATCAACACCCAATACGGATATTTAGTTTTTACGACCCTCAGGATGGAACATTCACATCTTCACCCAATATGGATATTTACTATTTACCACCTTCAGGATGGATCATTCACATTGACACCCATCGCGGATATTTAGTATTTACCACCGTCAGGAAGGAATATTCACATCTACACCCAACACCGATATTGAGTATTTACCACCCTCAGGATGGAACATTCACATCTTCACCCAATATGGATATTTACTATTTACCACCTTCAGGATGGATCATTGACATTGACACCCATCGCGGATATTTAGTATTTACCACCACCAGGAAGGAACATTCATAGCTACACCCAACACGGATATGTAGTATTTACCACCCTCAGGAATGAACATTCACATCTTCAGCCATCACGGATATTTAGTATTTACCACCCCCCGCAGAGAACATTCACATCTTCATCCAACACAGATATTTAGTATTTACAACCCCCAGGAAGGAACATTCACATCCCCACCCAACACTGATGTTTAGTATTTACCACCCTCAGGAATGAACATTCACATCTTCAGCCATCACGGATATTTAGTATTTACCACCCCCCGCAGGGAACATTCACATCTACACCCAACACAGATATGTAGTATTTACCACCCTCAGGAAGGAACATTCGCATCTCCACCCAACACAGATATGTAGTATTTACCACCCTCAGGAGGGATCATAGACATCTTCACCCAACATGGATATTTAGTATTTACCACCACCAGGAAGGAACATTCACAGCTACACCCAACACGGATATTTAGTATTGACCACCCTCAGGAAGGAACCTTCACATCTCCAACCAGCACAGCTATTTAGTATTTACCACCCTCAGGAAGGAATATTCACATCTTCACACAACACGGGTATTGAATATTCACCACCACCAGGAAGCAACATTCACATCTCCACCCAACACGAATATTTAGTATTTACCACCCCCCGGAAGGAACATTCACATCTCCACCCAACACGGATATGTATTATTTACCACCCCAGTTAGGAGCATTCACATCTCGACCCAAAAGCGATATTTGGTATTTACCACCCCCACTTAGGAGCATTCACATCTCGACCCAACACGGATATTTAGTAGTTACCACTCCCAAGAGGGAACATTAACATTTCGACCCAACACGGATATTTAGTATATACCACCCCCAGGAAGAAACATTCACATCTCGACCCAAAACCGATATTTAGTATTTACCACCCCCACTTAGGAACATTCACATCTCGACCCAACACGGATATTTAGTAGTTACCACTCCCAAGAGGGAACATTAACATTTCGACCCAACACGGATATTTAGTATATACCACCCCCAGGAAGAAACATTCACATCTCGACCCAAAACTGATATTTAGTATTTACCACCCCCACTTAGGAACATTCACATCTCGACCCAACACGGATATTTAGTAGTTACCACTCCCAAGAGGGAACATTAACATTTCGACCCAACACGGATATTTAGTATATACCACCCCCAGGAAGAAACATTTACATCTCGACCGAAAACGGATATTTAGTATTTACCACCCCCAGGAAGGAATATTCACATTTCCACCCAAAAGGAATATTCAAATTTCCACCCAAAAGGAATATTTAGTATTTACCATCCCATGGAAAGAACATTCAAATTTCCACCCAATACGGATATTTAGTATTCACCAACCGCAGGAGGGAACATTCACATCTCCACCCAACACAGATGTTTGGTATTTACCACCCACAGCAGAAAACATTAACATCTCCACACAATACGGATATTTAGTATTTACCATCCCCAGGAAGGTACATTCACATCTCCACCCAACACAGATATTTAGTATTTACTACCCCCAGCAGAGTACATTAACATCTCCACACAAAAGGGATATTTATTATTTACCACCCCCAGGAAGGTACATTTACATCACCATCCAACACAGATATTTAGTATTTATCACCCCCAGCAGAGAACATTATAATCTCCACACAACACGGATATTTAGTATCTACCACCCCCAGGAGGGTTCATTCACATCTCCACCCAACACAGGTATTTAGTATTTACAACCCTCAAGAGGGAACATTCAAATCACGACCCAACTCGGGTATTTTATATTTACCACCCTCAGGAAGAAACATTCACATCTCCCACCAACACAGATATTTAGTGTTTACCACGCTCAGGAAGGTACATTCACATTTCCAACCAACACGGATATTTAGTATTACCACCCCCAGCAGAGAACATTAGCATCTCCACACTACATTGATATTTGGTATTTACCAACCTCAGGAAGTAGGGTACATTCACATTTCCAACCAACACAGATATTTCTTCTTTACCACCCGCAGCAGAGAACATTAACATTTCCACACAACACGGGTATTTAGTATTTACCGCCCTCAGGAAGGTATATACACATCTCCACTCAACACAGATATTTAGTATTTACCACCAGGAAGGTATATTCACATCTCCGCCCATCACAGATATTTAGTATTTACCACCAGGAAAGTAAATTCACATCTCCACCCAACACAAATATTTCGTATTTACCGCCCTCAGGAAGGTATATTTACATCTCCGATCAACACAGATATTTAGTATTTACCACTCACAGGAAGGTATATTCACATCTCCGACCAACACAGATATTTAGTATTTACCACCAGGAAGGTATATTCACATCTCCACCCATCACAGATATTTAGTATTTACCACCAGGAAGGTATATTCACATCTCCACCCATCACAGATATTTAGTATTTACCACCAGGAAGGTATATTCACATCTCCACCCATCACAGATATTTAGTATTTACCACCAGGAAGGTATATTCACATCTCCACCCATCACAGATATTTAGTATTTACCACCAGGAAGCTATATTCACATCTCCACCCATCACAGATATTTAGTATTTACCACCAGGAAGGTATATTCACATCTCCACCCATCACAGATATTTAGTTTTTACCACCAGGAAGGTATATTCACATCTCCACCCATCACAGATATTTAGTATTTACCAACAGGAAGGTATATTCGCATCTCCACCCATCACAGATATTTAGTATTTACCACCAGGAAGGTATATTCCCATCTCCACCCATCACAGATATTTAGTATTTACCACCAGGAAGGTATATTCACATTTCCACCCATCACAGATATTTAGTATTTACCACCAGGAAAGTATATTCACATCTCCACCCATCACAGATATTTAGTATTTACCACCAGGAAGGTATATTCACATCTCCAGCCATCACAGATATTTAGTATTTACCACCTGGAAGGTATATTCACATCTCCACCCAACACAAATATTTTGTATTTACCACCCCCAGCAGAGAATATTCTCATCTCGACCCAACACGGATATTTAGTATTTACCACCCCCAGGTGGGAACATTCACATCTCCACCCATCACGGATATTTTATATTTACCACCCCCATCAGGGAATATTCACATCTCCACCGAACACAGATGTTTAGTATTAACCAACACCCAGGAAGGAACATTCACATCTATACCCAACACGGATATTTAGTATTTACCACCACCAGGAAGGAACATTCACATCTACAACCATCACGGATATTTAGTATTTACCACCCTCAGGAAGGGAAATACACATCTACACCCAACACAGATATTTAGTATTTACCACCCTCAGGAAGCAACTTTCACATCTTCACCTAACACGGATATTTAGTATTTACAATCCCCTGGAAGGAACATTCACATCAACACCCAACACGGATATTTAGTATTTACCAACCCCAGGAAGGAACATTCACATCTCCACCCAAAACAGTAATTTAGTATTTACCAACCCCAGGAAGAAACATTCACATCTCCACCCAACGCAGATATTTAGTATTTACCAACCCCAGGAAGGAACATTCACATCTCCACCCAACACAGATATTTAGTATTTACCAACCCCAGGAAGGAACATTCACATCTCCACCCAACACAGATATTTATTATTTACCAACCCCAGGAAGGAACATTCACATCTCTACCCAACACAGATATTTAGTATTTACCAACCCCAGGAAGGAACATTCACATCTCCACGCAACACAGATATTTAGTATTTACCACCCCCAGGAAGGAACATTCACATCTCCACGCAACACTGATATTTAGTATTTACCAACCCAAGGAAGGAACATTCACATCTCCACCCAACACAGATATTTAGTATTTACCACCCTCATGAAGGAACATTCACATCTCCACCCAACACAGGTATTTAGTATTTACCACCCTCAGGAAGGAACATTCACATCTTCATACAACAGGGGTATTTAGCTTTTACCACCACCAGGAATCAACATTCACATCTCCACCCAAAACGAATATTTAGTATTTACCACCCGCAGCAGGAAACATTCACATCACCACCCATCACGGATATTTAGTATTCACCACCCCTAGGAAGGAACATTCACATCTCCACCCAACACGGATATATTCTATTTACCACCCCCAGCAGGGAACATTCACATCTCGTCCCAACACGGATATTTCTTATTTACCACCCCTAGTAGGTAACATTCACATCTCAGCCCATCACGGATATTTAGAATTTACCACCCCAAGAAGGAACATTCACAACAACACCAAATACGTATATTTAGTGTTTACGACCCTCAGGATGGAATATTCACGTATTCACCCATAACGAATATTTAGTATTTACCACCCTCAGGATGGAACATTCACTTCTACACCCATAACGAATATTTAGTATTTACCACCACCAGGAAGGAACATTCATAGCTACACCCAACACGGATATGTAGTATTTATGACCCTCAGGAAAGAACATTCACATCTTCAGCCATCACGGATATTTAGTATTTACCGACCCCCGCAGGGAACATTCACATCTTCATCCAACACAGATATTTAGTATTTACAACCCCCAGGAAGGAACATTCACATCCCCACCCAACACTGATGTTTAATATTTACCAACCCCAGGAAGGAACATTCACATCTCCAATCAACACAGATATTTATTATTAATCAACCTTAGGAAGGAACATTCACATCTCCAATCAACACAGATATTTATTATTTACCAACCTCAGGAAGGAACATTCACATCTCCACCCAACACAGATATTTAGTATTTACCAACTCCAGGACGGAACATTCACATCTCCAATCAACACAGATATTTAGTATTTACCAACCTCAGGAAGAAACATTCACATCTCCACCCAACACAGATATTTAGTTATTACCAACCCTAGGAACGAACATTCACATCTCCACCCAACACAGATATTTAGTATTTACCAACCGCAAGAAGGAACATTCACATCTCCACAACCACAGATATTTAGTATTTACCAACCCCAGAAAGGAACATTCCCATCTCCACGCAACACAGATATTTAGTATTTACCAACTCCAGGAAGGAACATTCACACCTCCATCCAACACAGATATTTAGTATTTACCAACCCCAGGAAGGAACATTCAGATCTACACCCAACACAGATATGTAGGATTTACCACCCTCAGGAAGGAACATTCGCATCCCCACCCAACACAGATATGTAGTATTTACCACCCTCAGGAATGAACATTCACATCTTCAGCCATCACGCATATTAAGTATTTACCACCCCCCGCAGGGAACATTCACATCTTCACCCAACACAGATATTTAGTATTTACCACCCCCAGGAAGGAACATTCACACCTCCACGCAACACAGATATTTAGTATTTACCAACACCAGGAAGGAACATTTGCATCTCCACCCAACACAGATATGTAGTATTTACCACCCTCAGGAAGGAACATTCGCATCTCCACCCAACACAGATATGTAGTATTTACCACCCTCCGGAGGGTACATAGACATCTTCACCCAACATAGATGTTTAGTATTTACCACCCTCAGGATGGAACATTCACATCTACACCCATAACGAATACCTAGTATTTACCACCACCAGGAAGGAACATTCACAGCTACACCCAACACGGATATTTAGTATTGACCACCCTCAGAAAGGAACTTTCACATCTCCAACCAGCACAGCTATTTAGTATTTACCACCCTCAGGAAGGAATATTCACATCTTCACCCAACACGGATATTTAGTTTTTACCCTCAGGAAGGAACATTCACATCTCCACCCAACACGGATATTTAGTATTTACAACCACCAGGAAGGCACATTGACATCTTCACACAACACGGGTATTGAACATTTACCACCACCAGTAAGCAACATTCACATCTCCACCCAACACGGATATTTAGTATTTACCACACCAGTTAGGAACATTCACATCTCGAACCAAAAGCTATATTTAGTGTTTAACACCCCCACTTAGGAACATTCACATCTCGACCCAACACGGATATTTAGTAGTTACCACTCCCAAGAGGGAACATTAACATTTCGACCCAACACGGATATTTAGTATATACCACCCCAGGAAGAAACATTCACATCTCGACCCGAAACGGATATTTAGTATTTACCACCCCCAGGAAGGAATATTCACATTTCCACCCAAAAGGAATATTCACATTTCCACCCAAAAGGAATATTTAGTATTCACCACCCCCAGGAAAGAACATTCAAATTTCCACCCAATACGGATATTTAGTAATCACCAACCGTAGGAGGGAACATTCACACCTCCACCCAACACAGATGTTTGGTATTTACCACCCATAGCAGAAAACATTAACATCTCCACACAATACGGATATTTAGCATTTACAACCCTCAGGAAGCAACTTTCACATCTTCACCTAACACGGATATTTAGTATTTACAATCCCCTGGTAGGAACATTCCCATCAACACCCAACACGGATAATTAGTAATTACCAACCCCAGGAAGGAACATTCACATCTCCACCCAACACAGTAATTTAGTATTAACCAACCCCAGGAAGAAACATTCACATCTCCACCCAACACAGATATTTAGTATTTACCAACCCCAGAAAGGAACATTCACATCTCCACGCAAAACAGATATTTAGTATTTACCCACCCCAGGAAGGAACATTCACATCTCCACCCAACACAGATATTTAGTATTTACCAACCCCAGAAAGGAACATTCACATCTCCACGCAAAACAGATATTTAGTATTTACCCACCCCAGGAAGGAACATTCACATCTCCACCCAACACAGATATTTAGTATTTGCCAAGCACAGGTAGGAACATTCACATCTCCACCCAACACAGATATTTAGTATTTGCCAAGCTCAGGAAGGAACATTCACATCTCCACCCAACACAGATATTTAGTATTTGCCAAGCCCAGGAAGGAACATTCACATCTCCACCAAACAAAGATATTTAGTTTTTGCCAAGTTCAGGAAGGAACATTCACATCTCCACCCAACACAGATATTTAGTATTTGCCAACCCCAGGAAGGAACATTCACATCTCCACCCAACACAGTGATTTAGTATTTACCAACCCCAGTAAGAAACATTCACATCTCCACCCAACACAGATATTTAGTATTTACCAACCCCAGGAAGGAACATTCACATCTCCACGCAACACAGATATTTAGTATTTACCTACCCCAGGAAGGAACATTCACATCTCCACCCAACACAGATATTTAGTATTTGCCAAACTCAGGAAGGAACATTCACATCTCCACCCAACAGAGATATTTAGTATTTACCACCCTCAGGAAGGAACATTCACATCTTCATACAACACGGGTATTTAACATTTGCCACCACCAGGAATCAACATTCACATCTCCAACCAAAACGAATATTTAGTATTTACCACCCCAGGAAAGAGCATGCACATTTGCACGGAACGCGGACATTTAGCATTTACCACCACCAGGAAGGAACATTCACATCCCCACCCATCACGGATACTTAGTATTTACCACCCCCAGCAGGAAACATTCACATCACCACCCATCACGGATATTTAGTATTCACCACCCCCAGGAAGGAACATTCACATCTCGTCCCAACACGGATATTTCTTATTTACCAACCCTAGCGGGTAACATTCACAACTCAGCCCATCACGGATAATTTGTATTTACAACCTCCATCAGGGAATATTCATATGTCCACCCAACACGGATATTTAGTGTTAGCCACCCTGAGGAAGGAACATTCACATCTCGATCAATCACGGATATTTTATATTTACCACCCCATCAGTGAATATATACATCTCCACACAACACGGATATTTAGTATTTACTACCCTCAGGAAGGAACATTTACATCCCGATCGACACGGGTATCTTGTATTTACCACCCCCAGCAGGGAACGTTCACATCTCCATCCAACAGGGATATTTAGTATTTACCACCCCCAGAAAGGAACATTCACATCTCTACCCAACACGGGCATTTAGTGTTTACCACCCCCAGGAAGGAACATTCACATCCCCACCCAACACGGATATTTAGTATTAACCACCCCCAGCAGGGAACATTCACATCTCCATCCAACACGGAAATTTAGTATTTACCACCCCCAGGAAGGAACTTTCACATCTCCACCCAACACGGATATTTAGTATTTACCACCCTCAGGAAGGAACATACACATCCACACCCAACACAGATGTTTAGTATTTACCACCCTCAGGAAGCAACATTCACATCTTAACCCAACACGGATATTTAGTATTTACCATCCCCAGGAAGGAACATTCACATCTTAACCCAGCACGGGTATTTAGTATTTGCCACCACCAGGAATGAACATTCACAGCAACACCCAACACGGATATTTAGTATTTACCACCCTCAGGAAGGAACATTCACATCAACACCCAATACGGATATTTAGTTTTTACCACCCTCAGGATGGAACATTCACATCTTCACCCAATATGGATATTTACTATTTACCACCTTCAGGATGGATCATTCACATTGACACCCATCGCGGATATTTAGTATTTACCACCGTCAGGAAGGAATATTCACATCTACACCCAACACCGATATTGAGTATTTACCACCCTCAGGATGGAACATTCACATCTTCACCCAATATGGATATTTACTATTTACCACCTTCAGGATGGATCATTCACATTGACACCCATCGCGGATATTTAGTATTTACCACCACCAGGAAGGAACATTCATAGCTACACCCAACACGGATATGTAGTATTTACGACCCTCAGGAAAGAACATTCACATCTTCAGCCATCACGGATATTTAGTATTTACCACCCCCCGCAGAGAACATTCACATCTTCATCCAACACAGATATTTAGTATTTACAACCCCCAAAAAGGAACATTCACATCCCCACCCAACACTGATATTTAGTATTTACCACCCGCAAGGAAGGAACATTCACATCTCCACGCAACACAGATATTTAATATTTGCCAAGCTCAGGAAGGAACATTCACATCTCCACCCAACACAGATATTTAGTATTTGCCAAGCTCAGGAAGGAACATTCACATCTCCAACACACACAGATATTTAGTATTTGCCAAGCTCAGGAAGGAACATTCACATCTCCACCCAACACAGATATTTAGTATTTGCCAAGCTCAGGAAGGAACATTCACATCTCCACCCAACACAGATATTTAGTATTTGCCAAGCTCAGGAAGGAACATTCACATCTCCACCCAACACAGATATTTAGTATTTGCCAAGCTCAGGAAGGAACATTCACATCTCCACCCAACACAGATATTTAGTATTTGCCAAGCTCAGGAAGGAACATTCAAATCTCCACCCAACACAGATATTTAGTATTTACCACCCTCAGGAAGGAACATGCACATCTTCATACAACACGGGTATTTAAAATTTACCACCACCAGGAATCAACATTCACATCTCCACCCAAAACGAATATTTAGTATTTACCACCCCAGGAAAGAGCATGCACATTTCCACGGAACACGGACGTTTAGTATTTACCACCCCAAGCAGGAAACATTCACATCACCACCCATCACGGATGTTTAGTATTTACCACCCCCAGGAATGAACATTCACATCTCCACCCAACACTGATATTTTCTATTTACCACCCCCAGCAGGGAATATACACATCTCCACACAACACGGATATTTAGTATTTACTACCCTCAGGAAGGAACATTCACATCTCGATCGACACGGGTATTTTGTATTTACCACCCCCAGCAGGGAACATTCACATCTCCATCCAACACGGGCATTTGGTGTTTACCACGCGCAGGAAGGAATATTCACATCTCCACCCAACACGGATATTTAGTATTAACCACCCCCAGAAAGGAACATTCACATCTCCACCCAACACGGATATTTAGTATTTACCACCCTCAGGAACTAACATACACATCCACACCCAACACAGATATTTAGTTTTTACCTCCCTCAGGAAGAACATTCACATCTTAACCCAACACGGATATTTAGTATTTTCCATCCCCAGGAAGGAACTTTCACATCAACACCCAACACGCATATTTAGTATTTGCCACCACCAGGATGGAACATTCACATCAACACCCAAAACGGATATTTAGTATTTACTACGGTCAGAAAGGAACATTCACATCAACACCAAATACAGATATTTAGTATTTACGACCCTCAGGATGGAACATTCACATCTACACCCATCACGGATATTTAGTATTTTCCACCCTCAGGAAGGAAGATTCACATCTACACCCATCACGGATACTTAGTATTTACCACCGTCAGGTAGGAATACTCACATCTACACCCAACACCGATATTTAGTATTTACCACACTCAGGAACGACATACACATTTACACCCAACACAGATATTTAGTATTTACCACCCTCAGGAAGCAACATTCACATCTTCAGCTAACACGGATATTTAGTATTTACAATCCCCTGGAAGGAACATTCACATCAACACCCAACACGGATATTTAGTATTTACCAACCCTCAGGATGAAACATTCACATCTCCACCCAACACAGATATATAGTATTTACCAACCCCAGGAAGGAACATTCACATCTCCACGCAACTCAGATATTTAGTATTTACCAACCCCAGGAAGGAACATTCACATCTCCACCCAACACAGATATTTAGTATTTGCCAAACTCAGGAAGGAACATTCACATCTCCACCCAACACAGATATTTAGTATTTACCAACCCCAGAAAGGAACATTCCCATCTCCACGCAACACAGATATTTAGTATTTACCAACTCCAGGAAGGAACGTTCACACCTCCATCCAACACAGATATTTAGTATTTTCCAACCCCAGGAAGGAACATTCAGATCTACACCCAACACAGATATGTACAATTTACCACCCTCAGGAAGGAACATTCGCATCTCCACCCAACACAGATATGTAGTATTTACCACCCTCAGTAATGAACATTCACATCTTCAGCCATCACGCATATTAAGTATTTACCACCCCCCGCAGGGAACATTCACATCTTCACCCAACACAGATATTTAGTATTTACCACCACCAGGAAGGAACATTCACACCTCCACGCAACACAGATATTTAGTATTTACCAACACCAGGAAGGAACATTTGCATCTCCACCCAACACAGATATGTAGTATTTACCACCCTCAGGAAGGAACATTCGCATCTCCACCCAACACAGATATGTAGTATTTACCACCCTCCGGAGGGTACATAGACATCTTCACCCAACATAGATGTTTAGTATTTACCACCCTCAGGATGGAACATTCACATCTACACCAATAACGAATACTTAGTATTTACCACCACCAGGAAGGAACATTCACAGCTACACCCAACACGGATATTTAGTATTGACCACCCTCAGAAAGGAACTTTCACATCTCCAACCAGCACAGCTATTTAGTATTTACCACCCTCAGGAAGGAATATTCACATCTTCACCCAACACGGATATTTAGTTTTTACCCTCAGGAAGGAACATTCACATCTCCACCCAACACGGATATTTAGTATTTACAACCACCAGGAAGGCACATTGACATCTTCACACAACACGGATAGTGAACATTTACCACCACCAGCAAGCAACATTCACATCTCCACCCAACACGGATATTTAGTATTTACCACCCCAGTTAGGAACATTCACATCTCGAACCAAAAGCTATATTTAGTGTTTAACACCCCCACTTAGGAACATTCACATCTCCACCCAACACGGATATTTAGTATTAACCACCCCCAGAAAGGAACATTCACATCTCCACCCAACACGGATATTTAGTATTTACCACCCTCAGGAACTAACATACACATCCACACCCAACACAGATATTTAGTTTTTACCTCCCTCAGGAAGAACATTCACATCTTTACCCAACACGGATATTTAGTATTTTCCATCCCCAGGAAGGAACTTTCACATCAACACCCAACACGCATATTTAGTATTTGCCACCACCAGGATGGAACATTCACATCAACACCCAAAACGGATATTTAGTATTTACTACGGTCAGAAAGGAACATTCACATCAACACCAAATACAGATATTTAGTATTTACGACCCTCAGGATGGAACATTCACATCTACACCCATCACGGATATTTTGTATTTTCCACCCTCAGGAAGGAAGATTCACATCTACACCCATCACGGATACTTAGTATTTACCACCGTCAGGTAGGAATACTCACATCTACACCCAACACCGATATTTAGTATTTACCACACTCAGGAACGACATACACATTTACACCCAACACAGATATTTAGTATTTACCACCCTCAGGAAGCAACATTCACATCTTCAGCTAACACGGATATTTAGTATTTACAATCCCCTGGAAGGAACATTCACATCAACACCCAACACGGATATTTAGTATTTACCAACCCTCAGGATGAAACATTCACATCTCCACCCAACACAGATATATGGTATTTACCAACCCCAGGAAGGAACATTCACATCTCCACGCAACTCAGATATTTAGTATTTACCAACCCCAGGAAGGAACATTCACATCTCCACCCAACACAGATATTTAGTATTTGCCAAACTCAGGAAGGAACATTCACATCTCCACCCAACACAGATATTTAGTATTTACCAACCCCAGAAAGGAACATTCCCATCTCCACGCAACACAGATATTTAGTATTTACCAACTCCAGGAAGGAACGTTCACACCTCCATCCAACACAGATATTTAGTATTTTCCAACCCCAGGAAGGAACATTCAGATCTACACCCAACACAGATATGTACAATTTACCACCCTCAGGAAGGAACATTCGCATCTCCACCCAACACAGATATGTAGTATTTACCACCCTCAGTAATGAACATTCACATCTTCAGCCATCACGCATATTAAGTATTTACCACCCCCCGCAGGGAACATTCACATCTTCACCCAACACAGATATTTAGTATTTACCACCACCAGGAAGGAACATTCACACCTCCACGCAACACAGATATTTAGTATTTACCAACACCAGGAAGGAACATTTGCATCTCCACCCAACACAGATATGTAGTATTTACCACCCTCAGGAAGGAACATTCGCATCTCCACCCAACACAGATATGTAGTATTTACCACCCTCCGGAGGGTACATAGACATCTTCACCCAACATAGATGTTTAGTATTTACCACCCTCAGGATGGAACATTCACATCTACACCAATAACGAATACTTAGTATTTACCACCACCAGGAAGGAACATTCACAGCTACACCCAACACGGATATTTAGTATTGACCACCCTCAGAAAGGAACTTTCACATCTCCAACCAGCACAGCTATTTAGTATTTACCACCCTCAGGAAGGAATATTCACATCTTCACCCAACACGGATATTTAGTTTTTACCCTCAGGAAGGAACATTCACATCTCCACCCAACACGGATATTTAGTATTTACAACCACCAGGAAGGCACATTGACATCTTCACACAACACGGATAGTGAACATTTACCACCACCAGCAAGCAACATTCACATCTCCACCCAACACGGATATTTAGTATTTACCACCCCAGTTAGGAACATTCACATCTCGAACCAAAAGCTATATTTAGTGTTTAACACCCCCACTTCGGAACATTCACATCTCGACCCAACACGGATATTTAGTAGTTACCACTCCCAAGAGGGAACATTAACATTTCGACCCAACACGGATATTTAGTATATACCACCCCAGGAAGAAACATTCACATCTCGACCCGAAACGGATATTTAGTATTTACCACCCCCAGGAAGGAATATTCACATTTCCACCCAAAAGGAATATTCACATTTCCACCCAAAAGGAATATTTAGTATTCACCACCCCCAGGAAAGAACATTCAAATTTCCACCCAATACGGATATTTAGTAATCACCAACCGTAGGAGGGAACATTCACACCTCCACCCAACACAGATGTTTGGTATTTACCACCCATAGCAGAAAACATTAACATCTCCACCCAACACAGATATTTAGTATTTACCAACCCCAGAAAGGAACATTCACATCTCCACGCAAAACAGATATTTAGTATTTACCCACCCCAGGAAGGAACATTCACATCTCCACCCAACACAGATATTTAGTATTTGCCAAGCACAGGAAGGAACATTCCACATCTCCACCCAACACAGATATTTAGTATTTGCCAAGCTCAGGAAGGAACATTCACATCTCCACCCAACACAGATATTTAGTATTTGCCAAGCCCAGGAAGGAACATTCACATCTCCACCAAACACAGATATTTAGTATTTGCCAAGTTCAGGAAGGAACATTCACATCTCCACCCAACACAGATATTTAGTATTTGCCAAGTTCAGGAAGGAACATTCACATCTCCACCAAACACAGATATTTAGTATTTACCAACCCCAGTAAGAAACATTCACATCTCCACCCAACACAGATATTTAGTATTTACCAACCCCAGGAAGGAACATTCACATCTCCACGCAACACAGATATTTAGTATTTACCTACCTCAGGAAGGAACATTCACATCTCCACCCAACACAGATATTTAGTATTTGCCAAACTCAGGAAGGAACATTCACATCTCCACCCAACACAGATATTTAGTATTTACCAACCCCAGGAAGGATAATTCACATCTCCACGCAACACAGATATTTATTATTTACCACCCCCAGGAAGGAACATTCACATCTCCAAGCAACACTGATATTTAGTATTTACCAACCCAAGGATGGAACATTCACATCTCCACCCACCACAGATATTTAGTATTTACCACCCTCAGGAAGGAACAATCACATCTCCACCCAACACGGATATTTAGTGTTTACCACCACCAGGAAGGAACATTGACATCTTCACACAACACGTATATTTTCTGCTTACCACCCCCAGCAGGAACATTCACATCTCAACCCATCAAGGATAATTTGTATTTACCACCTCCATCAGGGAATATTCATACCTCCACCCAACACGGATATTTAGTATATACCACCCCCAGGAAGAAACATTCACATCTCGACCCAAAACGGATATTTAGTATTTACCACCCCCAGGAAGGAATATTCACATTTCCACCCAAAAGGAATATTCACATTTCCACCCAAAAGGAATATTTAATATTTACCACCCCCAGGAAAGAACATACAAATTTCCACCCAATACGGATATTTAGTATTCACCAACCGCAGGAGGGAACATTCAAATCTCCACCCAACACAGATGTTTGGTATTTACCACCCACAGCAGAAAACATTAACATCTCCACACAATACGGATATTTAGTATTTACCATCCCCAGGAAGGTACATTCGCATCTCCACCCAACACAGATATTTAGAATTTACCACCCCCAGCAGAGTACATTAACATCTCCACACAAAAGGGATATTTATTACTTACCACCCCCAGGAAGGTACATTTACATCACCATCCAACACAGATATTTAGTATTTATCACCCCCAGCAGAGAACATTATAATCTCCACGCAACACGGATATTTAGTGTTTACCACCCCCATGAGGGATCATTGACATCTCCACCCAACACAGGTATTTAGTATTTACAACCCCCAAGAGGGAACATTCACGTCACGACCCAACTCGAGTATTTTATATTTACCACCCTCAGGAAGGAACATTCACATCTCCCACCAACACGTATATTTAGTGTGTACCACCCTCAGGAAGGTACATTCACATTTCCAACCAACACGGATATTTAGTCTTTACCACCCCCAGCAGAGAACATTAACATTTCCACACAACACGGGTATTTAGTATTTACCGCCCTCAGGAAGGTATATTCACATCTCCACTCAACACAGATATTTAGTATTCACCACCCCCAGCAGGGAACATTAACATCTCCACACTGCATAGATATTTGGTATTTACCACCCCCAGGAAGGTATATTCACATCTCCGACCAACACAGATATTTAGTATTTATCACCCCCAGGAAGGTATATTCACATCTCCGACCAACACAGATGTTTAGTATTTACCACTCACAGGAAGGTATATTCACATCTCCGACCAACACAGATATTTAGTATTTACCACTCACAGGAAGGTATATTCACATCTCCGACCAACACAGATATTTAGTATTTATCACCCCCAGGAAGGTATATTCACATCTCCGACCAACACAGATATTTAGTATTTACCACCCCCAGGATGGTATATTCACATCTCCGACCATCACAAATATTTGGTATTTACCACCCCCAGGAAGGTACATTCACATCTCCGACCAACACAGATATTTGGTATTTACCACCCCCAGGAAGGTATATTCACATCTCCGACCAACACAGATATTTAGTATTTACCACCAGGAATGAGCATTTACATCTCGAAACAACACAAATATTTCGTATTTTCCACCTCCAAGAAGGAACATTCACATCTCGAAACAAGACGGATATTTAGTATGTACCACCCCCAGCAGAGAACTTTCACATCTCGAAACAACACGGGTATTTAGTATGTACCACCCCCAGTAGAGTACTTTCACATCTCGATCCAACACGGATATTTTGTATTTACCACCCGCAGCAGAGAACTTTCACATCTCGAAACAACACGGGTATTTAGTATGTACCACCCCCAGCAGAGAACTTTCACATCTCGATCCAACACGGATATTTTGTATTTACCACCCGCAGCAGAGAACTTTCACATCTCGAAACAACACGGGTATTTAGTATGTGCCACCCGTAGCAGAGAACTTTCACATCTCGATCCAACACGGATATTCTGTATTTACCACCCCCAGCAGAGAACTTTCACATCTCGAAACAGCACGGGTATTTAGTATGTACCACCCGCAGCAGAGAACTTTCACATCTCGTTCCAACACGGATATTTTGTATTTAACACCCCCAGCAGAGAACTTTCACATCTCGAAACAACACGGGTATTTAGTATGTACCACCCGCAGCAGAGAACTTTCACATCTCGATCCAACACGGATATTTTGTATTTACAACCCCCAGCAGGGAATATTCTCATCTCGACCCAACACGGATATTTCGTATTTACTACCCCCAGCAGGAAACATTCACATCCCCAACCATCACTGATATTTAGTATTTACCACCCCCAGTTGGGAACATTCACATCTCCACCCATCACGGATATTTTGTATTTACCACCCCCATCAGGGAATATTCACATCTCCACCGAACACAGATGTTTAGTATTTACCACACCCAGGAAGGAACATTCACATCTATACACAACACGGATATTATTATTTACCACCACCTGGAAGGAACATTCACATCTACAACCATCACGGAGATTTAGTATTTTCCACCCTCAGGAAGGAACATTCACATCTACAACCATCACGGATATTTAGTATTTTCCACCCTTAAGAAGGAACATTCACATCTACAACCATCACGGATATTTAGTATTTACCACCGTCAGGTAGGAATACTCACATCTACACCCAACACCGATATTTAGTATTTACCACCCTCAGGAACGACATACACATTTACACCCAACACAGATATTTAGTATTTACCACCCTCAGGAAGCAACTTTCACATCTTCACCTAACACGGATATTAAGTATTTACAATCCCCTGGAAGGAACATTCACATCAACACCCAACACGGATATTTAGTATTTACCAACCCTCAGGATGAAACATTCACATCTCCACCCAACACAGATATATAGTGATTACCAACCCCAGGAAGGAACATTCACATCTCCACGCAACTCAGATATTTAGTATTTACCAACCCCAGGAAGGAACATTCACATCTCCACCCAACACAGATATTTAGTATTTGCCAAACTCAGGAAGGAACATTCACATCTCCACCCAACACAGATATTTAGTATTTACCAACCCCAGGAAGGAATATTCACATCTCCACGCAACACAGATATTTAATATTTACCACCCCCAGGAAGGAACATTCACATCTCCACGCAACACTGATGTTTAGTATTTACCAACCCAAGGAAAGAACATTCACATCTCCACCCAACACAGATATTTAGTATTATCACCCTCAGGAAGGAACATTCGCATCTCCACCCAATACAGATATTTAGTATTTACCACCCTCAGGAAGGAACATTCACATTTTCATACAACACGGGTATTTAACATTTACAACCACCAGGAAGCAACATTCACATCTCCACCCAAAACGAATATTTAGTATTTACCACCCCAGGAAAGAGCATGCACATTTCCACGGAACACGGACATTTAGCATTTACCACCACAAGGAAGGAACATTCACATCCCCACCCATCACGGATATTTAGTATTTACCACCCCCAGCAGGAAACATTCACATCACCACCCATCACGGATATTTAGTATTTACCACCCCCAGGAAGGAACATTCACATCTCCACCCAACACGGATATTTTCTATTAACCACCCCCAGCAGGGAACATTCACATCTCGTCCCAATACGGATATTTCTTATTTACCACCCTAGCAAGTAACATTCACATCTCAGCCCATCACGGATAATTTGTATTTACCACCTCCATCAGGGAATATTCATATGTGCACCCAACACGGATATTTAGTATTAACTACCCTCAGGAAGAACATTCACATCTCGATCGACACGGGTATTTTGTATTTACCACCCCCATCAGGGAACATTCACATCTCCATCCAACACGGGCATTTAGTGTTTTCCACCACCAAGAAGCAACATTCACATCTCCACCCAACACGGATATTTAGTATTAACCACCCCCAGCAGGGAACATTCACATCTTCATTCAACACGGAAATTTAGTATTTACCACCCCAGGAAGGAACAATCACATCTCCACCCAACACGGATATTTAGTATTTACCACCCTCAGGAACTAACATACACATCCACACCCAACACAAATATTTAATATTTACCTCCCTCAGGAAGCAACATTCACATCTTAACCCAACACGGATATTCAGTATTTACCATCCCCAGGAAGGAACATTCACATCAACACCCAACACGGATATTTAGTATTTACCTCCCTCAGGAAGGAACATTCACATCTTAACCCAACACGGATATTCAGTATTTACCATCCCCAGGAAGGAACATTCACATCAACACCCAACACGGATATTTAGTATTTACCTCCCTCAGGAAGCAACATTCACATCTTAACCCAACACGGATATTCAGTATGTACCATCCCCAGGAAGGAACATTCACATCAACACCCAACACGGATATTTGGTATTTACCTTCCTCAGGAAGCAACATTCACATCTTAACCCAACACGGATATTTAGTGTTTACCATCCCCAGGAAGCAACATTCACATCAACACCCAACACGGATATTTAGTATTTACCTCCCTCAGTTAGCAACATTCACATCAACACCCAACACGGATATTTAGTATTTACCTTCCCCAGGAAGCAACATTCACATCAACACCAAAACGGATATTTAGTATTTACCATCCCCAGGAAGGAACATTCACATCAACACCCAACACGGATATTTAGTATTTACCATCCCCAGGAAGGAACATTCACATCATCACCCAACACGGATATTTAGTATTTGCCACCACCAGGATGGAACATTCACATCAACACCCAAAACGGATATTTAGTATTTACCACCCTCAGAAAGGAACATTCACATCAACACCAAAACGGATATTTAGTATTTTCCACCCTCAGGAAGGAAGATTCACATCTACACCCAACACCGATATTTAGTATTTACCACCCCCAGGAAGGAACATTCACATCTCCACCCAACACGGATATTTAGTATTTACCACCCTCAGGAACTAACATACACATCCACACCCAACACAAATATTTAGTATTTACTTCCCTCAGGAAGCAACATTGACATCTTAACCCAACACGGATATTCAGTATTTACCATCCCCAGGAAGGAAGATTCACATCAACACCCAATACAGATATTTAGTATTTACGACCCTCAGGATGGAACATTCACATCTTCACCCAACATGGATATTTACTATTTACAACCCTTAGGATGGATCATTCACATCTACACCCATCACGGATATTTAGTATTTACCACCCTCAGGAAGGAATATTCACATCTACACCCATCACGGATATTTAGTATTTACCACCCTCAGGAAGGAATATTCACATCTACACCCATCACGGATATTTAGTATTTACCACCCTCAGGAAGGAATATTCACATCTACATCCATCACGGATATTTAGTATTTACCACCCTCAGGAAGGAATATTCACATCTACACCCATCACGGATATTTAGTATTTACCACCCTCAGGAAGGAATATTCACATCTACATCCATCACGGATATTTAGTATTTACCACCCTCAGGAAGGAATATTCACATCTACACCCATCACGGATATTTAGTATTTACCACCGTCAGGAAGGAATATTCACATCTACACCCAACACCGATATTTAGTATTTACCACCGTCAGGAAGGAACATTAACATCTACACCCATCACGGATATTTAGTATTCACCACCACCAGAAAGGAACATTCACATCAACACCCAAAACGTATACTTAGTATTTACGATCCTCAGGATGGAACATTCACTTAATCACCCAACATGGATATTTAGTATTCACCACCACCAGAAAGGAACATTCACATCAACACCCAATACGTATTTTAGTATTTACGACCCTCAGGATGGAACATTCACTTAATCACCCAACATGGATATTTAGTATTCACCACCACCAGAAAGGAACATTCACATCAACACCCAATACGTATATTTAGTATTTACGACCCTCAGGATGGAACATTCACTTAATCACCCAACATGGATATTTAGTATTCACCACCACCAGAAAGGAACATTCACATCACCACCCAATACGTATATTTAGTATTTACGACCCTCAGGATGGAATTTTCACTTAATCACCCAACATGGATATTTAGTATTCACCACCACCAGAAAGGAACATTCACATCACCACCCAATACGTATATTTAGTATTTACGACCTTCAGGATGGAACATTCACTTAATCACCCAACATGGATATTTAGTATTTACGACCCTCAGGTTGGAACATTCACTTAAACACCCAACACGGATATGTAGTATTTACGACTCTCAGGAAAGAACATTCACATCTTCAGCCATCACGGATATTTAGTATTTACCACCCCCCGCAGGGAACATTCACATCCCCACCCAATACAGATGTTTAGTATTTACCACCCGCAGGAAGGAACATTCACATCTCCACGCAACACAGATATTTAGTATTTACCAACCCCAGGAAGGAACATTCACATCTCCACCCAACACAGATAATTAGTATTTACCAACCCCTGGAAGGAATATTCACATCTCCAAACCAACACAGATATTTAGTATTTACAAAACTCAGGAAAGAACATTCACATCTCCACCCAACACAGATATTTAGTATTTCCCACCTCAGGAAAGAACATTCACATCTCCACCCAACACAGATATTTAGTATTTCCCACCTCAGGAAAGAACATTCACATCTCCACCCAACACAGATATTTAGTATTTCCCACCCCAGGAAAGAACATTCACATCTCCACCCAACACAGATATTTAGTATTTCCCACCTCAGGAAAGAACATTCACATCTCCAACCAACACAGATATTTAGTATTTACCAACCTCAGGGCGGAACATTCCCATCTCCACGCAACACAGATATTTAGTATTTACCAACCCCAGGAAGGAACATTCACATCTCCACCCAACACAGATTATTAGTGTTTACAAACCACGGGAAATAACATTCACATCTCCACGCAACACAGATAATTAGTGTTTACCAACCCCAGGAAGGAACATTTACATCTCCACCCAACACAGATAATTAGTGTTTACCAAACCCAGGAAGGAACATTCACATGTACACCCAACACGGATATGTAGTATTTACAACCCTCTGGAATGACTATTCACATCTCCACGCAACACAGGTATTTAGTATTTACAAACCTCAGGAAGAAACATTCACATCTCCACCCAACACAGATAATTAGTGTTTACCAACCCCAGGAAGGAACATTCACATGTACACCCAACACGAATATTTAGTATTTACCACCCCCCGGAAGGAACATTCACATCTCCACCCAACACGGATATTTATTATTTACCACCCCAGTTAGGAACATGCACATCTCGACCCAAAACCGATATTTAGTATTTACCACCCCCACTTATGAACATTCACATCTCGACCCAACACGGATATATAGTAGGTACCACTCCCAAGAGGGAACATTAACATTTCGACCCAACACGGATATTTAGTATATACCACCACCAGGAAGAAACATTCACATCTCGACCCAAAACGGATATTTAGTATTTACCACCTTCAGGTAGGAACATTCACATCTCCCACCAACACGGATATTTAGTGTTTACCACCCTCAGGAAGGGACATTCACATTTCCAACCTACACGGATATTTAGTCTTTACCACCCCCAGCAGAGAACATTAACATTTGCACACAACACGGGTATTTAGAGTTTACCGCCCTCAGGAAGGTATATTCACATCTCCACTCAACACAGATATTTGGTATTTACCACCCGCAGCAGAGAACCTTAACATCTCCACACTACATTGATATTTGGTATTTACCACCCCCAGGAAGGTATATTCACATCTCCGACCAACACAGATATTTAGTATTTATCACCCCCAGGAAGGTATATTCACATCTCCGACCAACACAGATATTTAGTATTTACCACTCACAGGAGGGTATATTCACATCTCCGACCAACACAGATATTTAGTATTTATCACCCCCAGGAAGGTATATTCACATCTCCGACCAACACAGATATTTAGTATTTACCACCCCCAGGAAGGTATATTCACATCTCCGACCATCACAAATATTTGGTATTTACCACCCCCAGGAAGGTACATTCACATCTCCGACCAACACAGATATTTGGTATTTACCACCCCCAGGAAGGTATATTCACATCTCCGACCAACACAGATATTTAGTATTTACCACCAGGAATGAGCATTTACATCTCGAAACAACACAAATATTTCGTATTTACCACCTCCAAGAAGGAACATTCACATCTCGAAACAAGACGGATATTTAGTATGTACCACCCCCAGCAGAGAACTTTCACATCTCGAAACAACACGGGTATTTAGTATGTACCACCCCCAGTAGAGTACTTTCACATCTCGATCCAACACGGATATTTTGTATTTACCACCCGCAGCAGAGAACTTTCACATCTCGAAACAACACGGGTATTTAGTATGTACCACCCCCAGCAGAGAACTTTCACATCTCGATCCAACACGGATATTTTGTATTTACCACCCGCAGCAGAGAACTTTCACATCTCGAAACAACACGGGTATTTAGTATGTGCCACCCGTAGCAGAGAACTTTCACATCTCGATCCAACACGGATATTTTGTATTTACCACCCGCAGCAGAGAACTTTCACATCTCGAAACAACACGGGTATTTAGTATGTACCACCCGCAGCAGAGAACTTTCACATCTCGATCCAAAACGGATATTTTGTATTTACCACCCCCAGCAGGGAATATTCTCATCTCGACCCAACACGGATATTTCGTATTTACTACCCCCAGCAGGAAACATTCACATCCCCAACCATCACTGATATTTAGTATTTACCACCCCCAGTTGGGAACACTCACATCTCCACCCATCACGGATATTTTGTATTTACCACCCCCATCAGGGAATATTCACATCTCCACCGAACACAGATGTTTAGTATTTACCACACCCAGGAAGGAACATTCACATCTATACACAACACGGATATTATTATTTACCACCACCTGGAAGGAACATTCACATCTACAACCATCACGGAGATTTAGTATTTTCCACCCTCAGGAAGGAACATTCACATCTACAACCATCACGGATATTTAGTATTTTCCACCCTTAAGAAGGAACATTCACATCTACAACCATCACGGATATTTAGTATTTACCACCGTCAGGTAGGAATACTCACATCTACACCCAACACCGATATTTAGTATTTACCACCCTCAGGAACGACATACACATTTACACCCAACACAGATATTTAGTATTTACCACCCTCAGGAAGCAACTTTCACATCTTCACCTAACACGGATATTAAGTATTTACAATCCCCTGGAAGGAACATTCACATCAACACCCAACACGGATATTTAGTATTTACCAACCCTCAGGATGAAACATTCACATCTCCACCCAACACAGATATATAGTATTTACCAACCCCAGGAACGAACATTCACATCTCCACGCAACTCAGATATTTAGTATTTACCAACCCCAGGAAGGAACATTCACATCTCCACCCAACACAGATATTTAGTATTTGCCAAACTCAGGAAGGAACATTCACATCTCCACCCAACACAGATATTTAGTATTTACCAACCCCAGGAAGGAATATTCACATCTCCACGCAACACAGATATTTAATATTTACCACCCCCAGGAAGGAACATTCACATCTCCACGCAACACTGATATTTAGTATTTACCAACCCAAGGAAAGAACATTCACATCTCCACCCAACACAGATATTTAGTATTATCACCCTCAGGAAGGAACATTCGCATCTCCACCCAACACAGATATTTAGTATTTACCACCCTCAGGAAGGAACATTCACATTTTCATACAACACGGGTATTTAACATTTACAACCACCAGGAAGCAACATTCACATCTCCACCCAAAACGAATATTTAGTATTTACCACCCCAGGAAAGAGCATGCACATTTCCACGGAACACGGACATTTAGCATTTACCACCACAAGGAAGGAACATTCACATCCCCACCCATCACGGATATTTAGTATTTACCACCCCCAGCAGGAAACATTCACATCACCACCTATCACGGATATTTAGTATTTACCACCCCCAGGAAGGAACATTCACATCTCCACCCAACACGGATATTTTCTATTAACCACCCCCAGCAGGGAACATTCACATCTCGTCCCAACACGGATATTTCTTATTTACCACCCTAGCAAGTAACATTCACATCTCAGCCCATCACGGATAATTTGTATTTACCACCTCCATCAGGGAATATTCATATGTGCACCCAACACGGATATTTAGTATTAACTACCCTCAGGAAGAACATTCACATCTCGATCGACACGGGTATTTTGTATTTACCACCCCCATCAGGGAACATTCACATCTCCATCCAACACGGGCATTTAGTGTTTTCCACCACCAAGAAGCAACATTCACATCTCCACCCAACACGGATATTTAGTATTAACCACCCCCAGCAGGGAACATTCACATCTTCATTCAACACGGAAATTTAGTATTTACCACCCCCAGGAAGGAACATTCACATCTCCACCCAACACGGATATTTAGTATTTACCACCCTCAGGAACTAACATACACATCCACACCCAACACAAATATTTAATATTTACCTCCCTCAGGAAGCAACATTCACATCTTAACCCAACACGGATATTCAGTATTTACCATCCCCAGGAAGGAACATTCACATCAACACCCAACACGGATATTTAGTATTTACCTCCCTCAGGAAGGAACATTCACATCTTAACCCAACACGGATATTCAGTATTTACCATCCCCAGGAAGGAACATTCACATCAACACCCAACACGGATATTTAGTATTTACCTCCCTCAGGAAGCAACATTCACATCTTAACCCAACACGGATATTCAGTATGTACCATCCCCAGGAAGGAACATTCACATCAACACCCAACACGGATATTTAGTATTTACCTTCCTCAGGAAGCAACATTCACATCTTAACCCAACACGGATATCTAGTGTTTACCATCCCCAGGAAGCAACATTCACATCAACACCCAACACGGATATTTAGTATTTACCTCCCTCAGTTAGCAACATTCACATCAACACCCAACACGGATATTTAGTATTTACCTTCCCCAGGAAGCAACATTCACATCAACACCAAAACGGATATTTAGTATTTACCATCCCCAGGAAGGAACATTCACATCAACACCCAACACGGATATTTAGTATTTACCATCCCCAGGAAGGAACATTCACATCAACAGCCAAAACGGATATTTAGTATTTACCACCCTCAGAAAGGAACATTCACATCAACACCAAAACGGATATTTAGTATTTTCCACCCTCAGGAAGGAAGATTCACATCTACACCCAACACCGATATTTAGTATTTACCACCCCCAGGAAGGAACATTCACATCTCCACCCAACACGGATATTTAGTATTTACCACCCTCAGGAACTAACATACACATCCACACCCAACACAAATATTTAGTATTTACTTCCCTCAGGAAGCAACATTGACATCTTAACCCAACACGGATATTCAGTATTTACCATCCCCAGGAAGGAAGATTCACATCAACACCCAATACAGATATTTAGTATTTACGACCCTCAGGATGGAACATTCACATCTTCACCCAACATGGATATTTACTATTTACAACCCTTAGGATGGATCATTCACATCTACACCCATCACGGATATTTAGTATTTACCACCCTCAGGAAGGAATATTCACATCTACACCCATCACGGATATTTAGTATTTACCACCCTCAGGAAGGAATATTCACATCTACACCCATCACGGATATTTAGTATTTACCACCCTCAGGAAGGAATATTCACATCTACATCCATCACGGATATTTAGTATTTACCACCCTCAGGAAGGAATATTCACATCTACACCCATCACGGATATTTAGTATTTAGCACCCTCAGGAAGGAATACTCACATCTACACCCATCACGGATATTTAGTATTTACCACCGTCAGGAAGGAATATTCACATCTACACCCAACACCGATATTTAGTATTTACCACCCTCAGGAAGGAACATTAACATCTACACCCATCACGGATATCTAGTATTCACCACCACCAGAAAGGAACATTCACATCAACACCCAATACGTATACTTAGTATTTACGATCCTCAGGATGGAACATTCACTTAATCACCCAACATGGATATTTAGTATTCACCACCACCAGAAAGGAACATTCACATCAACACCCAATACGTATTTTAGTATTTACGACCCTCAGGATGGAACATTCACTTAATCACCCAACATGGATATTTAGTATTCACCACCACCAGAAAGGAACATTCACATCAACACCCAATACGTATATTTAGTATTTACGACCCTCAGGATGGAACATTCACTTAATCACCCAACATGGATATTTAGTATTCACCACCACCAGAAAGGAACATTCACATCACCACCCAATACGTATATTTAGTATTTACGACCCTCAGGATGGAATTTTCACTTAATCACCCAACATGGATATTTAGTATTCACCACCACCAGAAAGGAACATTCACATCACCACCCAATACGTATATTTAGTATTTACGACCTTCAGGATGGAACATTCACTTAATCACCCAACATGGATATTTAGTATTTACGACCCTCAGGTTGGAACATTCACTTAAACACCCAACACGGATATGTAGTATTTACGACTCTCAGGAAAGAACATTCACATCTTCAGCCATCACGGATATTTAGTATTTACCACCCCCCGCAGGGAACATTCACATCCCCACCCAATACAGATGTTTAGTATTTACCACCCGCAGGAAGGAACATTCACATCTCCACGCAACACAGATATTTAGTATTTACCAACCCCAGGAAGGAACATTCACATCTCCACCCAACACAGATAATTAGTATTTACCAACCCCTGGAAGGAATATTCACATCTCCAAACCAACACAGATATATAGTATTTACAAAACTCAGGAAAGAACATTCACATCTCCACCCAACACAGATATTTAGTATTTCCCACCTCAGGAAAGAACATTCACATCTCCACCCAACACAGATATTTAGTATTTCCCACCTCAGGAAAGAACATTCACATCTCAACCCAACACAGATATTTATTATTTCCCACCCCAGGAAAGAACATTCACATCTCCACCCAACACAGATATTTAGTATTTCCCACCTCAGGAAAGAACATTCACATCTCCAACCAACACAGATATTTAGTATTTACCAACCTCAGGGCGGAACATTCCCATCTCCACGCAACACAGATATTTAGTATTTACCAACCCCAGGAAGGAACATTCACATCTCCACCCAACACAGATTATTAGTGTTTACAAACCACGGGAAATAACATTCACATCTCCACGCAACACAGATAATTAGTGTTTACCAACCCCAGGAAGGAACATTCACATGTACACCCAACACGAATATTTAGTATTTACCACCCCCCGGAAGGAACATTCACATCTCCACCCAACACGGATATTTATTATTTACCACCCCAGTTAGGAACATGCACATCTCGACCCAAAACCGATATTTAGTATTTACCACCCCCACTTATGAACATTCACATCTCGACCCAACACGGATATATAGTAGGTACCACTCCCAAGAGGGAACATTAACATTTCGACCCAACACGGATATTTAGTATATACCACCACCAGGAAGAAACATTCACATCTCGACCCAAAACGGATATTTAGTATTTACCACCCTCAGGAAGGAACATTCACATCTCCCACCAACACGGATATTTAGTGTTTACCACCCTCAGGAAGGGACATTCACATTTCCAACCTACACGGATATTTAGTCTTTACCACCCCCAGCAGAGAACATTAACATTTGCACACAACACGGGTATTTAGTATTTACCGCCCTCAGGAAGGTATATTCACATCTCCACTCAACACAGATATTTGGTATTTACCACCCGCAGCAGAGAACATTAACATCTCCACACTACATTGATATTTGGTATTTACCACCCCCAGGAAGGTATATTCACATCTCCGACCAACACAGATATTTAGTATTTACCACCCTCAGGAAGGAACATTCACATCTCTACCCAACACACATATTTTGTATTTACCACCCTCAGCAAGGAACATTCACATCTTCACACAACACGGGTATTTAATATTTACTTCCACCAGGAAGCAACATTCACATCCCCACCCAAAATGAAAATTTAGAGTTTAGCACCCCCAGCAGGGAACATTCACATCTCCACCTATCACGGATATTTAGTATTTACCACCCCCAGGAAGGAACATTCACATCTCCACCCAACACGTATATTTTCTATTTACCACCCCCAGCAGGGAACATTCACATCTCAACCCATCACGGATAATTTGTATTTACCACCTCCATCAGGGAATATTCATATCTCCAACCAACACGGATATTTAGTATATACCATCCCCAGGAACAAACATTCACATCTCGACCCAAAACGGATATTTAGTATTAACCACCCCCAGGAAGGAATATTCACATCTCCATCCAACACGGATATTTAGTATTTACCACCCCAGAAAGGAACACTCACTTCTCCCCCAACTCGGACATTTTGTATTTACCACCCCCAGGAAGGAATATTCACATCTCCACCCAACACGGATATTTAGTATTAACCACCCCCAGGAGGGAACTTTCACATCTTCATCCAACTCGGAAGTTTAGTATTTACCTCCCCCAGGAAGGAACATTCACATCTCCACCCAACACGGATATTCAGTATTTACCACCCCCAGGAAGGAACATTTGCATCTCGATCCAACACGGATACTTAGTATTTACCACCCCAAGCAGGGAACATTCACATCTCGATCTAGCACTGATATTTAGTATTTACCACCCCCAGGAAGGAACATTTACAAGTCCACCCAACACGGGAATTTTTTATCTACCACCCTCAGGAAGGAACATGCACGTCTCTGTCCAACACGGATACTTAGTATTAACCACCCTCAGGAAGGAACGTTCACATCTCCACCAAACACGGATATTTAGTATTTACCACCCTCAGGAAGGAACATTAACATCTCCACCCAAAGCGGATATTTAGTATTTACCACCCTCAGGAAGGAACATTCTTATTTCCAACAAACACAAATATTTATAATTATCCACCCCCAGCAGGGAACATTTACATCTCCATCCAACACGGAGATTTAGTATTTTCCATCTCGACCCAACAAGAAACTTAGTATTTACCACCACCAGGAAGGAACACTCGCATCTCGACCCAACAAGAAACTTAGTATTTACCACCACCAGGAAGGAACACTCGCATCTCGACCCAACAAGAATACTTAGTATTTACCACCAAAAGGAAGGAACACTCGAATCTCGACCCAAATCAGATATTTAGCATTTAACACCCCCAGGAAGCAACATTCACATCTCCAGCCAACAAGAATGCATAGTATTTACCACTTGCAGCACGGATCACTCGCAACATGACGCAACACGGATATTTAGTATTTACCACCCCAGCAGGGAACATTCAAAGCTCCACCCAAAACGGATATTTAATATTTACCACCCCCAGGAAGGAACATTTACATCTCAACCCAAAACGGATATTTAATATTTACCACCCCAAGGAAGGAACATTCACATCTCCACCCAACACGGATATCTAGTATTTATCACCCCCAGCAGTGAACATTCACAACTCCACCCAAAACGGATATTTTGTATTTACCACCCTCAGCAGGAAATATTTGCATCTCGACCCAACACGGATAATTAGTATTTACCACCCCCAGGAAGGAAAATTCGCATGTCCACCCAAAACGGATATGTGTTATTTACCACCCCAGGTAGGAACATTCACATCTCGACCCAAAACGGATATTTAGTATATAGCACCCCCAGGTAGAAACATTCACATCTGGACCGAAAACGTATATTTAATATTTACCACCCCCAGGAAGGAATATTCACATCTCCACCCAAAACGAATATATAGTGTTTACCACCCCCAGGAAAGAACATTCACATCTCCACCCAATACGGATATTAAGTATTTACCAACCGCAGGAGGGAACATTCACATCTCCACCCAACACAGATGTTTGGTATTTACCACCCCCAGAAAGGTATATTCACATCTCCGACCAACTCAGATATTTAGTATTTACCACCCCCAGCAGAAAACATTAACATCTCCACACAACACGGAAATTTAGTTTTTACCATACCCAGAAAGGTACATTCACATCTCCACCCAACACAGTTATTTTGTGTTTACCACCCCGTGCAGAGTACATTAACAACTCCACACAAAAGGGATATTTATTATTTACCACCCCCAGGAGGGAACATTCACATCACGACCCAACACGGGTATTTTATATTTACCACCCTCAGGAAGGAACATTCACATCTCCCACCAACACAGATATTTAGTGTTTACCACGCTCAGGAAGGTACATTCACATTACCAACCAACACGGATATTTAGTCTTTACCAACCTCAGCAGAGAACATTAACATTTCCACACAACACGGGTATTTAGTATTAACCGCCCTCAGGAAGGTATATTCACATCTCCGACCAACACAGATATTTAGTATTTACCACTCACAGGAAGGAATATTCACATCTCGAACCAACACGGGTATTTAGTATTTACCACCCCCAGCAGACAACATTCACATCTCGAATCAACACGATATTTTGTATTTACCACCCCCAGCTGGGAATATTCTCATCTCGACCCAACACGGATATTTTGTATTTACTACCCACAGCAGGGAACATTCACATCCCCAACCATCACTGATATTTAGTATTTACCACCCTCAGCAAATAACCTTCACATCTCCACCCATCACGATATTTTGTATTTACCACCCCCATCAGGGAATGTTCACATCTCCACCCAACACAGATGTTTAGTATTTACCACACCCAGGCAGGAACATTCACATCTATATCCAAAACAGATATTTAGTATTTACCACCACCTGGAAGGAATATTCGCATCTCCACCCAACACAGAAGTTTAGTATTTACCATCTCCAGGAAGGAATATTCACATTTACACCCATCACGGATATTTAGTATTTTCCACCCTCAGGAAGAAACATTCACATCTCCACCCAACACGGATATCTAGTATTTATCACCCCCAGCAGTGAACATTCACCACTCCACCCAAAACGGATATTTTGTATTTACCACCCCCAGCAGGAAATATTTGTATCTCGACCCAACACGGATAATTAGTATTTACCACCCCCAGGAAGGAAAATTCGCATGTCCACCCAAAACGGATATGTGTTATTTACTATTTCACATCTCGATCCAACCCGGATGTTTTGTATTTACCACCCCCAGCAGGGAACATTCACATCTCGTCCCAACATGGATATTTCTTATTTACCACCCCTAGCAGGTAACATTCTCATCTCAGCTCATCACGGATAATTTGTATTTACCACCTCCATCAGGGAATATTCATATGTCCACCCAACTCGGATATTTAGTATTAACCACCCTCAGGAAGGAACAATCACATCTCGATCGACACGGGTATTTTGTATTTACCACCCCCAGCAGGGAACATTCACATCTCCATCCAACACGGGCATTTAGTGTTTACCACCCCCAGGAAGGAACATTCACATCTCCACCCAACACGGATATTTAGTATTAACCACCCCCAGCAGGGAACATTCACATCTTCATCCAACACGGAAATTTAGTATTTACCACCCCCGGAGGGAACATTCACATCAACACCCAACACGGATATTTAGTATTTGCCACCACCAGGATGGAACATTCACATCAACACCCAAAACGGATATTTAGTATTTACCACCCTCAGAAAGGAACATTCACATCAACACCCAATACAGATATTTAGTATTTACGACCCTCAGGATGGAACATTCACATCTTCACCCAACATGGATATTTACTATTTACCACCCTCAGGATGGATCATTCACATCTACACCCATCACGGATATTTAGTATTTTCCACCCTCAGGAAGGAAGATTCACATCTACACCCAACACAGGTATTTAGTATTTACAACCCCCAAGAGGGAACATTCAAATCACGACCCAACTCGGGTATTTTATATTTACCACCCTCAGGAAGGAACATTCACATCTCCCACCAACACAGATATTTAGTGTTTACCACGCTCAGGAAGGTACATTCACATTACCAACCAACACGGATATTTAGTGTTTACCAACCTCAGCAGAGAACATTAACATTTCCACACAACACGGGTATTAGTATTTACCGCCCTCAGGAAGGTATATTCACATCTCCGACCAACACAGATATTTAGTATTTACCACTCACAGGAAGGAATATTCACATCTCGAACCAACACGGGTATTTAGTATTTACCACCCCCAGCAGAGAACATTCACATCTCGAATCAACACGATATTTTGTATTTACCACCCCCAATAGGGTATATTCTCATCTCGATCCAACACGGATATTTTGTATTTACTACCCACAGCAGGGAACATTCACATCCCCAACCACCACTTATATTTAGTATTTACCACCCCCAGGAAAGAACCTTCACATCTCCACCCATCACGGATATTTTGTATTTACCACCCCCATCAGGGAATGTTCACATCTCCACCCAACACAGATGTTTAGTATTTACCACACCCAGGAAGGAACATTCATATCTATATCCAAAACAGATATTTAGTATTTACCACCACCTGGAAGGAATATTCGCATCTCCACCCAACACAGAAGTTTAGTATTTACCACCTCCAGGAAGAAATATTCACATTTACACCCATCACGGATATTTAGTATTTTCCACCCTCAGGAAGAAACATTCACATCTACACCCATCACGGATATTTAGCATTTACCACCGTCAGGTAGGAATATTCACATCTACACCCAACACCGATGTTTATTATTTCTCACCCTCAGGAAGGAACATACACATCTACACCCAACACAGATATTTAGTATTTCTCACCCTCAGGAAGCAACTTTCACATCTACACCCAACACCGATGTTTAGTATTTCTCACCCTCAGGAAGGAACATACACATCTACACCCAACACAGATATTTAGTATTTCTAACCCTCAGGAAGGAACATACACATCTACACCCAACACCGATGGTTAGTATTTACCACCCTCAGGAAGGAACATACACATCTACGCCCAACACAGATATTTAGTATTTCTCACCCTCAGGAAGCAACTTTCACATCTTCACCTAACACGGATATTTAGTATTTACAATCCCCAGGAAGGAACATTCACATCAACAACCAACACGGATATTTAATATTTACCACCATCAGGAAGGAACATTCACATCTCCACCCAACACAGATATTTTGTATTTACCACCCTCAGGAGGGATCACAAAAATCTTCACCCATCACGGATATTTAGTATTGAGCACCCTCGGGAAGGAACATTGACATCTCCAACCAGCACAGCTATTTTGTATTTACCACCCTCAGGAAGGAATATTCACATCTCCACCCAACACAGATATTTAGTATTTACCAACCCCAGGAAGGAACATTCACATCTCCACCCAACACAGATATTTAGTATTTACCAACCCCAAGAAGGAACATTCACATCTCCACCCAACACAGATATTTAGTATTTACCAACCTCAGGAAGGAATATTCACATCTCCACCCAACACAGATATTTAGTATTTACCAACCTCAGGAAGGAATATTCACATCTCCACCCAACACAGATATTTAGTATTTACCAACCTCAGGAAGGAATATTCACATCTCCACCCAACACAGATATTTAGTATTTACCAACCCCAGGAAGGAACATTCACATCTCCACCCAACACAGATATTTAGTATTTACCAACCCCAGGAAGGAACATTCACATCTCCACGCAACACAGATATATAGTATTTACCAACCCCAGGAAGGAACATTCACATCTCCAACCAACACAGATATTTAGTATTTACCAACCTCAGGAAGGAAAATTCACATCTCCACCCAACACGGATATTTAATATTTACCAACCCCAGGAAGGAACATTTACATCTCCACGCAACACAGATATTTATTATTTACCACCCCCAGGAAGGAACATTCACATCTCCACGCAACACAGATATTTAGTATTTACCACCTTCAGGAAGGAACATTCACATCTCCACCCAACACAGATATTTAGTATTTAGCACCCTCAGGAAGGACCATTCACATCTCCACGCCACACGGATATTTAGTATTTACCAACCCTAGGAAGGAACATTCACATCTCCACCCGACACAGATATTTAGTATTTACCACCCTCAGGAAGGAACATTCACATCTCCACGCCACACAGATATTTAGTATTTACCAACCCCAGGAAGGAACTTTCACATCTCCACCTAACAGAGATATTTTGTATTTACCAACCCCAGGAAGGAACATTGACATCTTCACACAACACGGATATTTAATATTTACCACCCAACACAGTTATTTTGCGTTTACCACCCCGTGCAGAGTACATTAACATCTCCACACAAAAGGGATATTTATTATTTACCACCCCCAGGAAGGTACATTCACATCTCCATCCAACACAGGTATTTAGTATTTACAACCCCCAGGTGGGAACATTCACATCACGACCCAACACGGGTATTTTATATTTACCACCCTCAGGAAGGAACCTCACATCTCCCTCCAACACGGATATTTAGAATTTACCACCACCAGGAGGGAACATTCACATCTACACCCATTACAGATATTTAGTATTTACCACCACCAGGAAGGAACGTTCACATCTCCTACCAACACGGATATTTAGTATTTACCACCACCAGAAAGGAACATTCACATCTACACCCATTACGGATATTTAGTATTTACCACCACATGGAAGGAACATTCACATCAACACCCAACACGGATATTTAGTATTTACCACGCCTAGGAAGGAACATTCACATCTACACCCATCACGGATGTTTAGTATTTACCACCACCAGGAAGGAACATTCACATCAAAACTCAATACGCATATTTAGTATTTACGACCCTCAGGATGGAACATTCACATATTCACCCAACATGGATATTTAGTATTTACCACCCTCAGGATGGAACATTCACATCTTCACCCAACACAGATATTTAGTATTTACCACCCCCCGCAGGGAACATTCACATCTGCACCCAACACAGATATTTAGTATTTACAACCGCCAGGAAGGAACATTCACATCTCCACTCAACACATATTTTTAATATTTACCACCCCCAGGAAGGAACATTCACATCTCCACGAACACAGATATTTAGTATTTACCAACCCCAGGAAGGAACATTCACATCTCCACCCAACAAAGATATTTAGTATTTACCAACTCCAGAAAGGAACATTCACATCTCCACCCAACACAGATATTTAGTATTTACCAACCCCAGGAAGGAACATTCACATCTCCACCCAACACAGATATTTAGCATTTACCAACCCCAGGAAGGAACATTCACATCTCCACGCAACACAGATATATAGTATTTAACAACCCCAGGGGGGAACATTCACATCTCCACCCAACACAGATATTTAGTATTTACCAACCCCAGGAAGGAACATTTACATCTCCACGCAACACAGATATTTATTATATACCACCCGCAGGAGAGAACATTCACATCTCCATGCAAAACAGATATTTATTATTTACCAACCCCAGGAAGGAACATTCACATCTCCACCCAACACAGATATTTAGTATTTACCAACCTCAGGAAGGAACATTCACATCTCCACCCAACACAGATATTTAGTATTTACCAACCCCAGGAAGGAACATTCAAATCTCCACCCAACACAGATATTTAGTATTTACCAACCCCAAGGAGGGAACATTCCCATCTCCACGCAACACAGATATTTAGTATTTTCCAACCCCAGGAACGAACATTCACATCTACACTTAACACGGATATGTAGTATTTACAACCCTCAGGAATGAACATTCACATCTTCAGCCATCACGGATATTTAGTATTTACCAACCCCAGGAAGGAATATTCACATCTCCACGCAACACAGATATGTAGTATTTACCACCCCCAGGAAGGAACATTCACATCTCCACGCAACACTGATATTTAGTATTTACCAACCCAAGGAAGGAACATTCACATCTCCACCCAACACAGATATTTAGTATTTACCACCCTCAGGAAGGAACATTCACATCTCCACCCAACACAGATATTTAGTATTTACCACCCTCAGGAAGGAACATTCACATCTTCATACAACACGGGTATTTAACATTTACCACCACCAGGAAGCAACATTCACATCTCCACCCAAAACGAATATGTAGTATTTACCACCCCAGGAAAGAGCATGCACATTTCCACGGAAGACGGACATTTAGCATTTACCACCACCAGGAAGGAACATTCACATCCCCAGCCATCACGGATATTTAGTATTTACCATCCCCAGCAGGAAACATTCACATCACCACCCATCACGGATATTCAGTATTCACCACCCCCAGGAGGGAACATTCACATCTCCACCCAACGCGGATATTTTCTATTTACCACCCCCAGCAGTGAACATTCACATCTCGATCCAAACCGGATATTTTGTATTTACCACCCCCAGCAGGGAACATTCACATCTCGTCCCAACACGGATATTTCTTATTTACCACCCCTAGCAGGTAACATTCACATCTCAGATCATCACGGATAATTTGTATTTACCACCTCCATCAGGGAATATTCATATGTGCACCCAACACGGATATTTAGTATTAACTACCCTCAGGAAGGAACATTCACATCTCGATCGACACGGGTATTTTGTATTTACCACCCCCAACAGGGAACATTCACATCTCCATCCAACACGGGCATTTAGTGTTTACCACCCCCAGGAAGGAACATTCACATCTCCACCCAACACGGATATTTAGTATTAACCACCCCCAGCAGGGAACATTCACATTTTCATCCAACACGGAAATTTATTATCTACCACCCCCAGGAAGGAACATTCACATCTCCACCCAACACGGATATTTAGTATTTACCATCTTCAGGAACTAACATACACATCCACACCCAACACGGATATTTAGTATTTACCATCCCCAGGAAGGAACATTCACATCAACACCCAATACAGATATTTAGTATTTACGACCCTCAGGATGGAACATTCACATCTTCACCCAACATGGATATTTACCATTTACCACCCTCAGGATGGATCATTCAAATCTACACCCATCACGGATATTTAGTATTTTCCACCCTCCGGAAGGAAGATTCACATCTCCACCCAACACAGATATTTAGTATTTACCACCGCCAGGAAGGATCATTCACATCTACACCCATCACGGATATTTAGTATTTTCCACCCTCAGGAAGGAAGATTCACATCTACACCCCTCACGGATATTTAGTATTTACCACCGTCAGGAAGGAATATTCACATCTACACCCAACACCGATATTTAGTATTTACCACCCTCAGGAAGGAACATTCACATCTACGCTTAACACGAATATGTGGTATTTACAACCCTCAGGACTGAACATTCACATCTTCAGCCATCACGGATATTTAGCATTTACCACCCCCCGCAGGGAACATTCATATCTGCACCCAACACAGGTATTTAGTATTTACAACCCCCAAGGGGGAACATTCAAATCACTACCCAACTCGGGTATTTTATATTTACCACCCTCAGGAAGGAACATTCACATCTCCCACCAACACAGATATTTAGTGTTTACCACGCTCAGGAAGCTACATTCACATTTCAAACCAACACGGATATTTAGTCTTTACCAACCTCAGCAGAGAACATTAACATTTCCACACAACACGAGTATTTATTATTTACCGCCCTCAGGAAGGTATATTCACATCTCCGACCAACACAGATATTTAGTATTTACCACTCACAGGAAGGAATATTCACATCTCCACCCAACACAAATATTTCGTATTTACCGCCCTCAGGAATGTATATTTACATCTCCGACCAACACAGATATTTAGTATTTACCACTCACAGGAAGGTATATTCACATCTCCGACCAACACAGATATTTAGTATTTACCACTCACAGGAAGGTATATTTACATCTCCGACCAACACAGATATTTAGTATTTACCACTCACAGGAAGGTATATTCACATCTCCGACCAACACAGATATTTAGTATTTACCACTCACAGGAAGGAATATTCACGTCTCCACCCATCACAGATATTAAGTTTTTACCACCAGGAAGGAGCATTTACATCTCCATCCAACACAAATATTTCGTATTTACCACCCCCAGCAGAGAACATTCACATCTCGAATCAACACGATATTTTGTATTTACCACTCCCAGCAGGGAATATTCTCATCTCGACCCAACACGGATATTTTGTATTTACTACCCACAGCAGGGAACATTCACATCCCCAACCATCACTGATATTTAGTATTTACCACCCCCAGGAAAGAACCTTCACATCTCCACCCATCACGGATATTTTGTATTTACCACCCCCATCAGGGAATGTTCACATCTCCACCCAACACAGATGTTTAGTATTTACCACACCCAGGAAGGAACATTCACATCTATATCCAAAACGGATATTTAGTATTTACCACCACCTGGAAGGAATATTCGCATCTCCACCCAACACAGAAGTTTAGTATTTACCACCTCCAGGAAGGAATATTCACATTTACACCCATCACGGATATTTAGTATTTTCCACCCTCAGGAAGAAACATTCACATCTACACCCATCACGGATATTTAGCATTTACCACCATCAGGAAGGAACATAAACATCTATATCCAAAACAGATATTTAGTATTTACCACCACCTGGAAGGAATATTCGCATCTCCACCCAACACAGAAGTTTAGTATTTACCACCTCCAGGAAGGAATATTCACATCTCCACCCAACACAGATATTTTGTATTCACCACCCTCAGGAGGGATCATAAACATCTTCACCCATCACGGATATTTAGTATTGAGCACCCTCAGGAAGGAACATTGACATCTCCAACCAGCACAGATATTTATTATTTACCAACCCCAGGAAGGAACATTCACATCTCCACCCAACACAGATATTTAGTATTTACCAACCCCAGGAAGGAACATTCACATCTCCACCCAACACAGATATTTAGTATTAACCAACCCCAGGAAGGAACATTCACATCTCCACGCAACACAGATATATAGTATTTACCAACCCCAGGTAGGAACATTCACATCTCCACCCAACACAGATATTTAGTATTTACCAACCTCAGGAAGGAACATTCACATCTCCACGCAACACAGATATTAATATTTACCACCTTCAGGAAGGAACATTCACATCTCCACCCAACACAGATATTTAGTATTTACCACCCCCAGGAAGGAACAATCACATCTCCACGCAACACAGATATTTAGTATTTACCAACCCCAGAAAGGAACATTCACATCTCCACGCCACACAGATATTTAGTATTTACCAACCCCAGGAAGGAACATTCACATCTCCACCCAACAGAGATATTTTGTATTTACCAACCCCAGGAAGGAACATTGACATCTTCACACAACACGGATATTTAATATTTACCACCACCAGGAAGCAACATTCACATCTCCACCCAACACGAATATTTAGTATTTACCACCCCCAGGAAGAAACATTCACATTTCCACGAAACACGGACATTTAGTATTTACCACCACCAGGAAGGAACATTCACATCCCCACCCATCACGCATATTTAGTATTTACAAATCCCAGCAGGGAACATTCACATCTCCAACCATCACGCATGTTTAGTATTTACCACCCCCAGGAAGGAACATTCACATCTCCACCCAACACGGATATTTTCTATTTACAACCCCCAGCAGGGAACATTCACATCACAACCCATTACGGATAATTTGTATTTACCACCTCCATCAGGGAGTATTCATATCTCCACCCAACACGGATATTTAGTATTTACTACAATCAGGAAAGAACAATCACATCTCGATCGACACGAATATTTTGTATTTACCACACCCAGCATGGAACATTCACATCTCCATCCAACACGGATATTTAATATTTACCACCCCCAGAAATGTACATTCACATCTCTACCCAACACGGACATTTTGTGTTTACCACCCCCAGGAAGGAACATTCACATCTCCACCCAACACGGATATTTAGTATTAACCACCCCAGCAGGGAACATTTACATCTTCATCAAACACGAAAATTTAGTATTTACCACCCCCAAAAAGGAACATTCACATCTCCACCCAACACGGATATTTAGTATTTACCACCCCCAGGAAGGAACATTCACATCTCCATCCAACAAGGAGATTTGGTATTTACCACACCCAGCACGGAACATCACATCCCGCCCAACACGGATAATTGGTATTTACCACCCCCAGCGTGGAACATTCACATCTCTACCCAACACGGATATTTTGTATTTACCACCCCCAGGAAGGAAAATTTACATCTCAACCCAAAACGGATATTTAATATTTACCACCCCCAGGAAGGAACATTCACCTCTCCACTCAACACGGATAATTAGTATTTACCACCCCAAGCAGGGAACATTCACATCTCCACCCAATACGGATATTTTGTATTTACAACCCCCAGCAGGAAATATTCGCATCTCGACCCAACACCGATATTTAGTATTTACCACCCCCAGGAAGGAACACTCACATCTCGACCCAACACGGATATGTATAATTTACCACCCCAAGTAGGAGCATTCACATCTCGACCCAAAACGGATATTTAGTATTTACCATCCCCAGGTAGGAACACTCACATCTCGATCCAACACGGATATTTAGTATGTACCACCCCCAGGTAAAACATTCACATCTCCAACCCAAAACGAATATTTAGTGTTTAGCACCCCCAGGAAAGAACATTCACATCTCCACCCAATACGGATATTTAGTTATTACCAACCGCAGGAGGGAACATTCACTACTCCACCCAACACAGATGTTTGGTATTTACCACCCCCAGGAAGGTACATTCACATTTCCATCCAACACAGATATTTTGTATTTACCACACCCAGCAGAGAACATTATAATCTCCACACAACAGGATATTTAGTATTTACCACCCCCAGGATGGTACATTCACATCTCCACCCAACACAGGTATTAATATTTACAACCACCATGAGGGAACATTCACATCACGACCCAACGCGGGTATTTTATATTTACCACCCTCAGGAAGGTACATTCACATCTCCCTCCAACACGGATATTTAGTATTTACCACCCTCAGGAAGGTACATTCACATCTCCACCCAACACGGATATTTAGTCTTTACCACCCCATGAAGGAACATTCACATTTTCACCCAACACGAATATTTAGTATTTAGCACTACCAGGAAGCAACATTCACATCTACACCCAACACGAATATTTAGTGTTTACCACCCTGAGGAAGGAACATCCACATCTCCACACAACACAGATATTTAGTATTTACCACCCCCAGCAGAGAACATTAACATTTCCACACAACACGGGTATTTTATATTTACCACCCTCAGGAAGGAACATTCACATCTCCACCCAACACAGATATTTAGTATTTACCACCCCCAGCAGAGAACATTAACATTTCCACACAACACGGGTATTTAATATTTACCACCCTCAGGAAGGTATATTCACATCTCCGACCAACACAGATATTTAGTTTTTACCACCAGGAAGGAACATTCACATCTCGAACCAACACGGATATTTAGTATGTACCACCCCCAGCAGGGAACATTCACATCTCGATCCAACACGGATATTTTTTATTTACCACCCCCAGCAGGGAACATTCTCATCTCGACCCAACACGGATATTTTGCATTTACCACCCCAGCAGGAAACATTCACATCCCCAACCGTCACGGATATTTAGTATTTACCACCCCCAGCAGGGAACAATCACATCTCCACCCATCACGGATATTTTGTATTTACCACCCCATCAGGGAATATTCACATCTCCACCCAACACAGATGTTTAGTATTTACCACACCCAGGAAGGAACATTCACATCTATACCCAACACGGATATTTATTATTTACCACCACCAGGAAGGAATATTCACATCTCCACCCAACACAGATGTTTAGTATTTACCACCCTCAGGAAGGAACATTCACATCTACACCCAACACGAGTACTTAGTATTTACCACCACCAGGAAGCAACATTCACATCTCCACCCAACACAGATATTTAGTATTTACCACCCCCAGGAAGGAACAATCACATCTCCACGCAACACAGATATTTAGTATTTACCAACCCCAGAAAGGAACATTCACATCTCCACGCCACACAGATATTTAGTATTTACCAACCCCAGGAAGGAACATTCACATCTCCACCCAACAGAGATATTTTGTATTTACCAACCCCAGGAAGGAACATTGACATCTTCACACAACACGGATATTTAATATTTACCACCACCAGGAAGCAACATTCACATCTCCACCCAACACGAATATTTAGTATTTACCACCCCCAGGAAGAAACATTCACATTTCCACGAAACACGGACATTTAGTATTTACCACCACCAGGAAGGAACATTCACATCCCCACCCATCACGCATATTTAGTATTTACCAATCCCAGCAGGGAACATTCACATCTCCAACCATCACGCATGTTTAGTATTTACCACCCCCAGGAAGGAACATTCACATCTCCACCCAACACGGATATTTTCTATTTACAACCCCCAGCAGGGAACATTCACATCACAACCCATTACGGATAATTTGTATTTACCACCTCCATCAGGGAGTATTCATATCTCCACCCAACACGGATATTTAGTATTTACTACAATCAGGAAAGAACAATCACATCTCGATCGACACGAATATTTTGTATTTACCACACCCAGCATGGAACATTCACATCTCCATCCAACACGGATATTTAATATTTACCACCCCCAGAAATGTACATTCACATCTCTACCCAACACGGACATTTTGTGTTTACCACCCCCAGGAAGGAACATTCACATCTCCACCCAACACGGATATTTAGTATTAACCACCCCAGCAGGGAACATTTACATCTTCATCAAACACGAAAATTTAGTATTTACCACCCCCAAAAAGGAACATTCACATCTCCACCCAACACGGATATTTAGTATTTACCACCCCCAGGAAGGAACATTCACATCTCCATCCAACAAGGAGATTTGGTATTTACCACACCCAGCACGGAACATCACATCCCGCCCAACACGGATAATTGGTATTTACCACCCCCAGCGTGGAACATTCACATCTCTACCCAACACGGATATTTTGTATTTACCACCCCCAGGAAGGAAAATTTACATCTCAACCCAAAACGGATATTTAATATTTACCACCCCCAGGAAGGAACATTCACCTCTCCACTCAACACGGATAATTAGTATTTACCACCCCAAGCAGGGAACATTCACATCTCCACCCAATACGGATATTTTGTATTTACAACCCCCAGCAGGAAATATTCGCATCTCGACCCAACACCGATATTTAGTATTTACCACCCCCAGGAAGGAACACTCACATCTCGACCCAACACGGATATGTATAATTTACCACCCCAAGTAGGAGCATTCACATCTCGACCCAAAACGGATATTTAGTATTTACCATCCCCAGGTAGGAACACTCACATCTCGATCCAACACGGATATTTAGTATGTACCACCCCCAGGTAAAACATTCACATCTCCAACCCAAAACGAATATTTAGTGTTTAGCACCCCCAGGAAAGAACATTCACATCTCCACCCAATACGGATATTTAGTTATTACCAACCGCAGGAGGGAACATTCACTACTCCACCCAACACAGATGTTTGGTATTTACCACCCCCAGGAAGGTACATTCACATTTCCATCCAACACAGATATTTTGTATTTACCACACCCAGCAGAGAACATTATAATCTCCACACAACAGGATATTTAGTATTTACCACCCCCAAGATGGTACATTCACATCTCCACCCAACACAGGTATTAATATTTACAACCACCATGAGGGAACATTCACATCACGACCCAACGCGGGTATTTTATATTTACCACCCTCAGGAAGGTACATTCACATCTCCCTCCAACACGGATATTTAGTATTTACCACCCTCAGGAAGGTACATTCACATCTCCACCCAACACGGATATTTAGTCTTTACCACCCCATGAAGGAACATTCACATTTTCACCCAACACGAATATTTAGTATTTAGCACTACCAGGAAGCAACATTCACATCTACACCCAACACGAATATTTAGTGTTTACCACCCTGAGGAAGGAACATCCACATCTCCACACAACACAGATATTTAGTATTTACCACCCCCAGCAGAGAACATTAACATTTCCACACAACACGGGTATTTTATATTTACCACCCTCAGGAAGGAACATTCACATCTCCACCCAACACAGATATTTAGTATTTACCACCCCCAGCAGAGAACATTAACATTTCCACACAACACGGGTATTTAATATTTACCACCCTCAGGAAGGTATATTCACATCTCCGACCAACACAGATATTTAGTTTTTACCACCAGGAAGGAACATTCACATCTCGAACCAACACGGATATTTAGTATGTACCACCCCCAGCAGGGAACATTCACATCTCGATCCAACACGGATATTTTTTATTTACCACCCCCAGCAGGGAACATTCTCATCTCGACCCAACACGGATATTTTGCATTTACCACCCCAGCAGGAAACATTCACATCCCCAACCGTCACGGATATTTAGTATTTACCACCCCCAGCAGGGAACAATCACATCTCCACCCATCACGGATATTTTGTATTTACCACCCCATCAGGGAATATTCACATCTCCACCCAACACAGATGTTTAGTATTTACCACACCCAGGAAGGAACATTCACATCTATACCCAACACGGATATTTATTATTTACCACCACCAGGAAGGAATATTCACATCTCCACCCAACACAGATGTTTAGTATTTACCACCCTCAGGAAGGAACATTCACATCTACACCCAACACGAGTACTTAGTATTTACCACCACCAGGAAGCAACATTCACATCTTCACCCAACACGAATAATTAGTATTTACCATCACCAGGAAGCAACATTCACATTTTCACCCAACACGAATATTTAGTATTTACCACTACCAGGAAGCAACATTCACATCTACACCCAACACGAATATTTAGTGTTTACCACCCTGAGGAAGGAACATTCACATCTCCACCCAACAAGGATATTTATGTTTTACCACCAGGAAATAACATTCACATCTCCACCCAACACGGATATATATATTTACCACCACCAGGAAGGAACATTCACATCTCCACCCAACAAGGATATTTAGTATTTACCCTCAGGAAGGAACATTCTCATCTTCACCCAACAAGGATATTTAGTATTTACCACCACCAGGAAGGAAAATTTACATCTCCATCCAAGACGGATATTTAAGATTTACCACCACCAGGAAGGAACATTTACAACTCCACCCAACAAGGATATTTAGTATTTACAACCACCAGGAAGGAACATTTACATCACCACCCAACACGGATATTTAGTATTTACCACCACCAGAAAGGAACATTTACATCGCCACCCAACACGGATATTTAATATTTACCACCACCAGGAAGGAACATTTACAACTCCACCCAAGAAGGATATTTAGTATTTACAACCACCAGGAAGGAACATTTACATCTCTACCCAACACGGATATTTAGTATTTACCACCACCAGGAAGGAACATTTACATCTCCACCCAACACGGATATTTAGTAATTACCACCACCAGGAAGGAACATTCATATCTCCACCCAACACGGATATTTAGTATTTACCACCACCAGGAAGGAACATACACATCCTCACCCAGCACGGATGTTTAGTATTTACCACCCCCAGGAAGGAACATACACATCCCCACCTATCACGAATGCTTAGTATTTACCACCCCCAGGAAGGAACATACACATCTCCACCCAACACGGATGTTTAGTATTTACCACCCCCAGGAAGGAACATACACATCCCCACCCATCACGGATGTTTAGTATTTACCACCCCCAGCAGACTGCAGTAACATCTCCACCCATCACGGATGTTTAGCATTTACCACCCCCAGCAGGGAACATACACATCACCACCCAACACGGATATTTATGATTTAACACCCCCAGGAAGGAACATTCACATCTCGACCCAACACAGATACTTAGTTTTTACCACCCCCAGGAAGGAATATGCACATCTCCACCCATCACGGATATTTAGTATTTAGACGCCGTTCGAGCCCGTAGGACTGCACTTAGGGTGTTTCGGCGACACCCTACTCTTGATAATTTGGTGACTTTTAAACAATCGCGCGCCAGGGCTCGTCGCATTATTCAGGATTGCAAGAAGGCGTCATGGACTTGTTTTGTCAAGTCTTGTAATCGCTTTACGCGTTCATCCATTGTTTGGGATAAACTTCGTCGCTTCTCAGGTAATGTGTCGCATCGTACAGTTTCTGGCCTTCAGGTTCCCAATGCCATCATAGTAGATCCGGCTGCAATCGCTAACACCTTAGGATCTGCCTTTGAGACGGTTTCCTCTTCAGACCATTATTCCGCCGGTTTTCGCTGTATTAAGTACCGGCTGGATTCCGCACCATATACTTTTCGGTCTGCTAACACTGAATGTTATAACGAACTTTTTACAATGAGGGAGCTGGAGCACGCTCTTCATTGCTCTAGGCCCTCCGCTCCTGGGCCGGATGGCATTCATGTCCTCATGTTAAAGCACCTTTCAGCCGACAGTAAACTATTTCTCTTACAGGTCTATAACCGTATTTGGCAAGACGGCATTTTTCCTTCCGTTTGGCGCGAAGCCACCATTGTCCCTATTCTTAAGCCTGGGAAGGATCGCCAACTACCTTCCAGCTACCGCCTTATCTTCCTCACCAGTTGCATTTGCATGGTGATGGAGCCCATGATCAACGGGCGGTTGACATGGTGGCTTGAGTCTCAGAAACTTCTAGCGAACGCTCATTGCGGATTTCGTCGCTATCGCTCTACCGTCGATCATCTGGTGTCCCTGTCGACGCATGTTATGAATGGATTTCTGAGAAAGTGTCAAACCGTGGCTGTGTTTTTTGACCTGGAGAAAGCTTATGACACTTGTTGGAGGGGCGGAATTTTACGTATACTTCACGTATGGAATATCCGCGGTCGTCTTTCCATATTTCTTCGTGAGTTCATGACGGACCGCGTTTTTCGTGTACGTGTGGGCTCGGTTTTATCTCGTCATTTTATTCAAGAGAACGGAGTACCGCAGGGCTCTGTACTCAGTGTCACACTTTTTGCGATTGCTATCAACCCCATTGTTGATTGTATTCCACCTGGAATGTCCCTTTTTGTTGACGATTTTGCTATTTATTGCAGTTCAAGGCGGACCGGTCTACTCGAACGCCGTCTCCAGAGCTGTATCGACCGTTACCACGCCTGGAGTAACGCCAACGGCTTTAATTTCGCCGCCGAGAAATGCGTCTGCATCAACTTCTGGCGCCGGAAGTATTTCCCTTCGCCCTCTCTCCATCTTGGGCCAGGGATACTTCCGCATACAGAGAGGCGAAATTTTTGTGGTTGATTTTTGATAGGAAGTTGTGTTGGACCTCGCACGTTTCCTTTTTAAAAGCAAAGTGTGACCGTTCTCTTAATCTTTTACGTGTTTTAAGTGGCACATCCTGGGGAGCTGATCGGACCGTCCTTCTTCGCCTTTGTCGCTCTTTGGTCCGATCCAAACTTGATTACGGGTGTATTGTTTATTCGTCGGCACGTCCATCTGTGTTACGTCGATTGAATGCCATTCACCATCGTGGCATAAGAGTCGCTACAGGGGCCTTTCCAACCAGCCCTGTTCTTAGCCTGTATGCCGAAGCTGCAGAGCCTCCGCTGTCCTTCAGGCGGGAGATGGTCTTGTGCAACTATGCCTGTCGACTCTCAAGCTTGCCTGACCACCAGTCCTTCGAGTTATTTTTCGAGAAGTCACTTGAACGTCACTATTTCATTAGCTCCTCTGCTTTGCTCCCACCAGGGGTTCGCTTTCGACAGCTCCTTCGGCATTTAGACGTTTCGCCAGCGCCGGCCCTTCCACGGAGGGAAACGCGTTTTCCTCCATGGTCCCGCTCTGAGGCCCACTATCACTTTGGGCTAACGTCGATGCCGAAGACTGAGACCCCTGCTTCAGTCTTTAGATCGGCTTTTTTAGAAGTACGGGCTCAATTCGGAGACTTCCATTTTATCTTTACCGATGGATCTAAGACTGAAGCTGGAGTTGGATGTGCCTTTGTTTTTGGTCACTGTAGTTTTAAGTTTCGTTTACCTGGACAATGTTCAATTTTTACCGCCGAACGTTTTAGCATTTATCAATGTGTTTTATACATTCAGCGGCACGACGTAAGGCACTGTATTATTTGTACGGACTCTCTGAGTGCCCTTCAGACTATTCTTGCGCTGTACCATTACCACCCACTCGTACAGCGCATACATGACCTGCTCCACTCGCTTGGTGTCTCTGGCATCAGCGTGTCCTTCATGTGGATTCCAGGTCATGTGGGCATCTCAGGTAATGAGTCTACCGACGCCGCTGCGAAATCGGCGATTTTATTACCCAGATTTTTTACTTCTGTTGTTCCCTCGTCAGATTCGTGTGTTCTTTTACGTCGCCGCATCCTCTTGCGCTGGCGCGATGAGTGGACGGCCCTCCGGGGCAACACGTTGCGGGAGGTTAAGCCTTTCCTGTTGATCTGGGGTACCTCTTCTCGTTCGTGTCGCTGGGAAGAGGTAATTTTAGCTCGTTTACGGATTGGACATTGTGTTTTTAGTCATAGGTATTTGCTTAGTGGTGACCCCGCACCACTGTGTGTGCAGTGTGACGTGCCCTTAACGGTGCGTCACATTTTAACAGAGTGTCAGGTTTAGCTGCATTGCGTGCTCGTGTGGGTCTGCCTGTTGGCCTAGCCAACGTTTTGGCAGACGACACGCGTGCTGTAGCATGTGTTTTACGTTTTATCCATGACAGTGATTTTAATCTGCGCATTTAATGCGTTGACCGTCTTTTAGCTTAGCAATTTTATTCTGTCTGTTTTTATGGGGACTCTAATCCCCGGTGGACATATGGCGCTCATGTCCCTTGCATTCTACAGTTCTTGACACGGTTTAAACTTTTATTGCCTATGCTTTTAGTGTGTTGGTTTTTCAGATATTTGTATTGTTATTATTGTTGTTATTTTTATTATTGTTGTTATTGTTATTATTGTTGTTACAGTTATTATTGTTATTGTTATATTATTGCTCTTTTTAGCTTTTTGACATTGCGGGTTTGTGTCCCGTTTTTTTAATTATGCAATTCTTTTACCTGTCTTTTATATTTTGACCTTATATTTTATACATTGTAAGAGCGCTGATGACCTTAGCAGTTTAGCGCCCTTAAACCGCATATCATCATCATCATCATCATCATCATCATTTGGTATTTACCACCAGGAAGGAACATTCACATCTCCACCCAACACGGATGTTTAGTATTTACATCCCCTAGGAAGGAACATTCACATCTCCACCCAACACGGATGTTTAGTATTTACATCCCCTAGGAAGGAACATTCACATCTCCACCTAACACGGATGTTTAGTATTTACATCCCCTAGGAAGGAACATTCACATCTCCACCCAACACGGATGTTTAGTATTTACATCCCCTAGGAAGGAACATTCACATCTCCACCCAACACAGATGTTTAGTATTTACATCCCCTAGGAAGGAACATTCACATCTCCACCCAACACGGATGTTTAGTATTTATTACCCCCAGCAGGGAACATTCACATCCCGCCCGACACGGATATTTAGTATTTATTACCCCCAGCAGGGAACATTCACATCCCGCCCAACACGGATATTTAGTATTTATTACCCCAGCAGGGAACATTCACATCTGGACCCAACACGGATGTTTAGTATTTACCACCAACATGAAGGAGCGTTCACATCCCGCCCATCACGGATATTTAGTATTTACCACCCCCAGCAGGGAACATACACATCACTACCCAACACGGATGTTTAGTATTTACCACCAACAGGAAGGAGCGTTCACATCTCGACCCAACACGGATATTTAGTATTTACCACTCCCAGCAGACAAAAGTAACATCTCCACCCATCACGGATGTTAAGTATTTACCACCCCCAGTAGGGAACATACACATCATTACCCAACACGAATATTTATGATATAACACCCCCAGGAAGGAACATTCACATCTCGACCCAACACCGATATTTAGTATTTACCACCCCCAGGAAGGAACATTCACAGTTACACGCAACACGGACATTTAGTATTTACCATCTGCAGGAAGGAACATTCACATCTCGATCCAACACGGAAATTTAGTATGTATTAGCCCCAGCACGCAACATTACATCTCGATCCAACGCGGTTATTTTGTATTTACCACCCCCATCAGGGAGCACTCACATCTCAACCCAACACGGATAGTTTGTATTTACCACCCCCAGCAGGAACATTCACATCTCGATCCATCACGGATATTTTGTATTTACCACCCCATAACGAAATATTCACATCTCCACCCAACACGGATGTTTGGTATTTACCACCCTCAGGAAGGCACATTTAAATCTCGATCCAACACGGATATTTCGTATTTACCACCTCCATCAGGGAATATTCACAGCTCCAACCAACACAGATATTTAGTATTTACCACCCCCAGCAGAGAACATTCACATCTCCGCCCAAAAAGGTGTTTAGTAATTACCACCCCCAGCAGGGAACATTCACTTGTCCACCCAACACACGTGTTTAGTATTTACCACCCCCAGCAGGGAACATTCACTACTCAACCCAACACGGATATTTATTATTTACCACTCCCAGCAAAGAACATTCACATCCCCACCCAACTTAGGTGTTTAGTATTTGCCACCCCCAGCAGTGAACATTCACATCTCCACCCAACACGGATATTTATTATTTACCACCCCCCAGCAAAGAACATTCACATCTCCACCCAACACGGATATATAGTATGTACCACTCCCAGCAGGGAACACTTACATCTCCACCCAACACGGATATTTTGTATTTACCACCCCAGCAGGGAACATTCACATCTCGACCTAACACGGACATTTTGTATTTCCCATCCCCAGCAGGAAATATTCACAACTCGACCCAACACGGACATCTTGTATTTACACCCCAGCAGGGAATAATCACATCTCGACCCAACACGGACATTTTGTATTTACCACCCCCAGCAGTGAATATTCACATCTCGACCCAACACGGACATCTTGTATTTACCACCCCAGAAGGGTACACTCACATCTCGACCCATAACGGATTATTTGTATTTACCACCCCAGCAGGGAATATTCGCATCTGCACCTAACACGGACATTTTGTTTTTACGACCCCAGCAGGGCTCATTCACATCTCGACCCAACACAGATATTTAGTATTTACCACCACCAGCAGGGAGTATTCGTATCTCGATCCAACGCATATATTTACTATTTACCACCACCACCAGGGAATATTCACATCTGGACCCAACACAGATATTTCGTATTTACCACCCCAGCAGGGAGTATTCGCATCTCGACCCAACACGGATATTTTGTATTTACCACCCCAGCAGGGAATATTCACATCTCGACCCAACACGGATATATTGTATTTACCACCCCTGCAGGGAACATTGACATCTCGACCTAACACAGACATTTTGTATTTACCATCCCCAGCAGGGAATATTCACATCTCGATCCAACACGGACATTTTGTATTTACCACCCCAGCAGGGAATATTCACATCTCGACCCAACACGGATATTTTGTATTTAGCACCCCCATCAGGGAACATTCATATCTCCACCCAACACAGGTGTTTAGTATTTACCACCCTCAGCAGGGAACATTCACTAATCCACCCAACACGGATATTTATTATGTACCACTCCCAGGAAAGAACATTCACATCCCCACCCAACACAGGTGTTTAGTATTTACCACCCCCAGCAGGGAACATTCACAACTCCACCCAACACGGATATTTATTATTTACCACCCCCAGCAAAGAACATTCACATCTCCACCCAACACGGATATTTAGTTTGTACCACCCCCAGCAGGGAACATTTACATCTCCACCCAACACGGATATTTTGTATTTACCACCCCCAGGAGGCTACATTCACATGTCCACCCAACGCGGATATATTGTATTTACCATCCCCAGGAAGAAACACTTGCATCTATACCCAACACGGATATGTAGTATTTACCACCCCCAGGAGAGAACATTCACATCTCCACCCAACACAGATATTTAGTATTTACCACCCCCAGCAGGGAATATTCGCATCTACACCCAACAGGGATATTTTGTATTTCCCACCCCAGCAGGGAACATTCACATCTCGACCCAACACGGATATTTTGTATTTACCACCCCCAGCAGGGAACATTCACATCTCCACCCAACTCGGATATATACTATTTACCACCGCCATCAGGGAATATTCGCATCTACACCCAACAGGGATATTTTGTATTTTCCACCCCAGCAGGGACCATTCACGTCTCGACCCAACACGGATATTTTGTATTTACCACCCCCAGCACGGAATATTTACATCTCGACCCTACAAGGACATTTTGTATTTACCACCCCAGAAGGGAACATTCACATCTCGACCCATAACGGATATTTTGTATTTACCACCCCAGCAGGGAATATTCACATCTCGACCAAACACGGACATTTTGTATTTACCACCCCAGCTGGGAATATTCACATTTCGACCCAACACGGACATTTAGTATTTACCACCACCAGGAAGGAACATTTACTTCCCCACCAAACACGGACATTTTGTATTTACCACCCCAGCAGGGAACATTCACATCTCGACCCAACACGGATGTTTTGTATTTACCACCCCCATCAGGGAATATTCATATCTTCACCCAACACGGATATTTAGTATTAACCACCCTCAGGAAGGTACATTCACATCTCGATCCAACAGGGATATTTTGTGTTTACCACCTCCATCAGGAAATACTCACATCTCCACCCAACACGGATATTTGGTATATACCACCCCAGCAGGGAATATTCACATCTCGACCCAACACGGATACTTTGTATTTACCACCCCAAGCAGGGAATATTCGCATGTCCACCTAACACGGACATTTTGTATTTACCACCCCAGCAGGGAACATTCACATCTCGATCCAACACAGATATTAGTATTTACCACCACCAGCAGGGAATATTCGCATCTAGACCCAACACAGATATTTAGTATTTACCACCACCACCGGGGAATATTCACGTCTCGACCCAACACAGATATTTAGTATTTACCACCACCACCAGGGAATATTCACATCTGGACCCAACACAGATATTTAGTATTTACCACCCCAGCAGGGAATATTCGCATCTCGACCCAACACGGACGTTTTGTATTTACCACCCCAGCAGGGAATATTCGCATCTCGACCCAACACGGACATTTTGTATTTACCATCCCAGCAGGGAATATTCACATCTCGACCCAACACGTATGTTTTGTATTTACCACCCCAGCAGGGAACATTCACATCTCGACCTAACACGGACATCTTGTATTTACCATCCCCAGCAGGGAATATTCACATCTCGACCCAACACGGACATTTTGTATTTACCACCCCAGCAGGGAATAATCACATCTTGACCCAACACGAACGTTTTGTATTTACCACCCCCAGCAGGGAATATTCACATCTCGACGCAACACGGATATTTTGTATTTACCACCCGCAGCAGGGAATATTCGCATATCCACCTAACACGGATTTTTTGTATTTACCACCCCAGCAAGGAATATTCGCATCTCAACTCAACACAGACATTTAGTATTTACCACCCCAAGCAGGGAATATTCGCATCGCCACCTAACACGGACATTTTGAATTTACCACCCCAGCAGGGAACATTCACATCTCGACCCAACACAGATATTTAGTATTTACCACCACCAGCAGGGAATATTCGTATCTCGACCCAACACAGATATTTAGTATTTACCACCTCCACCAGGGAATATTCACATCTGGACCCAACACAGATATTTAGTATTTACCACCCTAGCAGGGAACATTCACATCTCGACCCAACACAGATATTTAATATTTACCACTACCAGCAGGGAATATTCGCATCTCGACCCAACATGGACATTTTGTATTTACCACCCCAGCAAGGAATATTCACATGTTGACCCAACACGGACATTTTGTATTTACCACCCCAGCATGGAATATTCGCAACTCGACCCAACACAGACATTTTGTATTTACCACCCCAGCAGGCAATTTTCGTATCTCGACCCAACACGGACATTTCGTATTTATTACGCCCAGCAGGGAATATTCGCATCTCGACCCAACACGCATATTTTGTATTTACCACCCCCTGCAGGGAATATACGCATCTCGACCCAACACGGATATTTCGTATTTATCACCCCCAGCAGGGAATATTCGCATCTCGACCCAACACGGATATTTTGTACTTACCACCCCCAGCAGGGAATATTCGCATCTCGACCCAACACGAATATTTTGTATTTTCCACCCCAGCAGGGAATATTCGCATCTCGACCCAACAGGGATATTTTGTATTTACCACCCTAGCAGGGAACATTCACATCTCGACCCAACACAGATATTTAATATTTACCACTACCAGCAGGAAATATTCGCATCTCGACCCAACATGGACATTTTGTATTTACCACCCCTCAAGGAATATTCACATGTCGACCCAACACGGACATTTTGTATTTACCACCCCAGCATGGAATATTCGCAACTCGACCCAACACAGACATTTTGTATTTACCACCCCAGCAGGCAATTTTCGTATCTCGACCCAACACGGACATTTCGTATTTATTACGCCCAGCAGGGAATATTCGCATCTCGACCCAACACGTATATTTTGTATTTACCACCCCCAGCAGGGAATATTCGCATCTCGACCCAACACGGATATTTTGTATTTACCACCCCCAGCAGGGAATATTCGCATCTCGACCCAACACGAATATTTTGTATTTTCCACCCCAGCAGGGAATATTCGCATCTCGACCCAACAGGGATATTTTGTATTTATCACCCCCAGCAGGGAGTATTCGCATCTCGACCCAACACGGATATCTTGTATCTGCCACCGCAGGAAGTGACACCTTTTACCTATACCCAACATGAGTGTTTTCTTCTAAGGACCGCACTAGGTTGTATGCGGTGGACAGAAACGGGCATAGCGATTCCAAGCTTGACGACCCGGTCGCTCCAGAAGGCTGTCATCTGTCGGGGTCGGGAATAACTTTGCAACTTGCAAGCAGTAACACATGTGTTCGAATTTTTGCGACCGCTAATGCCACCTGAAACTTGAAGTGATAGAAGAAAAACCACCAAGGCACTCGCCTTCTTTAACAGGAAAAATTATAGAACCCCATGGCCAGTGTACTGGCCACAGGAATCGAACACAGGACCTCTGGTTGCGCGATACCATGGAGCCATCAGTTCCGTTATCAAATGTATCTCTTGAATTTCTTCTGAAACTGTGTTTGTCCTGTATAACGTAACGAAACGCAAACAGATGGACACGAAAACGTGCTGAGTTTATTGAACTACAAAATTTATTATTGTAAGGTTGTAGTCGTCGCAAGAGCTTGTAACTCTGCACTTGCTACGTCTGCTGAGACTGAAGAAACAAAGCCCCTTACACAATAGTAAGAAAAATGTTAACAGGATGCCGGCGCTTTAACCCAAGGCCACAGATCGCGCATGTGTCGAGTACCGTGGCCTTGGGTTAAAGCGCGGCATTCAGTGTTTCACATTTGGTGTTTTGACGAAGGTTAATGTTAAGTTTGCTTGTCTTGTGTTTCAGTATTACAGCAACACATTCCACTCCACGAGTCAAAGTGACCTCAACGCTATTTGATGAAACGCCTAGAACTGACCACCTCCCCCAGTAGTGCTGCGTGTGTTATAGCAATACCTTTGTATTTTTATTTATCATTTTGATGAATTTGAAAATAAAGTCTATCAAACTAAACCCTTCTGTCTGTATCCTTATATCAAGAAGAGATCGCTGTATGTAAACTCAGCTAACACTACGTTTCTATACTACTACATGTTATAGGCGAGCCCTAACTACTGAACAGTGCACCTGTATGTATGTATATCCATCAAAATGGTATACTACACATTTCTATACTACTAGTAACAAAGAGGGAAAACTAATTAACAAAGAACACCCCTGTATTATGTAGATCCAGCAAAATGGTATACTACACATTTCTATACTACAAGTAACAAAGAGGGAAGACTAATAACAAAGAACGCCCCTGAATGTATGTAGATCCAGCAAAATGGTATACTACACATTTCTATACTCCTAGGAACAAAGAGGGAAGACTAATAACAAAGAACGCCCCTGAATGTATGTAGATCCAGCAAAATGGTATACTACACATTTCTATACTACTAGGAACAAAGAGGGAAGACTAATAATAAAGAACGCCCCTGCATTATGTAGATCCATCAAAATGGTATTCTACACATTTCTATACTACTAGTAACAAAGAGGGAAGACTAATAACAAAGAACGCCCCTGAATGTATGTAGATCCAGCAAAATGGTATACTACACATTTCTATACCACTAGTAACAAAGAGGAAAACCTAATAACAAAGCAGACTCCTGTATTATGTAGATCCAGCAAAATGGTATACTACACATTTGTATACTACTAGGAACAAAGAGAGAAAGCTAATAACAAAGAATACTCCTGTATGTACGAGGATCAAGCAAAATGGTATTCTACACATTTCTATACTACTAGGAACAAAGAGGGAAGACTAATAACAAAGAACATCCCTGTATTTATGTAGATCCAGCAAAATGGTATTCTACACATTTCTATACTACTATGAACAAAGAGGGAAAACTAATAACAAAGAAGATTCCTGTATGTATTAGATAAATCAAAATGGTATACTACACATTTCTATAATACTAGGAACAAAGAGGGAAGACTAATAACAAAGAACATCCCTGTATTTATGTAGATCCAGCAAAATGGTATTCTACACATTTCTATACTACTATGAACAAAGAGGGAAAACTAATAACAAAGAAGATTCCTGTATGTATTAGATAAATCAAAATGGTATACTACACATTTCTATAATACTAGGAACAAAGAGGGAAGACTAATAACAAAGAACATCCCTGTATTTATGTAGATCCAGCAAAATGGTATTCTACACATTTCTATACTACTATGAACAAAGAGGGAAAACTAATAACAAAGAAGATTCCTGTATGTATTAGATAAATCAAAATGGTATACTACACATTTCCATACTACTAGGAACAAAGAGGGAAAACTAGTAACAAAGAACGCCCCTGAATGTATGTATATCCAGCAAAATCGTATACTACACATTTCTATACTACTAGGAACAAAGAGTGAAAACTAATAACAAAGAACATCCCTATATTTACTTAGATACAGCAAAATGGTATAGTACACATTTCTATACTACTAGGAACAAAGAGGGAAAACGAATAACAAAGAACATCCCTGTATTTATGTAGATACAGCAAAATGGTATACTACACATTTCTATACTACTAGGAACAAAGAGGGAAAACGAATAACAAAGAACATCCCTGTATTTATGTAGATACAGCAAAATGGTATACTACACATTTCTATACTACTAGGAACAAAGAGGGAAAACGAATAACAAAGAACGTCCCTGTATATATGTAGATGCAGCAAAATGGTATACTACACATTTCTATACTACTAGGAACAAAGAGGGAGTACTAATAACAAAGAACGTCCCTGTATTTATTTTGATCCAGCAAAATTGTATACTACACATTTCTATACTACTAGGAACAAACAGGGAGTACTAATAACAAAGAACGTCCCTGTATATATGTAGATCCAGCAAAATGGTATACTACACATTTCTATACTACTAGGAACAAACAGGGAGTACTAATAACAAAGAACGTCCCTGTATATATGTAGATCCAGCAAAATGGTATACTACACATTTCTATACTACTAGGAACAAAGAGGGAAAACTAATATCAAAGAACGCCCCAGTATTTATGTAGATCCAGCAAACTGGTATACTACACATTTCTATACTACTAGGAACAAACAGGGAGTACTAATAACAAAGAACGTCCCTGTATATATGTAGATCCAGCAAAATGGTATACTACACATTTCTATACTACTAGGAACAAAGAGGGAAAACTAATATCAAAGAACGCCCCAGTATTTATGTAGATCCAGCAAACTGGTATACTACACATTTCTATACTACTAGGAACAAAGAGGGAAAACTAATAACAAAGAACGCCCCAGTATTTATGTAGATCCAGCAAAATGGTGTACTACACATTTCTATACTACTAGGAACAAAGAGGGAAAACTAATAACAAAGAACGCCCCAGTATTTATGTAGATCCAGCAAAATGGTATACTACACATTTCTATACTACTAGGAACAAGGAGGGAAAACTAATAACAAAGAACGCCCCAGTATTTATGTAGATCCAGCAAAATGGTATACTACACATTTCTATACTACTAGGAACAAAGAGGGAAAACTAATAACAAAGAACGCCCCAGTATTTATGTAGATCCAGCAAAATGGTATACTACACATTTCTATACTACTAGGAACAAAGAGGGAAAACTAATAACAAAGAACGCCCCAGTATTTATGTAGATCCAGCAAAATGGTATACTACACATTTCTATACTACTAAGAACAAAGAGGGAAAACTAATAACAAAGAACGCCCCAGTATTTATGTAGATCCAGCAAAATGGTATACTACACATTTCTATACTACTAAGAACAAAGAGGGAAAACTAATAACAAAGAACGCCCCAGTATTTATGTAGATCCAGCAAAATGGTATACTACACATTTCTATACTACTAAGAACAAAGAGGGAAAACTAATAACAAAGAACGCCCCAGTATTTATGTGGATCCAGCAAAATGATATACTACACATTTCTATACTACTAGGAACAAAGAGGGAAAACGAATAACAAAGAACGTCCCTGTATATATGTAGATCCAGCAAAATGGTATACTACACATTTCTATACTACTAGGAACAAAGAGGGAAAACGAATAACAAAGAACGCCCCAGTATTTATGTAGATCCAGCAAAATGGTATACTACACATTTCTATACTACTAGGAACAAAGAGGGAAAACGAATAACAAAGAACGTCCCTGTATATATGTAGATCCAGCAAAATGGTATACTACACAATTCTATACTACTAGGAACAAAGAGGGAAAACGAATAACAAAGAACGTCCCTGTATATATGTAGATCCAGCAAAATGGTATACTACACATTTCTATACTACTAGGAACAAAGAGGGAAAACGAATAACAAAGAACGCCCCAGTATTTATGTAGATCCAGCAAAATGGTATACTACACATTTCTATACTACTAGGAACAAAGAGGGAAAACGAATAACAAAGAACGTCCCTGTATATATGTAGATCCAGCAAAATGGTATACTACACATTTCTATACTACTAGGAACAAAGAGGGAAAACGAATAACAAAGAACGTCCCTGTATATATGTAGATCCAGCAAAATGGTATACTACACATTTCTATACTACTAGGAACAAAGAGGGAAAACGAATAACAAAGAACGTCCCTGTATATATGTAGATCCAGCAAAATGGTATACTACACATTTCTATACTACTAGGAACAAAGAGGGAAAACGAATAACAAAGAACGTCCCTGTATATATGTAGATGCAGCAAAATGGTATACTACACATTTCTATACTACTAGGAACAAAGAGGGAGTACTAATAACAAAGAACGCCCCTGTATTTATGTAGATCCTCCAAAATGGTATACTACACATTTCTATACTACTAGGAACATAGAGGGAAAACTAATAACAAAGAACGTCCCTGTATTTATTTTGATCCAGCAAAATTGTATACTACACATTTCTATACTACTAGGAACAAAGAGGGAGTACTAATAACAAATAACGTCCCTGTATATATGTAGATCCAGCAAAATGGTATACTACACATTTCTATACTACTTGGAACAAACAGGGAGTACTAATAACAAAGAACGTCCCTGTATATATGTAGATCCAGCAAAATGGTATACTACACATTTCTATACTACTAGGAACAAACAGGGAGTACTAATAACAAAGAACGTCCCTGTATATATGTAGATCCAGCAAAATGGTATACTACACATTTCTATACTACTAGGAACAAACAGGGAGTACTAATAACAAAGAACGTCCCTGTATATATGTAGATCCAGCAAAATGGTATACTACACATTTCTATACTACTAGGAACAAAGAGGGAAAACTAATATCAAAGAACGCCCCAGTATTTATGTAGATCCAGCAAACTGGTATACTACACATTTCTATACTACTAGGAACAAACAGGGAGTACTAATAACAAAGAACGTCCCTGTATATATGTAGATCCAGCAAAATGGTATACTACACATTTCTATACTACTAGGAACAAAGAGGGAAAACTAATATCAAAGAACGCCCCAGTATTTATGTAGATCCAGCAAACTGGTATACTACACATTTCTATACTACTAGGAACAAAGAGGGAAAACTAATAACAAAGAACGCCCCAGTATTTATGTAGATCCAGCAAAATGGTGTACTACACATTTCTATACTACTAGGAACAAAGAGGGAAAACTAATAACAAAGAACGCCCCAGTATTTATGTAGATCCAGCAAAATGGTATACTACACATTTCTATACTACTAGGAGCAAAGAGGGAAAACTAATAACAAAGAACGACCCAGTATTTATGTAGATCCAGCAAAATGGTATACTACACATTTCTATACTACTAGGAACAAAGAGGGAGTACTAATAACAAAGAACGCCCCAGTATTTATGTAGATCCAGCAAAATGGTATACTACACATTTCTATACTACTAGGAACAAGGAGGGAAAACTAATAACAAAGAACGCCCCAGTATTTATGTAGATCCAGCAAAATGGTATACTACACATTTCTATACTACTAGGAACAAAGAGGGAAAACTAATAACAAAGAACGCCCCAGTATTTATGTAGATCCAGCAAAATGGTATACTACACATTTCTATACTACTAGGAACAAAGAGGGAAAACTAATAACAAAGAACGCCCCAGTATTTATGTAGATCCAGCAAAATGGTATACTACACATTTCTATACTACTAAGAACAAAGAGGGAAAACTAATAACAAAGAACGCCCCAGTATTTATGTAGATCCAGCAAAATGATATACTACACATTTCTATAGTACTGGAACAAAGAGGGAAAACTAATAACAAAGAACTCCCCAGTATTTATGTAGATCCAGCAAAATGGTATACTACACATTTCTATACTACTAGGAACAAAGAGGGAAAACGAATAACAAAGAACGTCCCTGTATATATGTAGATCCAGCAAAATGGTATACTACACATTTCTATACTACTAGGAACAAAGAGGGAAAACGAATAACAAAGAACGCCCCAGTATTTATGTAGATCCAGCAAAATGGTATACTACACATTTCTATACTACTAGGAACAAAGAGGGAAAACGAATAACAAAGAACGTCCCTGTATATATGTAGATCCAGCAAAATGGTATACTACACAATTCTATACTACTAGGAACAAAGAGGGAAAACGAATAACAAAGAACGTCCCTGTATATATGTAGATCCAGCAAAATGGTATACTACACATTTCTATACTACTAGGAACAAAGAGGGAAAACGAATAACAAAGAACGCCCCAGTATTTATGTAGATCCAGCAAAATGGTATACTACACATTTCTATACTACTAGGAACAAAGAGGGAAAACGAATAACAAAGAACGTCCCTGTATATATGTAGATCCAGCAAAATGGTATACTACACATTTCTATACTACTAGGAACAAAGAGGGAAAACGAATAACAAAGAACGTCCCTGTATATATGTAGATCCAGCAAAATGGTATACTACACATTTCTATACTACTAGGAACAAAGAGGGAAAACGAATAACAAAGAACGTCCCTGTATATATGTAGATCCAGCAAAATGGTATACTACACATTTCTATACTACTAGGAACAAAGAGGGAAAAAGAATAACAAAGAACGCCCCAGTATTTATGTAGATCCAGCAAAATGGTATACTACACATTTCGATACTACTAGGAACAAAGAGGGAAAACGAATAACAAAGAACGTCCCTGTATATATGTAGATGCAACAAAATGGTATACTACACATTTCTATACTACTAGGAACAAAGAGGGAGTACTAATAACAAAGAACGCCCCTGTATTTATGTAGATCCTCCAAAATGGTATACTACACATTTCTATACTACTAGGAACATAGAGGGAAAACTAATAACAAAGAACGCCCCTGTATTTATGTAGATCCAGCAAAATGGTATACTACACATTTCTATACTACTAGGAACAAAGAGGGAAAACTAATAACAAAGAACGCCCCTGTATTTATGTAGATCCAGCAAAGTGGTATACTACGCATTTCTATACTACTAGGAACAAAGAGGGAAGACAGTAGGATATATACAGGAATTCTGGCGCAGTTTTTTGGACATATATGGGAAAGGATAGGAAAAACGAGACTGGATGGGGCGGTCCAAGGAGGAAAATGTGTTTATATGGGAGAGATAGGGAATATGTCAGTATTAATAGAAATGTATGTTCAGAAACAAAGGAGATGCGGACGACTGATAAGGTGTAGTAATAGAAATGTATGTATTTCCCCTCACTTCCCCTCTTCCCCCCACCCCACAATAGATATTTACTAGCGACTTAAGGCCAAAAGAAGATGCCGACAACTGATAAGCTTCTTTGTTCTACGCCGACAAGCCCTCCGGCTCCCTTTGAGGCCTCACATGCCGCCAGGTCTCGTGTCGTTAGGCCCCGCCCCCTCTCTCTTTGTGGCCTTACCTAATGCCGACCGTGACTGTGCCGACAGGTCCTACCCCCCTCCCCCATGCGGTCTACCGTGGCGTCCTGACCTGAGGGATTTGTTTTCTCGACGCCTGCCGCCCCTCGGCAAATCAATTAGGTAATGTTCGTCAAACATTATTGAAAAAAAAAGAATTGACATTTTTATGACTACCAATGTATGCATATCTAAGGCTCCTCGAGCAATTAAGTTTTTTGATTAATTAATTTATATGAATTGACTCGAGCGCAAGTGGTAGCGTGTGTATATGTAGCGCGCTCACGGGAACAGTCTGTCATGTAATGAAAACCCTGCAACCTACTTCACGGTAATGTCCATTAGCTGACAATGTTAGACGCTTTCACCACATTAATAGACTTTTAAGATCGCATCCCGGATCTGTTTACATACATTAGCGAACAACAGCCGGGCATGTAATGAAAAGCCCGCAACCTACTTCTGCCTGATGATAACGGTAACATCCATTAGCTGACAACGTTAGACGCTTTCACCACATTAATAGACTTTAAGATTGCATCCCGGATCTGTATACAGTCATTAGCTGTCAGTAATTGTTTTCCTAAGTGCTCTGCACAACTCTCACCACTTCAGCTTTTAGCGGAGGAAATGATATAAAAGCAGCAGCTTCTCCAATGATTTTCACAGTATCGTGAGAACACAGCGATCTAAACACTCTGCAAACTTTATTCTTTCAACGTGAAATTTCATCGAACATCATGTCTGGTAAGTTGTATCACCAATTCATTTTCATTAAAAAGTTAACTTATTACTTAGTACATTTAACTTATATTTGCGTTCTTGTTTTTAATGACGGACATTTATTTGTAAATAGCTGAGTATTCTAAAAGTTAATAGCTAGACAGTTGAATTTTTCTGAAATGTGAACAGTTTAGTTAAGTATTCATTTTAGGCAAGCTTATTCTACATTTAATAGCTAACGGCGCGAATTCTCAAAAATGTGAACAATTTAGTTAAGTATTCATCTTGTTGAGTAATTATTATTCCAGATATATAAATACAGGATTTCACAGAGTGAATTATATTCCTTTCTAGACAAAATACAATTACTTGAATACCCTACGATTCGAATAAAAAATGTTCTGTATAAATATTCTTCCGAGGGTAACCGGTGGTAATCGATCCTGGGACTTCATGTTTGCATGCATTGATCGAACATTCATCAGTTAATGTTTCATTCCTCTTGTGCATTTTATTTAGTAAAAACTTCCAGTCTGTTTCCATCACGTTAAAAAAGAGATATTTTCCATGAGTGTGTCGAATAATACAAGTGCTTTATTTTGTCATAGAACTTTCTCATGTGTTTAAAAATACATCGAAATTTCCCTGTATAAGCTATTCGCAATAAAGTAAATTAACTTAATAATATAACTTTTCTTAAAAATAAGTAAATAAATAAATAAATAAATAAAAATCTAACGTGTAAATTAATTACGTTTTCAGCATCCAGTTCTGCTAACGTATCTGAGGCGTACATCCAGCTCCAGCAGGATACCCGTCACCGGTTGCAGGATCGTTCCTCAAATACAGACATGATTCAGGCACCCGAACACCCGAATGGTAAGCATTCTTCAGAGTTTAAAAAAATTAATGTAACAATTCATATTAACTTCTTGTTCATATTCTTTATTATTAATATTATTGTTATTATTATTAATATTATTATTATTTCCAGGAAGCGGACTTTATTTTGGGGTCTGTCATCCATCGACCGCTGCACCGGCACCGCCAGGCTTCCAAACCTTACTGGTGCCAAATCATTATGGATGGGGCTCTGACCCGTACATGCAGCAACACTCGAATGGTAAGAATTTACAGACCGGTGTTTGAGCAATTGTAACTAAAAATTATTTAATAGTAGGTATACAAGGGCGATTCTAGCATACAAAGACCTACCTACGACAGCATAGAGTTCTGGATTGTATAAGGAGAAAAAGGATATATTTAAGGGGAGTTTCTCACCACATATGCAGTCACATAACTCTTTCGGTCTCCCAGAATATCATGTATTTTCACGCATGTGTTTAAAACATCTATTTTTCACGTGTAGCGTATAGATTCTTTAGAACTCTGTACTTAAACATGCTATACTATTCATATTATTATTATTATTATTATTATTATTATTATTATTATTAATATTATTTATTTTTTCCAGGAAGTGGACATTATGTCGGAGGCGCCATCGCTCAACATGCGATCGCTGCACCGGTACCTCCAGGACTCGCAACCGTTGCACCTGCACCACCAGGCTTCGCGACCGCTGCACCGCCACCCCCCGGCTTCCAGACCTTCCTGGTACCAAATCAGCAGGGGTGGTGCTCTGCCCCATACATGCAGCAAGCACCGAACGGTAAGAGTTTTCAATATTTTATGAACTTCTTGCTTTACACATTCTATATTATTATTATTATTATTATTATTATTATTATTATTATTATTATTAATATTATCATTATTATTATTTTCAGGAAGTGGACTTTATTTTGGGATGAGTCAGTCATCGTCCGCTGCACCGGCACCGCCTGGCTTCCAAGCCTTCATAGGGCCAAATCAGCAGGGTTGGGTCCCTGCCCCATACATGCAGCAACCACCGACAGGTAAGAATATGTTTCAAAATTTTATGAAGTTCTTTTACACATTCTATATTATTATTATTATTAATATTGTCATTATTATTTTCAGGAAGTGGTCTTTATTTCGGAGACGGGTTTGTTCATTACGCGCCCTCTGCACCACACGCTTTCCCTGCACCAAATCAGCAGGGGTGGGGCCCTGCCCCGTACATGCAGCAACCCATGAATGGTAAGAATGTTTTTTCAACATTTTATGAAGTTCATTTACACATTCTATACTATTATCATTATTATTATTTCCAGGAAGTGGACTTTATTTCGGTGGTGGTATCACTGAACACGCGATCGCTGTACCATCAGCCTTCCCTATACCAAATCAGCAGGGATGGGGGTCTGACATATGTATGCAGCAACAGTCGAACGGTAAGAATCCTTTATCATTTTATGAAGTTCTTTTACACACTGTATATTATTATTATTAATATTATTATTCGAGGATATGATCTGGGTGACGCTGGAAGCCAACCTATAGACCTAGCAACACAGGGGTCAACATCGCCGGAGATTGGTGAAGACTCGACCACTGCACAGTCCGCCTCCTCATCGCTCGACACTCTGGAGGAAGTTATACAAGGTGAACCATCAACCTCCTCAGTCGCAGGCGATGAAACCGCTGCACCATCGACCTCCTCAGGCGCAAGCGATGAAGCCGCTGCACCGTCAACCTCCTCCTCATCATCATCATCCAATGATGTAGAACCAGTTAATGGAAAGAGAGGACCGACATCGGATGGGAGGGAACAGCTTAAAATAAAAAAGCCAAGGTTAGTGCTAGCAATTGCCAGGGTCTGGAGTGCAATACCATCCAATCGGCATTCAAGGGACGTATTTTTAATAGTAGAATAGAAAATGCATTAGAAATACTTGAGCCCAGAGTCTTTTTAGATGAGTGCAAGGAGCTTATTATTAAAGAAGCGGAAAACGTTTTGCAGAAAACCAGGAGTGGATTAAAGATGCATTGTTCCATGGAACTTGAATGTTTAATCCACAAACCTGATGAAGAGAAGTGTCTTTCCACTGGCTTTAATTCTAAGCCTGCACTGATACTTCCCTCAAGCGATCTCAATCAGATCTTCTCTTCAATTGTGGGGGATATTTTGGAAAACATTTCTAAATTTGAGGGGGGAGCATCGTCGAACTCATTAAATATACTCGGCCTGGTGATGGGCTTTACACACTACGATCCTTTACACGCAGGTTCATACATTGAACTACCACAGAAAATTGTGAAAAAACATGCTGTTATAAATATAAAGAACAAAGACAACTTCTGCTTTGCATGGTGCATGCTAGCCTCTAAATACCCTGCTAGTAACCATGGATATAGAACAGCAGTATACCCTGAGAAAGTGCTTTTCAAAGCATTCAATTATGAAGGTATCGAATTTCCGACACCCTTCCATCAAATTGAATGCTTTGAAAAGCAGAACAATGGAGTATCCATTTCACTGTTTGGTATAGAGGAGAATGACAACATTATTCCCCTATATCAAACAGCTGAAAAGAAGAGCATCATACCAATCTGTTATATATTGAGCAGGGGGAAAAGTCCCACTACTGTATAATTAAAGATTTGTCCAGACTTGTAAGGAGTCAAGTTACTAAATACCAACATAGAATATGGACATGTGAGGCCTGCCTCAAGAGATGCACCAATGAAAAAGCTCTGGAAGCACATAGGTTAAGATGCGGGAAATGCCAACTGCTTAAAATGCCTCAACAGGATGAATACCTTGAATTTAAAGCATTGTCTAAAAGCGTTCCTGTACCATTTGTTATATACGCAGACATTGAATCTGTTCTGGCGAAGGTTCACTCTTGCGAACCCTCAAGCAACTCGAGTTGGACCCGAACCATTCAAGAGCATGAAGCAATGTCTATTGCCTTGAAGGTGGTATGTAGGCATGACGAGTCATTGTCAAAATTCTTCCTATTCAGAGGTCCAAGTGCCATCGATGACTTTATCAAGCAATTGAAATCAATTGCTGATGACGTCATCGATGTGTATTCCAATCCTGAACCCATGGATTTAACTCTTGAAGAGCAACAGAATTTTGACAATGCCTCTGAGTGTCATATATGCCTTGCTGCTTTCACTGCGAGCGATTTGCGCGTGAGGGATCACGATCATGTGACAGGAGAATATCTGGGTGCTGCTCATAATAGATGCAATTTGAATAGAAAGGTCCCTGATTTCATACCGATCTTTTTTCATTGTCTATCTAATTATGACAGCCACTTCTTGATAAGACGCCTGGCGTATGATAATAAGCCCATATCGTGCATCGCTCAAAGTGGTGAAAGGTATATAGCGTTTAGCAAACGGTACAGGAACATCAGCTTCAGGTTTCTGGACAGCTTTAAGTTTCTTGACGACAAGCTGTCCAGCCTGGCTGACATGATAGAGGAGAGTGACTTTAAAATAACAAGGGCAGAATATCCTGTTGAGGAGAATTTTAAGCTGGCTAAGAGCAAGGGAATATTCCCATACGATTATGTTTCAAGCCTTGCCATACTCAAAGAAACTTCTCTACCACCGAAGGAGGCCTTCTACAGCACTCTCACTGACAGCCATATCACCGATGAGGAATACAGGCATGCTGAAAAAGTCTGGGATACCTTTAATATCCGGAATCTCGGAGAATACAGCGATCTATACCTGAAAACAGATATACTGCTCTTGGCGGATATTTTCGAAATGTTTCGAGATCTCATCCTGGCAATGTATAAACTTGACCCAGCATGGTTTTATACATTACCAGGACTCGCCTTTGACGCTATGTTGAAGATAGCAAAGGCAAAAATTTCCTTAATATCCGACAAGAGCATGCTGGAATTTTTCGAGTCGGGAATTAGAGGCGGACTGTGCACAGTGGTGAAGGGCTACACCAAAGCTAACCACAGATACATGTCCAACTTTGACCAGCATGCTCCTGTTAAACACCTGTCCTATTGGGACATAAACAACTTATATGGAGCTTCTATGGGGTCTGCCCTCCCGTACAAGAATCTGAAATGGCTCACCAGAGAAGAAATTGATAGCATAAACTTCGCTGAAATCAAAGAAGACTCAGAGACTGGCTATGTGCTAGAGGCTGATATCGAATACCCCGACCATATCCATGACGCCCACAACGAGCTTCCTTTCTGCCCACAGAGCGCGACACCACCGAATGGCCAATACAAGAAACTGCTTGCGACATTAGAACAGAAAAGCAAATATGTCTTGCACTACAGGGTGATGCAGCAGTGTATCGAACAATGTCTAACTGTGAGACATATTCACAGAGTGGTATCCTACGACCAGTCTAACTGGTTGAAGACATATATCGACGTGAACACAGAGAAAAGAATTCAAGAAAAGTCAAAATTCGGGCAAAACCTATGGAAAAAGATGAATAACGCCGTATATGGAAAATTTATAGAAAATGTGAGAAAATACACTGATTTCAAAATAGTTGGAACCTGGAAACAGGCAAAGAAGTTGATAGCACGCAGCACTTACCTACGCACCATAATTTTTGAAGAAAATCTTGTAGGAATCGAACTGGGTAGAGAGGAAGTGCATATGAACAAGCCAATCTACATAGGACACGCAATTTTGGACATTTCAAAATTTATCATGTATGACTTCTGTTACAATATCATGAAACCAAATTTAAAAGACTTGCTGCTGAATTACATGGATACAGACTCGTTCATTTTTGAAACGAGTTCTGATATCTATGAATTCATCAGGGAGAACCCCCAATATTTCGACACTTCAAACTTCGAAAAGGATAATGCATATGGTATTAAGCAAGCCAATAGGAAAAAGATTGGGTTGTTCAAGGATGAATTGGGCGGCTTGGTTATGGAGGAGTATGTCGGTATAAGAGCAAAGTTATGCGCCTACAGATACGGAGGGCAGACAATTAAGAAAGCTAAGGGCATCACCAGGGCAGGCATGGATAAAATCGATTTCGGCCATTATTTTGAATGCTTAAAAGACCATAGCCTAAAAATTTATTCGGTACAAAAAACATTTCGGAGTAAACACCACAAAATTACAACAATTGAAACAAACAAATTGGCTTTGAAGGGGGTGACGATAAGAGGAAGCTGATGGAAGGAAGCTATAAGACTGTAGCGTGGGGCCATTATTCCCTTAGACCCGGTGATTGCTAGTGCCTAAACTTTTAAATAATGTATATATTGTGTAAAATAGATATCAAATGTGTGAGGTTTTTTTGTGTAACACTTTCCCTCAAAAAAAGAAAGAAAAATATGAATGCTTTTTAAAATAAAAATACTCATGATTTTACAATCATAAAACTTTAGTCTTTATTAATTCTTCACATATTACACCATGTCCTTTATATCAATCCATTGAGTATCTGGAAAACCATACCACTTTACAAGAACTTTGTTTCCACGTTTACGTATAACCTTTTCTACTAAACATGTATTAGGATAGTTAGTCTTTTTAGTTCATGCCCATAAAAGCCACCTTTTATGATTTCACCATTCCTATCCTTTAGTATGTATGTTGTAGGCTTGGTACGGTTCACACGAAATACTTTGAAGATTTCAACGCTCCAGTTAGATTCATAACCCTTTTCAAAATGTCCTTTATGTTTAGATATCCTGACATAATCGCCAACACTAAACTTCCTTGAAGCCATCTTCTCTCTTCGTTCTTGATTATAATTATACACAGTCAGAAGAAGATCGTTGTTTTTCACTTCATTAGGTTTCATGCGGATAGTTGAATGAAAAGTATCATTGTACTTTACAAGGATTCTAGGTAAAAGATCTAGCCACTTGTATGAGCCTTGGACTAAAAACTCTCGGTACATCATATTCTTCAAGGTTCGAATTAAACGTTCAACAGCCGCAGCCTTCACATTGGTATAGGTGCTGTAGTGGTTAATATTATACTTAAACACTAGCCGTTTAAAGAACTTGTTATAAAATTCTTTCCCGTTGTCACTTTGAATATTCCGGGGAGGGACATCCATTTCTTGTAATATATCCTCCATAGCCTTTGCAACATTAACTCCGCTCTTATCCTTTAAGGGTTTTGCATATGCCATTTTAGAGTAAACGTTGATGGCGATCAGGATGTATTTGAAAATTTTGTTCACTCTTGCATATGGTATCATTTCAATCAAATCAATTTGTAATAAATCATTCATACCTTTGCTGATAATTTTGCGTCGTAAATAGTTCCTCCTCGCCGACCCGTGAAGCTCTCTGGCGATATTCTGTTTGGCTGTCATGCTATAATTTTAGATGCTTTCAACTCCCGGATAATTTCCTCAATCTCTTGAGCGTGACTATTATTACCAGCGTCCCTTGAAGCAATAAGTAACCTCAGTCTATTCACTAATGTGTTAGGGTTTCTCCAGAAAACGTAGTCAACCTCCTTATCAGACTTATGCTCCTTCCATGTCAGTCCTAGACCTGAATGTGTATTGAGCAAGGGGCGTATTATATTCTTGTATTTATACGATTTACCAGATTTCAAACGACCGTGTCTGGTGTAACCAGTTCTATGAAGAGAAGTACTTTTCATAATCTTAGCGTACGTCTCCAAGTCTTCACTGGTGTATGCAGAAATCTGAGGCGTTCGCTTAAAAATGAGCTCTGTCAAACCGGTGGTAGACTCATACGTTTCATCACCTATCAATATTTGATTATTTATAAAATGAATATCTTTATTTCCAAGCATATAACTTCCATCCTGATATCTCACACCGAACAATGTATCAATGCGGTCCTTGTCTTTTGAGCGAACGTGTTGAAGGAAAGTAGAAATACTTGTAGAATCATCATCTTCATTCTTGACTGTCTCCACAGTCAACCCTCGTTGAGTGTCCAAAATATCCTTGAGGGGAGCGGTTACAGGCTTCAAAGCTTCGGACATGACATGCTGAGTCTCAAACCTGAGACCTTTTAGAGCTCTCAGTTTTTCTTTTACAGCCCTGGTATGCTCGGCTACGGACTCTTTAAGTCTTATGCTTTCACTATCCATCTTACAAATGACGTGAAAATAGACGATTACCTTCAATTTATAGTCTGCGTCCAGCTTGAGTTCTCATCGTATCGATAGCCTTAGCTAACATCTCTATCGAAGTTCTCAGTGGCTCGGTTTCTTTCTTATGTGCCTGCGTATGTGTCTTGAACGCTTCAGCAAAGATTGCCGTATTAGCGTACAGGCTTCTGGTTGATTCTTCTAGACTCGTCATTTGCTGCACATTAGATTTGTAAGCGTCCATCATCATATTTACATTTTCCTCCACTTTCTTAAGTTTATCATTGCAGCAATCAGTTTTGAGAGTATTCAAAACCTCTGTCTTTAACTACCCGACTGTAGCCTCTAAATCTGAAACTCGCTTCATCGCTAACTTTTCTAAATTACTAATTTTCTGATTGCAAAGATTCTGAAGATTTGTTTTTTCTCTATCAAGTTCTGCGGTAACTTGTTTAATAGAGTCAATTACAGAATCCACTCTGTCTTTTGTAGAGGTTGTTAGAGTATCCACTTTACTCGTAGTTTTATTCAGATTTGCTGTGATGTCTAGCAGCTTCTTACCTATTTGCATCTCGATTTCCTTTGGTAAGTACCTGTTTAACTGCTGTCGCGTCTCGTTCGATTTCCTAATGATCATAGCTCTAGCATATCTTTTATTTACAGCATCTGTATCTCCGAGAGGATCTGCTATATCAGTGATTCTCTTATTGTCGAATATAATGTTACCATTACCATCTCTCGACTGCGTGCGTGAATTGACATATCCAGTGATGAACGTTTTATTCACAACATCGTTATCGTGAACAGGATCTAGCAATACCTTCAATCTAACTTTATCAATCACAATGTTATTTTCCTTATCTCTCTTAAGGACATATCTTGAAATCAATTCATCGTTCAGGGTCTTAGCCATAACCTCAACATTGTTAGCAGCTTGCTGAGAGAAATCTTGCATCCTAATTTCGAGAGCATCCACATAATTCTTATTGGAGGCATCATGATTATCTTCAGGATCGTGAACGTTGCACAACCTCTTATTCTTGAATTGATAGTTTCCTTTGACATCTCTATTTATGATAAAACGATCAAACACTCTTCTAACTGGACCAGTTCTCTGAGAACCGAACCTATCGATGCTCATGGTTAACTACGAATGATCATTTTCTTTTTTGTCGAGCTTAATATATACATCAAAACCATTCCTATATCGCCCCTCATTCATGCGAAATTCAGGAACTATCACAACAAAGGGTCTTCCTTCTGATACACTCTCCCAAACGTTCTTACATAGATCTTTAAATTCATTGTAGTTCATGTCGGTATTTACATAATCTTCGTAAATGTGCTTTAAGTTTAAATTGTCTTGTCTGAAGAGTATTATCATGTTGGTATTATCGCGAATTAAATGTTTTGGAACTTTAGCATAGACTGCGCTAGATATACAGAATCGACATTTCGATGTCTACCCATGCTGTAAAAGGATGCTATCTTTTCCTGCTTTTCAGTGATGACGTCATCAAATATAAAGATTGAATTTTCTTCGACTTCAGAAGGATAGAAACATAATCCCCGTTGTTGAAGGTGTTCACTTCTATACCTTCGATGTTTCCGAGCACTTTAATTAGATATTGGTACTTTGGTTGATAGAGAGACTTTGAATAAATATACAAATTTTCAAAACGTAGTCCATTCTCATGGAGTAGCATATTGAGTAATACGTTTGTTTTCCCTGCACTGGAGCTCCCTAAAATAAGAGCTCTGATATTAGATGGAAATAAATTGCCATGACGATCACTTCTAAAGTCACTTTCAAAGTCTAATACCTGAATAGGTAGAGAGCAGTGCTGCTTAACAAGCTCCATGTTAACAACTAACTTATAAAAATGTATGTGCGATGTTTATATATTACCGGATGTAAAGTAGTTAATGATTGAATGCAATGATATAAAAGGGCTAATGCATGCAATTACTCGTTTAGTCTATCATGAGAGCTAAGAGAGGGAGGTCGTTGCAGTATAAGCGCGGCTCTGGAATTATTAATTCCATAATTAATTCGCTCCCCTTTGAAGCTCACTTACCTGGATATAGATATTGCGGTCCTGGTACTAAATTGGAAAAACGTCTAAAAAGAGGAGACCCCGGAATTAACCAATTAGACACAGCTAGCAAACAGCACGACCTCGCGTACGCTGAGAATAAGGACACCGCTTCAAGACAAATAGCGGATAAGATTCTTGCAGAGAAGGCTTGGAAACGTGTGCAGTCATCAGATTCAACTTTTGGTGAAAGGTTAGCTGCAAGGCTAGTAACTGCAATCATGAAGGGAAAGGTTGCAGTGGGAGAAGAAGAGAGGAGGGTTTTTACCGTTGATACCCATCATTGCTGCTTTAGGCGCTGCAGCAGGTGGCACTGCTCAGATAGCCTCTGCAGTCAATAAAAAAAGGCTGCTGATAGGCACTTAGCAGAAGTTGCGAGGCATAACAAGGTGATGGAGACCCGAGGAAAGGGACTCCGGAAGAGAAGGTGTAAGAAGAGGAATAAAGGAGGATTCTTACCTGCAATGCCTCTGATGTCTTTAGCCGCTGCATCTAAAATAGCAAGGTCTTTGAAAAAAGAGGATCTAAAGGCGATGGTTTAAAGAAGAAGGCAAAAAACGGAGGAAGAGGATTGTAAATATACCGGAGGAAGCCCTAAGTAACGTAGCCCTCGAATATTATGCTAAACGTTTAAAAATTCCTTATTTTAGAGGTGTTTATATGATTGACAAACTTCCTTTAAAACCAGACTGCAAAGAGAGACTTATTACCAATCTCGATACATCAGATAATGAAGGAACACACTGGGTTACTATAAGGAAAGAAGGTGATGTCGCATACTACTTTGATAGTTTCGGTAATTTGAAGCCGCCTCCTGAGATTGAGAAATATCTACAAGGCATTAAAATCTACTATAATACACAGAGATACCAGAATTTGGATTCAGTCATCTGCGGGCACTTGTGCTTGCAATTTCTTTTATCCTAGAAGCTGCTTCATCGTCAAGATGAGTTATACAGTTACAGTGAGTGGGTCAGACACTGTTATTTCAACGTATCTAAACCCTCCTCTACAGCTAGATCCTCCAGGTCATTATGAGATTGCTCTCTTGAATTTTGAAACATTCTATTCAATACCAAATGTCGATGAAAGTAATAATAGATTTCATTATATTCATAATGGTAAACCTGAAACCATTGTCATCCCTCATGGAACCTACGAGATTGCCGATATCAATACATTTCTAAAGGATAAACTAGCATTGAATGATGAAGTCTTCTTCATAAGACCTAACAATAATACAATGAAGGCTGAAATTAAATGTCCTTATACAATAGACTTTTTAAGGATAGATCTATTGGTTCGCTTCTAGGATTCACAGACACTAAAATAATTCCTGCTGGAGAAGCGCTCGAATCTGACGATCTTGTGAATATATTTAAAGTGAGTATCATACGCGTGGAGTGCAGTATTGCAACAGGCTCTTTCATTGACGGTAAAAGCGGACATTCGCTCTACGAGTTTTTCCCTTCTGTTCCACCAGGCTATCATATATCTCAAGAACCTTCGAACCCTATATATTTACCGGTCATAGATACAAACTACATAGACCAGATCACTATTCGAGTGGTAGATCAACACGGAGAGGCGATCAACTGAGGGAACGAAGTTATCACTACAAGACTCCACATAAGACGTAATGGCAATACATTTTAAAAGACATCGAAAATACTATAATAGACGACGTACACAGCGATCGAAGCATACTACCTCTCCAGCTTCCGAGGAGTTAACACGTGCTAAACGCAAGTTCCTCGAAGGGTTAGGTTACAGGACGCTATAATGGACATCTTAAACGTGACAGAAGTTCCAGCCTTTGACGACAAGATCACCAAGGAGGAGGAGCATATTTTTCTTCCATACACCTCCGCTCTGGATGTAAACGATGAAATTAGAATACCATGCCAAGCTGAAGATTTGTATACGCTACCTAACAAGAGTTATCTCTTCATCGAAGGTGCTCTCACCAAGGTGGATGGATCCCCTACTACTACATCGAAGCTCACTAATAATTCTATAACCTTCATGTTTGATGAGATACGTCTAGATATGAATGCTACAACTATAGACAGAACAAGGAATCCAGGAATTACTACAACTATACGAAATTATGTGACTCTCAACCCTATGGAGTCGAATCGGCTGCTGAATGCTGGATGGGCCTATCCTGGTGAAGAAGTTGATATAGTACACGCGACGAATGGAGCTTTCAATGCTGTAGTCCCTCTCTCGATGCTCCTAGGATTTGCTGATGACCACAAGGAGCTTATACTCAACAGCAAGTTTGAATTGATTCTCATAAGATCCAAAGATTCTAGAAACTGTGTCCTGAGTTCGAATGGAGAGGAAGCTAATGTAAAGTTAACTAGAATCGAATGGAGGATGCCTGTAATTCGCCTTTCCGATGCTGAAAGAGTTCACATTCTAAAAATTGTCAAGTCTGATAAACCTCTACACCTTGCCTTTCGATCTATGGATCTTCATACCCAGCCTGCTGTACCCCAGACAAGATCTTTCACGTGGAATGTAGCAACAACATCTAAGCTCGAGAAACCTCGCTTCATCATAGTGTGCGCGCAGACTGCAAGATTGGGTGATTATAGCAAGAACAGTTCCGAGTTTGATCACTGCAACATTACTAATTTGAGACTATTCCTCAACAGTGAATGCTACCCCTACCATGATTTGAACTTGAACTTTAAAAATTCAAAGTTTGCTGCACTATATGAAATGTACTGTAAATTTCAAAGTTCCTATTATCATAGAGATAATTATCTCCTCTTGAAGAGAAAGGATTTTCTTCACAGTGCACCATTATTCGTAATAGACTGTTCTCACCAACCCGAGGAGGTTATAAATGGAGCTGTGAACATCAGAATCGAGATTCAAGTATCTGCAAATATACCAGCCCAGACGTCACTGTACTGCCTGGTTCTACACGACAAAGTATTTACCTACAAACCTCTTTCTCACGTGATGCAAGCACTTATATAATTATGCATAAGTTTGGGTGAATGGTTTTTGTAAAGGAATGTACAAGGATAAGTTTATGAATAATAAATTGAATTCATATACTAAAACACTCTTTTATTGACTTTAGCATACATTTCAAGCATTTTACTTCTTCCCCTCCTACTCCCTGAAAAACTAATTGCTCCTGACTTGCAGAAATCATTTAAAATATTCAAATGTCTTTCAATATAGGGCAATAGCCGTTTTAGGTTCCTTACACCCTCAATGTCTAAAGATATTACATTATTATTTAAACATGTATTTATGAAATGAATTGAACGGTCAAAAAATACAATAATATTGTATGCATAAATTAAATTGTCACAATATTCATCACACGCAAACTTTTTTTCCTTGGCGTAGGTAATCTTCAATCATTGAAATGTTTTTGGATATTATATCCCAGTCTGATTTTGTATTATAAACAATTTATTTATCACTTTCACAATTTATGTAGAGGGAGGGAATGTCATAGTATAGTCCAATGTTAACGGAATGGGAGGGGGAGATGCTGACGTCATCAAACGCCTGTGATCGATTCTCCATGCTCCTCTGGCAAATGCAGAGTATCTTCAATGAATAAGAAGACCCTAGGACCCTCGTTGAGGATCCTCCTCTTACACCTCCTCTTCTGCTTTCTCTTCCCAGTCTCGTTCTGCCTCTTCCTTCGCTCCCTCCTCACACCCCTGCAACATATATTCAAAACAATGTTAGAAATAGGTTTAGTTAATGATTTCATGCCCTCTGAAAGAGAAAATACATATATTAGAAAAATCCTCTCCCCTTGCTACACAAAAAGTACTAACAAAGTGTGTCATACTCACTTCACGGGCTGGCACGATTCTGCGTGTATCTCGGGCGAGCAATCTGGTATCGTCTGATTTATCCCCTCCTGTACCCTCGATGCTTTATCATCAGGGGTAGTAGTAATGTCGGGTAGTGGAGCAGCATCCTCACCCATAGGCTGCGTATTGCGCTCTGCGATTGGATATTCCTCTATATTGACAATGCGTCTCTCAGGTTCCAGCTCCTCTATTGGCACGGGTACCTTAGGCTCAGGCATTCGCAGTCTGTAATAATTTAATTTTAGGTTAGACATAGAGTAGCATTAGAAGCAGTAAATGAATATGTAATTTAACATTTCTTCTACTTACTCGAGTTTTCTCATCCTGCGCTGGTAGACCTCGCAGTTGTCGTTACATAGGAAGAAGGATGTCATGCGTTCATGCTGGGCCGGGTTAGTACAAAGTACAGAATGCATGTATCCTGTGCACGACTCTGTATCACATTCAGTTAGATGTTTCGAGACGAAGACATCAACTTCCTCGACATCGCTAAGATCCTCCACATCATCACCCATGCGATTTTCACTGAAAGAATAAAATAATTTCAAGTTAGTTTTCATTTAACATGCGTACAATATATTACCGAGTTACAGAAATATATATATATATATATATACATATATATATTACTTACATGTTCGCTCCTCGATAAACTGGACAGCTCTCTGTACACACTTCCAGTGTAGTCATCTGATCATGATGCGATGGTTGATTACACAACACTGAATGCATTAAACCATTGCATGTTTCGGTATGGAAGTATACGTAGTGAAAATAATCTTCTCCGCACTCGCTCCAGCAATCATTCATCTCAGATGCACGATTAATCACCAGCCATTTCGATTATCACTGAACGAGCAATAAATTGATCGCTCTGGCTGCCGACGTTCCTTATATACTGTTGACGGTGACGTCACGCGGCTGTGGAGAGGGTTGAATGCATGTTGAGACCTGTTATTCGCCTCCAGGCAGAAGCCGGCTGTCTATTTTTTGAATACAAAGGCCTTTTTTAATAACATTTATAATATTTAACTATAATGTTATCCGTATTTATTTTATTTTTAATAACATATGTAGTATTCACCGATCAATGAGACGCTTCTGAATTCTGAATACTTTATTCGCAATATTTTATTGAAAGAAATAAGAACTATGAAACTTAATCATTAATTATCAGGGAAAAAATTGTCTAGACTTGGGTTTTTCCACAGTATGTGATGGAAATTGTACGAGCTAAAAGATATTTACATTGAGTGTCTGGGGGTTTTCAGAGCACTTAGGAAAACAATTACTGATATTGTTCGCTAATGACTGTATATAGGTCCGGGATGCAATCTTAAAGTCCATTAATGTGGTGAAAGCGTCTAACGTTGTCAGCTAATGGATGTTACCGTTATCATCAGGCAGAAGTAGGTTGCGGGCTTTTCATTACATTCCCGGCTGTTGTTCGCTAATGTATGTAAACAGATCCGGGATGCAATCTTAAAAGTCCATTAATGTGGTGAAAGCGTCTAACATTGTCAGCTAATGGACATTACCGTGAAGTAGGTTGCAGGGTTTTCATTACATGACAGACTGTTCCCGTGAGCGCGCTACTTATACACACGCTACCACTTGCGCTCGAGTCAATTCATATAAATTAATTAATCAAAAAACTTAATTGCTCGAGGAGCCTTAGATATGCATGCATTAGTAGTCATAAAAATGTCAATTCTTTTTTTTTCAATAATGTTTGACGAACATTACCTAATTGATCTGCCGAGTGGCGGCAGGCGTCGAGAAAACAAATCCCTCAAGTCAGGACGCCACGATAGACCGCATGGGGGAGGGGGGTAGGACCTGTCGGCACAGTCACGGTCGGCATTAGGTAAGGCCACAAAGAGAGAGGGGGCGGGGCCTTACGACACGAGACCTGGCGGCATGTGAGGCCTCAAAGGGAGCCGGCGGGCTTGTCGGCGTAGAACAAAGAAGCTTATCAGTTTTCGCCATCGTCCGTTGGCCTTAAGTCGCTAGTATATATCTACTGTGGGGTGGGGAGAAGAGAAGAAGTGAGGGGAAATACATACATTCCTATTACTACACCTTATCAGTCGTCGGCATCTCCTTTGTTTCTGAACATACATTTCTATTAATACTGACGTATTCCCTATCCCTCCCATATAAACCCATTTTCCTCCTTGGACCACCCCATCCAGTCTCGTTTTCCCTATCCTTTCCCATATATGTCCAAAAAACTGAGCCAGAATTCCTCTATATATCCTACTGAAGACTAATAACAAAGAACGCCCCTGAATGTATGTATATCCAGCAAAATGGTATACCACACAATTCTAAACTACTAGGAACAAAGAGGAAAAACCAGTAACAAAGAACGCCCCTGAATGTATGTATATCCAGCAAAATGGTATACTACACATTTCTATACTACTAGCAACAAAGAGGGAAAACTAGTAACAAAGAACGCCCCTGAATGTATGTATATCCAGAAAAATGGTATACTACACATTTCTATACTACTAGGAACAAAGAGGGAAAACTAGTAACAAAGAACGCCTCTGAATGTATGTATATCCAGCAAAATGGTATACTACACATTTCTATACTACTAGGAACAAAGAGGGAAAACTAATAACAAAGATGGCTCCTGTATTTATATAGCTCCAGCAGAATGGTATACTACACATTTCTATACTACTAGGAACAAAGAGGGAAAACTAGTAACAAAGAACGCCCCTGAATGTATGTATATCCAGCAAAATGGTATACTACACATTTCTATACTACTAGGAACAAAGAGGGAAAACTAATAACAAAGAACGCTCCTGTATTTATATAGCTCCAGCAGAACGGTATACTACACATTTCTATACTACTAGGAACAAAGAGGGAAAACTAGTAACAAAGAACGCCCCTGAATGTATGTATATCCAGCAAAATGGTATACTACACATTTCTGTACTACTAGGAACAAAGAGGGAAAACTAGTACCAAAGAACGCCCCTGAATGTATGTATATCCAGCAAAATGGTATACTACACATTTCTATACTACTAGGAACAAAGAGGGAAAACTAGCAACAAAGAACGCCCCTGAATGTATGTATATCAAGCAAAATGGTATACTACACATTTCTATACTACTAGGAACAAAGAGGGAAAACTAATAACAAGGAACGCTCCTGTGTTTATGTAGATCCAGCAAAATGGTATACTACACATTTCTATACTACTAGGAACAAAGAGGGAAAACTAGTAACAAAGAACGCCCCTGAATGTATGTATATCCAGCAAAATGGTATACTACACATTTCTATACTACTAGGAACCAAGACTGAAAACTAATAACAAAGAACGCTCCTGTATTTATGTAGATCCAGCAAAATGGTATACCACACATTTCTTTACTACTAGGAACAAAGAGGGAAGACTAACAACAAAGAACGCCTCTGTATGTATGTAGATCCAGAAAAATGGTATACTACACATTTCTATACTACTAGGAACAAAGAGGGAAAACTAGTAACAAAGAACGCCCCTGAATGTATGTATATCCAGCAAAAAGGTATACTACACATTTCTATACTACTAGGAACAAAGAGGTAAAACTAGTAACAGAGAACGCCCCTGAATGTATGTATATCCAGCAAAATGGTATACTACACATTTCTGTACTACTAGGAACAAAGAGGGAAAACTAGTAACAAAGAACGCCCCTGAATGTATGTATATCCAGCAAAATGGTATACTACACATTTCTATACTACTAGGAACAAAGAGGGAAAACTAGTAACAAAGAACGCCCCTGAATGTATGTATATACAGCAAAATGGTATACTACACATTTCTATACTACTAGGAACAAAGAGGGAAAACTAATAACATAGAACGCTCCTGTATTTATGTAGATCCAGAAAAATGGTATACTACACATTTCTATACTACTAGGAACAAAGAGGGAAACCTAGTAACAAAGAACGCCCCTGAATGTATGTATATCCAGCAAAATGGTATACTACACATTTCTATACTACTAGGAACCAAGAGGGAAAGCTAATAACAAAGAACGCACCTGTATTTATGTATATCCAGCAAAATGGTATACTACACATTTCTATACTACTAGGAACAAAGAGGGAAAACTAACAACAAAGAACGCCTCTGTATGTATGTAGATCTAGAAAAATGGTATACCACACATTTCTTTACTACTAGGAACAACGAGGGAAGACTAATAACAAAGAACGCTCCTGTATTTATGTAGATCCAGCAAAATGGTATACCACACATTTCTTTACTACTGGGAACAAAGAGGGAAGACTAATAACAAAGAACGCTCCTGTATGTATGTAGATCCAGCAAAATGGTATACCACACATTTCTTTACTACTAGGAACAAAGAGGGAAGACTAATAACAAAGAACGCTCCTGTATTTAAGTAGATCCAGCAAAATCGTATACCACACATTTCTTTACTACTAGGAACAAAGAGGGAAGACTAATAACAAAGAACGCTCCTGTATGTACGTAGCTCCAGAAAAATGGTATACTACACATTTCTTTACTACTGGGAACAAAGAGGGAAGACTAATAACAAAGAACGCTCCTGTATTTATGTAGATCTAGCAAAATGGTATACCACACATTTCTTTACTACTAGGAACAAAGAGGGAAGACTAATAACAAAGAACGCTCCTGTATTTATGTAGATCCAGCAAAATGGTATACTACACATTTCTATACTACTAGGAACAAAGAGGGAAAACTAGTAACAAAGAACGCCCCTGAATGTATGTATATCCAGCAAAATGGTATACTACACATTTCTATACTACTAGGAACCAAGACTGAAAACTAATAACAAAGAACGCTCCTGTATTTATGTAGATCCAGCAAAATGGTATACCACACATTTCTTTACTACTAGGAACAAAGAGGGAAGACTAACAACAAAGAACGCCTCTGTATGTATGTAGATCCAGAAAAATGGTATACTACACATTTTTATACTACTAGGAACAAAGAGGGAAAACTAGTAACAAAGAACGCCCCTGAATGTATGTATATCCAGCAAAAAGGTATACTACACATTTCTATACTACTAGGAACAAAGAGGTAAAACTAGTAACAGAGAACGCCCCTGAATGTATGTATATCCAGCAAAATGGAATACTACACATTTCTGTACTACTAGGAACAAAGAGGGAAAACTAGTAACAAAGAACGCCCCTGAATGTATGTATATACAGCAAAATGGTATACTACACATTTCTATACTACTAGGAACAAAGAGGGAAAACTAATAACAAAGAACGCTCCTGTATTTATGTAGATCCAGAAAAATGGTATACTACACATTTCTATACTACTAGGAACAAAGAGGGAAACCTAGTAACAAAGAACGCCCCTGAATGTATGTATATCCAGCAAAATGGTATACTACACATTTCTATACTACTAGGAACCAAGAGGGAAAGCTAATAACAAAGAACGCTCCTGTATTTATGTATATCCAGCAAAATGGTATACTACACATTTCTATACTACTAGGAACAAAGAGGGAAAACTAACAACAAAGAACGCCTCTGTATGTATGTAGATCTAGAAAAATGGTATACCACACATTTCTTTACTACTAGGAACAAAGAGGGAAGACTAATAACAAAGAACGCTCCTGTATTTATGTAGATCCAGCAAAATGGTATACCACACATTTCTTTACTACTGGGAACAAAGAGGGAAGACTAATAACAAAGAACGCTCCTGTATGTATGTAGATCCAGCAAAATGGTATACCACACATTTCTTTACTACTAGGAACAAAGAGGGAAGACTAATAACAAAGAACGCTCCTGTATTTAAGTAGATCCAGCAAAATGGTATACCACACATTTCTTTACTACTAGGAACAAAGAGGGAAGACTAATAACAAAGAACGCTCCTGTATGTACGTAGCTCCAGAAAAATGGTATACTACACATTTCTTTACTACTGGGAACAAAGAGGGAAGACTAATAACAAAGAACGCTCCTGTATTTATGTAGATCCAGCAAAATGGTATACCACACATTTCTTTACTACTAGGAACAAAGAGGGAAGACTAATAACAAAGAACGCTCCTGTATTTATGTAGATCCAGCAAAATGGTATACTACACATTTCTATACTACTAGGAACAAAGAGGGAAGACTAATAACAAAGAACGCTCCTATATGTATGTAGATCCAGAAAAATGGTATACCACACATTTCTTTACCACTAGGAACAAAGAGGGAAGACTATAAACAAAGAACGCTCCTGTATTTATGTAGATCCAGCAAAATGGTATACCACACATTTCTTTACTACTAGGAACAAAGAGGGAAGACTAACAACAAAGAACGCCTCTGTATGTATGTATATCCAGAAAAATGGTATACTACACATTTCTATACTACTAGGAACAAAGAGGGAAAACTAGTAACAAAGAACGCCCCTGAATGTATGTATATCCAGCAAAATGGTATACTACACATTTCTATACTACTAGGAACAAAGAGGTAAAACTAGTAACAGAGAACGCCCCTGAATGTATGTATATCCAGCAAAATGGTATACTACACATTTCTGTACTACTACGAACAAAGAGGGAAAACTAGTAACAAAGAACGCCCCTGAATGTATGTATATCCAGCAAAATGGTATACTACACATTTCTATACTACTAGGAACAAAGAGGGAAAACTAGTAACAAAGAACACCCCTGAATGTATGTATATACAGCAAAATGGTATACTACACATTTCTATACTACTAGAAACAAAGAGGGAAAACTAATAACAAAGAACGCTCCTGTATTTATTTAGATCCAGCAAAATGGTATACTACACATTTCTATACTACTAGGAACAAAGAGGGAAACCTAGTAACAAAGAACGCCCCTGAATGTATGTATATCCAGCAAAATGGTATACTACACATTTCTATACTACTAGGAACAAAGAGGGAAAACTAACAACAAAGAACGCCTCTGTATGTATGTGGATCTAGAAAAATGGTATACCACACATTTCTTTACTACTAGGAACAAAGAGGGAAGACTAATAACAAAGAACGCTCCTGTATTTATGTAGATCCAGCAAAATGGTATACCACACATTTCTTTACTACTGGGAACAAAGAGGGAAGACTAATAACAAAGAACGCCCCTGTATGTATGTAGATCCAGCAAAATGGTATAGAACACATTTCTTTACTACTAGGAACAAAGAGGGAAGACTAATAACAAAGAACGCTCCTGTATTTCTGTAGATCCAGCAAAATGGTATACTACACATTTCTATACTACTAGGAACAAAGAGGGAAGACTAATAAAAAAGAACGCTCCTATATGTATGTAGATCCAGAAAAATGGTATACCACACATTTCTTTACTACTAGGAACAAAGAGGGATGACTAATAACAAAGAACGCTCCTGTATTTATGTAGATCCAGCAAAATGGTATACCACACATTTCTATACTACTAGGAACAAAGAGGGAAAACTAATAACAAAGAACGCCCCTGTATTTATGTAGATCCAGCAAAATGGTATACCACACATTTCTTTACTACTGGGAAGAAAGAGGGAAAACTAATAACAAAGAACGCTCCTGTATTTATGTAGATCCAGCAAAATGGTATACCACACATTTCTATACTACTAGGAACAAAGAGGGAAAACTAATAACAAAGAACGCCCCTGAATTTATGTAGATCCAGCAAAATGGTATACCACACATTTCTATACTACTGGGAACAAAGAGAGAAGGCTAATAACAAAGAACGCTCCTGTATTTATGTAGATCCAGCAAAATGGTATACCACACATTTCTATACTACTGGGAACAAAGAGAGAAGGCTAATAACAAAGAACGCTCCTGTATTTATGTAGATCCAGCAAAATGGTATACCACACATTTCTATACTACTGGGAACAAAGAGAGAAGGCTAATAACAAAGAACGCCCCTGTATTTATGTAGATCCAGCAAAATGGTATACCACACATTTCTATACTACTGGGAACAAAGAGGGAAGTCTAATAACAAAGAACGCCTCTGTATTTATGTAGATCCAGCAAAATGGTATACCACACATTTCTTTACTACTGGGAACAAAGAGAGAAGGCTAATAACAAAGAACGCTCCTGTATTTATGTGGATCCAGCAAAATGGTATACCACACATTTCTATACTACTAATTACAAAGAGGGCAGACTAATAACATAGAACGCTCCTGTATGTATGTAGATCCAGAAAAATGGTATACCACACATTTCTTTACTACTAGGAACAAAGAGGGAAGACTTATAACAAAGAACGCTCCTGTATTTATGTAGATCCAGCAAAATGGTATACCAAACATTTCTTTACTACTGGGAACAAAGAGGGAAAACTAGTAAAAAAGAACCCCCCTGAATAAATGTATATCCAGCAAAATGGTATGCTACACATTTCTTTACTACTAGGAACAAAGAGGGATGTCTAACAACAAAGAACGCCTCTGTATTTATGTAGATCCAGCAAAACGGTATACTACACATTTCTATACTACTAGGAACAAAGAGGGAAAACTAATAACAAAGAACGCTCCTGTATTTATGTAGATCCAGCAAAATGGTATACCACACATTTCTTTACTACTAGGAACAAAGAGGGAAGACTAATAACAAAGAACGCTCCTGTATTTATGTAGATCCAGCAAAATGGTATACCACACATTTCTTTACTACTAGGAACAAAGAGGGAAGACTAATAACAAAGAACGCCCCAGTATTTATGTAAATCCAGCAAAATGGTATACTACACATTTCTATACTACTAGGAACAAAGAGGGAAAACTAATAACAAAGAACGCCCCTGTATTTACGTAGATCTAGCAAAATGGTATACCACACATTTCTATACTACTGGGAACAAAGAGAGAAGGCTAATAACAAAGAACGCTCCTGTATTTATGTAGATCCAGCAAAATGGTATACCACACATTTCTATACTACTGGGAACAAAGAGAGAAGGCTAATAACAAAGAACGCTCCTGTATTTATGTAGATCCAGCAAAATGGTATACCACACATTTCTATACTACTGGGAACAAAGAGAGAAGGCTAATAACAAAGAACGCCCCTGTATTTATGTAGATCCAGCAAAATGGTATACCACACATTTCTATACTACTGGGAACAAAGAGGGAAGTCTAATAACAAAGAACGCCTCTGTATTTATGTAGATCCAGCAAAATGGTATACCACACATTTCTTTACTACTGGGAACAAAGAGAGAAGGCTAATAACAAAGAACGCTCCTGTATTTATGTGGATCCAGCAAAATGGTATACCACACATTTCTATACTACTAATTACAAAGAGGGCAGACTAATAACAAAGAACGCTCCTGTATGTATGTAGATCCAGAAAAATGGTATACCACACATTTCTTTACTACTAGGAACAAAGAGGGAAGACTTATAACAAAGAACGCTCCTGTATTTATGTAGATCCAGCAAAATGGTATACCACACATTTCTTTACTACTGGGAACAAAGAGGGAAAACTAGTAAAAAAGAACGCCCCTGAATAAATGTATATCCAGCAAAATGGTATGCTACACATTTCTTTACTACTAGGAACAAAGAGGGATGTCTAACAACAAAGAACGCCTCTGTATTTATGTAGATCCAGCAAAACGGTATACTACACATTTCTATACTACTAGGAACAAAGAGGGAAAACTAATAACAAAGAACGCTCCTGTATTTATGTAGATCCAGCAAAATGGTATACCACACATTTCTTTACTACTAGGAACAAAGAGGGAAGACTAACAACAAAGAACGCCTCTGTATGTATGTAGATCCAGAAAAATGGTATACTACACATTTCTATACTACTAGGAACAAAGAGGGAAAACTAATAACAAAGAACGCCCCTGAATGTATGTATATCCAGCAAAAAGGTATACTACACATTTCTATACTACTAGGAACAAAGAGGTAAAACTAGTAACAGAGAACGCCCCTGAATGTATGTATATCCAGCAAAATGGTATACTACACATTTCTGTACTACTAGGAACAAAGAGGGAAAACTAGTAACAAAGAACGCCCCTGAATGTATGTATATCCAGCAAAATGGTATACTACACATTTCTATACTACTAGGAACAAAGAGGGAAAACTAGTAACAAAGAACGCCCCTGAATGTATGTATATACAGCAAAATGGTATACTACACATTTCTATACTACTAGGAACAAAGAGGGAAAACTAATAACAAAGAACGCTCCTGTATTTATGTAGATCCAGAAAAATGGTATACTACATATTTCTATACTACTAGGAACAAAGAGGGAAACCTAGTAACAAAGAACGCCCCTGAATATATGTATATCCAGCAAAATGGTATACTACACATTTCTATACTACTAGGAACCAAGAGGGAAAGCTAATAACAAAGAACGCTCCTGTATTTATGTATATCCAGCAAAATGGTATACTACACATTTCTATACTACTAGGAACAAAGAGGGAAAACTAACAACAAAGAACGCCTCTGTATGTATGTAGATCTAGAAAAATGGTATACCACACATTTCTTTACTACTAGGAACAAAGAGGGAAGACTAATAACAAAGAACGCTCCTGTATTTATGTAGATCCAGCAAAATGGTATACCACACATTTCTTTACTACTGGGAACAAAGAGGGAAGACTAATAACAAAGAACGCTCCTGTATGTATGTAGATCCAGCAAAATGGTATACCACACATTTCTTTACTACTAGGAACAAAGAGGGAAGACTAATAACAAAGAACGCTCCTGTATTTAAGTAGATCCAGCAAAATGGTATACCACACATTTCTTTACTACTAGGAACAAAGAGGGAAGACTAATAACAAAGAACGCTCCTGTATGTACGTAGCTCCAGAAAAATGGTATACTACACATTTCTTTACTACTGGGAACAAAGAGGGAAGACTAATAACAAAGAACGCTCCTGTATTTATGTAGATCCAGCAAAATGGTATACCACACATTTCTTTACTACTAGGAACAAAGAGGGAAGACTAATAACAAAGAACGCTCCTGTATTTATGTAGATCCAGCAAAATGGTATACTACACATTTCTATACTACTAGGAACAAAGAGGGAAGACTAATAACAAAGAACGCTCCTATATGTATGTAGATCCAGAAAAATGGTATACCACACATTTCTTTACCACTAGGAACAAAGAGGGAAGACTAATAACAAAGAACGCTCCTGTATTTATGTAGATCCAGCAAAATGGTATACCACACATTTCTTTACTACTAGGAACAAAGAGGGAAGACTAACAACAAAGAACGCCTCTGTATGTATGTATATCCAGAAAAATGGTATACTACACATTTCTATACTACTAGGAACAAAGAGGGAAAACTAGTAACAAAGAACGCCCCTGAATGTATGTATATCCAGCAAAATGGTATACTACACATTTCTATACTACTAGGAACAAAGAGGTAAAACTAGTAACAGAGAACGCCCCTGAATGTATGTATATCCAGCAAAATGGTATACTACACATTTCTGTACTACTACGAACAAAGAGGGAAAACTAGTAACAAAGAACGCCCCTGAATGTATGTATATCCAGCAAAATGGTATACTACACATTTCTATACTACTAGGAACAAAGAGGGAAAACTAGTAACAAAGAACACCCCTGAATGTATGTATATACAGCAAAATGGTATACTACACATTTCTATACTACTAGAAACAAAGAGGGAAAACTAATAACAAAGAACGCTCCTGTATTTATGTAGATCCAGCAAAATGGTATACTACACATTTCTATACTACTAGGAACAAAGAGGGAAAACTAACAACAAAGAACGCCTCTGTATGTATGTGGATCTAGAAAAATGGTATACCACACATTTCTTTACTACTAGGAACAAAGAGGGAAGACTAATAACAAAGAACGCTCCTGTATTTATGTAGATCCAGCAAAATGGTATACCACACTTTTCTTTACTACTGGGAACAAAGAGGGAAGACTAATAACAAAGAACGCCCCTGTATGTATGTAGATCCAGCAAAATGGTATAGAACACATTTCTTTACTACTAGGAACAAAGAGGGAAGACTAATAACAAAGAACGCTCCTGTATTTCTGTAGATCCAGCAAAATGGTATACTACACATTTCTATACTACTAGGAACAAAGAGGGAAGACTAATAACAAAGAACGCTCCTATATGTATGTAGATCCAGAAAAATGGTATACCACACATTTCTTTACTACTAGGAACAAAGAGGGATGACTAATAACAAAGAACGCTCCTGTATTTATGTAGATCCAGCAAAATGGTATACCACACATTTCTATACTACTAGGAACAAAGAGGGAAAACTAATAACAAAGAACGCCCCTGTATTTATGTAGATCCAGCAAAATGGTATACCACACATTTCTTTACTACTGGGAAGAAAGAGGGAAAACTAATAACAAAGAACGCTCCTGTATTTATGTAGATCCAGCAAAATGGTATACCACACATTTCTATACTACTAGGAACAAAGAGGGAAAACTAATAACAAAGAACGCCCCTGTATTTACGTAGATCTAGCAAAATGGTATACCACACATTTCTATACTACTGGGAACAAAGAGAGAAGGCTAATAACAAAGAACGCTCCTGTATTTATGTAGATCCAGCAAAATGGTATACCACACATTTCTATACTACTGGGAACAAAGAGAGAAGGCTAATAACAAAAACGCTCCTGTATTTATGTAGATCCAGCAAAATGGTATACCACACATTTCTATACTACTGGGAACAAAGAGAGAAGGCTAATAACAAAGAACGCCCCTGTATTTATGTAGATCCAGCAAAATGGTATACCACACATTTCTATACTACTGGGAACAAAGAGGGAAGTCTAATAACAAAGAACGCCTCTGTATTTATGTAGATCCAGCAAAATGGTATACCACACATTTCCTTACTACTGGGAACAAAGAGAGAAGGCTAATAACAAAGAACGCTCCTGTATTTATGTGGATCCAGCAAAATGGTATACCACACATTTCTATACTACTAATTACAAAGAGGGCAGACTAATAACAAAGAACGCTCCTGTATGTATGTAGATACAGAAAAATGGTATACCACACATTTCTTTACTACTAGGAACAAAGAGGGAAGACTTATAACAAAGAACGCTCCTGTATTTATGTAGATCCAGCAAAATGGTATACCACACATTTCTTTACTACTGGGAACAAAGAGGGAAAACTAGTAAAAAAGAACGCCCCTGAATAAATGTATATCCAGCAAAATGGTATGCTACACATTTCTTTACTACTAGGAACAAAGAGGGATGTCTAACAACAAAGAACGCCTCTGTATTTATGTAGATCCAGCAAAACGGTATACTACACATTTCTATACTACTAGGAACAAAGAGGGAAAACTAATAACAAAGAACGCTCCTGTATTTATGTAGATCCAGCAAAATGGTATACCACACATTTCTTTACTACTAGGAACAAAGAGGGAAGACTAATAACAAAGAACGCTCCTGTATTTATGTAGATCCAGCAAAATGGTATACCACACATTTCTTTACTACTAGGAACAAAGAGGGAAGACTAATAACAAAGAACGCCCCAGTATTTATGTAAATCCAGCAAAATGGTATACTACACATTTCTATACTACTAGGAACAAAGAGGGAAGACTAATAACAAAGAACGCCACTGTATGTATGTAGATCCAGAAAAATGGTATACTACACATTTCTATACTACTAGGAACAAAGAGGGAAGACTAACAACAAAGAACGCCTCTGCATGTATGTAGTTCCAGAAAAATGGTATATTACACATTTCTTTACTACTAGGAACAAAGAGGGAAGACTAATAACAAAGATCGCCTCTGTATTTATGTAGATCCAGCAAAATGGTATACTACACATTTCAATACTACTAGGAAAAAAGAGGGAAGACTAATAACAAAGAACGCTCCTGTATGTATGTAGATCCAGAAAAATGGTATACCACACATTTCTTTACTACTAGGAACAAAGAGGGAAAACTAATAACAAAGAACGCTCCTGTATTTATGTAGATCCAGCAAAATGGTATACCACACATTTCTTTACTACTAGGAACAAAGAGGGAAGACTAATAACAAAGAACGCTCCTGTATTTAAGTAGATCCAGCAAAATGGTATACCACACATTTCTTTACTACTAGGAACAAAGAGGGAAGACTAATAACAAAGAACGCTCCTGTATGTACGTAGCTCCAGAAAAATGGTATACTACACATTTCTTTACTACTGGGAACAAAGAGGGAAGACTAATAACAAAGAACGCTCCTGTATTTATGTAGATCCAGCAAAATGGTATACCACACATTTCTTTACTACTAGGAACAAAGAGGGAAGACTAATAACAAAGAACGCTCCTGTATTTATGTAGATCCAGCAAAATGGTATACTACACATTTCTATACTACTAGGAACAAAGAGGGAAAACTAGTAACAAAGAACGCCCCTGAATGTATGTATATCCAGCAAAATGGTATACTACACATTTCTATACTACTAGGAACCAAGACTGAAAACTAATAACAAAGAACGCTCCTGTATTTATGTAGATCCAGCAAAATGGTATACCACACATTTCTTTACTACTAGGAACAAAGAGGGAAGACTAACAACAAAGAACGCCTCTGTATGTATGTAGATCCAGAAAAATGGTATACTACACATTTCTATACTACTAGGAACAAAGAGGGAAAACTAGTAACAAAGAACGCCCCTGAATGTATGTATATCCAGCAAAAAGGTATACTACACATTTCTATACTACTAGGAACAAAGAGGTAAAACTAGTAACAGAGAACGCCCCTGAATGTATGTATATCCAGCAAAATGGTATACTACACATTTCTGTACTACTAGGAACAAAGAGGGAAAACTAGTAACAAAGAACGCCCCTGAATGTATGTATATCCAGCAAAATGGTATACTACACATTTCTATACTACTAGGAACAAAGAGGGAAAACTAGTAACAAAGAACGCCCCTGAATGTATGTATATACAGCAAAATGGTATACTACACATTTCTATACTACTAGGAACAAAGAGGGAAAACTAATAACAAAGAACGCTCCTGTATTTATGTAGATCCAGAAAAATGGTATACTACACATTTCTATACTACTAGGAACAAAGAGGGAAACCTAGTAACAAAGAACGCCCCTGAATATATGTATATCCAGCAAAATGGTATACTACACATTTCTATACTACTAGGAACCAAGAGGGAAAGCTAATAACAAAGAACGCTCCTGTATTTATGTATATCCAGCAAAATGGTATACTACACATTTCTATACTACTAGGAACAAAGAGGGAAAACTAACAACAAAGAACGCCTCTGTATGTATGTAGATCTAGAAAAATGGTATACCACACATTTCTTTACTACTAGGAACAAAGAGGGAAGACTAATAACAAAGAACGCTCCTGTATTTATGTAGATCCAGCAAAATGGTATACCACACATTTCTTTACTACTGGGAACAAAGAGGGAAGACTAATAACAAAGAACGCTCCTGTATGTATGTAGATCCAGCAAAATGGTATACCACACATTTCTTTACTACTAGGAACAAAGAGGGAAGACTAATAACAAAGAACGCTCCTGTATTTAAGTAGATCCAGCAAAATGGTATACCACACATTTCTTTACTACTAGGAACAAAGAGGGAAGACTAATAACAAAGAACGCTCCTGTATGTACGTAGCTCCAGAAAAATGGTATACTACACATTTCTTTACTACTGGGAACAAAGAGGGAAGACTAATAACAAAGAACGCTCCTGTATTTATGTAGATCCAGCAAAATGGTATACCACACATTTCTTTACTACTAGGAACAAAGAGGGAAGACTAATAACAAAGAACGCTCCTGTATTTATGTAGATCCAGCAAAATGGTATACTACACATTTCTATACTACTAGGAACAAAGAGGGAAGACTAATAACAAAGAACGCTCCTATATGTATGTAGATCCAGAAAAATGGTATACCACACATTTCTTTACCACTAGGAACAAAGAGGGAAGACTAATAACAAAGAACGCTCCTGTATTTATGTAGATCCAGCAAAATGGTATACCACACATTTCTTTACTACTAGGAACAAAGAGGGAAGACTAACAATAAAGAACGCCTCTGTATGTGTGTATATCCAGAAAAATGGTATACTACACATTTCTATACTACTAGGAACAAAGAGGGAAAACTAGTAACAAAGAACGCCCCTGAATGTATGTATATCCAGCAAAATGGTATACTACACATTTCTATACTACTAGGAACAAAGAGGTAAAACTAGTAACAGAGAACGCCCCTGAATGTATGTATATCCAGCAAAATGGTATACTACACATTTCTGTACTACTACGAACAAAGGGGGAAAACTAGTAACAAAGAACGCCCCTGAATGTATGTATATCCAGCAAAATGGTATACTACACATTTCTATACTACTAGGAACAAAGAGGGAAAACTAGTAACAAAGAACGCCCCTGAATGTATGTATATACAGAAAAATGGTATACTACACATTTCTATACTACTAGAAACAAAGAGGGAAAACTAATAACAAAGAACGCTCCTGTATTTATGTAGATCCAGCAAAATGGTATACTACACATTTCTATACTACTAGGAACAAAGAGGGAAACTTAGTAACAAAGAACGCCCCTGAATGTATGTATATCTAGCAAAATGGTATACTACACATTTCTATACTACTAGGAACAAAGAGGGAAAACTAACAACAAAGAACGCCTCTGTATGTATGTGGATCTAGAAAAATGGTATACCACACATTTCTTTACTACTAGGAACAAAGAGGGAAGACTAATAACAAAGAACGCTCCTGTATTTATGTAGATCCAGCAAAATGGTATACCACACATTTCTTTACTACTGGGAACAAAGAGGGAAGACTAATAACAAAGAACGCCCCTGTATGTATGTAGATCCAGCAAAATGGTATAGAACACATTTCTTTACTACTAGGAACAAAGAGGGAAGACTAATAACAAAGAACGCTCCTGTATTTCTGTAGATCCAGCAAAATGGTATACTACACATTTCTATACTTCTAGGAACAAAGAGGGAAGACTAATAACAAAGAACGCTCCTATATGTATGTAGATCCAGAAAAATGGTATACCACACATTTCTTTACTACTAGGAACAAAGAGGGATGACTAATAACAAAGAACGCTCCTGTATTTATGTAGATCCAGCAAAATGGTATACCACACATTTCTATACTACTAGGAACAAAGAGGGAAAACTAATAACAAAGAACGCCCCTGTATTTATGTAGATCCAGCAAAATGGTATACCACACATTTCTTTACTACTGGGAAGAAAGAGGGAAAACTAATAACAAAGAACGCTCCTGCATTTATGTAGATCCAGCAAAATGGTATACCACACATTTCTATACTACTAGGAACAAAGAGGGAAAACTAATAACAAAGAACGCCCCTGTATTTATGTAGATCCAGCAAAATGGTATACCACACATTTCTATACTACTGGGAACAAAGAGAGAAGGCTAATAACAAAGAACGCTCCTGTATTTATGTAGATCCAGCAAAATGGTATACCACACATTTCTATACTACTGGGAACAAAGAGAGAAGGCTAATAACAAAGAACGCTCCTGTATTTATGTAGATCCAGCAAAATGGTATACCACACATTTCTATACTACTGGGAACAAAGAGAGAAGGCTAATAACAAAGAACGCCCCTGTATTTATGTAGATCCAGCAAAATGGTATACCACACATTTCTATACTACTGGGAACAAAGAGAGAAGTCTAATAACAAAGAACGCCTCTGTATTTATGTAGATCCAGCAAAATGGTATACCACACATTTCTTTACTACTGGGAACAAAGAGAGAAGGCTAATAACAAAGAACGCTCCTGTATTTATGTGGATCCAGCAAAATGGTATACCACACATTTCTATACTACTAATAACAAAGAGGGCAGACTAATAACAAAGAACGCTCCTGTATGTATGTAGATCCAGAAAAATGGTATACCACACATTTCTTTACTACTAGGAACAAAGAGGGAAGACTAATAACAAAGAACGCTCCTGTATTTATGTAGATCCAGCAAAATGGTATACCACACATTTCTTTACTACTGGGAACAAAGAGGGAAAACTAGTAAAAAAGAACGCCCCTGAATAAATGTATATCCAGCAAAATGGTATGCTACACATTTCTTTACTACTAGGAACAAAGAGGGAAGTCTAACAACAAAGAACGCCTCTGTATTTATGTAGATCCAGCAGAACGGTATACTACACATTTCTATACTACTAGGAACAAAGAGGGAAAACTAATAACAAAGAACGCTCCTGTATTTATGTAGATCCAGCAAAATGGTATACCACACATTTCTTTACTACTAGGAACAAAGAGGGAAGACTAATAACAAAGAACGCTCCTGTATTTATGTAGATCCAGCAAAATGGTATACCACACATTTCTTTACTACTAGGAACAAAGAGGGAAGACTAATAACAAAGAACGCCCCAGTATTTATGTAAATCCAGCAAAATGGTATACTACACATTTCTATACTACTAGGAACAAAGAGGGAAGACTAATAACAAAGAACGCCACTGTATGTATGTAGATCCAGAAAAATGGTATACTACACATTTCTATACTACTAGGAACAAAGAGGGAAGACTAACAACAAAGAACGCCTCTGCATGTATGTAGTTCCAGAAAAATGGTATACTACACATTTCTTTACTACTAGGAACAAAGAGGGAAGACTAATAACAAAGAACGACTCTGTATTTATGTAGATCCAGCAAAATGGTATACTACACATTTCAATACTACTAGGAAAAAAGAGGGAAGACTAATAACAAAGAACGCTCCTGTATGTATGTAGATCCAGAAAAATGGTATACCACACATTTCTTTACTACTAGGAACAAAGAGGGAAAACTAATAACAAAGAACGCTCCTGTATTTATGTAGATCCAGCAAAATGGTATACCACACATTTCTTTACTACTATGAACAAAGAGGGAAGACGAACAACAAAGAACGCCTCTGTATGTATGTAGATCCAGAAAAATGGTATACCACACATTTCTTTACTACTAGGAACAAAGAGGGAACACTTATAATAAAGAACGCCCCTGTATGTATGTAGATCCACAAAATGGTATACCACACATTTCTTTACTACTAGGAACAAAGAGGGAAGGCTAATAACAAAGAACGCCCCTCTATGTATGTAGATCCAGAAAAATGGTATACCACACATTTCTTTACTATTAGGAACAAAGAGGGAAGACTAAAAATAAAGTGCGCCCCTGTATGTATGTAGATCCACAAAATGGTATACCACACATTTCTTTACTACTGGGAAAAAGAGGGAACACTAATAATAAAGAACGCCCCTGAATGTATGTATATCCAGCAAAATGGTATACTACACATTTCTATACTACTAGGAACAAAGAGGGAAAGCTAATAACGAAGAACGCCCCTGAATGTATGTATATCCAGCAAAATGGTATACTACACATTTCTATACTACTAGGAACAAAGAGGGAAAACTAGTAACAAAGAACGCCCCTTAATGTATGTATATCCAGCAAAATGGTGTACTACACATTTCTATACTACTAGGAACAAAGAGGGAAAACTAATAACAAAGAACGCTCCTGTATTTATGTAGATCCAGGAAAATGGTATACTACACATTTCTATACTACTAGGAACAAAGAGGGAAAACTAGTAACAAAGAACGCCCTGAATGTATGTATATCCAGCAAAATGGTATACTACACATTTCTGTACTACTAGGCACCAAGAGGGAAAGCTAATAACAAAGAACGCTCCTGTATTTATGTAAATCCAGCAAAATGGTATACCACACATTTCTATACTACTAGGAACAAAGAGGGAAAACTAACAACAAAGAACGCCTCTGTATGTATGTAGATCCAGAAAAATGGTATACCACACATTTCTTTACTACTAGGAACAAAGAGGGAAGACTAATAACAAAGAACGCTCCTGTATTTATGTAGATCCAGCTAAATTGTATACCACACATTTCTTTACTACTAGGAACAAAAAGGGAAGACTAATAACAAAGAACGCTCCTGTATGTATGTAGATCCAGCAAAATGGTATACCACACATTTCTTTACTACTAGGAACAAAGAGGGAAAACTAATAACAAGGAACGCCCCTGTATGTATGTAGATCCACAAAATGGAATACCACACATTTCTTTACTACTGGGAACAAAGAGGGAAGACTAATAATAAAGTACGCCCCTGTATGTATGTAGATCCACAAAATGGTATACCACACATTTCTATACTACTAGGAACAAAGAGGGAACAATAATAATAAAGAACGCCCCTGTATGTATGTAGATCCAGCAAAATGGTATACCGACATTTCTTTACTACTAGGAACAAAGAGGGAAGACTAATAACAAAGAACGCTCCTGTATTTATGTAGATCCAGTAAAATGGTATACCACACATTTCTTTACTACTAGGAACAAAGAGGGAAGACTAATAACAAAGAACGCTCCTGTATGTATGTAGATCCAGAAAAATGGTATACTACACATTTCTTTACTACTGGGAACAAAGAGGGAAGACTAATAACAACGAACTCTCCTGTATTTACGTAGATCCAACAAAATGGTATACCACACATTTCTTTACTACTAGGAACAAAGAGGGAAGACTAATAACAAAGAACGCTCCTGAATTTATGTAGATCCAGCAAAATGGTATACTACACATTTCTATACTACTAGGAACAAAGAGGGAAGACTAATAAGAAAGAACGCTCCTTTATGTATGTAGATCCAGAAAAATGGTATACCACACATTTATTTACTACTAGGAACAAAGAGGGAAGACTAATAACAAAGAACGCTCCTGTATTTATGTAGATCCAGCAAAATGGTATACCACACATTTCTTTACTACTAGGAACAAAGAGGGAAACCTAATAACAAAGAACGCCCCTGTATTTATGTAGATCCAGCAAAATGGTATACTACACATTTCTATACTACTAGGAACAAAGAGGGAAAACTAGTAACAAAGAAATCCCCTGAATGTATGTATATCCAGAAAAATGGTATACTACACATTTCTATACTACTAGGAAAAAAGAGGGAAAACTAGTAACAAAGAACGCCCCTGAATGTATGTATATCCAGAAAAATGGTATACTACACATTTCTATACTACTACGAAAAAGAGTGAAAACTAGTAACAAAGAACGCCCCTGAATGTATGTATATCCAGCAAAATGGTATACTACACATTTCTATACTACTAGGAACAAAGAGGGAAAACTAATAACAAAGAACGCTCCTGTATTTATGTAGATCCAGCAAAATGGTATACTACACATTTCTATACTACTAGGAACAAAGAGGGAAAACTAGTAACAAAGAACGCCCTGAATGTATGTATATCCAGCAAAATGGTATACTACACATTTCTATACTACTAGGCACCAAGAGGGAAAGCTAATAAGAAAGAACGCTCCTGTATTTATGTAGATCCAGCAAAATGGTATACCACACATTTCTATACTACTAGGAACAAAGAGGGAAAACTAACAACAAAGAACGCCTCTGTATGTATGTAGATCCAGAAAAATGGTATACCACACATTTCTTTACTACTAGGAACAAAGAGGGAAGACTAATAACAAAGAACGCTCCTGTATTTATGTAGATCCAGCTAAATGGTATACCACACATTTCTTTACTACTAGGAACAAAAAGCGAAGACTAATAACAAAGAACGCTCCTGTATGAATGTAGATCCAGCAAAATGGTATACCACACATTTCTTTACTACTAGGAACAAAGAGGGAAAACTAATAACGAAGAACGGCCCTGTATGTATGTAGATCCACAAAATGGTATACCACACATTTCTTTACTACTGGGAACAAAGAGGGAAGACTAATAATAAAGTACGCCCCTGTATGTATGTAGATCCACAAAATGGTATACCACACATTTCTTTACTACTAGGAACAAAGAGGGAACAATAATAATAAAGAACGCCACTGTATGTATGTAGATCCAGCAAAATGGTATACCACACATTTGTTTACTACAAGGAACAAAGAGGGAAGAGTAATAACAAAGAACGCACCTGTATTTATGTAGATCCAGCAAAATGGTATACCACACATTTCTTTACTACTAGGAACAAAGAGGGAAGACTAATAACAAAGAAGGCTCCTGTATGTATGTGGATCCAGAAAAATGGTATACTACACATTTCTTTACTACTGGGAACAAAGACGGAAGACTAATAACAACGAACGCTCCTGTATTTATGTAGATCCAGCAAAATGGTATACCTAACATTTCTTTACTACTAGGAACAAAGAGGGTAGACTAATAACAAAGAACGCTCCTGAATTTATGTAGATCCAGCAAAATGGTATACTACACATTTCTATACTACTAGGAACAAGGAGGGAAGTCTAATAACAAAGAACGCTCCTGTATGTATGTAGATCCAGAAAAATGATATACCACACATTTCTTTACTACTAGGACAAAGAGGGAAGACTAATAACAAAGAACGCTCCTGTATTTATCTAGATCCAGCAAAATGGTATACCACACATTTCTATACTACTAGGAACAAAGAGGGAAAACTAATAACAAAGAACGCCCCTGTATTTATGTAGATCCAGCAAAATGGTATACCACACATTTCTATACTACTTGAAACAAAGAGGGAAAACTAATAAAAAAGAACGCCCCTGTATTTATTTAGATCCAGCAAAATGGTATACCACACATTTCTATACTACTGGGAACAAAGAGGGAAGGCTAATAACAAAGAACGCTCCTGTATTTATGTGGATCCAGAAAAATGGTATACTACACATTTCTTTACTACTAGGAACAAAGAGGGAAGACTAATAACAAAGAAAGCTCCTGTATTTATGTAGATCCAGCAAAATGCTATACCACACATATTTCTATACTACTAGGAACAAGGAGGGAAAACTAACAACAAAGAACGCCTCTGTATGTATGTAGATTCAGAAAAATGGTATACCACACATTTCTTTACTACTAGGAACAAAGAGAGAACACTAATAATAAAGAACGCCCCTGTATGTATGTAGATCCACAAAATGGTATACCACACATTTCTTTACTAATAGGAACAAAGAGGGAAGTCTAATAACAAAGAACGCCCCTGTATGTATGTAGATCCACAAAATGGTATACCACACATTTCTTTACTACTAGGAACAAAGAGGGAAGACTAATAATAAAGTACGTCCCTGTATGTATGTAGATCCACAAAATGGTATACCACACATTTCTTTAATACTGGGAACAAAGAGGGAAAACTAGTAACAAAGAACGCCCCTGAATGTATGTATATCCAGCAAAATGGTATACTACACCTTTCTTTACTCCTAGGAACAAAGACGGAAGTCTAACAACATAGAACGCCTCTGCATGAATGTAATTCAAGAAAAATGGTATACTACACATTTCTTTACTACTAGTAACAAAGAGGGAAGACTAATAACAAAGTACGCTCCTGTATTTATGTATATCCAGCAAAATGGTATACCACACATTTCTTTACTACTAGGAACAAAGAGGGAAGACTAATAACAAAGAACGCCCCAGTATTTATGTAGATCCAGCAAAATGGTATACTACACATTTCTATACTACTAGGAACAAAGAGGGAAGACTAATAACAAAGACCGCCACTGTATGTATGTAGATCCAGAAAAATGGTATACTACACATTTCTATACTACTAGGAACAAAGAGGGAAGACTAACAACATAGAACGCCTCTGCATGAATGTAATTCAAGAAAAATGGTATACTACACATTTCTTTACTACTAGGAACAAAGAGGGAAGACTAATAACAAAGAACGCCTCTGTATTTATGTAGATCCAGCAAAATGGTATACTACACATTTCTATACTACTAGGAACAAAGAGGGAAGACTAATAACAAAGAACGCTCATGTATGTATGTAGATCCACAAAAATGGTATACCACACATTTCTTTACTACTAGGAACAAAGAGGGAAAACTAATAACAAAGAACGCTCCTGTATTTATGTAGATCCAGCAAAATGGTATACTACACATTTCTATACTACTAGGAACAAAGAGGGAAAACTAGTAACAAAGAACGCCCTGAATGTATGTATATCCAGCAAAATGGTATACTACAATTTTCTATACTACTAGGCACCAAGAGGGAAAGCTAATAAGAAAGAACGCTCCTGTATTTATGTAGATCCAGCAAAATGGTATACCACACATTTCTTTACTACTAGGAACAAAGAGGGAAAACTAATAACAAAGAACGCCCCTGTATGTATGTAGATCCACAAAATGGTATACCACACATTTCTTTACTACTGGGAACAAAGAGGGAAGGCTAATAATAAAGTACGCCCCTGTATGTATGTAGATCCACAAAATGGTATACCACACATTTCTTTACTACTAGGAACAAAGAGGGAACAATAATAATAAAGAACGCCCCTGTATGTATGTAGATCCAGCAAAATGGTATACCACACATTTCTTTACTACTAGGAACAAAGAGGGAAGAGTAATAACAAAGAACGCACCTGTATTTATGTAGATCCAGCAAAATGGTATACCACACATTTCTTTACTACTAGGAACAAAGAGGGAAGACTAATAACAAAGAAGGCTCCTGTATGTATGTGGATCCAGAAAAATGGTATACTACACATTTCTTTACTACCGGGAACAAAGACGGAAGACTAATAACAACGAACGCTCCTGTATTTATGTAGATCCAGCAAAATGGTATACCACACATTTCTTTACTACTAGGAACAAAGAGGGTAGACTAATAACAAAGAACGCTCCTGAATTTATGTAGATCCAGCAAAATGGTATACTACACATTTCTATACTACTAGGAACAAAGAGGGAAGACTAATAACAAAGAACGCCCCTGTATGTATGTAGATCCAGAAAAATGATATACCACACATTTCTTTACTACTAGGAACAAAGAGGGAAGACTAATAACAAAGAACGCTCCTGTATTTATCTAGATCCAGCAAAATGGTATACCACACATTTCTATACTACTAGGAACAAAGAGGGAAAACTAATAACAAAGAACGCCCCTGTATTTATGTAGATCCAGCAAAATGGTATACCACACATTTCTATACTACTTGAAACAAAGAGGGAAAACTAATAACAAAGAACGCCCCTGTATTTATTTAGATCCAGCAAAATGGTATACCACACATTTCTATACTACTGGGAACAAAGAGGGAAGGCTAATAACAAAGAACGCTCCTGTATTTATGTGGATCCAGAAAAATGGTATACTACACATTTCTTTACTACTAGGAACAAAGAGGGAAAACTAACAACAAAGAACGCCTCTGTATGTATGTAGATTCAGAAAAATGGTATACCACACATTTCTTTACTACTAGGAACAAAGAGAGAACACTAATAATAAAGAACGCCCCTGTATGTATGTAGATCCACAAAATGGTATACCACACATTTCTTTACTAATAGGAACAAAGAGGGAAGTCTAATAACAAAGAACGCCCCTGTATGTATGTAGATCCACAAAATGGTATACCACACATTTCTTTACTACTAGGAACAAAGAGGGAAGACTAATAATAAAGTACGTCCCTGTATGTATATAGATCCACAAAATGGTATACCACACATTTCTTTAATACTGGGAACAAAGAGGGAAAACTAGTAACAAAGAACGCCCCTGAATGTATGTATATCCAGCAAAATGGTATACTACACATTTCTTTACTCCTAGGAACAAACACGGAAGTCTAACAAGAAAAAGAACGCCTCTGTACTTATGTAGATCCAGCAAAATGGTATACCACACATTTCTTTACTACTAGTAACAAAGAGGGAAGACTAATAACAAAGTACGCTCCTGTATTTATGTATATCCAGCAAAATGGTATACCACACATTTCTTTACTACTAGGAACAAAGAGGGAAGACTAATAACAAAGAACGCCCCAGTATTTATGTAGATCCAGCAAAATGGTATACTACACATTTCTATACTACTAGGAACAAAGAGGGAAGACTAATAACAAAGACCGCCACTGTATGTATGTAGATCCAGAAAAATGGTATACTACACATTTCTATACTACTAGGAACAAAGAGGGAAGACTAACAACAAAGAACGCCTCTGCATGTATGTAATTCAAGAAAAATGGTATACTACACATTTCTTTACTACTAGGAACAAAGAGGGAAGACTAATAACAAAGAACGCCTCTGTATTTATGTAGATCCAGCAAAATGGTATACTACACATTTCTATACTACTAGGAACAAAGAGGGAAGACTAATAACAAAGAACGCTCATGTATGTATGTAGATCCACAAAAATGGTATACCACACATTTCTTTACTACTAGGAACAAAGAGGGAAAACTAATAACAAAGAACGCTCCTGTATTTATGTAGATCCAGCAAAATGGTATACCACACATTTCTTTACTACTAGGAGCAAAGAGGGAAGACTAACAACAAAGAACGCCTCTGTATGTATGTAGATTCAGAAAAATGGTATACCACACATTTCTTTACTACTAGGAACAAAGAGAGAACACTAATAATAAAGAACGCCCCTGTATGTATGTAGATCCACAAAATGGTATACCACACATTTCTTTACTAATAGGAACAAAGAGGGAAGTCTAATAACAAAGAACGCCCCTGTATGTATGTAGATCCACAAAATGGTATACCACACATTTCTTTACTACTAGGAACAAAGAGGGAAGGCTAATAATAAAGTACGTCCCTGTATGTATGTAGATCCACAAAATGGTATACCACACATTTCTTTACTACTAGGAACAATGAGGGAAGACTAATAATAAATTACGCCCCTGAATGTATGTAGATCCAGCAAAATGGTATACCACACATTTCTTTACTACTAGGAACAAAGAGGGAAAACTAATAACAAAGAACGCCCCTGTATGTATGTAGATCCACAAAATGGTATACCATACATTTTTTACTACTAGGAACAAAGAGGGAAGACTAATAACAAAGAACGCCTCTGTATGTATGTAGATCCACAAAATGGTATACCACACATTTCTTTACTACTGGGAACAAAGAGGGAAGACTAATAACAACGAACGCTCCTGTATTTATGTAGATCCAGCAAAATGGTATACCTAACATTTCTTTACTACTAGGAACAAAGAGGGTAGACTAATAACAAAGAACGCTCCTGAATTTATGTAGATCCAGCAAAATGGTATACTACACATTTCTATACTACTAGGAACAAGGAGGGAAGACTAATAACAAAGAACGCTCCTGTATGTATGTAGATCCAGAAAAATGATATACCACACATTTCTTTACTACTAGGACAAAGAGGGAAGACTAATAACAAAGAACGCTCCTGTATTTATCTAGATCCAGCAAAATGGTATACCACACATTTCTATACTACTAGGAACAAAGAGGGAAAACTAATAACAAAGAACGCCCCTGTATTTATGTAGATCCAGCAAAATGGTATACCACACATTTCTATACTACTTGAAACAAAGAGGGAAAACTAATAACAAAGAACGCCCCTGTATTTGTTTAGATCCAGCAAAATGGTATACCACACATTTCTATACTACTGGGAACAAAGAGGGAAGGCTAATAACAAAGAACGCTCCTGTATTTATGTGGATCCAGAAAAATGGTATACTACACATTTCTTTACTACTAGGAACAAAGAGGGAAGACTAATAACAAAGAACGCTCCTGTATTTATGTAGATCCAGCAAAATGCTATACCACACATATTTCTATACTACTAGGAACAAGGAGGGAATACTAACAACAAAGAACGCCTCTGTATGTATGTAGATTCAGAAAAATGGTATACCACACATTTCTTTACTACTAGGAACAAAGAGAGAACACTAATAATAAAGAACGCCCCTGTATGTATGTAGATCCACAAAATGGTATACCACACATTTCTTTACTAATAGGAACAAAGAGGGAAGTCTAATAACAAAGAACGCCCCTGTATGTATGTAGATCCACAAAATGGTATACCACACATTTCTTTACTACTAGGAACAAAGAGGGAAGACTAATAATAAAGTACGTCCCTGTATGTATGTAGATCCACAAAATGGTATACCACACATTTCTTTAATACTGGGAACAAAGAGGGAAAACTAGTAACAAAGAACGCCCCTGAATGTATGTATATCCAGCAAAATGGTATACTACACCTTTCTTTACTCCTAGGAACAAAGACGGAAGTCTAACAACAAAGAACGCCTCTGTACTTATGTAGATCCAGCAAAATGGTATACCACACATTTCTTTACTACTAGTAACAAAGAGGGAAGACTAATAACAAAGTACGCTCCTGTATTTATGTATATTCAGCAAAATGGTATACCACACATTTCTTTACTACTAGGAACAAAGAGGGAAGACTAATAACAAAGAACGCCCCAGTATTTATGTAGATCCAGCAAAATGGTATACTACACATTTCTATACTACTAGGAACAAAGAGGGAAGACTAATAACAAAGACCGCCACTGTATGTATGTAGATCCAGAAAAATGGTATACTACACATTTCTATACTACTAGGAACAAAGAGGGAAGACTAACAACAAAGAACGCCTCTGCCTGTATGTAATTCAAGAAAAATGGTATACTACACATTTCTTTACTACTAGGAACAAAGAGGGAAGACTAATAACAAAGAACGCCTCTGTATTTATGTAGATCCAGCAAAATGGTATACTACACATTTCTATACTACTAGGAACAAAGAGGGAAGACTAATAACAAAGAACGCTCATGTATATATGTAGATCCACAAAAATGGTATACCACACATTTCTTTACTACTAGGAACAAAGAGGGAAAACTAATAACAAAGAACGCTCCTGTATTTATGTAGATCCAGCAAAATGGTATACTACACATTTCTATACTACTAGGAACAAAGAGGGAAAACTAGTAACAAAGAACGCCCTGAATGTATGTATATCCAGCAAAATGGTATACTACACATTTCTATACTACTAGGCACCAAGAGGGAAAGCTAATAAGAAAGAACGCTCCTGTATTTATGTAGATCCAGCAAAATGGTATACCACACATTTCTATACTACTAGGAACAAAGAGGGAAAACTAACAACAAAGAACGCCTCTGTATGTATGTAGATCCAGAAAAATGGTATACCACACATTTCATTACTACTAGGAACAAAGAGGGAAGACTAATAACAAAGAACGCTCCTGTATTTATGTAGATCCAGCTAAATGGTATACCACACATTTCTTTACTACTAGGAACAAAAAGGGAAGACTAATAACAAAGAACGCTCCTGTATGTATGTAGATCCAGCAAAATGGTATAGCACACATTTCTTTACTACTAGGAACAAAGAGGGAAAACTAATAACAAAGAACGCCCCTGTATGTATGTAGATCCACAAAATGGTATACCACACATTTCTTTACTACTGGGAACAAAGAGGGAAGGCTAATAATAAAGTACGCCCCTGTATGTATGTAGATCCACAAAATGGTATACCACACATTTCTTTACTACTAGGAACAAAGAGGGAACAATAATAATAAAGAACGCTCCTGTATGTATGTAGATCCAGCAAAATGGTATACCACACATTTCTTTACTACTAGGAACAAAGAGGGAAGAGTAATAACAAAGAACGCACCTGTATTTATGTAGATCCAGCAAAATGGTATACCACACATTTCTTTACTACTAGGAACAAAGAGGGAAGACTAATAACAAAGAAGGCTCCTGTATGTATGTGGATCCAGAAAAATGGTATACTACACATTTCTTTACTACTGGGAACAAAGACGGAAGAATAATAACAACGAACGCTCCTGTATTTATGTAGATCCAGCAAAATGGTATACCACACATTTCTTTACTACTAGGAACAAAGAGGGTAGACTAATAACAAAGAACGCTCCTGAATTTATGTAGATCCAGCAAAATGGTATACTACACATTTCTATACTACTAGGAACAAAGAGGGAAGACTAATAACAAAGAACGCCCCTGTATGTATGTAGATCCAGAAAAATGATATACCACACATTTCTTTACTACTAGGAACAAAGAGGGAAGACTAATAACAAAGAACGCTCCTGTATTTATCTAGATCCAGCAAAATGGTATACCACACATTTCTATACTACTAGGAACAAAGAGGGAAAACTAATAACAAAGAACGCCCCTGTATTTATGTAGATCCAGCAAAATGGTATACCACACATTTCTATACTACTTGAAACAAAGAGGGAAAACTAATAACAAAGAACGCCCCTGTATTTATTTAGATCCAGCAAAATGGTATACCACACATTTCTATACTACTGGGAACAAAGAGGGAAGGCTAATAACAAAGAACGCTCCTGTATTTATGTGGATCCAGAAAAATGGTATACTACACATTTCTTTACTACTAGGAACAAAGAGGGAAGACTAATAACAAAGAACGCTCCTGTATTTATGTAGATCCAGCAAAATGCTATACCACACATATTTCTATACTACTAGGAACAAAGAGAGAAAACTAACAACAAAGAACGACTCTGTATGTATGTAGATTCAGAAAAATGGTATACCACACATTTCTTTACTACTAGGAACAAAGAGAGAACACTAATAATAAAGAACGCCCCTGTATGTATGTAGATCCACAAAATGGTTTACCACACATTTCTTTACTAATAGGAACAAAGAGGGAAGTCTAATAACAAAGAACGCCCCTGTATGTATGTAGATCCACAAAATGGTATACCACACATTTCTTTACTACTAGGAACAAAGAGGGAAGACTAATAATAAAGTACGTCCCTGTATGTATGTAGATCCACAAAATGGTATACCACACATTTCTTTAATAATGGGAACAAAGAGGGAAAACTAGTAACAAAGAACGCCCCTGAATGTATGTATATCCAGCAAAATGGTATACTACACATTTCTTTACTCCTAGGAACAAAGACGGAAGTCTAACAAGAAAAACAACGCCTCTGTACTTATGTAGATCCAGCAAAATGGTATACCACACATTTCTTTACTACTAGTAACAAAGAGGGAAGACTAATAACAAAGTACGCTCCTGTATTTATGTATATCCAGCAAAATGGTATACCACACTTTTCTTTACTACTAGGAACAAAGAGGGAAGACTAATAACAAAGAACGCCCCAGTATTTATGTAGATCCAGCAAAATGGTATACTACACATTTCTATACTACTAGGAACAAAGAGGGAAGACTAATAACAAAGACCGCCACTGTATGTATGTAGATCCAGAAAAATGGTATACTACACATTTCTATACTACTAGGAACAAAGAGGGAAGACTAACAACAAAGAACGCCTCTGCATGTATGTAATTCAAGAAAAATGGTATACTACACATTTCTTTACTACTAGGAACAAAGAGGGAAGACTAATAACAAAGAACGCCTCTGTATTTATGTAGATCCAGCAAAATGGTATACTACACATTTCTATACTACTATTAACAAAGAGGGAAGACTAATAACAGAGAACGCTCATGTATGTATGTAGATCCACAAAAATGGTATACCACACATTTCTTTACTACTAGGAACAAAGAGGGAAAACTAATAACAAAGAACGCTCCTGTATTTATGTAGATCCAGCAAAATGGTATACCACACATTTCTTTACTACTAGGAACAAAGAGGGAAGACTAACAACAAAGAACGCCTCTGTATGTATGTAGATTCAGAAAAATGGTATACCACACATTTCTTTACTACTAAGAACAAAGAGAGAACACTAATAATAAAGAACGCCCCTGTATGTATGTAGATCCACAAAATGGTATACCACACATTTCTTTACTAATAGGAACAAAGAGGGAAGTCTAATAACAAAGAACGCCCCTGTATGTATGTAGATCCACAAAATGGTATACCACACATTTCTTTACTACTAGGAACAAAGAGGGAAGGCTAATAATAAAGTACGTCCCTGTATGTATGTAGATCCACAAAATGGTATACCACACATTTCTTTACTACTAGGAACAATGAGGGAAGACTAATAATAAAGTACGCCCCTGTATGTATGTAGATCCAGCAAAATGGTATACCACACATTTCTTTACTACTAGGAACAAAGAGGGAAGACTAATAACAAAGAACGCCCCTGTATGTATGTAGATCCAGAAAAATGATATACCACACATTTCTTTACTACTAGGAACAAAGAGGGAAGACTAATAACAAAGAACGCTCCTGTATTTATCTAGATCCAGCAAAATGGTATACCACACATTTCTATACTACTAGGAACAAAGAGGGAAAACTAATAACAAAGAACGCCCCTGTATTTATGTAGATCCAGCAAAATGGTATACCACACATTTCTATACTACTTGAAACAAAGAGGGAAAACTAATAACAAAGAACGCCCCTGTATTTATTTAGATCCAGCAAAATGGTATACCACACATTTCTATACTACTGGGAACAAAGAGGGAAGGCTAATAACAAAGAACGCTCCTGTATTTATGTGGATCCAGAAAAATGGTATACTACACATTTCTTTACTACTAGGAACAAAGAGGGAAAACTAACAACAAAGAACGCCTCTGTATGTATGTAGATTCAGAAAAATGGTATACCACACATTTCTTTACTACTAGGAACAAAGAGAGAACACTAATAATAAAGAACGCCCCTGTATGTATGTAGATCCACAAAATGGTATACCACACATTTCTTTACTAATAGGAACAAAGAGGGAAGTCTAATAACAAAGAACGCCCCTGTATGTATGTAGATCCACAAAATGGTATACCACACATTTCTTTACTACTAGGAACAAAGAGGGAAGACTAATAATAAAGTACGTCCCTGTATGTATATAGATCCACAAAATGGTATACCACACATTTCTTTAATACTGGGAACAAAGAGGGAAAACTAGTAACAAAGAACGCCCCTGAATGTATGTATATCCAGCAAAATGGTATACTACACATTTCTTTACTCCTAGGAACAAACACGGAAGTCTAACAAGAAAAAGAACGCCTCTGTACTTATGTAGATCCAGCAAAATGGTATACCACACATTTCTTTACTACTAGTAACAAAGAGGGAAGACTAATAACAAAGTACGCTCCTGTATTTATGTATATCCAGCAAAATGGTATACCACACATTTCTTTACTACTAGGAACAAAGAGGGAAGACTAATAACAAAGAACGCCCCAGTATTTATGTAGATCCAGCAAAATGGTATACTACACATTTCTATACTACTAGGAACAAAGAGGGAAGACTAATAACAAAGATCGCCACTGTATGTATGTAGATCCAGAAAAATGGTATACTACACATTTCTATACTACTAGGAACAAAGAGGGAAGACTAACAACAAAGAACGCCTCTGCATGTATGTAATTCAAGAAAAATGGTATACTACACATTTCTTTACTACTAGGAACAAAGAGGGAAGACTAATAACAAAGAACGCCTCTGTATTTATGTAGATCCAGCAAAATGGTATACTACACATTTCTATACTACTAGGAAATAAGAGGGAAGACTAATAACAAAGAACGCTCATGTATGTATGTAGATCCACAAAAATGGTATACCACACATTTCTTTACTACTAGGAACAAAGAGGGAAAACTAATAACAAAGAACGCTCCTGTATTTATGTAGATCCAGCAAAATGGTATACCACACATTTCTTTACTACTAGGAACAAAGAGGGAAGACTAACAACAAAGAACGCCTCTGTATGTATGTAGATTCAGAAAAATGGTATACCACACATTTCTTTACTACTAGGAACAAAGAGAGAACACTAATAATAAAGAACGCCCCTGTATGTATGTAGATCCACAAAATGGTATACCACACATTTCTTTACTAATAGGAACAAAGAGGGAAGTCTAATAACAAAGAACGCCCCTGTATGTATGTAGATCCACAAAATGGTATACCACACATTTCTTTACTACTAGGAACAAAGAGGGAAGGCTAATAATAAAGTATGTCCCTGTATGTATGTAGATCCACAAAATGGTATACCACACATTTCTTTACTACTAGGAACAATGAGGGAAGACTAATAATAAAGTACGCCCCTGAATGTATGTAGATCCAGCAAAATGGTATACCACACATTTCTTTACTACTAGGAACAAAGAGGGAAAACTAATAACAAAGAACGCCCCTGTATGTATGTAGATCCACAAAATGGTATACCATACATTTTTACTACTAGGAACAAAGAGGGAAGACTAATAACAAAGAACGCCTCTGTATGTATGTAGATCCACAAAATGGTATACCACACATTTCTTTACTACTGGGAACAAAGAGGGAAGACTAATAACAACGAACGCTCCTGTATTTATGTAGATCCAGCAAAATGGTATACCTAACATTTCTTTACTACTAGGAACAAAGAGGGTAGACTAATAACAAAGAACGCTCCTGAATTTATGTAGATCCAGAAAAATGGTATACTACACATTTCTATACTACTAGGAACAAGGAGGGAAGACTAATAACAAAGAACGCTCCTGTATGTATGTAGATCCAGAAAAATGATATACCACACATTTCTTTACTACTAGGACAAAGAGGGAAGACTAATAACAAAGAACGCTCCTGTATTTATCTAGATCCAGCAAAATGGTATACCACACATTTCTATACTACTAGGAACAAAGAGGGAAAACTAATAACAAAGAACATCCCTGTATTTATGTAGATCCAGCAAAATGGTATACCACACATTTCTATACTACTTGAAACAAAGAGGGAAAACTAATAACAAAGAACGCCCCTGTATTTATTTAGATCCAGCAAAATGGTATACCACACATTTCTATACTACTGGGAACAAAGAGGGAAGGCTAATAACAAAGAACGCTCCTGTATTTATGTGGATCCAGAAAAATGGTATACTACACATTTCTTTACTACTAGGAACAAAGAGGGAAGACTAATAACAAAGAACGCTCCTGTATTTATGTAGATCCAGCAAAATGCTATACCACACATATTTCTATACTACTAGGAACAAGGAGGGAATACTAACAACAAAGAACGCCTCTGTATGTATGTAGATTCAGAAAAATGGTATACCACACATTTCTTTACTACTAGGAACAAAGAGAGAACACTAATAATAAAGAACGCCCCTGTATGTATGTAGATCCACAAAATGGTATACCACACATTTCTTTACTAATAGGAACAAAGAGGGAAGTCTAATAACAAAGAACGCCCCTGTATGTATGTAGATCCACAAAATGGTATACCACACATTTCTTTACTACTAGGAACAAAGAGGGAAGACTAATAATAAAGTACGTCCCTGTATGTATGTAGATCCACAAAATGGTATACCACACATTTCTTTAATACTGGGAACAAAGAGGGAAAACTAGTAACAAAGAACGCCCCTGAATGTATGTATATCCAGCAAAATGGTATACTACACCTTTCTTTACTCCTAGGAACAAAGACGGAAGTCTAACAACAAAGAACGCCTCTGTACTTATGTAGATCCAGCAAAATGGTATACTACACATTTCTATACTGCTAGGAACAAAGAGGGAAGACTAATAACAAAGACCGCCACTGTATGTATGTAGATCCAGAAAAATGGTATACTACACATTTCTATACTACTAGGAACAAAGAGGGAAGACTAACAACAAAGAACGCCTCTGCATGTATGTAATTCAAGAAAAATGGTATACTACACATTTCTTTACTACTAGGAACAAAGAGGGAAGACTAATAACAAAGAACGCCTCTGTATTTATGTAGATCCAGCAAAATGGTATACTACACATTTCTATACTACTAGGAACAAAGAGGGAAGACTAATAACATAGAACGCTCATGTATGTATGTAGATCCACAAAAATGGTATACCACACATTTCTTTACTACTAGGAACAAAGAGGGAAAACTAATAACAAAGAACGCTCCTGTATTTATGTAGATCCAGCAAAATGGTATACTACACATTTCTATACTACTAGGAACAAAGAGGGAAAACTAGTAACAAAGAACGCCCTGAATGTATGTATATCCAGCAAAATGGTATACTACACATTTCTATACTACTAGGCACCAAGAGGGAAAGCTAATAAGAAAGAACGCTCCTGTATTTATGTAGATCCAGCAAAATGGTATACCACACATTTCTATACTACTAGGAACAAAGAGGGAAAACTAACAACAAAGAGCGCCTCTGTATGTATGTAGATCCAGAAAAATGGCATACCACACATTTCATTACTACTAGGAACAAAGAGGGAAGACTAATAACAAAGAACGCTCCTGTATTTATGTAGATCCAGCTAAATGGTATACCACACATTTCTTTACTACTAGGAACAAAAAGGGAAGACTAATAACAAAGAACGCTCCTGTATGTATGTAGATCCAGCAAAATGGTATAGCACACATTTCTTTACTACTAGGAACAAAGAGGGAAAACTAATAACAAAGAACGCCCCTGTATGTATGTAGATCCACAAAATGGTATACCACACATTTCTTTACTACTGGGAACAAAGAGGGAAGGCTAATAATAAAGTACGCCCCTGTATGTATGTAGATCCACAAAATGGTATACCACACATTTCTTTACTACTAGGAACAAAGAGGGAACAATAATAATAAAGAACGCCCCTGTATGTATGTAGATCCAGCAAAATGGTATACCACACATTTCTTTACTACTAGGAACAAAGAGGGAAGAGTAATAACAAAGAACGCACCTGTATTTATGTAGATCCAGCAAAATGGTATACCACACATTTCTTTACTACTAGGAACAAAGAGGGAAGACTAATAACAAAGAAGGCTCCTGTATGTATGTGGATCCAGAAAAATGGTATACTACACATTTCTTTACTACTGGGAACAAAGACGGAAGACTAATAACAACGAACGCTCCTGTATTTATGTAGATCCAGCAAAATGGTATACCACACATTTCTTTACTACTAGGAACAAAGAGGGTAGACTAATAACAAAGAACGCTCCTGAATTTATGTAGATCCAGCAAAATGGTATACTACACATTTCTATACTACTAGGAACAAAGAGGGAAGACTAATAACAAAGAACGCCCCTGTATGTATGTAGATCCAGAAAAATGATATACCACACATTTCTTTACTACTAGGAACAAAGAGGGAAGACTAATAACAAAGAACGCTCCTGTATTTATCTAGATCCAGCAAAATGGTATACCACACATTTCTATACTACTAGGAACAAAGAGGGAAAACTAATAACAAAGAACGCCCCTGTATTTATGTAGATCCAGCAAAATGGTATACCACACATTTCTATACTACTTGAAACAAAGAGGGAAAACTAATAACAAAGAACGCCCCTGTATTTATTTAGATCCAGCAAAATGGTATACCACACATTTCTATACTACTGGGAACAAAGAGGGAAGGCTAATAACAAAGAACGCTCCTGTATTTATGTGGATCCAGAAAAATGGTATACTACACATTTCTTTACTACTAGGAACAAAGAGGGAAGACTAATAACAAAGAACGCTCCTGTATTTATGTAGATCCAGCAAAATGCTATACCACACATATTTCTATACTACTAGGAACAAAGAGGGAAAACTAACAACAAGGAACGCCTCTGTATGTATGTAGATTCAGAAAAATGGTATACCACACATTTCTTTACTACTAGGAACAAAGAGAGAACACTAATAATAAAGAACGCCCCTGTATGTATGTAGATCCACAAAATGGTATACCACACATTTCTTTACTAATAGGAACAAAGAGGGAAGTCTAATAACAAAGAACGCCCCTGTATGTATGTAGATCCACAAAATGGTATACCACACATTTCTTTACTACTAGGAACAAAGAGGGAAGACTAATAATAAAGTACGTCCCTGTATGTATGTAGATCCACAAAATGGTATACCACACATTTCTTTAATACTGGGAACAAAGAGGGAAAACTAGTAACAAAGAACGCCCCTGAATGTATGTATATCCAGCAAAATGGTATACTACACATTTCTTTACTCCTAGGAACAAAGACGGAAGTCTAACAAGAAAAAGAACGCCTCTGTACTTATGTAGATCCAGCAAAATGGTATACCACACATTTCTTTACTACTAGTAACAAAGAGGGAAGACTAATAACAAAGTACGCTCCTGTATTTATGTATATCCAGCAAAATGGTATACCACACATTTCTTTACTACTAGGAACAAAGAGGGAAGACTAATAACAAAGAACGCCCCAGTATTTATGTAGATCCAGCAAAATGGTATACTACACATTTCTATACTACTAGGAACAAAGAGGGAAGACTAATAACAGAGAACGCTCATGTATGTATGTAGATCCACAAAAATGGTATACCACACATTTCTTTACTACTAGGAACAAAGAGGGAAAACTAATAACTAAGAACGCTCCTGTATTTATGTAGATTCAGAAAAATGGTATACCACACATTTCTTTACTACTAGGAACAAAGAGAGAACACTAATAATAAAGAACGCCCCTGTATGTATGTAGATCCACAAAATGGTATACCACACATTTCTTTACTAATAGGAACAAAGAGGGAAGTCTAATAACAAAGAACGCCCCTGTATGTATGTAGATCCACAAAAGGGTATACCACACATTTCTTTACTACTAGGAACAAAGAGGGAAGGCTAATAATAAAGTACGTCCCTGTATGTATGTAGATCCACAAAATGGTATACCACACATTTCTTTACTACTAGGAACAATGAGGGAAGACTAATAATAAAGTACGCCCCTGTATGTATGTAGATCCAGCAAAATGGTATACCACACATTTCTTTACTACTAGGAACAAAGAGGGAAAACTAATAACAAAGAACGCCCCTGTATGTATGTAGATCCAGCAAAATGGTATACCACACATTTCTTTACTACTAGGAACAAAGAGGGAAAACTAATAACAAAGAACGCCCCTGTATGTATGTAGATCCACAAAATGGTATACCATACATTTCTTTACTACTAGGAACAAAGAGGGAAGACTAATAACAAAGAACGCCTCTGTATGTATGTAGATCCACAAAATGGTATACCACACATTTCTTTACTACTGGGAACAAAGAGGGAAGACTAATAATAAAGTACGCCCCAGTATGTATGTAGATCCACAAAATGGTATTCCACACATTTCTTTACTACTAGGAACAAAGAGGGAACACTAATAATAAAGAACGCCCCTGTATGTATGTAGATCCACAAAATGGTATACCACACATTTCTTTACTACTAGGAACAAAGAGGGAAGGCTATTAATAATGTACGCCCCTGTGTGTATGTAGATCCACAAAATGGTATACCACACATTTCTTTACTACTAGGAACAAAGAGGGAAGACTAATAACAAAGTACGCCCCTGTATCTATGTAGATCCACAAAATGGTATACCACACATTTTTTTACTACTAGGAACAAAGAGGGAAGGCTAATAATAAAGAACGCCCCTGTATGTATGTAGATCCACAAAATGGTATACCACACATTTCTTTACTACTGGGAAAAAGAGGAAACACTAATAATAAAGAACGCCCCTGAATGTATGTATATCCAGCAAAATGGTATACTACACATTTCTATACTACTAGGAACAAAGAGGGAAAACTAGTAACAAAGAACGCCCCTGAATGTATGTATATCCAGCAAAATGGTATACTATACGTTTCTATACTACTAGGAACAAAGAGGGAAAACTAGTAACAAAGAACGCCCCTGAATGTATGTATATCCAGCAAAATGGTATACTACACATTTCTATACTACTAGGAACAAAGAGTGAAAACTAATAACAAAGAACGCTCCTGTATTTATGTAGATCCAGCAAAATGGTATACTACACATTTCTATACTACTAGGAACAAAGAGGGAAAACTAGTAACAAAGAACGCCCCTGAATGTATGTATATCCAGTAAAATGGTATACAACACATTTCTATACTACTAGGAACCAAGAGGGAAAGCTAATAACAAAGAACGCTCCTGTGTTTATGTAGATCCAGCAAAATGCTATACCACACATATTTCTATACTACTAGGAACAAAGAGGGAAAACTAACAACAAATAACGCCTCTGTATGTATGTAGATCCAGAAAAATGGTATACCACACATTTCTTTACTACTAGGAACAAAGAGGGAAGACTAATAACAAAGAACGCTCCTGTATTTATGTAGATCCAACAAAATGGTATACCACACATTTCTATACTACTTGAAACAAAGAGGGAAAACTAATAACAAAGAACGCCCCTGTATTTATTTAGATCCAGCAAAATGGTATACCACACATTTCTATACTACTGGGAACAAAGAGGGAAGGCTAATAACAAAGAACGCTCCTGTATTTATGTGGATCCAGAAAAATGGTATACTACACATTTCTTTACTACTAGGAACAAAGAGGGAAGACTAATAACAAAGAACGCTCCTGTATTTATGTAGATCCAGCAAAATGCTATACCACACATATTTCTATACTACTAGGAACAAGGAGGGAATACTAACAACAAAGAACGCCTCTGTATGTATGTATGTAGATTCAGAAAAATGGTATACCACACATTTCTTTACTACTAGGAACAAAGAGAGAACACTAATAATAAAGAACGCCCCTGTATGTATGTAGATCCACAAAATGGTATACCACACATTTCTTTACTAATAGGAACAAAGAGGGAAGTCTAATAACAAAGAACGCCCCTGTATGTATGTAGATCCACAAAATGGTATACCACACATTTCTTTACTACTAGGAACAAAGAGGGAAGACTAATAATAAAGTACGTCCCTGTATGTATGTAGATCCACAAAATGGTATACCACACATTTCTTTAATACTGGGAACAAAGAGGGAAAACTAGTAACAAAGAACGCCCCTGAATGTATGTATATCCAGCAAAATGGTATACTACACCTTTCTTTACTCCTAGGAACAAAGACGGAAGTCTAACAACAAAGAACGCCTCTGTACTTATGTAGATCCAGCAAAATGGTATACCACACATTTCTTTACTACTAGTAACAAAGAGGGAAGACTAATAACAAAGTACGCTCCTGTATTTATGTATATTCAGCAAAATGGTATACCACACATTTCTTTACTACTAGGAACAAAGAGGGAAGACTAATAACAAAGAACGCCCCAGTATTTATGTAGATCCAGCAAAATGGTATACTACACATTTCTATACTGCTAGGAACAAAGAGGGAAGACTAATAACAAAGACCGCCACTGTATGTATGTAGATCCAGAAAAATGGTATACTACACATTTCTATACTACTAGGAACAAAGAGGGAAGACTAACAACAAAGAACGCCTCTGCATGTATGTAATTCAAGAAAAATGGTATACTACACATTTCTTTACTACTAGGAACAAAGAGGGAAGACTAATAACAAAGAACGCCTCTGTATTTATGTAGATCCAGCAAAATGGTATACTACACATTTCTATACTACTAGGAACAAAGAGGGAAAACTAGTAACAAAGAACGCCCTGAATGTATGTATATCCAGCAAAATGGTATACTACACATTTCTATACTACTAGGCACCAAGAGGGAAAGCTAATAAGAAAGAACGCTCCTGTATTTATGTAGATCCAGCAAAATGGTATACCACACATTTCTATACTACTAGGAACAAAGAGGGAAAACTAACAACAAAGAGCGCCTCTGTATGTATGTAGATCCAGAAAAATGGTATACCACACATTTCTTTACTACTAGGAACAAAAAGGGAAGACTAATAACAAAGAACACTCCTGTATGTATGTAGATCCAGCAAAATGGTATAGCACACATTTCTTTACTACTAGGAACAAAGAGGGAAAACTAATAACAAAGAACGCCCCTGTATGTATGTAGATCCACAAAATGGTATACCACACATTTCTTTACTACTGGGAACAAAGAGGGAAGGCTAATAATAAAGTACGCCCCTGTATGTATGTAGATCCACAAAATGGTATACCACACATTTCTTTACTACTAGGAACAAAGAGGGAACAATAATAATAAAGAACGCCCCTGTATGTATGTAGATCCAGCAAAATGGTATACCACACATTTCTTTACTACTAGGAACAAAGAGGGAAGAGTAATAACAAAGAACGCACCTGTATTTATGTAGATCCAGCAAAATGGTATACCACACATTTCTTTACTACTAGGAACAAAGAGGGAAGACTAATAACAAAGAAGGCTCCTGTATGTATGTGGATCCAGAAAAATGGTATACTACACATTTCTTTACTACTGGGAACAAAGACGGAAGACTAATAACAACGAACGCTCCTGTATTTATGTAGATCCAGCAAAATGGTATACCACACATTTCTTTACTACTAGGAACAAAGAGGGTAGACTAATAACAAAGAACGCTCCTGAATTTATGTAGATCCAGCAAAATGGTATACTACACATTTCTATACTACTAGGAACAAAGAGGGAAGACTAATAACAAAGAACGCCCCTGTATGTATGTAGATCCAGAAAAATGATATACCACACATTTCTTTACTACTAGGAAGAAAGAGGGAAGACTAATAACAAAGAACGCTCCTGTATTTATCTAGATCCAGCAAAATGGTATACCACACATTTCTATACTACTAGAAACAAAGAGGGAAAACTAATAACAAAGAACGCCCCTGTATTTATGTAGATCCAGCAAAATGGTATACCACACATTTCTATACTACTTGAAACAAAGAGGGAAAACTAATAACAAAGAACGCCCCTGTATTTATTTAGATCCAGCAAAATGGTATACCACACATTTCTATACTACTGGGAACAAAGAGGGAAGGCTAATAACAAAGAACGCTCCTGTATTTATGTGGATCCAGAAAAATGGTATACTACACATTTCTTTACTACTAGGAACAAAGAGGGAAGACTAATAACAAAGAACGCTCCTGTATTTATGTAGATCCAGCAAAATGCTATACCACACATATTTCTATACTACTAGGAACAAAGAGGGAAAACTAACAACAAGGAACGCCTCTGTATGTATGTAGATTCAGAAAAATGGTATACCACACATTTCTTTACTACTAGGAACAAAGAGAGAACACTAATAATAAAGAACGCCCCTGTATGTATGTAGATCCACAAAATGGTATACCACACATTTCTTTACTAATAGGAACAAAGAGGGAAGTCTAATAACAAAGAACGCCCCTGTATGTATGTAGATCCACAAAATGGTATACCACACATTTCTTTACTACTAGGAACAAAGAGGGAAGACTAATAATAAAGTACGTCCCTGTATGTATGTAGATCCACAAAATGGTATACCACACATTTCTTTAATACTGGGAACAAAGAGGGAAAACTAGTAACAAAGAACGCCCCTGAATGTATGTATATCCAGCAAAATGGTATACTACACATTTCTTTACTCCTAGGAACAAAGACGGAAGTCTAACAAGAAAAAGAACGCCTCTGTACTTATGTAGATCCAGCAAAATGGTATACCACACATTTCTTTACTACTAGTAACAAAGAGGGAAGACTAATAACAAAGTACGCTCCTGTATTTATGTATATCCAGCAAAATGGTATACCACACATTTCTTTACTACTAGGAACAAAGAGGGAAGACTAATAACAAAGAACGCCCCAGTATTTATGTAGATCCAGCAAAATGATATACTACACATTTCTATACTACTAGGAACAAAGAGGGAAGACTAATAACAAAGACCGCCACTGTATGTATGCAGATCCAGAAAAATGGTATACTACACATTTCTATACTACTAGGAACAAAGAGGGAAGACTAACAACAAAGAACGCCTCTGCATGTATGTAATTCAAGAAAAATGGTATACTACACATTTCTTTACTACTAGGAACAAAGAGGGAAGACTAATAACAAAGAACGCCTCTGTATTTATGTAGATCCAGCAAAATGGTATACTACACATTTCTATACTACTAGGAACAAAGAGGGAAGACTAATAACAGAGAACGCTCATGTATGTATGTAGATCCACAAAAATGGTATACCACACATTTCTTTACTACTAGGAACAAAGAGGGAAAACTAATAACAAAGAACGCTCCTGTATTTATGTAGATCCAGCAAAATGGTATACCACACATTTCTTTACTACTAGGAACAAAGAGGGAAGACTAACAACAAAGAACGCCTCTGTATGTATGTAGATTCAGAAAAATGGTATACCACACATTTCTTTACTACTAAGAACAAAGAGAGAACACTAATAATAAAGAACGCCCCTGTATGTATGTAGATCCACAAAATGGTATACCACACATTTCTTTACTAATAGGAACAAAGAGGGAAGTCTAATAACAAAGAACGCCCCTGTATGTATGTAGATCCACAAAATGGTATACCACACATTTCTTTACTACTAGGAACAAAGAGGGAAGGCTAATAATAAAGTACGTCCCTGTATGTATGTAGATCCACAAAATGGTATACCACACATTTCTTTACTACTAGGAACAATGAGGGAAGACTAATAATAAAGTACGCCCCTGTATGTATGTAGATCCAGCAAAATGGTATACCACACATTTCTTTACTACTAGGAACAAAGAGGGAAAACTAATAACAAAGAACGCCCCTGTATGTATGTAGATCCACAAAATGGTATACCATACATTTCTTTACTACTAGGAACAAAGAGGGAAGACTAATAACAAAGAACGCCTCTGTATGTATGTAGATCCACAAAATGGTATACCACACATTTCTTTACTACTGGGAACAAAGAGGGAAGACTAATAATAAAGTACGCCCCAGTATGTATGTAGATCCACAAAATGGTATTCCACACATTTCTTTACTACTAGGAACAAAGAGGGAACACTAATAATAAAGAACGCCCCTGTATGTATGTAGATCCACAAAATGGTATACCACACATTTCTTTACTACTAGGAACAAAGAGGGAAGGCTAATAATAATGTACGCCCCTGTGTGTATGTAGATCCACAAAATGGTATACCACACATTTCTTTACTACTAGGAACAAAGAGGGAAGACTAATAACAAAGTACGCCCCTGTATCTATGTAGATCCACAAAATGGTATACCACACATTTTTTTACTACTAGGAACAAAGAGGGAAGGCTAATAATAAAGAACGCCCCTGTATGTATGTAGATCCACAAAATGGTATACCACACATTTCTTTACTACTGGGAAAAAGAGGAAACACTAATAATAAAGAACGCCCCTGAATGTATGTATATCCAGCAAAATGGTATACTACACATTTCTATACTACTAGGAACAAAGAGGGAAAACTAGTAACAAAGAACGCCCCTGAATGTATGTATATCCAGCAAAATGGTATACTACACGTTTCTATACTACTAGGAACAGAGAGGGAAAACTAGTAACAAAGAACGCCCCTGAATGTATGTATATCCAGCAAAATGGTATACTACACATTTCTATACTACTAGGAACAAAGAGTGAAAACTAATAACAAAGAACGCTCCTGTATTTATGTAGATCCAGCAAAATGGTATACTACACATTTCTATACTACTAGGAACAAAGAGGGAAAACTAGTAACAAAGAACGCCCCTGAATGTATGTATATCCAGTAAAATGGTATACAACACATTTCTATACTACTAGGAACCAAGAGGGAAAGCTAATAACAAAGAACGCTCCTGTGTTTATGTAGATCCAGCAAAATGCTATACCACACATATTTCTATACTACTAGGAACAAAGAGGGAAAACTAACAACAAATAACGCCTCTGTATGTATGTAGATCCAGAAAAATGGTATACCACACATTTCTTTACTACTAGGAACAAAGAGGGAAGACTAATAACAAAGAACGCTCCTGTATTTATGTAGATCCAACAAAATGGTATACCACACATTTCTTTACTACTGGGAACAAAGAGGGAAGACTAATAACAAGGAACGCTCCCGTATTTATGTAGATCCAGCTAAATGGTATACCACACATTTCTTTACTACTAGGAACAAAGAGGGAACACTAATAATAAAGAACGCCCCTGTATGTATGTAGATCCACAAAATGGTACACCACACATTTCTTTACTACTAGGAACAAAGAGGGAAGACTAATAACAAAGAACGCCCCTGTATGTATGTAGATCCACAAAATGGTATACCACACATTTATTTACTACTAGGAACAAAGAGGGAAGACTAATAATAAAGTACGTCCCTGTATGTATGTAGATCCACAAAATGGTATACCACACATATCTTTACTACTAGGAACAAAGAGGGAAGACTAATAATAAAGTACGCCCCTGTATGTATGTAGATCCACAAAATGGTATACCACACATTTCTTTACTACTAGGAACAAATAGGGAAGACTAATAATATAGTACGCCCCTGTATGTATGTAGATCCAGCAAAATGGTATACCACACATTTCTATACTACTAGAAACAAAGAGGGAAAGCTAATAACAAAGAACGCCCCTGTATTTATGTAGATCCAGCAAAATGGTATACCACACATTTCTATACTACTGGGAACAAAGAGGGAAGACTAATAACAAAGAACGCTCCTGTACTTTTGTGGATCCAGAAAAATGGTATACTACACATTTCTATACTACTAGAAACAAAGAGCGAAGACTAATAACAAAGAACGCCCCTGTATGTATGTAGATCCAGAAAAATGGTATACCACACATTTCTTTACTACTAGGAACAAAGAGGGAAGACTAATAACAAAGAACGCTACTGTATTTATGTAGATCCAGCAAAATGGTATACCACACATTTCTTTACTACTGGGAACAAAGAGGGAAAGCTAGTAACAAAGAACGACCCTGAATGTATGTATATCCAGCAAAATGGTATACTACACTTTTCTTTACTACTAGGAACAAAGAGGGAAGTCTAACAACAAAGAACGCCTCTGTATTTATGTAGATCCAGCAAAATGGTATACCACACATTTCTTTACTACTAGGAACAAAGAGGGAAGACTAACAACAAAGAACGCCTCTGTATTTATGTAGATCCAGCAAAATGGTATACTACACATTTCTATACTACTAGGAACAAAGAGGGAAGACTAATAACAAAGAACGCTCCTGTATTATTCTAGATCCAGAAAAATGGTATACCACACATTTCTTTACTACTAGGAACAAAGAGGGAAGACTAATAACAAAGAACGCTCCTGTATTTATGTAGATCCAGCAAAATGGTATACCACACATTTCTTTACTACTAGGAACAAAGAGGGAAGACTAATAACAAAGAACGCCCCAGTATTTATGTAGATCCAGCAAAATGGTATACTACACATTTCTATACTACTAGGAACAAAGAGGGAAGACTAATAACAAAGAACGCCCCTGTATGTATGTAGATCCAGAAAAATGGTATACTACACATTTTTATACTACTAGGAACAAATAGGGAAGACTAACAACAAAGGACGCCTCTGCATGTATGTAGTTCCAGAAAAATGGTATACTACACATTTCCTTACTGCTAGGAACAAAGAGGGAAGACTAATAACAAAGAACGCCTCTGTATTTATGTAGATCCAGCAAAATGGTATACTACACATTTCTATACTACTAGGAACAAAGAGGGAAGACTAATAACAAAGAACGCTCATGTATGTATGTAGATCCAGAAAAATGGTATACCACACATTTCTTTACTACTAGGAACAAAGAGGGAAAGCTAATAACAAAGAACGCTCCTGTATTTATGTAGATCCAGCAAAATGGTATACCACACATTTCTTTACTACTAGGAACAAAGAGGGAAGACTAACAACAAAGAACGCCTCTCTATGTATGTAGATCCGGAAAAATGGTATACCACACATTTCTTTACTACTAGGAACAAAGAGAGAACATTAATAATAAAGAACGCCCCTGTATGTATGTAGATCCACAAAATGGTATACCACACAATTCTTTACTACTAGGAACAAAGAGGGAAGTCTAATAACAATGAACGCCCCTGTATGTATGTAGATCCACAAAATAGTATACCACACATTTCTTTACTACTAGGAACAAAGAGGGAAGACTAATAATAAAGTACGTCCCTGTATGTATGTAGATACACAAAATGGCATACCACCTATTTCTTTACTACTAGGAACAAAGAGGGAAGACTAATAATAAAGTACGCCCCTGTATGTATGTAGATCCACAAAATGGTATACCGCACATTTCTTTACTACTAGGAACAAAGAGGGAAAACTAATAACAAAGAACGCCCCTGTATGTATGTAGATCCACAAAATGGTATACCACACATTTCTTTACTACTAGGAACAAAGAGGGAAGACTAATAACAAAGAACGCTCATGTATGTATGTAGATCCACAAAAATGGTATACCACACATTTCTTTACTACTAGGAACAAAGAGGGAAAACTAATAACAAAGAACGCTCCTGTATTTATGTAGATCCAGCAAAATGGTATACCACACATTTCTTTACTACTAGGAACAAAGAGGGAAGACTAACAAAAAAGAACGCCTCTGTATGTATGTAGATTCAGAAAAATGGTATACCACACATTTCTTTACTACTAGGAACAAAGAGAGAACACTAATAATAAATTACGCCCCTGTATGTATGTAGATCCACAAAATGGTATACCACACATTTCTTTACTACTAGGAACAAAGAGGGAAGTCTAATAACAAAGAACGCCCCTGTATGTATGTAGATCCACAAAATGGTATACCACACATTTCTTTACTACTAGGAACAAAGAGGGAAGACTAATAATAAAGTACGTCCCTGTATGTATGTAGATCCACAAAATGGTATACCACACATTTCTTTACTACTAGGAACAATGAGGGAAGACTAATAATAAAGTACGCCCCTGTATGTATGTAGATCCAGCAAAATGGTATACCACACATTTCTTTACTACTAGGAACAAAGAGGGAAAACTAATAACAAAGAACGCCCCTGTATGTATGTAGATCCACAAAATGGTATACCATACATTTCTTTACTACTGGGAACAAAGAGGGAAGACTAATAACAAAGAACGCCTCTGTATGTATGTAGATCCAGCAAAATGGTATACCACACATTTCTTTACTACTAGGAACAAAGAGGGAAAACTAATAACATAGAGCGCCCCTGTATGTATGTAGATCCACAAAATGGTATACCACACATTTCTTTACTACTGGGAACAAAGAGGGAAGACTAATAATAAAGTACGCCCCTGTATGTATGTAGATCCACAAAATGGTATTCCACACATTTCTTTACTACTAGGAACAAAGAGGGAACACTAATAATAAAGAACGCCCCTGTATGTATGTAGATCCACAAAATGGTATACCACACATTTCTTTACTACTAGGAACAAAGAGGGAAGACTAATAATAATGTACGCCCCTGTGTGTATTTAGATCCACAAAATGGTATACCACACATTTCTTTACTACTAGGAACAAAGAGGGAAGACTAATAACAAAGTACGCCCCTGTATGTATGTAGATCCTCAAAATGGTATAACACATTTTTTTACTACTAGGAACAAAGAGGGAAGGCTAATAATAAAGAACGCCCCTGTATGTATGTAGATCCACAAAATGGTATACCACACATTTCTTTACTACTGGGAAAAAGAGGAAACACTAATAATAAAGAACGCCCCTGAATGTATGTATATCCAACAAAATGGTATACTACACATTTCTATACTACTAGGAACAAAGAGGGAAAACTAGTAACAAAGAACGCCCTTGAATGTATGTATATCCAGCAAAATGGTATACTACACGTTTCTATACTACTAGGAACAAAGAGGGAAACCTAGTAACAAAGAACGGCCCTGAATGTATGTATATCCAGCAAAAAGGTATACTACACATTTCTACACTACTAGGAACAAAGAGGGAAAACTAATAACAAAGAACGCTCCTGTATTTATGTAGATCCAGCAAAATGGTATACTACACATTTCTATACTACTAGGAACAAAGAGGGAAAACTAGTAACAAAGAACGCCCCTGAATGTATGTATATCCAGCAAAATGGTATACTACACATTTCTATACTACTAGGAACCAAGAGGTAAAGCTAATAACAAAGAACGCTCCTGTGTTTATGTAGATCCAGCAAAATGGTATAACACACATTTCTATACTACTAGGAACAAAGAGGGAAAACTAACAACAAAGAACGCCTCTGTATGTATGTAGATCCAGAAAAATGGTATACCACACATTTCTTTACTACTAGGAACAAAGAGGGAAGACTAATAACAAAGAACGCCCCAGTATTTATGTAGATCCAGCAAAATGGTATACTACACATTTCTATACTACTAGGAACAAAGAGGGAAGACTAATAACAAAGAACGCCACTGTATGTATGTAGATCCAGAAAAATGGTATACTACACATTTCTATACTACTAGGAACAAAGAGGGAAGACTAACAACAAAGAACGCCTCTGCATGTATGTAATTCAAGAAAAATGGTATACTACACATTTCTTTACTACTTGGAACAAAGAGGGAAGACTAATAACAAAGAACGCCCCTGTATGTATGTAGATCCACAAAATGGTATACCACACATTTCTTTACTACTAGGAACAAAGAGGGAAGACTAATAATAAAGTACGTCCCTGTATGTGCGTAGATCCAGCAAAATGGTATACAACACATATCTTTACTACTAGGAACAAAGAGGGAAGACTAATAATAAAGTACGCCCCAGTATGTATGTAGATCCACAAAATGGTATACCACACATTTCTTTACTACTAGGAACAAATAGGGAAGACTAATAATAAAGTACGCCCCTGTATGTATGTAGATCCAGCAAAATGGTATACCACACATTTCTTTACTACTAGGAACAAAGAGGGAAAACTAATAACAAAGAACGCCCCTGTATTTATGTAGATCCAGCAAAATGGTATACCACACATTTCTATACTACTAGAAACAAAGAGGGAAAACTAATAACAAAGAACGCTCCTGTATTTATGTAGATCCAGCAAAATGGTATACCACACATTTCTTTACTACTAGGAACAAAGAGGGAAGACTAATAACAAAGAACGCCCCAGTATATATGTAGATCCAGCAAAATGGTATACTACACATTTCTATACTACTAGGAACAAAGAGGGAAGACTAATAACAAAGAACGCCACTGTATGTATGTAGATCCAGAAAAATGGTATACTACACATTTCTATACTACTAGGAACAAAGAGGGAAGACTAACAACAAAGAACGCCTCTGCATGTATGTAGTTCCAGAAAAATGGTATACTACACATTTCTTTACTACTAGGAACAAAGAGGGAAGACTAATTACAAAGAACGCCCCAGTATTTATGTAGATCCAGCAAAATGGTATACTACACATTTCTATACTACTAGGAACAAAGAGGGAAGACTAATAACAAAGAACGCCACTGTATGTATGTAGATTCAGAAAAATGGTATACCACACATTTCTTTACTACTAGGAACAAAGAGAGAACACTAATAATAAATTACGCCCCTGTATGTATGTAGATCCACAAAATGGTATACCACACATTTCTTTACTACTAGGAACAAAGAGGGAAGTCTAATAACAAAGAACGCCCCTGTATGTATGTAGATCCATAAAATGGTATACCACACATTTCTTTACTACTAGGAACAAAGAGGGAAGACTAATAATAAAGTACGTCCCTGTATGTATGTAGATCCACAAAATGGTATACCACACATTTCTTTACTAATAGGAACAAAGAGGGAAGTCTAATAACAAAGAACGCCCCTGTATGTATGTAGATCCACAAAATGGTATACCACACATTTCTTTACTACTAGGAACAAAGAGGGAAGGCTAATAATAAAGTACGTCCCTGTATGTATGTAGATCCACAAAATGGTATACCACACATTTCTTTACTACTAGGAACAATGAGGGAAGACTAATAATAAAGTACGCCCCTGTATGTATGTAGATCCAGCAAAATGGTATACCACACATTTCTTTACTACTAGGAACAAAGAGGGAAAACTAATAACAAAGAACGCCCCTGTATGTATGTAGATCCACAAAATGGTATACCATACATTTCTTTACTACTAGGAACAAAGAGGGAAGACTAATAACAAAGAACGCCTCTGTATGTATGTAGATCCACAAAATGGTATACCACACATTTCTTTACTACTGGGAACAAAGAGGGAAGACTAATAATAAAGTACGCCCCAGTATGTATGTAGATCCACAAAATGGTATTCCACACATTTCTTTACTACTAGGAACAAAGAGGGAACACTAATAATAAAGAACGCCCCTGTATGTATGTAGATCCACAAAATGGTATACCACACATTTCTTTACTACTAGGAACAAAGAGGGAAGGCTAATAATAATGTACGCCCCTGTGTGTATGTAGATCCACAAAATGGTATACCACACATTTCTTTACTACTAGGAACAAAGAGGGAAGACTAATAACAAAGTACGCCCCTGTATCTATGTAGATCCACAAAATGGTATACCACACATTTTTTTACTACTAGGAACAAAGAGGGAAGGCTAATAACAAAGAACGCCCCTGTATGTATGTAGATCCACAAAATGGTATACCACACATTTCTTTACTACTGGGAAAAAGAGGAAACACTAATAATAAAGAACGCCCCTGAATGTATGTATATCCAGCAAAATGGTATACTACACATTTCTATACTACTAGGAACAAAGAGGGAAAACTAGTAACAAAGAACGCCCCTGAATGTATGTATATCCAGCAAAATGGTATACTACACGTTTCTATACTACTAGGAACAAAGAGGGAAAACTAGTAACAAAGAACGCCCCTGAATGTATGTATATCCAGCAAAATGGTATACTACACATTTCTATACTACTAGGAACAAAGAGTGAAAACTAATAACAAAGAACGCTCCTGTATTTATGTAGATCCAGCAAAATGGTATACTACACATTTCTATACTACTAGGAACAAAGAGGGAAAACTAGTAACAAAGAACGCCCCTGAATGTATGTATATCCAGTAAAATGGTATACAACACATTTCTATACTACTAGGAACCAAGAGGGAAAGCTAATAACAAAGAACGCTCCTGTGTTTATGTAGATCCAGCAAAACGCTATACCACACATATTTCTATACTACTAGGAACAAAGAGGGTAAACTAACAACAAATAACGCCTCTGTATGTATGTAGATCCAGAAAAATGGTATACCACACATTTCTTTACTACTAGGAACAAAGAGGGAAGACTAATAACAAAGAACGCTCCTGTATTTATGTAGATCCAACAAAATGGTATACCACACATTTCTTTACTACTGGGAACAAAGAGGGAAGACTAATAACAAGGAACGCTCCCGTATTTATGTAGATCCAGCTAAATGGTATACCACACATTTCTTTACTACTAGGAACAAAGAGGGACCACTAATAATAAAGAACGCCCCTGTATGTATGTAGATCCACAAAATGGTACACCACACATTTCTTTACTACTAGGAACAAAGAGGGAAGACTAATAACAAAGAACGCCCCTGTATGTATGTAGATCCACAAAATGGTATTCCACACATTTATTTACTACTAGGAACAAAGAGGGAAGACTAATAATAAAGTACGTCCCTGTATGTATGTAGATCCACAAAATGGTATACCACACATATCTTTACTACTAGGAACAAAGAGGGAAGACTAATAATAAAGTACGCCCCTGTATGTATGTAGATCCACAAAATGGTATACCACACATTTCTTTACTACTAGGAACAAATAGGGAAGACTAATAATATAGTACGCTCCTGTATCTATGTAGATCCAGCAAAATGGTATACCACACATTTCTATACTACTAGAAACAAAGAGGGAAAACTAATAACAAAGAACGCCCCTGTATTTATGTAGATCCAGCAAAATGGTATACCACACATTTCTATACTACTGGGAACAAAGAGGGAAGACTAATAACAAAGAACGCTCCTGTACTTTTGTGGATCCAGAAAAATGGTATACTACACATTTCTATACTACTAGAAACAAAGAGCGAAGACTAATAACAAAGAACGCCCCTGTATGTATGTAGATCCAGAAAAATGGTATACCACACATTTCTTTACTACTAGGAACAAAGAGGGAAGACTAATAACAAAGAACGCTACTGTATTTATGTAGATCCAGCAAAATGGTATACCACACATTTCTTTACTACTGGGAACAAAGAGGGAAAGCTAGTAACAAAGAACGCCCCTGAATGTATGTATATCCAGCAAAATGGTATACTACACATTTCTATACTACTAGGAACCAAGACTGAAAACTAATAACAAAGAACGCTCCTGTATTTATGTAGATCCAGCAAAATGGTATACCACACATTTCTTTACTACTAGGAACAAAGAGGGAAGACTAACAACAAAGAACGCCTCTGTATGTATGTAGATCCAGAAAAATGGTATACTACACATTTCTATACTACTAGGAACAAAGAGGGAAAACTAGTAACAAAGAACGCCCCTGAATGTATGTATATCCAGCAAAAAGGTATACTACACATTTCTATACTACTAGGAACAAAGAGGTAAAACTAGTAACAGAGAACGCCCCTGAATGTATGTATATCCAGCAAAATGGTATACTACACATTTCTGTACTACTAGGAACAAAGAGGGAAAACTAGTAACAAAGAACGCCCCTGAATGTATGTATATCCAGCAAAATGGTATACTACACATTTCTATACTACTAGGAACAAAGAGGGAAAACTAGTAACAAAGAACGCCCTTGAATGTATGTATATACAGCAAAATGGTATACTACACATTTCTATACTACTAGGAACAAAGAGGGAAAACTAATAACAAAGAACGCTCCTGTATTTATGTAGATCCAGAAAAATGGTATACTACACATTTCTATACTACTAGGAACAAAGAGGGAAATCTAGTAACAAAGAACGCCCCTGAATGTATGTATATCCAGCAAAATGGTATACTACACATTTCTATACTACTAGGAACCAAGAGGGAAAGCTAATAACAAAGAACGCTCCTGTATTTATGTATATCCAGCAAAATGGTATACTACACATTTCTATACTACTAGGAACAAAGAGGGAAAACTAACAACAAAGAACGCCTCTGTATGTATGTAGATCTAGAAAAATGGTATACCACACATTTCTTTACTACTAGGAACAAAGAGGGAAGACTAATAACAAAGAACGCTCCTGTATTTATGTAGATCCAGCAAAATGGTATACCACACATTTCTTTACTACTGGGAACAAAGAGGGAAGACTAATAACAAAGAACGCTCCTGTATGTATGTAGATCCAGCAAAATGGTATACCACACATTTCTTTACTACTAGGAACAAAGAGGGAAGACTAATAACAAAGAACGCTCCTGTATTTAAGTAGATCCAGCAAAATGGTATACCACACATTTCTTTACTACTAGGAACAAAGAGGGAAGACTAATAACAAAGAACGCTCCTGTATGTACGTAGCTCCAGAAAAATGGTATACTACACATTTCTTTACTACTGGGAACAAAGAGGGAAGACTAATAACAAAGAAAGCTCCTGTATTTATGTAGATCCAGCAAAATGGTATACCACACATTTCTTTACTACTAGGAACAAAGAGGGAAGACTAATAACAAAGAACGCTCCTGTATTTATGTAGATCCAGCAAAATGGTATACTACACATTTCTATACTACTAGGAACAAAGAGGGAAAACTAGTAACAAAGAACGCCCCTGAATGTATGTATATCCAGCAAAATGGTATACTACACATTTCTATACTACTAGGAACCAAGACTGAAAACTAATAACAAAGAACGCTCCTGTATTTATGTAGATCCAGCAAAATGGTATACCACACATTTTTTTACTACTAGGAACAAAGAGGGAAGACTAACAACAAAGAACGCCTCTGTATGTATGTAGATCCAGAAAAATGGTATACTACACATTTTTATACTACTAGGAACAAAGAGGGAAAACTAGTAACAAAGAACGCCCCTGAATGTATGTATATCCAGCAAAAAGGTATAATACACATTTCTATACTACTAGGAACAAAGAGGTAAAACTAGTAACAGAGAACGCCCCTGAATGTATGTATATCCAGCAAAATGGAATACTACACATTTCTGTACTACTAGGAACAAAGAGGGAAAACTAGTAACAAAGAACGCCCCTGAATATTTGTATATCCAGCAAAATGGTATACTACACATTTCTATACTACTAGGAACAAAGAGGGAAAACTAGTAACAAAGAACGCCCCTGAATGTATGTATATACAGCAAAATGGTATACTACACATTTCTATACTACTAGGAACAAAGAGGGAAAACTAATAACAAAGAACGCTCCTGTATTTATGTAGATCCAGAAAAATGGTATACTACACATTTCTATACTACTAGGAACAAAGAGGGAAGACTAATAACAAAGAACGCCCCTGTATGTATGTAGATCCAGCAAAATGGTATAGAACACATTTCTTTACTACTAGGAACAAAGAGGGAAGACTAATAACAAAGAACGCTCCTGTATTTCTGTAGATCCAGCAAAATGGTATACTACACATTTCTATACTACTAGGAACAAAGAGGGAAGACTAATAACAAAGAACGCTCCTATATGTATGTAGATCCAGAAAAATGGTATACCACACATTTCTTTACTACTAGGAACAAAGAGGGATGACTAATAACAAAGAACGCTCCTGTATTTATGTAGATCCAGCAAAATGGTATACCACACATTTCTATACTACTAGGAACAAAGAGGGAAAACTAATAACAAAGAACGCCCCTGTATTTATGTAGATCCAGCAAAATGGTATACCACACATTTCTTTACTACTGGGAAGAAAGAGGGAAAACTAATAACAAAGAACGCTCCTGTATTTATGTAGATCCAGCAAAATGGTATACCACACATTTCTATACTACTAGGAACAAAGAGGGAAAACTAATAACAAAGAACGCCCCTGTATTTATGTAGATCCAGCAAAATGGTATACCACACATTTCTATACTACTGGGAACAAAGAGAGAAGGCTAATAACAAAGAACGCTCCTGTATTTATGTAGATCCAGCAAAATGGTATACCACACATTTCTATACTACTGGGAACAAAGAGAGAAGGCTAATAACAAAGAACGCTCCTGTATTTATGTAGATCCAGCAAAATGGTATACCACACATTTCTATACTACTGGGAACAAAGAGAGAAGGCTAATAACAAAGAACGCCCCTGTATTTATGTAGATCCAGCAAAATGGTATACCACACATTTCTATACTACTGGGAACAAAGAGGGAAGTCTAATAACAAAGAACGCCTCTGTATTTATGTAGATCCAGCAAAATGGCATACCACACATTTCTTTACTACTGGGAACAAAGAGAGAAGGCTAATAACAAAGAACGCTCCTGTATTTATGTGGATCCAGCAAAATGGTATACCACACATTTCTATACTACTAATTACAAAGAGGGCAGACTAATAACAAAGAACGCTCCTGTATGTATGTAGATCCAGAAAAATGGTATACCACACATTTCTTTACTACTAGGAACAAAGAGGGAAGACTAATAACAAAGAACGCTCCTGTATTTATGTAGATCCAGCAAAATGGTATACCACACATTTCTTTACTACTGGGAACAAAGAGGGAAAACTAGTAAAAAAGAACGCCCCTGAATAAATGTATATCCAGCAAAATGGTATGCTACACATTTCTTTACTACTAGGAACAAAGAGGGAAGTCTAACAACAAAGAACGCCTCTGTATTTATGTAGATCCAGCAAAACGGTATACTACACATTTCTATACTACTAGGAACAAAGAGGGAAGACTAATAACAAAGAACGCTCCTGTATTTATGTAGATCCAGCTAAATGGTATACCACACATTTCTTTACTACTAGGAACAAAAAGGGAAGACTAATAACAAAGAACGCTCCTGTATGTATGTAGATCCAGCAAAATGGTATAGCACACATTTCTTTACTACTAGGAACAAAGAGGGAAAACTAATAACAAAGAACGCCCCTGTATGTATGTAGATCCACAAAATGGTATACCACACATTTCTTTACTACTGGGAACAAAGAGGGAAGGCTAATAATAAAGTACGCCCCTGTATGTATGTAGATCCACAAAATGGTATACCACACATTTCTTTACTACTAGGAACAACGAGGGAACAATAATAATAAAGAACGCCCCTGTATGTATGTAGATCCAGCAAAATGGTATACCACACATTTCTTTACTACTAGGAACAAAGAGGGAAGAGTAATAACAAAGAACGCACCTGTATTTATGTAGATCCAGCAAAATGGTATACCACACATTTCTTTACTACTAGGAACAAAGAGGGAAGACTAATAACAAAGAAGGCTCCTGTATGTATGTGGATCCAGAAAAATGGTATACTACACATTTCTTTACTACTGGGAACAAAGACGGAAGACTAATAACAACGAACGCTCCTGTATTTATGTAGATCCAGCAAAATGGTATACCACACATTTCTTTACTACTAGGAACAAAGAGGGTAGACTAATAACAAAGAACGCTCCTGAATTTATGTAGATCCAGCAAAATGGTATACTACACATTTCTATACTACTAGGAACAAAGAGGGAAGACTAATAACAAAGAACGCCCCTGTATGTATGTAGATCCAGAAAAATGATATACCACACATTTCTTTACTACTAGGAACAAAGAGGGAAGACTAATAACAAAGAACGCTCCTGTATTTATCTAGATCCAGCAAAATGGTATACCACACATTTCTATACTACTAGGAACAAAGAGGGAAAACTAATAACAAAGAACGCCCCTGTATTTATGTAGATCCAGCAAAATGGTATACCACACATTTCTATACTACTTGAAACAAAGAGGGAAAACTAATAACAAAGAACGCCCCTGTATTTATTTAGATCCAGCAAAATGGTATACCACACATTTCTATACTACTGGGAACAAAGAGGGAAGGCTAATAACAAAGAACGCTCCTGTATTTATGTGGATCCAGAAAAATGGTATACTACACATTTCTTTACTACTAGGAACAAAGAGGGAAGACTAATAACAAAGAACGCTCCTGTATTTATGTAGATCCAGCAAAATGCTATACCACACATATTTCTATACTACTAGGAACAAAGAGGGAAAACTAACAACAAAGAACGCCTCTGTATGTATGTAGATTCAGAAAAATGGTATACCACACATTTCTTTACTACTAGGAACAAAGAGAGAACACTAATAATAAAGAACGCCCCTGTATGTATGTAGATCCACAAAATGGTATACCACACATTTCTTTACTAATAGGAACAAAGAGGGAAGTCTAATAACAAAGAACGCCCCTGTATGTATGTAGATCCACAAAATGGTATACCACACATTTCTTTACTACTAGGAACAAAGAGGGAAGACTAATAATAAAGTACGTCCCTGTATGTATGTAGATCCACAAAATGGTATACCACACATTTCTTTAATACTGGGAACAAAGAGGGAAAACTAGTAACAAAGAACGCCCCTGAATGTATGTATATCCAGCAAAATGGTATACTACACATTTCTTTACTCCTAGGAACAAAGACGGAAGTCTAACAAGAAAAAGAACGCCTCTGTACTTATGTAGATCCAGCAAAATGGTATACCACACATTTCTTTACTACTAGGAACAAAGAGGGAAGACTAATAACAAAGAACGCCCCAGTATTTATGTAGATCCAGCAAAATGGTATACTACACATTTCTATACTACTAGGAACAAAGAGGGAAGACTAATAACAAAGACCGCCACTGTATGTATGTAGATCCAGAAAAATGGTATACTACACATTTCTATACTACTAGGAACAAAGAGGGAAGACTAACAACAAAGAACGCCTCTGCATGTATGTAATTCAAGAAAAATGGTATACTACACATTTCTTTACTACTAGGAACAAAGAGGGAAGACTAATAACAAAGAACGCCTCTGTATTTATGTAGATCCAGCAAAATGGTATACTACACATTTCTATACTACTAGGAACAAAGAGGGAAGACTAATAACAGAGAACGCTCATGTATGTATGTAGATCCACAAAAATGGTATACCACACATTTCTTTACTACTAGGAACAAAGAGGGAAAACTAATAACAAAGAACGCTCCTGTATTTATGTAGATCCAGCAAAATGGTATACCACACATTTCTTTACTACTAGGAACAAAGAGGGAAGACTAACAACAAAGAACGCCTCTGTATGTATGTAGATTCAGAAAAATGGTATACCACACATTTCTTTACTACTAAGAACAAAGAGAGAACACTAATAATAAAGAACGCCCCTGTATGTATGTAGATCCACAAAATGGTATACCACACATTTCTTTACTAATAGGAACAAAGAGGGAAGTCTAATAACAAAGAACGCCCCTGTATGTATGTAGATCCACAAAATGGTATACCACACATTTCTTTACTACTAGGAACAAAGAGGGAAGGCTAATAATAAAGTACGTCCCTGTATGTATGTAGATCCACAAAATGGTATACCACACATTTCTTTACTACTAGGAACAATGAGGGAAGACTAATAATAAAGTACGCCCCTGTATGTATGTAGATCCAGCAAAATGGTATACCACACATTTCTTTACTACTAGGAACAAAGAGGGAAAACTAATAACAAAGAACGCCCCTGTATGTATGTAGATCCACAAAATGGTATACCATACATTTCTTTACTACTAGGAACAAAGAGGGAAGACTAATAACAAAGAACGCCTCTGTATGTATGTAGATCCACAAAATGGTATACCACACATTTCTTTACTACTGGGAACAAAGAGGGAAGACTAATAATAAAGTACGCCCCAGTATGTATGTAGATCCACAAAATGGTATTCCACACATTTCTTTACTACTAGGAACAAAGAGGGAACACTAGTAATAAAGAACGCCCCTGTATCTATGTAGATCCACAAAATGGTATACCACACATTTTTTTACTACTAGGAACAAAGAGGGAAGGCTAATAATAAAGAACGCCCCTGTATGTATGTAGATCCACAAAATGGTATACCACACATTTCTTTACTACTGGGAAAAAGAGGAAACACTAATAATAAAGAACGCCCCTGAATGTATGTATATCCAGCAAAATGGTATACTACACATTTCTATACTACTAGGAACAAAGAGGGAAAACTAGTAACAAAGAACGCCCCTGAATGTATGTATATCCAGCAAAATGGTATACTACACGTTTCTATACTACTAGGAACAAAGAGGGAAAACTAGTAACAAAGAACGCCCCTGAATGTATGTATATCCAGCAAAATGGTATACTACACATTTCTATACTACTAGGAACAAAGAGTGAAAACTAATAACAAAGAACGCTCCTGTATTTATGTAGATCCAGCAAAATGGTATACTACACATTTCTATACTACAAGGAACAAAGAGGGAAAACTAGTAACAAAGAACGCCCCTGAATGTATGTATATCCAGTAAAATGGTATACAACACATTTCTATACTACTAGGAACCAAGAGGGAAAGCTAATAACAAAGAACGCTCCTGTGTTTATGTAGATCCAGCAAAATGCTATACCACACATATTTCTATACTACTAGGAACAAAGAGGGAAAACTAACAACAAATAACGCCTCTGTATGTATGTAGATCCAGAAAAATGGTATACCACACATTTCTTTACTACTAGGAACAAAGAGGGAAGACTAATAACAAAGAACGCTCCTGTATTTATGTAGATCCAACAAAATGGTATACCACACATTTCTTTACTACTGGGAACAAAGAGGGAAGACTAATAACAAGGAACGCTCCCGTATTTATGTAGATCCAGCTAAATGGTATACCACACATTTCTTTACTACTAGGAACAAAGAGGGAACACTAATAATAAAGAACGCCCCTGTATGTATGTAGATCCACAAAATGGTACACCACACATTTCTTTACTACTAGGAACAAAGAGGGAAGACTAATAACAAAGAACGCCCCTGTATGTATGTAGATCCACAAAATGGTATACCACACATTTATTTACTACTAGGAACAAAGAGGGAAGACTAATAATAAAGTACGTCCCTGTATGTATGTAGATCCACAAAATGGTATACCACACATATCTTTACTACTAGGAACAAAGAGGGAAGACTAATAATAAAGTACGCCCCTGTATGTATGTAGATCCACAAAATGGTATACCACACATTTCTTTACTACTAGGAACAAATAGGGAAGACTAATAATATAGTACGCCCCTGTATGTATGTAGATCCAGCAAAATGGTATACCACACATTTCTATACTACTAGAAACAAAGAGGGAAAACTAATAACAAAGAACGCCCCTGTATTTATGTAGATCCAGCAAAATGGTATACCACACATTTCTATACTACTGGGAACAAAGAGGGAAGACTAATAACAAAGAACGCTCCTGTACTTTTGTGGATCCAGAAAAATGGTATACTACACATTTCTATACTACTAGAAACAAAGAGCGAAGACTAATAACAAAGAACGCCCCTGTATGTATGTAGATCCAGAAAAATGGTATACCACACATTTCTTTACTACTAGGAACAAAGAGGGAAGACTAATAACAAAGAACGCTACTGTATTTATGTAGATCCAGCAAAATGGTATACCACACATTTCTTTACTACTGGGAACAAAGAGGGAAAGCTAGTAACAAAGAACGCCCCTGAATGTATGTATATCCAGCAAAATGGTATACTACACTTTTCTTTACTACTAGGAACAAAGAGGGAAGTCTAACAACAAAGAACGCCTCTGTATTTATGTAGATCCAGCAAAATGGTATACCACACATTTCCTTACTACTAGGAACAAAGAGGGAAGACTAACAACAAAGAACGCCTCTGTATTTATGTAGATCCAGCAAAATGGTATACTACACATTTCTATACTACTAGGAACAAAGAGGGAAGACTAATAACAAAGAACGCTCCTGTATTATTCTAGATCCAGAAAAATTGTATACCACACATTTCTTTACTACTAGGAACAAAGAGGGAAGACTAATAACAAAGAACGCTCCTGTATTTATGTAGATCCAGCAAAATGGTATACCACACATTTCTTTACTACTAGGAACAAAGAGGGAAGACTAATAACAAAGAACGCCCCAGTATTTATGTAGATCCAGCAAAATGGTATACTACACATTTCTATACTACTATGAACAAAGAGGGAAGACTAATAACAAAGAACGCCACTGTATGTATGTAGATCCAGAAAAATGGTATACTACACATTTTTATACTACTAGGAACAAATAGGGAAGTCTAACAACAAAGGACGCCTCTGCATGTATGTAGTTCCAGAAAAATGGTATACTACACATTTCCTTACTGCTAGGAACAAAGAGGGAAGACTAATAACAAAGAACGCCTCTGTATTTATGTAGATCCAGCAAAATGGTATACTACACATTTCTATACTACTAGGAACAAAGAGGGAAGACTAATAACAAAGAACGCTCATGTATGTATGTAGATCCAGAAAAATGGTATACCACACATTTCTTTACTACTAGGAACAAAGAGGGAAAGCTAATAACAAAGAACGCTCCTGTATTTATGTAGATCCAGCAAAATGGTATACCACACATTTCTTTACTACTAGGAACAAAGAGGGAAGACTAACAACAAAGAACGCCTCTCTATGTATGTAGATCCGGAAAAATGGTATACCACACATTTCTTTACTACTAGGAACAAAGAGAGAACATTAATAATAAAGAACGCCCCTGTATGTATGTAGATCCACAAAATGGTATACCACACAATTCTTTACTACTAGGAACAAAGAGGGAAGTCTAATAACAATGAACGCCCCTGTATGTATGTAGATCCACAAAATAGTATACCACACATTTCTTTACTACTAGGAACAAAGAGGGAAGACTAATAATAAAGTACGTCCCTGTATGTATGTAGATACACAAAATGGCATACCACCTATTTCTTTACTACTAGGAACGAAGAGGGAAGACTAATAATAAGGTACGCCCCTGTATGTATGTAGATCCACAAAATGGTATACCGCACATTTCTTTACTACTAGGAACAAAGAGGGAAAACTAATAACAAAGAACGCCCCTGTATGTATGTAGATCCACAAAATGGTATTCCACACATTTCTTTACTACTAGGAACAAAGAGGGAAGACTAATAACAAAGAACGCTCATGTATGTATGTAGATCCACAAAAATGGTATACCACACATTTCTTTACTACTAGGAACAAAGAGGGAAAACTAATAACAAAGAACGCTCCTGTATTTATGTAGATCCAGCAAAATGGTATACCACACATTTCTTTACTACTAGGAACAAAGAGGGAAGACTAACAAAAAAGAACGCCTCTGTATGTATGTAGATTCAGAAAAATGGTATACCACACATTTCTTTACTACTAGGAACAAAGAGAGAACACTAATAATAAATTACGCCCCTGTATGTATGTAGATCCACAAAATGGTATACCACACATTTCTTTACTACTAGGAACAAAGAGGGAAGTCTAATAACAAAGAACGCCCCTGTATGTATGTAGATCCACAAAATGGTATACCACACATTTCTTTACTACTAGGAACAAAGAGGGAAGACTAATAATAAAGTACGTCCCTGTATGTATGTAGATCCACAAAATGGTATACCACACATTTCTTTACTACTAGGAACAATGAGGGAAGACTAATAATAAAGTACGCCCCTGTATGTATGTAGATCCAGCAAAATGGTATACCACACATTTCTTTACTACTAGGAACAAAGAGGGAAAACTAATAACAAAGAACGCCCCTGTATGTATGTAGATCCACAAAATGGTATACCATACATTTCTTTACTACTGGGAACAAAGAGGGAAGACTAATAACAAAGAACGCCTCTGTATGTATGTAGATCCAGCAAAATGGTATACCACACATTTCTTTACTACTAGGAACAAAGAGGGAAAACTAATAACATAGAGCGCCCCTGTATGTATGTAGATCCACAAAATGGTATACCACACATTTCTTTACTACTGGGAACAAAGAGGGAAGACTAATAATAAAGTACGCCCCTGTATGTATGTAGATCCACAAAATGGTATACCACACATTTCTTTACTACTAGGAACAAAGAGGGAACACTAATAATAAAGAACGCCCCTGTATGTATGTAGATCCACAAAATGGTATACCACACATTTCTTTACTACTAGGAACAAAGAGGGAAGACTAATAATAATGTACGCCCCTGTGTGTATTTAGATCCACAAAATGGTATACCACACATTTCTTTACTACTAGGAACAAAGAGGGAAGACTAATAACAAAGTACGCCCCTGTATGTATGTAGATCCTCAAAATGGTATACCACACATTTTTTTACTACTAGGAACAAAGAGGGAAGGCTAATAATAAAGAACGCCCCTGTATGTATGTAGATCCACAAAATGGTATACCACACATTTCTTTACTACTGGGAAAAAGAGGAAACACTAATAATAAAGAACGCCCCTGAATGTATGTATATCCAACAAAATGGTATACTACACATTTCTATACTACTAGGAACAAAGAGGGAAAACTAGTGACAAAGAACGCCCTTGAATGTATGTATATCCAGCAAAATGGTATACTACACGTTTCTATACTACTAGGAACAAAGAGGGAAACCTAGTAACAAAGAACGGCCCTGAATGTATGTATATCCAGCAAAAAGGTATACTACACATTTCTACACTACTAGGAACAAAGAGGGAAAACTAATAACAAAGAACTCTCCTGTATTTATGTAGATCCAGCAAAATGGTATACTACACATTTCTATACTACTAGGAACAAAGAGGGAAAACTAGTAACAAAGAACGCCCCTGAATGTATGTATATCCAGCAAAATGGTATACTACACATTTCTATACTACTAGGAACCAAGAGGTAAAGCTAATAACAAAGAACGCTCCTGTGTTTATGTAGATCCAGCAAAATGGTATACCACACATTTCTATACTACTAGGAACAAAGAGGGAAAACTAACAACAAAGAACGCCTCTGTATGTATGTAGATCCAGAAAAATGGTATACCACACATTTCTTTACTACTAGGAACAAAGAGGGAAGACTAATAACAAAGAACGCCCCAGTATTTATGTAGATCCAGCAAAATGGTATACTACACATTTCTATACTACTAGGAACAAAGAGGGAAGACTAATAACAAAGAACGCCACTGTATGTATGTAGATCCAGAAAAATGGTATACTACACATTTCTATACTACTAGGAACAAAGAGGGAAGACTAACAACAAAGAACGCCTCTGCATGTATGTAATTCAAGAAAAATGGTATACTACACATTTCTTTACCACTTGGAACAAAGAGGGAAGACTAATAACAAAGAACGCCCCTGTATGTATGTAGATCCACAAAATGGTATACCACACATTTCTTTACTACTAGGAACAAAGAGGGAAGACTAATAATAAAGTACGTCCCTGTATGTGCGTAGATCCAGCAAAATGGTATACAACACATATCTTTACTACTAGGAACAAAGAGGGAAGACTAATAATAAAGTACGCCCCAGTATGTATGTAGATCCACAAAATGGTATACCACACATTTCTTTACTACTAGGAACAAATAGGGAAGACTAATAATAAAGTACGCCCCTGTATGTATGTAGATCCAGCAAAATGGTATACCACACATTTCTTTACTACTAGGAACAAAGAGGGAAAACTAATAACAAAGAACGCCCCTGTATTTATGTAGATCCAGCAAAATGGTATACCACACATTTCTATACTACTAGAAACAAAGAGGGAAAACTAATAACAAAGAACGCTCCTGTATGTATGTAGATCCAGAAAAATGGTATACCACACATTTCTTTACTACTAGGAACAAAGAGGGAAGACTAATAACAAAGAACGCTACTGTATTTATGTAGATCCAGCAAAATGGTATACCACACATTTCTTTACTACTGGGAACAAAGAGGGAAAGCTAGTAACAAAGAACGCCCCTGAATGTATGTATATCCAGCAAAATGGTATACTACACATTTCTATACTACTAGGAACCAAGACTGAAAACTAATAACAAAGAACGCTCCTGTATTTATGTAGATCCAGCAAAATGGTATACCACACATTTCTTTACTACTAGGAACAAAGAGGGAAGACTAACAACAAAGAACGCCTCTGTATGTATGTAGATCCAGAAAAATGGTATACTACACATTTCTATACTACTAGGAACAAAGAGGGAAAACTAGTAACAAAGAACGCCCCTGAATGTATGTATATCCAGCAAAAAGGTATACTACACATTTCTATACTACTAGGAACAAAGAGGTAAAACTAGTAACAGAGAACGCCCCTGAATGTATGTATATCCAGCAAAATGGTATACTACACATTTCTGTACTACTAGGAACAAAGAGGGAAAACTAGTAACAAAGAACGCCCCTGAATGTATGTATATCCAGCAAAATGGTATACTACACATTTCTATACTACTAGGAACAAAGAGGGAAAACTAGTAACAAAGAACGCCCTTGAATGTATGTATATACAGCAAAATGGTATACTACACATTTCTATACTACTAGGAACAAAGAGGGAAAACTAATAACAAAGAACGCTCCTGTATTTATGTAGATCCAGAAAAATGGTATACTACACATTTCTATACTACTAGGAACAAAGAGGGAAATCTAGTAACAAAGAACGCCCCTGAATGTATGTATATCCAGCAAAATGGTATACTACACATTTCTATACTACTAGGAACCAAGAGGGAAAGCTAATAACAAAGAACGCTCCTGTATTTATGTATATCCAGCAAAATGGTATACTACACATTTCTATACTACTAGGAACAAAGAGGGAAAACTAACAACAAAGAACGCCTCTGTATGTATGTAGATCTAGAAAAATGGTATACCACACATTTCTTTACTACTAGGAACAAAGAGGGAAGACTAATAACAAAGAACGCTCCTGTATTTATGTAGATCCAGCAAAATGGTATACCACACATTTCTTTACTACTGGGAACAAAGAGGGAAGACTAATAACAAAGAACGCTCCTGTATGTATGTAGATCCAGCAAAATGGTATACCACACATTTCTTTACTACTAGGAACAAAGAGGGAAGACTAATAACAAAGAACGCTCCTGTATTTAAGTAGATCCAGCAAAATGGTATACCACACATTTCTTTACTACTAGGAACAAAGAGGGAAGACTAATAACAAAGAACGCTCCTGTATGTACGTAGCTCCAGAAAAATGGTATACTACACATTTCTTTACTACTGGGAACAAAGAGGGAAGACTAATAACAAAGAAAGCTCCTGTATTTATGTAGATCCAGCAAAATGGTATACCACACATTTCTTTACTACTAGGAACAAAGAGGGAAGACTAATAACAAAGAACGCTCCTGTATTTATGTAGATCCAGCAAAATGGTATACTACACATTTCTATACTACTAGGAACAAAGAGGGAAAACTAGTAACAAAGAACGCCCCTGAATGTATGTATATCCAGCAAAATGGTATACTACACATTTCTATACTACTAGGAACCAAGACTGAAAACTAATAACAAAGAACGCTCCTGTATTTATGTAGATCCAGCAAAATGGTATACCACACATTTTTTTACTACTAGGAACAAAGAGGGAAGACTAACAACAAAGAACGCCTCTGTATGTATGTAGATCCAGAAAAATGGTATACTACACATTTTTATACTACTAGGAACAAAGAGGGAAAACTAGTAACAAAGAACGCCCCTGAATGTATGTATATCCAGCAAAAAGGTATAATACACATTTCTATACTACTAGGAACAAAGAGGTAAAACTAGTAACAGAGAACGCCCCTGAATGTATGTATATCCAGCAAAATGGAATACTACACATTTCTGTACTACTAGGAACAAAGAGGGAAAACTAGTAACAAAGAACGCCCCTGAATATTTGTATATCCAGCAAAATGGTATACTACACATTTCTATACTACTAGGAACAAAGAGGGAAAACTAGTAACAAAGAACGCCCCTGAATGTATGTATATACAGCAAAATGGTATACTACACATTTCTATACTACTAGGAACAAAGAGGGAAAACTAATAACAAAGAACGCTCCTGTATTTATGTAGATCCAGAAAAATGGTATACTACACATTTCTATACTACTAGGAACAAAGAGGGAAGACTAATAACAAAGAACGCCCCTGTATGTATGTAGATCCAGCAAAATGGTATAGAACACATTTCTTTACTACTAGGAACAAAGAGGGAAGACTAATAACAAAGAACGCTCCTGTATTTCTGTAGATCCAGCAAAATGGTATACTACACATTTCTATACTACTAGGAACAAAGAGGGAAGACTAATAACAAAGAACGCTCCTATATGTATGTAGATCCAGAAAAATGGTATACCACACATTTCTTTACTACTAGGAACAAAGAGGGATGACTAATAACAAAGAACGCTCCTGTATTTATGTAGATCCAGCAAAATGGTATACCACACATTTCTATACTACTAGGAACAAAGAGGGAAAACTAATAACAAAGAACGCCCCTGTATTTATGTAGATCCAGCAAAATGGTATACCACACATTTCTTTACTACTGGGAAGAAAGAGGGAAAACTAATAACAAAGAACGCTCCTGTATTTATGTAGATCCAGCAAAATGGTATACCACACATTTCTATACTACTAGGAACAAAGAGGGAAAACTAATAACAAAGAACGCCCCTGTATTTATGTAGATCCAGCAAAATGGTATACCACACATTTCTATACTACTGGGAACAAAGAGAGAAGGCTAATAACAAAGAACGCTCCTGTATTTATGTAGATCCAGCAAAATGGTATACCACACATTTCTATACTACTGGGAACAAAGAGAGAAGGCTAATAACAAAGAACGCTCCTGTATTTATGTAGATCCAGCAAAATGGTATACCACACATTTCTATACTACTGGGAACAAAGAGAGAAGGCTAATAACAAAGAACGCCCCTGTATTTATGTAGATCCAGCAAAATGGTATACCACACATTTCTATACTACTGGGAACAAAGAGGGAAGTCTAATAACAAAGAACGCCTCTGTATTTATGTAGATCCAGCAAAATGGCATACCACACATTTCTTTACTACTGGGAACAAAGAGAGAAGGCTAATAACAAAGAACGCTCCTGTATTTATGTGGATCCAGCAAAATGGTATACCACACATTTCTATACTACTAATTACAAAGAGGGCAGACTAATAACAAAGAACGCTCCTGTATGTATGTAGATCCAGAAAAATGGTATACCACACATTTCTTTACTACTAGGAACAAAGAGGGAAGACTAATAACAAAGAACGCTCCTGTATTTATGTAGATCCAGCAAAATGGTATACCACACATTTCTTTACTACTGGGAACAAAGAGGGAAAACTAGTAAAAAAGAACGCCCCTGAATAAATGTATATCCAGCAAAATGGTATGCTACACATTTCTTTACTACTAGGAACAAAGAGGGAAGTCTAACAACAAAGAACGCCTCTGTATTTATGTAGATCCAGCAAAACGGTATACTACACATTTCTATACTACTAGGAACAAAGAGGGAAGACTAATAACAAAGAACGCTCCTGTATTTATGTAGATCCAGCTAAATGGTATACCACACATTTCTTTACTACTAGGAACAAAAAGGGAAGACTAATAACAAAGAACGCTCCTGTATGTATGTAGATCCAGCAAAATGGTATAGCACACATTTCTTTACTACTAGGAACAAAGAGGGAAAACTAATAACAAAGAACGCCCCTGTATGTATGTAGATCCACAAAATGGTATACCACACATTTCTTTACTACTGGGAACAAAGAGGGAAGGCTAATAATAAAGTACGCCCCTGTATGTATGTAGATCCACAAAATGGTATACCACACATTTCTTTACTACTAGGAACAACGAGGGAACAATAATAATAAAGAACGCCCCTGTATGTATGTAGATCCAGCAAAATGGTATACCACACATTTCTTTACTACTAGGAACAAAGAGGGAAGAGTAATAACAAAGAACGCACCTGTATTTATGTAGATCCAGCAAAATGGTATACCACACATTTCTTTACTACTAGGAACAAAGAGGGAAGACTAATAACAAAGAAGGCTCCTGTATGTATGTGGATCCAGAAAAATGGTATACTACACATTTCTTTACTACTGGGAACAAAGACGGAAGACTAATAACAACGAACGCTCCTGTATTTATGTAGATCCAGCAAAATGGTATACCACACATTTCTTTACTACTAGGAACAAAGAGGGTAGACTAATAACAAAGAACGCTCCTGAATTTATGTAGATCCAGCAAAATGGTATACTACACATTTCTATACTACTAGGAACAAAGAGGGAAGACTAATAACAAAGAACGCCCCTGTATGTATGTAGATCCAGAAAAATGATATACCACACATTTCTTTACTACTAGGAACAAAGAGGGAAGACTAATAACAAAGAACGCTCCTGTATTTATCTAGATCCAGCAAAATGGTATACCACACATTTCTATACTACTAGGAACAAAGAGGGAAAACTAATAACAAAGAACGCCCCTGTATTTATGTAGATCCAGCAAAATGGTATACCACACATTTCTATACTACTTGAAACAAAGAGGGAAAACTAATAACAAAGAACGCCCCTGTATTTATTTAGATCCAGCAAAATGGTATACCACACATTTCTATACTACTGGGAACAAAGAGGGAAGGCTAATAACAAAGAACGCTCCTGTATTTATGTGGATCCAGAAAAATGGTATACTACACATTTCTTTACTACTAGGAACAAAGAGGGAAGACTAATAACAAAGAACGCTCCTGTATTTATGTAGATCCAGCAAAATGCTATACCACACATATTTCTATACTACTAGGAACAAAGAGGGAAAACTAACAACAAAGAACGCCTCTGTATGTATGTAGATTCAGAAAAATGGTATACCACACATTTCTTTACTACTAGGAACAAAGAGAGAACACTAATAATAAAGAACGCCCCTGTATGTATGTAGATCCACAAAATGGTATACCACACATTTCTTTACTAATAGGAACAAAGAGGGAAGTCTAATAACAAAGAACGCCCCTGTATGTATGTAGATCCACAAAATGGTATACCACACATTTCTTTACTACTAGGAACAAAGAGGGAAGACTAATAATAAAGTACGTCCCTGTATGTATGTAGATCCACAAAATGGTATACCACACATTTCTTTAATACTGGGAACAAAGAGGGAAAACTAGTAACAAAGAACGCCCCTGAATGTATGTATATCCAGCAAAATGGTATACTACACATTTCTATACTACTAGGAACCAAGACTGAAAACTAATAACAAAGAACGCTCCTGTATTTATGTAGATCCAGCAAAATGGTATACCACACATTTCTTTACTACTAGGAACAAAGAGGGAAGACTAACAACAAAGAACGCCTCTGTATGTATGTAGATCCAGAAAAATGGTATACTACACATTTCTATACTACTAGGAACAAAGAGGGAAAACTAGTAACAAAGAACGCCCCTGAATGTATGTATATCCAGCAAAAAGGTATACTACACATTTCTATACTACTAGGAACAAAGAGGTAAAACTAGTAACAGAGAACGCCCCTGAATGTATGTATATCCAGCAAAATGGTATACTACACATTTCTGTACTACTAGGAACAAAGAGGGAAAACTAGTAACAAAGAACGCCCCTGAATGTATGTATATCCAGCAAAATGGTATACTACACATTTCTATACTACTAGGAACAAAGAGGGAAAACTAGTAACAAAGAACGCCCTTGAATGTATGTATATACAGCAAAATGGTATACTACACATTTCTATACTACTAGGAACAAAGAGGGAAAACTAATAACAAAGAACGCTCCTGTATTTATGTAGATCCAGAAAAATGGTATACTACACATTTCTATACTACTAGGAACAAAGAGGGAAATCTAGTAACAAAGAACGCCCCTGAATGTATGTATATCCAGCAAAATGGTATACTACACATTTCTATACTACTAGGAACCAAGAGGGAAAGCTAATAACAAAGAACGCTCCTGTATTTATGTATATCCAGCAAAATGGTATACTACACATTTCTATACTACTAGGAACAAAGAGGGAAAACTAACAACAAAGAACGCCTCTGTATGTATGTAGATCTAGAAAAATGGTATACCACACATTTCTTTACTACTAGGAACAAAGAGGGAAGACTAATAACAAAGAACGCTCCTGTATTTATGTAGATCCAGCAAAATGGTATACCACACATTTCTTTACTACTGGGAACAAAGAGGGAAGACTAATAACAAAGAACGCTCCTGTATGTATGTAGATCCAGCAAAATGGTATACCACACATTTCTTTACTACTAGGAACAAAGAGGGAAGACTAATAACAAAGAACGCTCCTGTATTTAAGTAGATCCAGCAAAATGGTATACCACACATTTCTTTACTACTAGGAACAAAGAGGGAAGACTAATAACAAAGAACGCTCCTGTATGTACGTAGCTCCAGAAAAATGGTATACTACACATTTCTTTACTACTGGGAACAAAGAGGGAAGACTAATAACAAAGAAAGCTCCTGTATTTATGTAGATCCAGCAAAATGGTATACCACACATTTCTTTACTACTAGGAACAAAGAGGGAAGACTAATAACAAAGAACGCTCCTGTATTTATGTAGATCCAGCAAAATGGTATACTACACATTTCTATACTACTAGGAACAAAGAGGGAAAACTAGTAACAAAGAACGCCCCTGAATGTATGTATATCCAGCAAAATGGTATACTACACATTTCTATACTACTAGGAACCAAGACTGAAAACTAATAACAAAGAACGCTCCTGTATTTATGTAGATCCAGCAAAATGGTATACCACACATTTTTTTACTACTAGGAACAAAGAGGGAAGACTAACAACAAAGAACGCCTCTGTATGTATGTAGATCCAGAAAAATGGTATACTACACATTTTTATACTACTAGGAACAAAGAGGGAAAACTAGTAACAAAGAACGCCCCTGAATGTATGTATATCCAGCAAAAAGGTATAATACACATTTCTATACTACTAGGAACAAAGAGGTAAAACTAGTAACAGAGAACGCCCCTGAATGTATGTATATCCAGCAAAATGGAATACTACACATTTCTGTACTACTAGGAACAAAGAGGGAAAACTAGTAACAAAGAACGCCCCTGAATATTTGTATATCCAGCAAAATGGTATACTACACATTTCTATACTACTAGGAACAAAGAGGGAAAACTAGTAACAAAGAACGCCCCTGAATGTATGTATATACAGCAAAATGGTATACTACACATTTCTATACTACTAGGAACAAAGAGGGAAAACTAATAACAAAGAACGCTCCTGTATTTATGTAGATCCAGAAAAATGGTATACTACACATTTCTATACTACTAGGAACAAAGAGGGAAGACTAATAACAAAGAACGCCCCTGTATGTATGTAGATCCAGCAAAATGGTATAGAACACATTTCTTTACTACTAGGAACAAAGAGGGAAGACTAATAACAAAGAACGCTCCTGTATTTCTGTAGATCCAGCAAAATGGTATACTACACATTTCTATACTACTAGGAACAAAGAGGGAAGACTAATAACAAAGAACGCTCCTATATGTATGTAGATCCAGAAAAATGGTATACCACACATTTCTTTACTACTAGGAACAAAGAGGGATGACTAATAACAAAGAACGCTCCTGTATTTATGTAGATCCAGCAAAATGGTATACCACACATTTCTATACTACTAGGAACAAAGAGGGAAAACTAATAACAAAGAACGCCCCTGTATTTATGTAGATCCAGCAAAATGGTATACCACACATTTCTTTACTACTGGGAAGAAAGAGGGAAAACTAATAACAAAGAACGCTCCTGTATTTATGTAGATCCAGCAAAATGGTATACCACACATTTCTATACTACTAGGAACAAAGAGGGAAAACTAATAACAAAGAACGCCCCTGTATTTATGTAGATCCAGCAAAATGGTATACCACACATTTCTATACTACTGGGAACAAAGAGAGAAGGCTAATAACAAAGAACGCTCCTGTATTTATGTAGATCCAGCAAAATGGTATACCACACATTTCTATACTACTGGGAACAAAGAGAGAAGGCTAATAACAAAGAACGCTCCTGTATTTATGTAGATCCAGCAAAATGGTATACCACACATTTCTATACTACTGGGAACAAAGAGAGAAGGCTAATAACAAAGAACGCCCCTGTATTTATGTAGATCCAGCAAAATGGTATACCACACATTTCTATACTACTGGGAACAAAGAGGGAAGTCTAATAACAAAGAACGCCTCTGTATTTATGTAGATCCAGCAAAATGGCATACCACACATTTCTTTACTACTGGGAACAAAGAGAGAAGGCTAATAACAAAGAACGCTCCTGTATTTATGTGGATCCAGCAAAATGGTATACCACACATTTCTATACTACTAATTACAAAGAGGGCAGACTAATAACAAAGAACGCTCCTGTATGTATGTAGATCCAGAAAAATGGTATACCACACATTTCTTTACTACTAGGAACAAAGAGGGAAGACTAATAACAAAGAACGCTCCTGTATTTATGTAGATCCAGCAAAATGGTATACCACACATTTCTTTACTACTGGGAACAAAGAGGGAAAACTAGTAAAAAACAACGCCCCTGAATAAATGTATATCCAGCAAAATGGTATGCTACACATTTCTTTACTACTAGGAACAAAGAGGGAAGTCTAACAACAAAGAACGCCTCTGTATTTATGTAGATCCAGCAAAACGGTATACTACACATTTCTAAACTACTAGGAACAAAGAGGGAAGACTAATAACAAAGAACGCTCCTGTATTTATGTAGATCCAGCTAAATGGTATACCACACATTTCTTTACTACTAGGAACAAAAAGGGAAGACTAATAACAAAGAACGCTCCTGTATGTATGTAGATCCAGCAAAATGGTATAGCACACATTTCTTTACTACTAGGAACAAAGAGGGAAAACTAATAACAAAGAACGCCCCTGTATGTATGTAGATCCACAAAATGGTATACCACACATTTCTTTACTACTGGGAACAAAGAGGGAAGGCTAATAATAAAGTACGCCCCTGTATGTATGTAGATCCACAAAATGGTATACCACACATTTCTTTACTACTAGGAACAACGAGGGAACAATAATAATAAAGAACGCCCCTGTATGTATGTAGATCCAGCAAAATGGTATACCACACATTTCTTTACTACTAGGAACAAAGAGGGAAGAGTAATAACAAAGAACGCACCTGTATTTATGTAGATCCAGCAAAATGGTATACCACACATTTCTTTACTACTAGGAACAAAGAGGGAAGACTAATAACAAAGAAGGCTCCTGTATGTATGTGGATCCAGAAAAATGGTATACTACACATTTCTTTACTACTGGGAACAAAGACGGAAGACTAATAACAACGAACGCTCCTGTATTTATGTAGATCCAGCAAAATGGTACACCACACATTTCTTTACTACTAGGAACAAAGAGGGTAGACTAATAACAAAGAACGCTCCTGAATTTATGTAGATCCAGCAAAATGGTATACTACACATTTCTATACTACTAGGAACAAAGAGGGAAGACTAATAACAAAGAACGCCCCTGTATGTATGTAGATCCAGAAAAATGATATACCACACATTTCTTTACTACTAGGAACAAAGAGGGAAGACTAATAACAAAGAACGCTCCTGTATTTATCTAGATCCAGCAAAATGGTATACCACACATTTCTATACTACTAGGAACAAAGAGGGAAAACTAATAACAAAGAACGCCCCTGTATTTATGTAGATCCAGCAAAATGGTATACCACACATTTCTATACTACTTGAAACAAAGAGGGAAAACTAATAACAAAGAACGCCCCTGTATTTATTTAGATCCAGCAAAATGGTATACCACACATTTCTATACTACTGGGAACAAAGAGGGAAGGCTAATAACAAAGAACGCTCCTGTATTTATGTGGATCCAGAAAAATGGTATACTACACATTTCTTTACTACTAGGAACAAAGAGGGAAGACTAATAACAAAGAACGCTCCTGTATTTATGTAGATCCAGCAAAATGCTATACCACACATATTTCTATACTACTAGGAACAAAGAGGGAAAACTAACAACAAAGAACGCCTCTGTATGTATGTAGATTCAGAAAAATGGTATACCACACATTTCTTTACTACTAGGAACAAAGAGAGAACACTAATAATAAAGAACGCCCCTGTATGTATGTAGATCCACAAAATGGTATACCACACATTTCTTTACTAATAGGAACAAAGAGGGAAGTCTAATAACAAAGAACGCCCCTGTATGTATGTAGATCCACAAAATGGTATACCACACATTTCTTTACTACTAGGAACAAAGAGGGAAGACTAATAATAAAGTACGTCCCTGTATGTATGTAGATCCACAAAATGGTATACCACACATTTCTTTAATACTGGGAACAAAGAGGGAAAACTAGTAACAAAGAACGCCCCTGAATGTATGTATATCCAGCAAAATGGTATACTACACATTTCTTTACTCCTAGGAACAAAGACGGAAGTCTAACAAGAAAAAGAACGCCTCTGTACTTATGTAGATCCAGCAAAATGGTATACCACACATTTCTTTACTACTAGTAACAAAGAGGGAAGACTAATAACAAAGTACGCTCCTGTATTTATGTATATCCAGCAAAATGGTATACCACACATTTCTTTACTACTAGGAACAAAGAGGGAAGACTAATAACAAAGAACGCCCCAGTATTTATGTAGATCCAGCAAAATGGTATACTACACATTTCTATACTACTAGGAACAAAGAGGGAAGACTAATAACAAAGACCGCCACTGTATGTATGTAGATCCAGAAAAATGGTATACTACACATTTCTATACTACTAGGAACAAAGAGGGAAGACTAACAACAAAGAACGCCTCTGCATGTATGTAATTCAAGAAAAATGGTATACTACACATTTCTTTACTACTAGGAACAAAGAGGGAAGACTAATAACAAAGAACGCCTCTGTATTTATGTAGATCCAGCAAAATGGTATACTACACATTTCTATACTACTAGGAACAAAGAGGGAAGACTAATAACAGAGAACGCTCATGTATGTATGTAGATCCACAAAAATGGTATACCACACATTTCTTTACTACTAGGAACAAAGAGGGAAAACTAATAACAAAGAACGCTCCTGTATTTATGTAGATCCAGCAAAATGGTATACCACACATTTCTTTACTACTAGGAACAAAGAGGGAAGACTAACAACAAAGAACGCCTCTGTATGTATGTAGATTCAGAAAAATGGTATACCACACATTTCTTTACTACTAAGAACAAAGAGAGAACACTAATAATAAAGAACGCCCCTGTATGTATGTAGATCCACAAAATGGTATACCACACATTTCTTTACTAATAGGAACAAAGAGGGAAGTCTAATAACAAAGAACGCCCCTGTATGTATGTAGATCCACAAAATGGTATACCACACATTTCTTTACTACTAGGAACAAAGAGGGAAGGCTAATAATAAAGTACGTCCCTGTATGTATGTAGATCCACAAAATGGTATACCACACATTTCTTTACTACTAGGAACAATGAGGGAAGACTAATAATAAAGTACGCCCCTGTATGTATGTAGATCCAGCAAAATGGTATACCACACATTTCTTTACTACTAGGAACAAAGAGGGAAAACTAATAACAAAGAACGCCCCTGTATGTATGTAGATCCACAAAATGGTATACCATACATTTCTTTACTACTAGGAACAAAGAGGGAAGACTAATAACAAAGAACGCCTCTGTATGTATGTAGATCCACAAAATGGTATACCACACATTTCTTTACTACTGGGAACAAAGAGGGAAGACTAATAATAAAGTACGCCCCAGTATGTATGTAGATCCACAAAATGGTATTCCACACATTTCTTTACTACTAGGAACAAAGAGGGAACACTAGTAATAAAGAACGCCCCTGTATCTATGTAGATCCACAAAATGGTATACCACACATTTTTTTACTACTAGGAACAAAGAGGGAAGGCTAATAATAAAGAACGCCCCTGTATGTATGTAGATCCACAAAATGGTATACCACACATTTCTTTACTACTGGGAAAAAGAGGAAACACTAATAATAAAGAACGCCCCTGAATGTATGTATATCCAGCAAAATGGTATACTACACATTTCTATACTACTAGGAACAAAGAGGGAAAACTAGTAACAAAGAACGCCCCTGAATGTATGTATATCCAGCAAAATGGTATACTACACGTTTCTATACTACTAGGAACAAAGAGGGAAAACTAGTAACAAAGAACGCCCCTGAATGTATGTATATCCAGCAAAATGGTATACTACACATTTCTATACTACTAGGAACAAAGAGTGAAAACTAATAACAAAGAACGCTCCTGTATTTATGTAGATCCAGCAAAATGGTATACTACACATTTCTATACTACAAGGAACAAAGAGGGAAAACTAGTAACAAAGAACGCCCCTGAATGTATGTATATCCAGTAAAATGGTATACAACACATTTCTATACTACTAGGAACCAAGAGGGAAAGCTAATAACAAAGAACGCTCCTGTGTTTATGTAGATCCAGCAAAATGCTATACCACACATATTTCTATACTACTAGGAACAAAGAGGGAAAACTAACAACAAATAACGCCTCTGTATGTATGTAGATCCAGAAAAATGGTATACCACACATTTCTTTACTACTAGGAACAAAGAGGGAAGACTAATAACAAAGAACGCTCCTGTATTTATGTAGATCCAACAAAATGGTATACCACACATTTCTTTACTACTGGGAACAAAGAGGGAAGACTAATAACAAGGAACGCTCCCGTATTTATGTAGATCCAGCTAAATGGTATACCACACATTTCTTTACTACTAGGAACAAAGAAGGAACACTAATAATAAAGAACGCCCCTGTATGTATGTAGATCCACAAAATGGTACACCACACATTTCTTTACTACTAGGAACAAAGAGGGAAGACTAATAACAAAGAACGCCCCTGTATGTATGTAGATCCACAAAATGGTATACCACACATTTATTTACTACTAGGAACAAAGAGGGAAGACTAATAATAAAGTACGTCCCTGTATGTATGTAGATCCACAAAATGGTATACCACACATATCTTTACTACTAGGAACAAAGAGGGAAGACTAATAATAAAGTACGCCCCAGTATGGATGTAGATCCACAAAATGGTATACCACACATTTCTTTACTACTAGGAACAAATAGGGAAGACTAATAATATAGTACGCCCCTGTATGTATGTAGATCCAGCAAAATGGTATACCACACATTTCTATACTACTAGAAACAAAGAGGGAAAACTAATAACAAAGAACGCCCCTGTATTTATGTAGATCCAGCAAAATGGTATACCACACATTTCTATACTACTGGGAACAAAGAGGGAAGACTAATAACAAAGAACGCTCCTGTACTTTTGTGGATCCAGAAAAATGGTATACTACACATTTCTATACTACTAGAAACAAAGAGCGAAGACTAATAACAAAGAACGCCCCTGTATGTATGTAGATCCAGAAAAATGGTATACCACACATTTCTTTACTACTAGGAACAAAGAGGGAAGACTAATAACAAAGAACGCTACTGTATTTATGTAGATCCAGCAAAATCGTATACCACACATTTCTTTACTACTGGGAACAAAGAGGGAAAGCTAGTAACAAAGAACGCCCCTGAATGTATGTATATCCAGCAAAATGGTATACTACACTTTTCTTTACTACTAGGAACAAAGAGGGAAGTCTAACAACAAAGAACGCCTCTGTATTTATGTAGATCCAGCAAAATGGTATACCACACATTTCCTTACTACTAGGAACAAAGAGGGAAGACTAACAACAAAGAACGCCTCTGTATTTATGTAGATCCAGCAAAATGGTATACTACACATTTCTATACTACTAGGAACAAAGAGGGAAGACTAATAACAAAGAACGCTCCTGTATTATTCTAGATCCAGAAAAATTGTATACCACACATTTCTTTACTACTAGGAACAAAGAGGGAAGACTAATAACAAAGAACGCTCCTGTATTTATGTAGATCCAGCAAAATGGTATACCACACATTTCTTTACTACTAGGAACAAAGAGGGAAGACTAATAACAAAGAACGCCCCAGTATTTATGTAGATCCAGCAAAATGGTATACTACACATTTCTATACTACTATGAACAAAGAGGGAAGACTAATAACAAAGAACGCCACTGTATGTATGTAGATCCAGAAAAATGGTATACTACACATTTTTATACTACTAGGAACAAATAGGGAAGTCTAACAACAAAGGACGCCTCTGCATGTATGTAGTTCCAGAAAAATGGTATACTACACATTTCCTTACTGCTAGGAACAAAGAGGGAAGACTAATAACAAAGAACGCCTCTGTATTTATGTAGATCCAGCAAAATGGTATACTACACATTTCTATACTACTAGGAACAAAGAGGGAAGACTAATAACAAAGAACGCTCATGTATGTATGTAGATCCAGAAAAATGGTATACCACACATTTCTTTACTACTAGGAACAAAGAGGGAAAGCTAATAACAAAGAACGCTCCTGTATTTATGTAGATCCAGCAAAATGGTATACCACACATTTCTTTACTACTAGGAACAAAGAGGGAAGACTAACAACAAAGAACGCCTCTCTATGTATGTAGATCCGGAAAAATGGTATACCACACATTTCTTTACTACTAGGAACAAAGAGAGAACATTAATAATAAAGAACGCCCCTGTATGTATGTAGATCCACAAAATGGTATACCACACAATTCTTTACTACTAGGAACAAAGAGGGAAGTCTAATAACAATGAACGCCCCTGTATGTATGTAGATCCACAAAATAGTATACCACACATTTCTTTACTACTAGGAACAAAGAGGGAAGACTAATAATAAAGTACGTCCCTGTATGTATGTAGATACACAAAATGGCATACCACCTATTTCTTTACTACTAGGAACAAAGAGGGAAGACTAATAATAAGGTACGCCCCTGTATGTATGTAGATCCACAAAATGGTATACCGCACATTTCTTTACTACTAGGAACAAAGAGGGAAAACTAATAACAAAGAACGCCCCTGTATGTATGTAGATCCACAAAATGGTATTCCACACATTTCTTTACTACTAGGAACAAAGAGGGAAGACTAATAACAAAGAACGCTCATGTATGTATGTAGATCCACAAAAATGGTATACCACACATTTCTTTACTACTAGGAACAAAGAGGGAAAACTAATAACAAAGAACGCTCCTGTATTTATGTAGATCCAGCAAAATGGTATACCACACATTTCTTTACTACTAGGAACAAAGAGGGAAGACTAACAAAAAAGAACGCCTCTGTATGTATGTAGATTCAGAAAAATGGTATACCACACATTTCTTTACTACTAGGAACAAAGAGAGAACACTAATAATAAATTACGCCCCTGTATGTATGTAGATCCACAAAATGGTATACCACACATTTCTTTACTACTAGGAACAAAGAGGGAAGTCTAATAACAAAGAACGCCCCTGTATGTATGTAGATCCATAAAATGGTATACCACACATTTCTTTACTACTAGGAACAAAGAGGGAAGACTAATAATAAAGTACGTCCCTGTATGTATGTAGATCCACAAAATGGTATACCACACATTTCTTTACTACTAGGAACAATGAGGGAAGACTAATAATAAAGTACGCCCCTGTATGTATGTAGATCCAGCAAAATGGTATACCACACATTTCTTTACTACTAGGAACAAAGAGGGAAAACTAATAACAAAGAACGCCCCTGTATGTATGTAGATCCACAAAATGGTATACCATACATTTCTTTACTACTGGGAACAAAGAGGGAAGACTAATAACAAAGAACGCCTCTGTATGTATGTAGATCCAGCAAAATGGTATACCACACATTTCTTTACTACTAGGAACAAAGAGGGAAAACTAATAACATAGAGCGCCCCTGTATGTATGTAGATCCACAAAATGGTATACCACACATTTCTTTACTACTGGGAACAAAGAGGGAAGACTAATAATAAAGTACGCCCCTGTATGTATGTAGATCCACAAAATGGTATACCACACATTTCTTTACTACTAGGAACAAAGAGGGAACACTAATAATAAAGAACGCCCCTGTATGTATGTAGATCCACAAAATGGTATACCACACATTTCTTTACTACTAGGAACAAAGAGGGAAGACTAATAATAATGTACGCCCCTGTGTGTATTTAGATCCACAAAATGGTATACCACACATTTCTTTACTACTAGGAACAAAGAGGGAAGACTAATAACAAAGTACGCCCCTGTATGTATGTAGATCCTCAAAATGGTATACCACACATTTTTTTACTACTAGGAACAAAGAGGGAAGGCTAATAATAAAGAACGCCCCTGTATGTATGTAGATCCACAAAATGGTATACCACACATTTCTTTACTACTGGGAAAAAGAGGAAACACTAATAATAAAGAACGCCCCTGAATGTATGTATATCCAACAAAATGGTATACTACACATTTCTATACTACTAGGAACAAAGAGGGAAAACTAGTGACAAAGAACGCCCTTGAATGTATGTATATCCAGCAAAATGGTATACTACACGTTTCTATACTACTAGGAACAAAGAGGGAAACCTAGTAACAAAGAACGGCCCTGAATGTATGTATATCCAGCAAAAAGGTATACTACACATTTCTACACTACTAGGAACAAAGAGGGAAAACTAATAACAAAGAACGCTCCTGTATTTATGTAGATCCAGCAAAATGGTATACTACACATTTCTATACTACTAGGAACAAAGAGGGAAAACTAGTAACAAAGAACGCCCCTGAATGTATGTATATCCAGCAAAATGGTATACTACACATTTCTATACTACTAGGAACCAAGAGGTAAAGCTAATAACAAAGAACGCTCCTGTGTTTATGTAGATCCAGCAAAATGGTATACCACACATTTCTATACTACTAGGAACAAAGAGGGAAAACTAACAACAAAGAACGCCTCTGTATGTATGTAGATCCAGAAAAATGGTATACCACACATTTCTTTACTACTAGGAACAAAGAGGGAAGACTAATAACAAAGAACGCCCCAGTATTTATGTAGATCCAGCAAAATGGTATACTACACATTTCTATACTACTAGGAACAAAGAGGGAAGACTAATAACAAAGAACGCCACTGTATGTATGTAGATCCAGAAAAATGGTATACTACACATTTCTATACTACTAGGAACAAAGAGGGAAGACTAACAACAAAGAACGCCTCTGCATGTATGTAATTCAAGAAAAATGGTATACTACACATTTCTTTACCACTTGGAACAAAGAGGGAAGACTAATAACAAAGAACGCCCCTGTATGTATGTAGATCCACAAAATGGTATACCACACATTTCTTTACTACTAGGAACAAAGAGGGAAGACTAATAATAAAGTACGTCCCTGTATGTGCGTAGATCCAGCAAAATGGTATACAACACATATCTTTACTACTAGGAACAAAGAGGGAAGACTAATAATAAAGTACGCCCCAGTATGTATGTAGATCCACAAAATGGTATACCACACATTTCTTTACTACTAGGAACAAATAGGGAAGACTAATAATAAAGTACGCCCCTGTATGTATGTAGATCCAGCAAAATGGTATACCACACATTTCTTTACTACTAGGAACAAAGAGGGAAAACTAATAACAAAGAACGCCCCTGTATTTATGTAGATCCAGCAAAATGGTATACCACACATTTCTATACTACTAGAAACAAAGAGGGAAAACTAATAACAAAGAACGCTCCTGTATTTATGTAGATCCAGCAAAATGGTATACCACACATTTCTTTACTACTAGGAACAAAGAGGGAAGACTAATAACAAAGAACGCCCCAGTATATATGTAGATCCAGCAAAATGGTATACTACACATTTCTATACTACTAGGAACAAAGAGGGAAGACTAATAACAAAGAACGCCACTGTATGTATGTAGATCCAGAAAAATGGTATACTACACATTTCTATACTACTAGGAACAAAGAGGGAAGACTAACAACAAAGAACGCCTCTGCATGTATGTAGTTCCAGAAAAATGGTATACTACACATTTCTTTACTACTAGGAACAAAGAGGGAAGACTAATAACAAAGAACGCCCCAGTATTTATGTAGATCCAGCAAAATGGTATACTACACATTTCTATACTACTAGGAACAAAGAGGGAAGACTTATAACAAAGAACGCCACTGTATGTATGTAGATTCAGAAAAATGGTATACCACACATTTCTTTACTACTAGGAACAAAGAGAGAACACTAATAATAAATTACGCCCCTGTATGTATGTAGATCCACAAAATGGTATACCACACATTTCTTTACTACTAGGAACAAAGAGGGAAGTCTAATAACAAAGAACGCCCCTGTATGTATGTAGATCCATAAAATGGTATACCACACATTTCTTTACTACTAGGAACAAAGAGGGAAGACTAATAATAAAGTACGTCCCTGTATGTATGTAGATCCACAAAATGGTATACCACACATTTCTTTACTAATAGGAACAAAGAGGGAAGTCTAATAACAAAGAACGCCCCTGTATGTATGTAGATCCACAAAATGGTATACCACACATTTCTTTACTACTAGGAACAAAGAGGGAAGGCTAATAATAAAGTACGTCCCTGTATGTATGTAGATCCACAAAATGGTATACCACACATTTCTTTACTACTAGGAACAATGAGGGAAGACTAATAATAAAGTACGCCCCTGTATGTATGTAGATCCAGCAAAATGGTATACCACACATTTCTTTACTACTAGGAACAAAGAGGGAAAACTAATAACAAAGAACGCCCCTGTATGTATGTAGATCCACAAAATGGTATACCATACATTTCTTTACTACTAGGAACAAAGAGGGAAGACTAATAACAAAGAACGCCTCTGTATGTATGTAGATCCACAAAATGGTATACCACACATTTCTTTACTACTGGGAACAAAGAGGGAAGACTAATAATAAAGTACGCCCCAGTATGTATGTAGATCCACAAAATGGTATTCCACACATTTCTTTACTACTAGGAACAAAGAGGGAACACTAATAATAAAGAACGCCCCTGTATGTATGTAGATCCACAAAATGGTATACCACACATTTCTTTACTACTAGGAACAAAGAGGGAAGGCTAATAATAATGTACGCCCCTGTGTGTATGTAGATCCACAAAATGGTATACCACACATTTCTTTACTACTAGGAACAAAGAGGGAAGACTAATAACAAAGTACGCCCCTGTATCTATGTAGATCCACAAAATGGTATACCACACATTTTTTTACTACTAGGAACAAAGAGGGAAGGCTAATAACAAAGAACGCCCCTGTATGTATGTAGATCCACAAAATGGTATACCACACATTTCTTTACTACTGGGAAAAAGAGGAAACACTAATAATAAAGAACGCCCCTGAATGTATGTATATCCAGCAAAATGGTATACTACACATTTCTATACTACTAGGAACAAAGAGGGAAAACTAGTAACAAAGAACGCCCCTGAATGTATGTATATCCAGCAAAATGGTATACTACACGTTTCTATACTACTAGGAACAAAGAGGGAAAACTAGTAACAAAGAACGCCCCTGAATGTATGTATATCCAGCAAAATGGTATACTACACATTTCTATACTACTAGGAACAAAGAGTGAAAACTAATAACAAAGAACGCTCCTGTATTTATGTAGATCCAGCAAAATGGTATACTACACATTTCTATACTACTAGGAACAAAGAGGGAAAACTAGTAACAAAGAACGCCCCTGAATGTATGTATATCCAGTAAAATGGTATACAACACATTTCTATACTACTAGGAACCAAGAGGGAAAGCTAATAACAAAGAACGCTCCTGTGTTTATGTAGATCCAGCAAAATGCTATACCACACATATTTCTATACTACTAGGAACAAAGAGGGTAAACTAACAACAAATAACGCCTCTGTATGTATGTAGATCCAGAAAAATGGTATACCACACATTTCTTTACTACTAGGAACAAAGAGGGAAGACTAATAACAAAGAACGCTCCTGTATTTATGTAGATCCAACAAAATGGTATACCACACATTTCTTTACTACTGGGAACAAAGAGGGAAGACTAATAACAAGGAGCGCTCCCGTATTTATGTAGATCCAGCTAAATGGTATACCACACATTTCTTTACTACTAGGAACAAAGAGGGACCACTAATAATAAAGAACGCCCCTGTATGTATGTAGATCCACAAAATGGTACACCACACATTTCTTTACTACTAGGAACAAAGAGGGAAGACTAATAACAAAGAACGCCCCTGTATGTATGTAGATCCACAAAATGGTATACCACACATTTATTTACTACTAGGAACAAGGAGGGAAGACTAATAATAAAGTACGTCCCTGTATGTATGTAGATCCACAAAATGGTATACCACACATATCTTTACTACTAGGAACAAAGAGGGAAGACTAATAATAAAGTACGCCCCTGTATGTATGTAGATCCACAAAATGGTATACCACACATTTCTTTACTACTAGGAACAAATAGGGAAGACTAATAATATAGTACGCTCCTGTATCTATGTAGATCCAGCAAAATGGTATACCACACATTTCTATACTACTAGAAACAAAGAGGGAAAACTAATAACAAAGAACGCCCCTGTATTTATGTAGATCCAGCAAAATGGTATACCACACATTTCTATACTACTGGGAACAAAGAGGGAAGACTAATAACAAAGAACGCTCCTGTACTTTTGTGGATCCAGAAAAATGGTATACTACACATTTCTATACTACTAGAAACAAAGAGCGAAGACTAATAACAAAGAACGCCCCTGTATGTATGTAGATCCAGAAAAATGGTATACCACACATTTCTTTACTACTAGGAACAAAGAGGGAAGACTAATAACAAAGAACGCTACTGTATTTATGTAGATCCAGCAAAATGGTATACCACACATTTCTTTACTACTGGGAACAAAGAGGGAAAGCTAGTAACAAAGAACGCCCCTGAATGTATGTATATCCAGCAAAATGGTATACTACACATTTCTATACTACTAGGAACCAAGACTGAAAACTAATAACAAAGAACGCTCCTGTATTTATGTAGATCCAGCAAAATGGTATACCACACATTTCTTTACTACTAGGAACAAAGAGGGAAGACTAACAACAAAGAACGCCTCTGTATGTATGTAGATCCAGAAAAATGGTATACTACACATTTCTATACTACTAGGAACAAAGAGGGAAAACTAGTAATAAAGAACGCCCCTGAATGTATGTATATCCAGCAAAAAGGTATACTACACATTTCTATACTACTAGGAACAAAGAGGTAAAACTAGTAACAGAGAACGCCCCTGAATGTATGTATATCCAGCAAAATGGTATACTACACATTTCTGTACTACTAGGAACAAAGAGGGAAAACTAGTAACAAAGAACGCCCCTGAATGTATGTATATCCAGCAAAATGGTATACTACACATTTCTATACTACTAGGAACAAAGAGGGAAAACTAATAACAAAGAACGCTCCTGTATTTATGTAGATCCAGAAAAATGGTATACTACACATTTCTATACTACTAGGAACAAAGAGGGAAATCTAGTAACAAAGAACGCCCCTGAATGTATGTATATCCAGCAAAATGGTATACTACACATTTCTATACTACTAGGAACCAAGAGGGAAAGCTAATAACAAAGAACGCTCCTGTATTTATGTATATCCAGCAAAATGGTATACTACACATTTCTATACTACTAGGAACAAAGAGGGAAAACTAACAACAAAGAACGCCTCTGTATGTATGTAGATCTAGAAAAATGGTATACCACACATTTCTTTACTACTAGGAACAAAGAGGGAAGACTAATAACATAGAACGCTCCTGTATTTATGTAGATCCAGCAAAATGGTATACCACACATTTCTTTACTACTGGGAACAAAGAGGGAAGACTAATAACAAAGAACGCTCCTGTATGTATGTAGATCCAGCAAAATGGTATACCACACATTTCTTTACTACTAGGAACAAAGAGGGAAGACTAATAACAAAGAACGCTCCTGTATTTAAGTAGATCCAGCAAAATGGTATACCACACATTTCTTTACTACTAGGAACAAAGAGGGAAGACTAATAACAAGGAACGCTCCTGTATGTACGTAGCTCCAGAAAAATGGTATACTACACATTTCTTTACTACTGGGAACAAAGAGGGAAGACTAATAACAAAGAACGCTCCTGTATTTATGTAGATCCAGCAAAATGGTATACCACACATTTCTTTACTACTAGGAACAAAGAGGGAAGACTAATAACAAAGAGCGCTCCTGTATTTATGTAGATCCAGCAAAATGGTATACCACACATTTCTTTACTACTAGGAACAAAGAGGGAAGACTAATAACAAAGAGCGCTCCTGTATTTATGTATATCCAGCAAAAAGGTATAGAACACATTTCTTTACTACTAGGAACAAAGAGGGAAGACTAATAACAAAGAACGCTCCTGTATTTCTGTAGATCCAGCAAAATGGTATACTACACATTTCTATACTACTAGGAACAAAGAGGGAAGACTAATAACAAAGAACGCCTCTGTATGTATGTAGATCCAGAAAAATGGTATACCACACATTTCTTTACTACTAGGAACAAAGAGGGATGACTAATAACAAAGAACGCTCCTGTATTTATGTAGATCCAGCAAAATGGTATACCACACATTTCTTTACTACTGGGAAGAAAGAGGGAAAACTAATAACAAAGAACGCTCCTGTATTTATGTAGATCCAGCAAAATGGTATACTACACATTTCTATACTACTAGGAACAAAGAGGGAAAACTAATAACAAAGAACGCCCCTGTATTTATGTAGATCCAGCAAAATGGTATACCACACATTTCTATACTACTAGGAACAAAGAGGGAAAACTAATAACAAAGAACGCCCCTGTATTTATGTAGATCCAGCAAAATGGTATACCACACATTTATATACTACTGGGAACAAAGAGAGAAGGCTAATAACAAAGAACGCTCCTGTATTTATGTAGATCCAGCAAAATGGTATACCACACATTTCTATACTACTGGGAACAAAGAGAGAAGGCTAATAACAAAGAACGCTCCTGTATTTATGTAGATCCAGCAAAATGGTATACCACACATTTCTATACTACTGGGAACAAAGAGAGAAGGCTAATAACAAAGAACGCCCCTGTATTTATGTAGATCCAGCAAAATGGTATACCACACATTTCTATACTACTGGGAACAAAGAGGGAAGTCTAATAACAAAGAACGCCTCTGTATTTATGTAGATCCAGCAAAATGGCATACCACACATTTCTTTACTACTGGGAACAAAGAGAGAAGGCTAATAACAAAGAACGCTCCTGTATTTATGTGGATCCAGCAAAATGGTATACCACACATTTCTATACTACTAATTACAAAGAGGGCAGACTAATAACAAAGAACGCTCCTGTATGTATGTAGATCCAGAAAAATGGTATACCACACATTTCTTTACTACTAGGAACAAAGAGGGAAGACTAATAACAAAGAACGCTCCTGTATTTATGTAGATCCAGCAAAATGGTATACCACACATTTCTTTACTACTGGGAACAAAGAGGGAAAACTAGTAAAAAAGAACGCCCCTGAATAAATGTATATCCAGCAAAATGGTATGCTACACATTTCTTTACTACTAGGAACAAAGAGGGAAGTCTAACAACAAAGAACGCCTCTGTATTTATGTAGATCCAGCAAAACGGTATACTACACATTTATATACTACTAGGAACAAAGAGGGAAAACTAATAACAAAGAACGCTCCTGTATTTATGTAGATCCAGCAAAATGGTATACCACACATTTCTTTACTACTAGGAACAAAGAGGGAAGACTAATAACAAAGAACGCTCCTGTATTTATGTAGATCCAGCAAAATGGTATACCACACATTTCTTTACTACTAGGAACAAAGAGGGAAGACTAATAACAAAGAACGCCCCAGTATTTATGTAAATCCAGCAAAATGGTATACTACACATTTCTATACTACTAGGAACAAAGAGGGAAGACTAATAACAAAGAACGCCACTGTATGTATGTAGATCCAGAAAAATGGTATACTACACATTTCTATACTACTAGGAACAAAGAGGGAAGACTAACAACAAAGAACGCCTCTGCATGTATGTAGTTCCAGAAAAATGGTATACTACACATTTCTTTACTACTAGGAACAAAGAGGGAAGACTAATAACAAAGAACGCCTCTGTATTTATGTAGATCCAGCAAAATGGTATACTACACATTTCAATACTACTAGGAAAAAAGAGGGAAGACTAATAACAAAGAACGCTCCTGTATGTATGTAGATCCAGAAAAATGGTATACCACACATTTCTTTACTACTAGGAACAAAGAGGGAAAACTAATAACAAAGAACGCTCCTGTATTTATGTAGATCCAGCAAAATGGTATACCACACATTTCTTTACTACTAGGAACAAAGAGGGAAGACTAATAACAAAGAACGCTCCTGTATTTAAGTAGATCCAGCAAAATGGTATACCACACATTTCTTTACTACTAGGAACAAAGAGGGAAGACTAATAACAAAGAACGCTCCTGTATGTACGTAGCTCCAGAAAAATGGTATACTACACATTTCTTTACTACTGGGAACAAAGAGGGAAGACTAATAACAAAGAACGCTCCTGTATTTATGTAGATCCAGCAAAATGGTATACCACACATTTCTTTACTACTAGGAACAAAGAGGGAAGACTAATAACAAAGAACGCTCCTGTATTTATGTAGATCCAGCAAAATGGTATACTACACATTTCTATACTACTAGGAACAAAGAGGGAAAACTAGTAACAAAGAACGCCCCTGAATGTATGTATATCCAGCAAAATGGTATACTACACATTTCTATACTACTAGGAACCAAGACTGAAAACTAATAACAAAGAACGCTCCTGTATTTATGTAGATCCAGCAAAATGGTATACCACACATTTCTTTACTACTAGGAACAAAGAGGGAAGACTAACAACAAAGAACGCCTCTGTATGTATGTAGATCCAGAAAAATCGTATACTACACATTTCTATACTACTAGGAACAAAGAGGGAAAACTAGTAACAAAGAACGCCCCTGAATGTATGTATATCCAGCAAAAGGGTATACTACACATTTCTATACTACTAGGAACAAAGAGGTAAAACTAGTAACAGAGAACGCCCCTGAATGTATGTATATCCAGCAAAATGGTATACTACACATTTCTGTACTACTAGGAACAAAGAGAGAAAACTAGTAACAAAGAACGCCCCTGAATGTATGTATATCCAGCAAAATGGTATACTACACATTTCTATACTACTAGGAACAAAGAGGGAAAACTAGTAACAAAGAACGCCCCTGAATGTATGTATATACAGCAAAATGGTATACTACACATTTCTATACTACTAGGAACAAAGAGGGAAAACTAATAACAAAGAACGCTCCTGTATTTATGTAGATCCAGAAAAATGGTATACTACACATTTCTATACTACTAGGAACAAAGAGGGAAACCTAGTAACAAAGAACGCCCCTGAATATATGTATATCCAGCAAAATGGTATACTACACATTTCTATACTACCAGGAACCAAGAGGGAAAGCTAATAACAAAGAACGCTCCTGTATTTATGTATATCCAGCAAAATGGTATACTACACATTTCTATACTACTAGGAACAAAGAGGGAAAACTAACAACAAAGAACGCCTCTGTATGTATGTAGATCTAGAAAAATGGTATACCACACATTTCTTTACTACTAGGAACAAAGAGGGAAGACTAATAACAAAGAACGCTCCTGTATTTATGTAGATCCAGCAAATGGTATACCACACATTTCTTTACTACTGGGAACAAAGAGGGAAGACTAATAACAAAGAACGCTCCTGTATGTATGTAGATCCAGCAAAATGGTATACCACACATTTCTTTACTACTAGGAACAAAGAGGGAAGACTAATAACAAAGAACGCTCCTGTATTTAAGTAGATCCAGCAAAATGGTATACCACACATTTCTTTACTACTAGGAACAAAGAGGGAAGACTAATAACAAAGAACGCTCCTGTATGTACGTAGCTCCAGAAAAATGGTATACTACACATTTCTTTACTACTGGGAACAAAGAGGGAAGACTAATAACAAAGAACGCTCCTGTATTTATGTAGATCCAGCAAAATGGTATACCACACATTTCTTTACTACTAGGAACAAAGAGGGAAGACTAATAACAAAGAACGCTCCTGTATTTATGTAGATCCAGCAAAATGGTATACTACACATTTCTATACTACTAGGTAACAAAGAGGGAAGACTAATAACAAAGAACGCTCCTATATGTATGTAGATCCAGAAAAATGGTATACCACACATTTCTTTACCACTAGGAACAAAGAGGGAAGACTAATAACAAAGAACGCTCCTGTATTTATGTAGATCCAGCAAAATGGTATACCACACATTTCTTTACTACTAGGAACAAAGAGGGAAGACTAACAACAAAGAACGCCTCTGTATGTATGTATATCCAGAAAAATGGTATACTACACATTTCTATACTACTAGGAACAAAGAGGGAAAACTAGTAACAAAGAACGCCCCTGAATGTATGTATATCCAGCAAAATGGTATACTACACATTTCTATACTACTAGGAACAAAGAGGTAAAACTAGTAACAGAGAACGCCCCTGAATGTATGTATATCCAGCAAAATGGTATACTACACATTTCTGTACTACTACGAACAAAGAGGGAAAACTAGTAACAAAGAACGCCCCTGATTGTATGTATATCCAGCAAAATGGTATACTACACATTTCTATACTACTAGGAACAAAGAGGGAAAACTAGTAACAAAGAACGCCCCTGAATGTATGTATATACAGAAAAATGGTATACTACACATTTCTATACTACTAGAAACAAAGAGGGAAAACTAATAACAAAGAACGCTCCTGTATTTATGTAGATCCAGCAAAATGGTATACTACACATTTCTATACTACTAGGAACAAAGAGGGAAACCTAGTAACAAAGAACGCCCCTGAATGTATGTATATCCAGCAAAATGGTATACTACACATTTCTATACTACTAGGAACAAAGAGGGAAAACTAACAACAAAGAACGCCTCTGTATGTATGTGGATCTAGAAAAATGGTATACCACACATTTCTTTACTACTAGGAACAAAGAGGGAAGACTAATAACAAAGAACGCTCCTGTATTTATGTAGATCCAGCAAAATGGTACACCACACATTTCTTTACTACTGGGAACAAAGAGGGAAGACTAATAACAAAGAACGCCCCTGTATGTATGTAGATCCAGCAAAATGGTATAGAACACATTTCTTTACTACTAGGAACAAAGAGGGAAGACTAATAACAAAGAACGCTCCTGTATTTCTGTAGATCCAGCAAAATGGTATACTACACATTTCTATACTTCTAGGAACAAAGAGGGAAGACTAATAACAAAGAACGCTCCTATATGTATGTAGATCCAGAAAAATGGTATACCACACATTTCTTTACTACTAGGAACAAAGAGGGATGACTAATAACAAAGAACGCTCCTGTATTTATGTAGATCCAGCAAAATGGTATACCACACATTTCTATACCACTTGGAACAAAGAGGGAAAACTAATAACAAAGAACGCCCCTGTATTTATGTAGATCCAGCAAAATGGTATACCACACATTTCTTTACTACTGGGAAGAAAGAGGGAAAACTAATAACAAAGAACGCTCCTGCATTTATGTAGATCCAGCAAAATGGTATACCACACATTTCTATACTACTAGGAACAAAGAGGGAAAACTAATAACAAAGAACGCCCCTGTATTTATGTAGATCCAGCAAAATGGTATACCACACATTTCTATACTACTGGGAACAAAGAGAGAAGGGTAATAACAAAGAACGCTCCTGTATTTATGTAGATCCAGCAAAATGGTATACCACACATTTCTATACTACTAGGAACAAAGAGGGAAAACTAATAACAAAGAACGCCCCTGTATTTATGTAGATCCAGCAAAATGGTATACCACACATTTCTATACTACTGGGAACAAAGAGAGAAGGGTAATAACAAAGAACGCTCCTGTATTTATGTAGATCCAGCAAAATGGTATACCACACATTTCTATACTACTGGGAACAAAGAGAGAAGGCTAATAACAAAGAACGCTCCTGTATTTATGTAGATCCAGCAAAATGGTATACCACACATTTCAATACTACTGGGAACAAAGAGAGAAGGCTAATAACAAAGAACGCCCCTGTATTTATGTAGATCCAGTTAAATGGTATACCACACATTTCTATACTACTGGGAACAAAGAGAGAAGGCTAATAACAAAGAACGCTCCTGTATTTATGTGGATCCAGCAAAATGGTATACCACACATTTCTATACTACTAATAACAAAGAGGGCAGACTAATAACAAAGAACGCTCCTGTATGTATGTAGATCCAGCAAAATGGTATACCACACATTTCTTTACTACTAGGAACAAAGAGGGAAGACTAATAACAAAGAACGCTCCTGTATTTATGTAGATCCAGCAAAATGGTATACCACACATTTCTTTACTACTAGGAACAAAGAGGGAAGACTAATAACAAAGAACGCTCCTGTATGTATGTAGATCCAGAAAAATGGTATACCACACATTTCTTTACTACTAGGAACAAAGAGGGAAGACTAATAACAAAGAACGCTCCTGTATTTATGTAGATCCAGCAAAATGGTATACCACACATTTCTTTACTACTAGGAACAAAGAGGGAAGACTAATAACAAAGAACGCTCCTGTATGTATGTAGATCCAGAAAAATGGTATACCACACATTTCTTTACTACTAGGAACAAAGAGGGAAGACTAATAACAAAGAACGCTCCTGTATTTATGTAGATCCAGCAAAATGGTATACCACACATTTCTTTACTACTGGGAACAAAGAGGGAAAACTAGTAAAAAAGAACGCCCCTGAATAAATGTATATCCAGCAAAATGGTATGCTACACATTTCTTTACTACTAGGAACAAAGAGGGAAGTCTAACAACAAAGAACGCCTCTGTATTTATGTAGATCCAGCAGAACGGTATACTACACATTTCTATACTACTAGGAACAAAGAGGGAAAACTAATAACAAAGAACGCTCTTGTATTTATGTAGATCCAGCAAAATGGTATACCACACATTTCTTTACTACTAGGAACAAAGAGGGAAGACTAATAACAAAGAACGCTCCTGTATTTATGTAGATCCAGCAAAATGGTATACCACACATTTCTTTACTACTAGGAACAAAGAGGGAAGACTAATAACAAAGAACGCCCCAGTATTTATGTAGATCCAGCAAAATGGTATACTACACATTTCTATACTACTAGGAACAAAGAGGGAAGACTAATAACAAAGAACGCCACTGTATGTATGTAGATCCAGAAAAATGGTATACTACACATTTCTATACTACTAGGAACAAAGAGGGAAGACTAACAACAAAGAACGCCTCTGCATGTATGTAGTTCCAGAAAAATGGTATACTACACATTTCTTTACTACTAGGAACAAAGAGGGAAGACTAATAACAAAGAACGCCTCTGTATTTATGTAGATCCAGCAAAATGGTATACTACACGTTTCAATACTACTAGGAAAAAAGAGGGAAGACTAATAACAAAGAACGCTCCTGTATGTATGTAGATCCAGAAAAATGGTATACCACACATTTCTTTACTACTAGGAACAAAGAGGGAAAACTAATAACAAAGAACGCTCCTGTATTTATGTAGATCCAGCAAAATGGTATACCACACATTTCTTTACTACTATGAACAAAGAGGGAAGACGAACAACAAAGAACGCCTCTGTATGTATGTAGATCCAGAAAAATGGTATACCACACATTTCTTTACTACTAGGAACAAAGAGGGAACACTTATAATAAAGAACGCCCCTGTATGTATGTAGATCCACAAAATGGTATACCACACATTTCTTTACTACTAGGAACAAAGAGGGAAGACTAATAACAAAGAACGCCCCTCTATGTATGTAGATCCACAAAATGGTATACCACACATTTCTTTACTACTAGGAAACAAGAGGGAACACTAATAATAAAGAACGCCCCTGTATGTATGTAGATCCACAAAATGGTATACCACACATTTCTTTACTACTGGGAAAAAGAGGGAACACTAATAATAAAGAACGCCCCTGAATGTATGTATATCCAGCAAAATGGTATACTACACATTTCTATACTACTAGGAACAAAGAGGGAAAGCTAATAACAAAGAACGCCCCTGAATGTATGTATATCCAGCAAAATGGTATACTACACATTTCTATACTACTAGGAACAAAGAGGGAAAACTAGTAACAAAGAACGCCCCTTAATGTATGTATATCCAGCAAAATGGTGTACTACACATTTCTATACTACTAGGAACAAAGAGGGAAAACTAATAACAAAGAACGCTCCTGTATTTATGTAGATCCAGGAAAATGGTACACTACACATTTCTATACTACTAGGAACAAAGAGGGAAAACTAGTAACAAAGAACGCCCTGAATGTATGTATATCCAGCAAAATGGTATACTACACATTTCTGTACTACTAGGCACCAAGAGGGAAAGCTAATAACAAAGAACGCTCCTGTATTTATGTAAATCCAGCAAAATGGTATACCACACATTTCTATACTACTAGGAACAAAGAGGGAAAACTAACAACAAAGAACGCCTCTGTATGTATGTAGATCCAGAAAAATGGTATACCACACATTTCTTTACTACTAGGAACAAAGAGGGAAGACTAATAACAAAGAACGCTCCTGTATTTATGTAGATCCAGCTAAATGGTATACCACACATTTCTTTACTACTAGGAACAAAAAGGGAAGACTAATAACAAAGAACGCTCCTGTATGTATGTAGATCCAGCAAAATGGTATACCACACATTTCTTTACTACTAGGAACAAAGAGGGAAAACTAATAACAAGGAACGCTCCTGTATGTATGTAGATCCACAAAATGGAATACCACACATTTCTTTACTACTGGGAACAAAGAGGGAAGACTAATAATAAAGTACGCCCCTGTATGTATGTAGATCCACAAAATGGTATACCACACATTTCTATACTACTAGGAACAAAGAGGGAACAATAATAATAAAGAACGCCCCTGTATGTATGTAGATCCAGCAAAATGGTATACCGACATTTCTTTACTACTAGGAACAAAGAGGGAAGACTAATAACAAAGAACGCTCCTGTATTTATGTAGATCCAGCAAAATGGTATACCACACATTTCTTTACTACTAGGAACAAAGAGGGAACACTAATAATAAAGAACGCCCCTGTATGTATGTAGATCCACAAAATGGTACACCACACATTTCTTTACTACTAGGAACAAAGAGGGAAGACTAATAACAAAGAACGCCCCTGTATGTATGTAGATCCACAAAATGGTATACCACACATTTATTTACTACTAGGAACAAAGAGGGAAGACTAATAATAAAGTACGTCCCTGTATGTATGTAGATCCACAAAATGGTATACCACACATATCTTTACTACTAGGAACAAAGAGGGAAGACTAATAATAAAGTACGCCCCTGTATGTATGTAGATCCACAAAATGGTATACCACACATTTCTTTACTACTAGGAACAAATAGGGAAGACTAATAATATAGTACGCCCCTGTATGTATGTAGATCCAGCAAAATGGTATACCACACATTTCTATACTACTAGAAACAAAGAGGGAAAACTAATAACAAAGAACGCCCCTGTATTTATGTAGATCCAGCAAAATGGTATACCACACATTTCTATACTACTGGGAACAAAGAGGGAAGACTAATAACAAAGAACGCTCCTGTACTTTTGTGGATCCAGAAAAATGGTATACTACACATTTCTATACTAGTAGAAACAAAGAGCGAAGACTAATAACAAAGAACGCCCCTGTATGTATGTAGATCCAGAAAAATGGTATACCACACATTTCTTTACTACTAGGAACAAAGAGGGAAGACTAATAACAAAGAACGCTACTGTATTTATGTAGATCCAGCAAAATGGTATACCACACATTTCTTTACTACTGGGAACAAAGAGGGAAAGCTAGTAACAAAGAACGCCCCTGAATGTATGTATATCCAGCAAAATGGTATACTACACTTTTCTTTACTACTAGGAACAAAGAGGGAAGTCTAACAACAAAGAACGCCTCTGTATTTATGTAGATCCAGCAAAATGGTATACCACACATTTCCTTACTACTAGGAACAAAGAGGGAAGACTAACAACAAAGAACGCCTCTGTATTTATGTAGATCCAGCAAAATGGTATACTACACATTTCTATACTACTAGGAACAAAGAGGGAAGACTAATAACAAAGAACGCTCCTGTATTATTCTAGATCCAGAAAAATTGTATACCACACATTTCTTTACTACTAGGAACAAAGAGGGAAGACTAATAACAAAGAACGCTCCTGTATTTATGTAGATCCAGCAAAATGGTATACCACACATTTCTTTACTACTAGGAACAAAGAGGGAAGACTAATAACAAAGAACGCCCCAGTATTTATGTAGATCCAGCAAAATGGTATACTACACATTTCTATACTACTAGGAACAAAGAGGGAAGACTAATAACAAAGAACGCCACTGTATGTATGTAGATCCAGAAAAATGGTATACTACACATTTTTATACTACTAGGAACAAATAGGGAAGACTAACAACAAAGGACGCCTCTGCATGTATGTAGTTCCAGAAAAATGGTATACTACACATTTCCTTACTGCTAGGAACAAAGAGGGAAGACTAATAACAAAGAACGCCTCTGTATTTATGTAGATCCAGCAAAATGGTATACTACACATTTCTATACTACTAGGAACAAAGAGGGAAGACTAATAACAAAGAACGCTCATGTATGTATGTAGATCCAGAAAAATGGTATACCACACATTTCTTTACTACTAGGAACAAAGAGGGAAAGCTAATAACAAAGAACGCTCCTGTATTTATGTAGATCCAGCAAAATGGTATACCACACATTTCTTTACTACTAGGAACAAAGAGGGAAGACTAACAACAAAGAACGCCTCTCTATGTATGTAGATCCGGAAAAATGGTATACCACACATTTCTTTACTACTAGGAACAAAGAGAGAACATTAATAATAAAGAACGCCCCTGTATGTATGTAGATCCACAAAATGGTATACCACACAATTCTTTACTACTAGGAACAAAGAGGGAAGTCTAATAACAATGAACGCCCCTGTATGTATGTAGATCCACAAAATAGTATACCACACATTTCTTTACTACTAGGAACAAAGAGGGAAGACTAATAATAAAGTACGTCCCTGTATGTATGTAGATACACAAAATGGCATACCACCTATTTCTTTACTACTAGGAACAAAGAGGGAAGACTAATAATAAGGTACGCCCCTGTATGTATGTAGATCCACAAAATGGTATACCGCACATTTCTTTACTACTAGGAACAAAGAGGGAAAACTAATAACAAAGAACGCCCCTGTATGTATGTAGATCCACAAAATGGTATTCCACACATTTCTTTACTACTAGGAACAAAGAGGGAAAACTAATAACAAAGAACGCTCCTGTATTTATGTAGATCCAGCAAAATGGTATACCACACATTTCTTTACTACTAGGAACAAAGAGGGAAGACTAACAAAAAAGAACGCCTCTGTATGTATGTAGATTCAGAAAAATGGTATACCACACATTTCTTTACTACTAGGAACAAAGAGAGAACACTAATAATAAATTACGCCCCTGTATGTATGTAGATCCACAAAATGGTATACCACACATTTCTTTACTACTAGGAACAAAGAGGGAAGTCTAATAACAAAGAACGCCCCTGTATGTATGTAGATCCATAAAATGGTATACCACACATTTCTTTACTACTAGGAACAAAGAGGGAAGACTAATAATAAAGTACGTCCCTGTATGTATGTAGATCCACAAAATGGTATACCACACATTTCTTTACTACTAGGAACAATGAGGGAAGACTAATAATAAAGTACGCCCCTGTATGTATGTAGATCCAGCAAAATGGTATACCACACATTTCTTTACTACTAGGAACAAAGAGGGAAAACTAATAACAAAGAACGCCCCTGTATGTATGTAGATCCACAAAATGGTATACCATACATTTCTTTACTACTGGGAACAAAGAGGGAAGACTAATAACAAAGAACGCCTCTGTATGTATGTAGATCCAGCAAAATGGTATACCACACATTTCTTTACTACTAGGAACAAAGAGGGAAAACTAATAACATAGAGCGCCCCTGTATGTATGTAGATCCACAAAATGGTATACCACACATTTCTTTACTACTGGGAACAAAGAGGGAAGACTAATAATAAAGTACGCCCCTGTATGTATGTAGATCCACAAAATGGTATACCACACATTTCTTTACTACTAGGAACAAAGAGGGAACACTAATAATAAAGAACGCCCCTGTATGTATGTAGATCCACAAAATGGTATACCACACATTTCTTTACTACTAGGAACAAAGAGGGAAGACTAATAATAATGTACGCCCCTGTGTGTATTTAGATCCACAAAATGGTATACCACACATTTCTTTACTACTAGGAACAAAGAGGGAAGACTAATAACAAAGTACGCCCCTGTATGTATGTAGATCCTCAAAATGGTATACCACACATTTTTTTACTACTAGGAACAAAGAGGGAAGGCTAATAATAAAGAACGCCCCTGTATGTATGTAGATCCACAAAATGGTATACCACACATTTCTTTACTACTGGGAAAAAGAGGAAACACTAATAATAAAGAACGCCCCTGAATGTATGTATATCCAACAAAATGGTATACTACACATTTCTATACTACTAGGAACAAAGAGGGAAAACTAGTAACAAAGAACGCCCTTGAATGTATGTATATCCAGCAAAATGGTATACTACACGTTTCTATACTACTAGGAACAAAGAGGGAAACCTAGTAACAAAGAACGGCCCTGAATGTATGTATATCCAGCAAAAAGGTATACTACACATTTCTACACTACTAGGAACAAAGAGGGAAAACTAATAACAAAGAACGCTCCTGTATTTATGTAGATCCAGCAAAATGGTATACTACACATTTCTATACTACTAGGAACAAAGAGGGAAAACTAGTAACAAAGAACGCCCCTGAATGTATGTATATCCAGCAAAATGGTATACTACACATTTCTATACTACTAGGAACCAAGAGGTAAAGCTAATAACAAAGAACGCTCCTGTGTTTATGTAGATCCAGCAAAATGGTATACCACACATTTCTATACTACTAGGAACAAAGAGGGAAAACTAACAACAAAGAACGCCTCTGTATGTATGTAGATCCAGAAAAATGGTATACCACACATTTCTTTACTACTAGGAACAAAGAGGGAAGACTAATAACAAAGAACGCCCCAGTATTTATGTAGATCCAGCAAAATGGTATACTACACATTTCTATACTACTAGGAACAAAGAGGGAAGACTAATAACAAAGAACGCCACTGTATGTATGTAGATCCAGAAAAATGGTATACTACACATTTCTATACTACTAGGAACAAAGAGGGAAGACTAACAACAAAGAACGCCTCTGCATGTATGTAATTCAAGAAAAATGGTATACTACACATTTCTTTACCACTTGGAACAAAGAGGGAAGACTAATAACAAAGAACGCCCCTGTATGTATGTAGATCCACAAAATGGTATACCACACATTTCTTTACTACTAGGAACAAAGAGGGAAGACTAATAATAAAGTACGTCCCTGTATGTGCGTAGATCCAGCAAAATGGTATACAACACATATCTTTACTACTAGGAACAAAGAGGGAAGACTAATAATAAAGTACGCCCCAGTATGTATGTAGATCCACAAAATGGTATACCACACATTTCTTTACTACTAGGAACAAATAGGGAAGACTAATAATAAAGTACGCCCCTGTATGTATGTAGATCCAGCAAAATGGTATACCACACATTTCTTTACTACTAGGAACAAAGAGGGAAAACTAATAACAAAGAACGCCCCTGTATTTATGTAGATCCAGCAAAATGGTATACCACACATTTCTATACTACTAGAAACAAAGAGGGAAAACTAATAACAAAGAACGCTCCTGTATTTATGTAGATCCAGCAAAATGGTATACCACACATTTCTTTACTACTAGGAACAAAGAGGGAAGACTAATAACAAAGAACGCCCCAGTATATATGTAGATCCAGCAAAATGGTATACTACACATTTCTATACTACTAGGAACAAAGAGGGAAGACTAATAACAAAGAACGCCACTGTATGTATGTAGATCCAGAAAAATGGTATACTACACATTTCTATACTACTAGGAACAAAGAGGGAAGACTAACAACAAAGAACGCCTCTGCATGTATGTAGTTCCAGAAAAATGGTATACTACACATTTCTTTACTACTAGGAACAAAGAGGGAAGACTAATAACAAAGAACGCCCCAGTATTTATGTAGATCCAGCAAAATGGTATACTACACATTTCTATACTACTAGGAACAAAGAGGGAAGACTAATAACAAAGAACGCCACTGTATGTATGTAGATTCAGAAAAATGGTATACCACACATTTCTTTACTACTAGGAACAAAGAGAGAACACTAATAATAAATTACGCCCCTGTATGTATGTAGATCCACAAAATGGTATACCACACATTTCTTTACTACTAGGAACAAAGAGGGAAGTCTAATAACAAAGAACGCCCCTGTATGTATGTAGATCCATAAAATGGTATACCACACATTTCTTTACTACTAGGAACAAAGAGGGAAGACTAATAATAAAGTACGTCCCTGTATGTATGTAGATCCACAAAATGGTATACCACACATTTCTTTACTAATAGGAACAAAGAGGGAAGTCTAATAACAAAGAACGCCCCTGTATGTATGTAGATCCACAAAATGGTATACCACACATTTCTTTACTACTAGGAACAAAGAGGGAAGGCTAATAATAAAGTACGTCCCTGTATGTATGTAGATCCACAAAATGGTATACCACACATTTCTTTACTACTAGGAACAATGAGGGAAGACTAATAATAAAGTACGCCCCTGTATGTATGTAGATCCAGCAAAATGGTATACCACACATTTCTTTACTACTAGGAACAAAGAGGGAAAACTAATAACAAAGAACGCCCCTGTATGTATGTAGATCCACAAAATGGTATACCATACATTTCTTTACTACTAGGAACAAAGAGGGAAGACTAATAACAAAGAACGCCTCTGTATGTATGTAGATCCACAAAATGGTATACCACACATTTCTTTACTACTGGGAACAAAGAGGGAAGACTAATAATAAAGTACGCCCCAGTATGTATGTAGATCCACAAAATGGTATTCCACACATTTCTTTACTACTAGGAACAAAGAGGGAACACTAATAATAAAGAACGCCCCTGCATGTATGTAGATCCACAAAATGGTATACCACACATTTCTTTACTACTAGGAACAAAGAGGGAAGGCTAATAATAATGTACGCCCCTGTGTGTATGTAGATCCACAAAATGGTATACCACACATTTCTTTACTACTAGGAACAAAGAGGGAAGACTAATAACAAAGTACGCCCCTGTATCTATGTAGATCCACAAAATGGTATACCACAAATTTTTTTACTACTAGGAACAAAGAGGGAAGGCTAATAACAAAGAACGCCCCTGTATGTATGTAGATCCACAAAATGGTATACCACACATTTCTTTACTACTGGGAAAAAGAGGAAACACTAATAATAAAGAACGCCCCTGAATGTATGTATATCCAGCAAAATGGTATACTACACATTTCTATACTACTAGGAACAAAGAGGGAAAACTAGTAACAAAGAACGCCCCTGAATGTATGTATATCCAGCAAAATGGTATACTACACGTTTCTATACTACTAGGAACAAAGAGGGAAAACTAGTAACAAAGAACGCCCCTGAATGTATGTATATCCAGCAAAATGGTATACTACACATTTCTATACTACTAGGAACAAAGAGTGAAAACTAATAACAAAGAACGCTCCTGTATTTATGTAGATCCAGCAAAATGGTATACTACACATTTCTATACTACTAGGAACAAAGAGGGAAAACTAGTAACAAAGAACGCCCCTGAATGTATGTATATCCAGTAAAATGGTATACAACACATTTCTATACTACTAGGAACCAAGAGGGAAAGCTAATAACAAAGAACGCTCCTGTGTTTATGTAGATCCAGCAAAATGCTATACCACACATATTTCTATACTACTAGGAACAAAGAGGGTAAACTAACAACAAATAACGCCTCTGTATGTATGTAGATCCAGAAAAATGGTATACCACACATTTCTTTACTACTAGGAACAAAGAGGGAAGACTAATAACAAAGAACGCTCCTGTATTTATGTAGATCCAACAAAATGGTATACCACACATTTCTTTACTACTGGGAACAAAGAGGGAAGACTAATAACAAGGAGCGCTCCCGTATTTATGTAGATCCAGCTAAATGGTATACCACACATTTCTTTACTACTAGGAACAAAGAGGGACCACTAATAATAAAGAACGCCCCTGTATGTATGCAGATCCACAAAATGGTACACCACACATTTCTTTACTACTAGGAACAAAGAGGGAAGACTAATAACAAAGAACGCCCCTGTATGTATGTAGATCCACAAAATGGTATACCACACATTTATTTACTACTAGGAACAAAGAGGGAAGACTAATAATAAAGTACGTCCCTGTATGTATGTAGATCCACAAAATGGTATACCACACATATCTTTACTACTAGGAACAAAGAGGGAAGACTAATAATAAAGTACGCCCCTGTATATATGTAGATCCACAAAATGGTATACCACACATTTCTTTACTACTAGGAACAAATAGGGAAGACTAATAATATAGTACGCTCCTGTATCTATGTAGATCCAGCAAAATGGTATACCACACATTTCTATACTACTAGAAACAAAGAGGGAAAACTAATAACAAAGAACGCCCCTGTATTTATGTAGATCCAGCAAAATGGTATACCACACATTTCTATACTACTGGGAACAAAGAGGGAAGACTAATAACAAAGAACGCTCCTGTACTTTTGTGGATCCAGAAAAATGGTATACTACACATTTCTATACTACTAGAAACAAAGAGCGAAGACTAATAACAAAGAACGCCCCTGTATGTATGTAGATCCAGAAAAATGGTATACCACACATTTCTTTACTACTAGGAACAAAGAGGGAAGACTAATAACAAAGAACGCTACTGTATTTATGTAGATCCAGCAAAATGGTATACCACACATTTCTTTACTACTGGGAACAAAGAGGGAAAGCTAGTAACAAAGAACGCCCCTGAATGTATGTATATCCAGCAAAATGGTATACTACACATTTCTATACTACTAGGAACCAAGACTGAAAACTAATAACAAAGAACGCTCCTGTATTTATGTAGATCCAGCAAAATGGTATACCACACATTTCTTTACTACTAGGAACAAAGAGGGAAGACTAACAACAAAGAACGCCTCTGTATGTATGTAGATCCAGAAAAATGGTATACTACACATTTCTATACTACTAGGAACAAAGAGGGAAAACTAGTAATAAAGAACGCCCCTGAATGTATGTATATCCAGCAAAAAGGTATACTACACATTTCTATACTACTAGGAACAAAGAGGTAAAACTAGTAACAGAGAACGCCCCTGAATGTATGTATATCCAGCAAAATGGTATACTACACATTTCTGTACTACTAGGAACAAAGAGGGAAAACTAGTAACAAAGAACGCCCCTGAATGTATGTATATCCAGCAAAATGGTATACTACACATTTCTATACTACTAGGAACAAAGAGGGAAAACTAGTAACAAAGAACGCCCTTGAATGTATGTATATACAGCAAAATGGTATACTACACATTTCTATACTACTAGGAACAAAGAGGGAAAACTAATAACAAAGAACGCTCCTGTATTTATGTAGATCCAGAAAAATGGTATACTACACATTTCTATACTACTAGGAACAAAGAGGGAAATCTAGTAACAAAGAACGCCCCTGAATGTATGTATATCCAGCAAAATGGTATACTACACATTTCTATACTACTAGGAACCAAGAGGGAAAGCTAATAACAAAGAACGCTCCTGTATTTATGTATATCCAGCAAAATGGTATACTACACATTTCTATACTACTAGGAACAAAGAGGGAAAACTAACAACAAAGAACGCCTCTGTATGTATGTAGATCTAGAAAAATGGTATACCACACATTTCTTTACTACTAGGAACAAAGAGGGAAGACTAATAACATAGAACGCTCCTGTATTTATGTAGATCCAGCAAAATGGTATACCACACATTTCTTTACTACTGGGAACAAAGAGGGAAGACTAATAACAAAGAACGCTCCTGTATGTATGTAGATCCAGCAAAATGGTATACCACACATTTCTTTACTACTAGGAACAAAGAGGGAAGACTAATAACAAAGAACGCTCCTGTATTTAAGTAGATCCAGCAAAATGGTATACCACACATTTCTTTACTACTAGGAACAAAGAGGGAAGACTAATAACAAAGAACGCTCCTGTATGTACGTAGCTCCAGAAAAATGGTATACTACACATTTCTTTACTACTGGGAACAAAGAGGGAAGACTAATAACAAAGAACGCTCCTGTATTTATGTAGATCCAGCAAAATGGTATACCACACATTTCTTTACTACTAGGAACAAAGAGGGAAGACTAATAACAAAGAGCGCTCCTGTATTTATGTAGATCCAGAAAAATGGTATACTACACATTTTTATACTACTAGGAACAAAGAGGGAAAACTAGTAACAAAGAACGCCCCTGAATGTATGTATATCCAGCAAAAAGGTATAATACACATTTCTATACTACTAGGAACAAAGAGGTAAAACTAGTAACAGAGAACGCCCCTGAATGTATGTATATCCAGCAAAATGGAATACTACACATTTCTGTACTACTAGGAACAAAGAGGGAAAACTAGTAACAAAGAACGCCCCTGAATATTTGTATATCCAGCAAAATGGTATACTACACTTTTCTATACTACTAGGAACAAAGAGGGAAAACTAGTAACAAAGAACGCCCCTGAATGTATGTATATACAGCAAAATGGTATACTACACATTTCTATACTACTAGGAACAAAGAGGGAAAACTAATAACAAAGAACGCTCCTGTATTTATGTAGATCCAGAAAAATGGTATACTACACATTTCTATACTACTAGGAACAAAGAGGGAAGACTAATAACAAAGAACGCCCCTGTATGTATGTAGATCCAGCAAAATGGTATAGAACACATTTCTTTACTACTAGGAACAAAGAGGGAAGACTAATAACAAAGAACGCTCCTGTATTTCTGTAGATCCAGCAAAATGGTATACTACACATTTCTATACTACTAGGAACAAAGAGGGAAGACTAATAACAAAGAACGCTCCTATATGTATGTAGATCCAGAAAAATGGTATACCACACATTTCTTTACTACTAGGAACAAAGAGGGATGACTAATAACAAAGAACGCTCCTGTATTTATGTAGATCCAGCAAAATGGTATACCACACATTTCTATACTACTAGGAACAAAGAGGGAAAACTAATAACAAAGAACGCCCCTGTATTTATGTAGATCCAGCAAAATGGTATACCACACATTTCTTTACTACTGGGAAGAAAGAGGGAAAACTAATAACAAAGAACGCTCCTGTATTTATGTAGATCCAGCAAAATGGTATACCACACATTTCTATACTACTAGGAACAAAGAGGGAAAACTAATAACAAAGAACGCCCCTGTATTTATGTAGATCCAGCAAAATGGTATACCACACATTTATATACTACTGGGAACAAAGAGAGAAGGCTAATAACAAAGAACGCTCCTGTATTTATGTAGATCCAGCAAAATGGTATACCACACATTTCTATACTACTGGGAACAAAGAGAGAAGGCTAATAACAAAGAACGCTCCTGTATTTATGTAGATCCAGCAAAATGGTATACCACACATTTCTATACTACTGGGAACAAAGAGAGAAGGCTAATAACAAAGAACGCCCCTGTATTTATGTAGATCCAGCAAAATGGTATACCACACATTTCTATACTACTGGGAACAAAGAGGGAAGTCTAATAACAAAGAACGCCTCTGTATTTATGTAGATCCAGCAAAATGGCATACCACACATTTCTTTACTACTGGGAACAAAGAGAGAAGGCTAATAACAAAGAACGCTCCTGTATTTATGTGGATCCAGCAAAATGGTATACCACACATTTCTATACTACTAATTACAAAGAGGGCAGACTAATAACAAAGAACGCTCCTGTATGTATGTAGATCCAGAAAAATGGTATACCACACATTTCTTTACTACTAGGAACAAAGAGGGAAGACTAATAACAAAGAACGCTCCTGTATTTATGTAGATCCAGCAAAATGGTATACCACACATTTCTTTACTACTGGGAACAAAGAGGGAAAACTAGTAAAAAAGAACGCCCCTGAATAAATGTATATCCAGCAAAATGGTATGCTACACATTTCTTTACTACTAGGAACAAAGAGGGAAGTCTAACAACAAAGAACGCCTCTGTATTTATGTAGATCCAGCAAAACGGTATACTACACATTTATATACTACTAGGAACAAAGAGGGAAAACTAATAACAAAGAACGCTCCTGTATTTATGTAGATCCAGCAAAATGGTATACCACACATTTCTTTACTACTAGGAACAAAGAGGGAAGACTAATAACAAAGAACGCTCCTGTATTTATGTAGATCCAGCAAAATGGTATACCACACATTTCTTTACTACTAGGAACAAAGAGGGAAGACTAATAACAAAGAACGCCCCAGTATTTATGTAAATCCAGCAAAATGGTATACTACACATTTCTATACTACTAGGAACAAAGAGGGAAGACTAATAACAAAGAACGCCACTGTATGTATGTAGATCCAGAAAAATGGTATACTACACATTTCTATACTACTAGGAACAAAGAGGGAAGACTAACAACAAAGAACGCCTCTGCATGTATGTAGTTCCAGAAAAATGGTATACTACACATTTCTTTACTACTAGGAACAAAGAGGGAAGACTAATAACAAAGAACGCCTCTGTATTTATGTAGATCCAGCAAAATGGTATACTACACATTTCAATACTACTAGGAAAAAAGAGGGAAGACTAATAACAAAGAACGCTCCTGTATGTATGTAGATCCAGAAAAATGGTATACCACACATTTCTTTACTACTAGGAACAAAGAGGGAAAACTAATAACAAAGAACGCTCCTGTATTTATGTAGATCCAGCAAAATGGTATACCACACATTTCTTTACTACTAGGAACAAAGAGGGAAGACTAATAACAAAGAACGCTCCTGTATTTAAGTAGATCCAGCAAAATGGTATACCACACATTTCTTTACTACTAGGAACAAAGAGGGAAGACTAATAACAAAGAACGCTCCTGTATGTACGTAGCTCCAGAAAAATGGTATACTACACATTTCTTTACTACTGGGAACAAAGAGGGAAGACTAATAACAAAGAACGCTCCTGTATTTATGTAGATCCAGCAAAATGGTATACCACACATTTCTTTACTACTAGGAACAAAGAGGGAAGACTAATAACAAAGAACGCTCCTGTATTTATGTAGATCCAGCAAAATGGTATACTACACATTTCTATACTACTAGGAACAAAGAGGGAAAACTAGTAACAAAGAACGCCCCTGAATGTATGTATATCCAGCAAAATGGTATACTACACATTTCTATACTACTAGGAACCAAGACTGAAAAATAATAACAAAGAACGCTCCTGTATTTATGTAGATCCAGCAAAATGGTATACCACACATTTCTTTACTACTAGGAACAAAGAGGGAAGACTAACAACAAAGAACGCCTCTGTATGTATGTAGATCCAGAAAAATGGTATACTACACATTTCTATACTACTAGGAACAAAGAGGGAAAACTAGTAACAAAGAACGCCCCTGAATGTATGTATATCCAGCAAAAGGGTATACTACACATTTCTATACTACTAGGAACAAAGAGGTAAAACTAGTAACAGAGAACGCCCCTGAATGTATGTATATCCAGCAAAATGGTATACTACACATTTCTGTACTACTAGGAACAAAGAGAGAAAACTAGTAACAAAGAACGCCCCTGAATGTATGTATATCCAGCAAAATGGTATACTACACATTTCTATACTACTAGGAACAAAGAGGGAAAACTAGTAACAAAGAATGCCCCTGAATGTATGTATATACAGCAAAATGGTATACTACACATTTCTATACTACTAGGAACAAAGAGGGAAAACTAATAACAAAGAACGCTCCTGTATTTATGTAGATCCAGAAAAATGGTATACTACACATTTCTATACTACTAGGAACAAAGAGGGAAACCTAGTAACAAAGAACGCCCCTGAATATATGTATATCCAGCAAAATGGTATACTACACATTTCTATACTACCAGGAACCAAGAGGGAAAGCTAATAACAAAGAACGCTCCTGTATTTATGTATATCCAGCAAAATGGTATACTACACATTTCTATACTACTAGGAACAAAGAGGGAAAACTAACAACAAAGAACGCCTCTGTATGTATGTAGATCTAGAAAAATGGTATACCACACATTTCTTTACTACTAGGAACAAAGAGGGAAGACTAATAACAAAGAACGCTCCTGTATTTATGTAGATCCAGCAAATGGTATACCACACATTTCTTTACTACTGGGAACAAAGAGGGAAGACTAATAACAAAGAACGCTCCTGTATGTATGTAGATCCAGCAAAATGGTATACCACACATTTCTTTACTACTAGGAACAAAGAGGGAAGACTAATAACAAAGAACGCTCCTGTATTTAAGTAGATCCAGCAAAATGGTATACCACACATTTCTTTACTACTAGGAACAAAGAGGGAAGACTAATAACAAAGAACGCTCCTGTATGTACGTAGCTCCAGAAAAATGGTATACTACACATTTCTTTACTACTGGGAACAAAGAGGGAAGACTAATAACAAAGAACGCTCCTGTATTTATGTAGATCCAGCAAAATGGTATACCACACATTTCTTTACTACTGGGAACAAAGAGAGAAGGCTAATAACAAAGAACGCTCCTGTATTTATGTAGATCCAGCAAAATGGTATACCACACATTTCTATACTACTGGGAACAAAGAGAGAAGGCTAATAACAAAGAACGCTCCTGTATTTATGTAGATCCAGCAAAATGGTATACCACACATTTCTATACTACTGGGAACAAAGAGAGAAGGCTAATAACAAAGAACGCCCCTGTATTTATGTAGATCCAGCAAAATGGTATACCACACATTTCTATACTACTGGGAACAAAGAGAGAAGGCTAATAACAAAGAACGCCCCTGTATTTATGTATATCCAGCAAAATGGTATGCTACACATTTCTTTACTACTAGGAACAAAGAGGGAAGTCTAACAACAAAGAACGCCTCTGTATTTATGTAGATCCAGCAGAACGGTATACTACACATTTCTATACTACTAGGAACAAAGAGGGAAAACTAATAACAAAGAACGCTCCTGTATTTATGTAGATCCAGCAAAATGGTATACCACACATTTCTTTACTACTAGGAACAAAGAGGGAAGACTAATAACAAAGAACGCTCCTGTATTTATGTAGATCCAGCAAAATGGTATACCACACATTTCTTTACTACTAGGAACAAAGAGGGAAGACTAATAACAAAGAACGCCCCAGTATTTATGTAGATCCAGCAAAATGGTATACTACACATTTCTATACTACTAGGAACAAAGAGGGAAGACTAATAACAAAGAACGCCACTGTATGTATGTAGATCCAGAAAAATGGTATACTACACATTTCTATACTACTAGGAACAAAGAGGGAAGACTAACAACAAAGAACGCCTCTGCATGTATGTAGTTCCAGAAAAATGGTATACTACACATTTCTTTACTACTAGGAACAAAGAGGGAAGACTAATAACAAAGAACGCCTCTGTATTTATGTAGATCCAGCAAAATGGTATACTACACGTTTCAATACTACTAGGAAAAAAGAGGGAAGACTAATAACAAAGAACGCTCCTGTATGTATGTAGATCCAGAAAAATGGTATACCACACATTTCTTTACTACTAGGAACAAAGAGGGAAAACTAATAACAAAGAACGCTCCTGTATTTATGTAGATCCAGCAAAATGGTATACCACACATTTCTTTACTACTATGAACAAAGAGGGAAGACGAACAACAAAGAACGCCTCTGTATGTATGTAGATCCAGAAAAATGGTATACCACACATTTCTTTACTACTAGGAACAAAGAGGGAACACTTATAATAAAGAACGCCCCTGTATGTATGTAGATCCACAAAATGGTATACCACACATTTCTTTACTACTAGGAACAAAGAGGGAAGACTAATAACAAAGAACGCCCCTCTATGTATGTAGATCCAGAAAAATGGTATACCACACATTTCTTTACTACTAGGAACAAAGAGGGAAGACTAAAAATAAAGTGCGCCCCTGTATGTATGTAGATCCACAAAATGGAATACCACACATTTCTTTACTACTAGGAACAAAGAGGGAAGACTAATAACAAAGTACGCCCCTGTATGTATGTAGATCCACAAAATGGTATACCACACATTTCTTTACTACTAGGAAACAAGAGGGAACACTAATAATAAAGAACGCCCCTGTATGTATGTAGATCCACAAAATGGTATACCACACATTTCTTTACTACTGGGAAAAAGAGGGAACACTAATAATAAAGAACGCCCCTGAATGTATGTATATCCAGCAAAATGGTATACTACACATTTCTATACTACTAGGAACAAAGAGGGAAAGCTAATAACAAAGAACGCCCCTGAATGTATGTATATCCAGCAAAATGGTATACTACACATTTCTATACTACTAGGAACAAAGAGGGAAAACTAGTAACAAAGAACGCCCCTTAATGTATGTATATCCAGCAAAATGGTGTACTACACATTTCTATACTACTAGGAACAAAGAGGGAAAACTAATAACAAAGAACGCTCCTGTATTTATGTAGATCCAGGAAAATGGTATACTACACATTTCTATACTACTAGGAACAAAGAGGGAAAACTAGTAACAAAGAACGCCCTGAATGTATGTATATCCAGCAAAATGGTATACTACACATTTCTGTACTACTAGGCACCAAGAGGGAAAGCTAATAACAAAGAACGCTCCTGTATTTATGTAAATCCAGCAAAATGGTATACCACACATTTCTATACTACTAGGAACAAAGAGGGAAAACTAACAACAAAGAACGCCTCTGTATGTATGTAGATCCAGAAAAATGGTATACCACACATTTCTTTACTACTAGGAACAAAGAGGGAAGACTAATAACAAAGAACGCTCCTGTATTTATGTAGATCCAGCTAAATGGTATACCACACATTTCTTTACTACTAGGAACAAAAAGGGAAGACTAATAACAAAGAACGCTCCTGTATGTATGTAGATCCAGCAAAATGGTATACCACACATTTCTTTACTACTAGGAACAAAGAGGGAAAACTAATAACAAGGAACGCCCCTGTATGTATGTAGATCCACAAAATGGAATACCACACATTTCTTTACTACTGGGAACAAAGAGGGAAGACTAATAGTAAAGTACGCCCCTGTATGTATGTAGATCCACAAAATGGTATACCACACATTTCTATACTACTAGGAACAAAGAGGGAACAATAATAATAAAGAACGCCCCTGTATGTATGTAGATCCAGCAAAATGGTATACCGACATTTCTTTACTACTAGGAACAAAGAGGGAAGACTAATAACAAAGAACGCTCCTGTATTTATGTAGATCCAGCAAAATGGTATACCACACATTTCTTTACTACTAGGAACAAAGAGGGAAGACTAATAACAAAGAACGCTCCTGTATGTACGTAGATCCAGAAAAATGGTATACTACACATTTCTTTACTACTGGGAACAAAGAGGGAAGACTAATAACAACGAACTCTCCTGTATTTACGTAGATCCAACAAAATGGTATACCACACATTTCTTTACTACTAGGAACAAAGAGGGAAGACTAATAACAAAGAACGCTCCTGAATTTATGTAGATCCAGCAAAATGGTATACTACACATTTCTATACTACAGGGAACAAAGAGGGAAGACTAATAAGAAAGAACGCTCCTTTATGTATGTAGATCCAGAAAAATGGTATACCACACATTTATTTACTACTAGGAACAAAGAGGGAAGACTAATAACAAAGAACGCTCCTGTATTTATGTAGATCCAGCAAAATGGTATACCACACATTTCTATACTACTAGGAACAAAGAGGGAAACCTAATAACAAAGAACGCCCCTGTATTTATGTAGATCCAGCAAAATGGTATACTACACATTTCTATACTACTAGGAACAAAGAGGGAAAACTAGTAACAAAGAAATCCCCTGAATGTATGTATATCCAGAAAAATGGTATACTACACATTTCTATACTACTAGGAAAAAAGAGGGAAAACTAGTAACAAAGAACGCCCCTGAATGTATGTATATCCAGAAAAATGGTATACTACACATTTCTATACTACTACGAAAAAGAGTGAAAACTAGTAACAAAGAACGCCCCTGAATGTATGTATATCCAGCAAAATGGTAAACTACACATTTCTATACTACTAGGAACAAAGAGGGAAAACTAATAACAAAGAACGCTCCTGTATTTATGTAGATCCAGCAAAATGGTATACTACACATTTCTATACTACTAGGAACAAAGAGGGAAAACTAGTAACAAAGAACGCCCTGAATGTATGTATATCCAGCAAAATGGTATACTACACAATTCTATACTACTAGGCACCAAGAGGGAAAGCTAATAAGAAAGAACGCTCCTGTATTTATGTAGATCCAGCAAAATGGTATACCACACATTTCTATACTACTAGGAACAAAGAGGGAAAACTAACAACAAAGAACGCCTCTGTATGTATGTAGATCCAGAAAAATGGTATACCACACATTTCTTTACTACTAGGAACAAAGAGGGAAGACTAATAACAAAGAACGCTCCTGTATTTATGTAGATCCAGCTAAATGGTATACCACACATTTCTTTACTACTAGGAACAAAAAGCGAAGACTAATAACAAAGAACGCTCCTGTATGTATGTAGATCCAGCAAAATGGTATACCACACATTTCTTTACTACTAGGAACAAAGAGGGAAAACTAATAACGAAGAACGGCCCTGTATGTATGTAGATCCACAAAATGGTATACCACACATTTCTTTACTACTGGGAACAAAGAGGGAAGACTAATAATAAAGTACGCCCCTGTATGTATGTAGATCCACAAAATGGTATACCACACATTTCTATACTACTAGGAACAAAGAGGGAACAATAATAATAAAGAACGCCCCTGTATGTATGTAGATCCAGCAAAATGGTATACCACACATTTCTTTACTACTAGGAACAAAGAGGGAAGAGTAATAACAAAGAACGCACCTGTATTTATGAAGATCCAGCAAAATGGTATACCACACATTTCTTTACTACTAGGAACAAAGAGGGAAGACTAATAACAAAGAAGGCTCCTGTATGTATGTGGATCCAGAAAAATGGTATACTACACATTTCTTTACTACTGGGAACAAAGACGGAAGACTAATAACAACGAACGCTCCTGTATTTATGTAGATCCAGCAAAATGGTATACCTAACATTTCTTTACTACTAGGAACAAAGAGGGTAGACTAATAACAAAGAACGCTCCTGAATTTATGTAGATCCAGCAAAATGGTATACTACACATTTCTATACTACTAGGAACAAGGAGGGAAGACTAATAACAAAGAACGCTCCTGTATGTATGTAGATCCAGAAAAATGATATACCACACATTTCTTTACTACTAGGACAAAGAGGGAAGACTAATAACAAAGAACGCTCCTGTATTTATCTAGATCCAGCAAAATGGTATACCACACATTTCTATACTACTAGGAACAAAGAGGGAAAACTAATAACAAAGAACGCCCCTGTATTTATGTAGATCCAGCAAAATGGTATACCACACATTTCTATACTACTTGAAACAAAGAGGGAAAACTAATAAAAAAGAACGCCCCTGTATTTATTTAGATCCAGCAAAATGGTATACCACACATTTCTATACTACTGGGAACAAAGAGGGAAGGCTAATAACAAAGAACGCTCCTGTATTTATGTGGATCCAGAAAAATGGTATACTACACATTTCTTTACTACTAGGAACAAAGAGGGAAGACTAATAACAAAGAAAGCTCCTGTATTTATGTAGATCCAGCAAAATGCTATACCACACATATTTCTATACTACTAGGAACAAGGAGGGAAAACTAACAACAAAGAACGCCTCTGTATGTATGTAGATTCAGAAAAATGGTATACCACACATTTCTTTACTACTAGGAACAAAGAGAGAACACTAATAATAAAGAACGCCCCTGTATGTATGTAGATCCACAAAATGGTATACCACACATTTCTTTACTAATAGGAACAAAGAGGGAAGTCTAATAACAAAGAACGCCCCTGTATGTATGTAGATCCACAAAATGGTATACCACACATTTCTTTACTACTAGGAACAAAGAGGGAAGACTAATAATAAAGTACGTCCCTGTATGTATGTAGATCCACAAAATGGTATACCACACATTTCTTTAATACTGGGAACAAAGAGGGAAAACTAGTAACAAAGAACGCCCCTGAATGTATGTATATCCAGCAAAATGGTATACTACACCTTTCTTTACTCCTAGGAACAAAGACGGAAGTCTAACAACAAAGAACGCCTCTGTACTTATGTAGATCCAGCAAAATGGTATACCACACATTTCTTTACTACTAGTAACAAAGAGGGAAGACTAATAACAAAGTACGCTCCTGTATTTATGTATATCCAGCAAAATGGTATACCACACATTTCTTTACTACTAGGAACAAAGAGGGAAGACTAATAACAAAGAACGCCCCAGTATTTATGTAGATCCAGCAAAATGGTATACTACACATTTCTATACTACTAGGAACAAAGAGGGAAGACTAATAACAAAGACCGCCACTGTATGTATGTAGATCCAGAAAAATGGTATACTACACATTTCTATACTACTAGGAACAAAGAGGGAAGACTAACAACAAAGATCGCCTCTGCATGAATGTAATTCAAGAAAAATGGTATACTACACATTTCTTTACTACTAGGAACAAAGAGGGAAGACTAATAACAAAGAACGCCTCTGTATTTATGTAGATCCAGCAAAATGGTATACTACACATTTCTATACTACTAGGAACAAAGAGGGAAGACAAATAACAAAGAACGCTCATGTTAGTATGTAGATCCACAAAAATGGTATACCACACATTTCTTTACTACTAGGAACAAAGAGGGAAAACTAATAACAAAGAACGCTCCTGTATTTATGTAGATCCAGCAAAATGGTATACTATACATTTCTATACTACTAGGAACAAAGAGGGAAAACTAGTAACAAAGAACGCCCTGAATGTATGTATATCCAGCCAAATGGTATACTACACATTTCTATACTACTAGGCACCAAGAGGGAAAGCTAATAAGAAAGAACGCTCCTGTATTTATGTAGATCCAGCAAAATGGTATACCACACATTTCTATACTACTAGGAACAAAGAGGGAAAACTAACAACAAAGAACGCCTCTGTATGTATGTAGATCCAGAAAAATGGTATACCACACATTTCTTTACTACTAGGAACAAAGAGGGAAGACTAATAACAAAGAACGCTCCTGTATTTATGTAGATCCAGCTAAATGGTATACCACACATTTCTTTACTACTAGGAACAAAAAGGGAAGACTAATAACAAAGATCGCTCCTGTATGTATGTAGATCCAGCAAAATGGTATACCACACATTTCTTTACTACTAGGAACAAAGAGGGAAAACTAATAACAAAGAACGCCCCTGTATGTATGTAGATCCACAAAATGGTATACCACACATTTCTTTACTACTGGGAACAAAGAGGGAAGGCTAATAATAAAGTACGCCCCTGTATGTATGTAGATCCACAAAATGGTATACCACACATTTCTTTACTACTAGGAACAAAGAGGGAACAATAATAATAAAGAACGCCCCTGTATGTATGTAGATCCAGCAAAATGGTATACCACACATTTCTTTACTACTAGGAACAAAGAGGGAAGAGTAATAACAAAGAACGCACCTGTATTTATGTAGATCCAGCAAAATGGTATACCACACATTTCTTTACTACTAGGAACAAAGAGGGAAGACTAATAACAAAGAAGGCTCCTGTATGTATGTGGATCCAGAAAAATGGTATACTACACATTTCTTTACTACTGGGAACAAAGACGGAAGACTAATAACAACGAACGCTCCTGTATTTATGTAGATCCAGCAAAATGGTATACCACACATTTCTTTACTACTAGGAACAAAGAGGGTAGACTAATAACAAAGAACGCTCCTGAATTTATGTAGATCCAGCAAAATGGTATACTACACATTTCTATACTACTAGGAACAAAGAGGGAAGACTAATAACAAAGAACGCCCCTGTATGTATGTAGATCCAGAAAAATGATATACCACACATTTCTTTACTACTAGGAACAAAGAGGGAAGACTAATAACAAAGAACGCTCCTGTATTTATCTAGATCCAGCAAAATGGTATACCACACATTTCTATACTACTAGGAACAAAGAGGGAAAACTAATAACAAAGAACGCCCCTGTATTTATGTAGATCCAGCAAAATGGTATACCACACATTTCTATACTACTTGAAACAAAGAGGGAAAACTAATAACAAAGAACGCCCCTGTATTTATTTAGATCCAGCAAAATGGTATACCACACATTTCTATACTACTGGGAACAAAGAGGGAAGGCTAATAACAATGAACGCTCCTGTATTTATGTGGATCCAGAAAAATGGTATACTACACATTTCTTTACTACTAGGAACAAAGAGGGAAGACTAATAACAAAGAACGCTCCTGTATTTATGTAGATCCAGCAAAATGCTATACCACACATATTTCTATACTACTAGGAACAAAGAGGGAAAACTAACAACAAAGAACGCCTCTGTATGTATGTAGATTCAGAAAAATGGTATACCACACATTTCTTTACTACTAGGAACAAAGAGAGAACACTAATAATAAAGAACGCCCCTGTATGTATGTAGATCCACAAAATGGTATACCACACATTTCTTTACTAATAGGAACAAAGAGGGAAGACTAATAACAAAGAACGCCCCTGTATGTATGTAGATCCACAAAATGGTATACCACACATTTCTTTACTACTGGGAACAAAGAGGGAAGTCTAATAACAAAGAACGCCCCTGTATGTATGTAGATCCACAAAATGGTATACCACACATTTCTTTACTACTAGGAACAAAGAGGGAAGACTAATAATAAAGTACGTCCCTGTATGTATGTAGATCCACAAAATGGTATACCACACATTTCTTTAATACTGGGAACAAAGAGGGAAAACTAGTAACAAAGAACGCCCCTGAATGTATGTATATCCAGCAAAATGGTATACTACACATTTCTTTACTCCTAGGAACAAACACGGAAGTCTAACAAGAAAAAGAACGCCTCTGTACTTATGTAGATCCAGCAAAATGGTATACCACACATTTCTTTACTACTAGTAACAAAGAGGGAAGACTAATAACAAAGTACGCACCTGTATTTATGTATATCCAGCAAAATGGTATACCACACATTTCTTTACTACTAGGAACAAAGAGGGAAGACTAATAACAAAGAACGCCCCAGTATTTATGTAGATCCAGCAAAATGGTATACTACACATTTCTATACTACTAGGAACAAAGAGGGAAGACTAATAACAAAGACCGCCACTGTATGTATGTAGATCCAGAAAAATGGTATACTACACATTTCTATACTACTAGGAACAAAGAGGGAAGACTAACAACAAAGAACGCCTCTGCATGTATGTAATTCAAGAAAAATGGTATACTACACATTTCTTTACTACTAGGAACAAAGAGGGAAGACTAATAACAAAGAACGCCTCTGTATTTATGTAGATCCAGCAAAATGGTATACTACACATTTCTATACTACTAGGAACAAAGAGGGAAGACTAATAACAAAGAACGCTCATGTATTTATGTAGATCCACAAAAATGGTATACTACACATTTCTTTACTACTAGGAACAAAGAGGGAAGACTAATAACAAAGAACGCCTCTGTATTTATGTAGATCCAGCAAAATGGTATACTACACATTTCTATACTACTAGGAACAAAGAGGGAAGGCTAATAACAAAGAACGCCTCTGTATTTATGTAGATCCACAAAAATGGTATACCACACATTTCTTTACTACTAGGAACAAAGAGGGAAAACTAATAAATAAGAACGCTCCTGTATTTATGTAGATCCAGCAAAATGGTATACCACACATTTCTATACTACTAGGAACAAAGAGGGAAAACTAATAAAAAAGAACGCTCCTGTATTTATGTAGATCCAGCAAAATGGTATACCACACATTTCTTTACTACTAGGAACAAAGAGGGAAAACTAATAAAAAAGAACGCTCCTGTATTTATGTAGATCCAGCAAAATGGTATACCACACATTTCTTTACTACTGGGAACAAAGAGGGAAGACTAATAATAAAGAACGCCTCTGTATGTATGTAGATTCAGAAAAATGGTATACCACACATTTCTTTACTACTAGGAACAAAGAGGGAAGACTAACAACAAAGAACGCCTCTGTATGTATGTAGATTCAGAAAAACCGTATACCACACATTTCTTTACTACTAGGAACAAAGAGGGAAGACTAACAACAAAGAACGCCTCTGTATGTATGTAGATTCAGAAAAATGGTATACCACACATTTCTTTACTATTAGGAACAAAGAGAGAACACTAATAATGAAGAACGCCCCTGTATGTATGTAGATCCACAAAATGGTATACCACACATTTCTTTACTAATAGGAACAAAGAGGGAAGTCTAATAACAAAGAACGCCCCTGTATGTATGTAGATCCACAAAATGGTATACCACACATTTCTTTACTACTAGGAACAAAGAGGGAAGTCTAATAACAAAGAACGCCCCTGTATGTATGTAGATCCACAAAATGGTATACCACACATTTCTTTACTAATAGGAACAAAGAGGGAAGTCTAATAACAAAGAACGCCCCTGTATGTATGTAGATCCACAAAATGGTATACCACACATTTCTTTACTAATAGGAACAAAGAGGGAAGTCTAATAACAAAGAACGCCCCTGTATGTATGTAGATCCACAAAATGGTATACCACACATTTCTTTACTACTAGGAACAAAGAGAGAACACTAATAATGAAGAACGCCCCTGTATGTATGTAGATCCACAAAATGGTATACCACACATTTCTTTACTAATAGGAACAAAGAGGGAAGTCTAATAACAAAGAACGCCCCTGTATGTATGTAGATCCACAAAATGGTATACCACACATTTCTTTACTACTAGGAACAAAGAGGGAAGGCTAATAATAAAGTACGTCCCTGTATGTATGTAGATCCACAAAATGGTATACCACACATTTCTTTACTACTAGGAACAATGAGGGAAGACTAATAATAAAGTACGCCCCTGAATGTATGTAGATCCAGCAAAATGGTATACCACACATTTCTTTACTACTAGGAACAAAGAGGGAAAACTAATAACAAAGAACGCCCCTGTATGTATGTAGATCCACAAAATGGTATACCATACATTTTTTACTACTAGGAACAAAGAGGGAAGACTAATAACAAAGAACGCCTCTGTATGTATGTAGATCCACAAAATGGTATACCACACATTTCTTTACTACTGGGAACAAAGAGGGAAGACTAATAACAACGAACGCTCCTGTATTTATGTAGATCCAGCAAAATGGTATACCTAACATTTCTTTACTACTAGGAACAAAGAGGGTAGACTAATAACAAAGAACGCTCCTGAATTTATGTAGATCCAGCAAAATGGTATACTACACATTTCTATACTACTAGGAACAAGGAGGGAAGACTAATAACAAAGAACGCTCCTGTATGTATGTAGATCCAGAAAAATGATATACCACACATTTCTTTACTACTAGGACAAAGAGGGAAGACTAATAACAAAGAACGCTCCTGTATTTATCTAGATCCAGCAAAATGGTATACCACACATTTCTATACTACTAGGAACAAAGAGGGAAAACTAATAACAAAGAACGCCCCTGTATTTATGTAGATCCAGCAAAATGGTATACCACACATTTCTATACTACTTGAAACAAAGAGGGAAAACTAATAACAAAGAACGCCCCTGTATTTATTTAGATCCAGCAAAATGGTATACCACACATTTCTATACTACTGGGAACAAAGAGGGAAGGCTAATAACAAAGAACGCTCCTGTATTTATGTGGATCCAGAAAAATGGTATACTACACATTTCTTTACTACTAGGAACAAAGAGGGAAGACTAATAACAAAGAACGCTCCTGTATTTATGTAGATCCAGCAAAATGCTATACCACACATATATCTATACTACTAGGAACAAGGAGGGAATACTAACAACAAAGAACGCCTCTGTATGTATGTAGATTCAGAAAAATGGTATACCACACATTTCTTTACTACTAGGAACAAAGAGAGAACACTAATAATGAAGAACGCCCCTGTATGTATGTAGATCCACAAAATGGTATACCACACATTTCTTTACTAATAGGAACAAAGAGGGAAGTCTAATAACAAAGAACGCCCCTGTATGTATGTAGATCCACAAAATGGTATACCACACATTTCTTTACTACTAGGAACAAAGAGGGAAGACTAATAATAAAGTACGTCCCTGTATGTATGTAGATCCACAAAATGGTATACCACACATTTCTTTAATACTGGGAACAAAGAGGGAAAACTAGTAACAAAGAACGCCCCTGAATGTATGTATATCCAGCAAAATGGTATACTACACCTTTCTTTACTCCTAGGAACAAAGACGGAAGTCTAACAACAAAGAACGCCTCTGTACTTATGTAGATCCAGCAAAATGGTATACCACACATTTCTTTACTACTAGTAACAAAGAGGGAAGACTAATAACAAAGTACGCTCCTGTATTTATGTATATCCAGCAAAATGGTATACCACACATTTCTTTACTACTAGGAACAAAGAGGGAAGACTAATAACAAAGAACGCCCCAGTATTTATGTAGATCCAGCAAAATGGTATACTACACATTTCTATACTACTAGGAACAAAGAGGGAAGACTAATAACAAAGACCGCCACTGTATGTATGTAGATCCAGAAAAATGGTATACTACACAATTTCTATACTACTAGGAACAAAGAGGGAAGACTAACAACAAAGAACGCCTCTGCATGTATGTAATTCAAGAAAAATGGTATACTACACATTTCTTTACTACTAGGAACAAAGAGGGAAGACTAATAACAAAGAACGCCTCTGTATTTATGTAGATCCAGCAAAATGGTATACTACACATTTCTATACTACTAGGAACAAAGAGGGAAGACTAATAACAAAGAACGCTCATGTATGTATGTAGATCCACAAAAATGGTATACCACACATTTCTTTACTACTAGGAACAAAGAGGGAAAACTAGTAACAAAGAACGCCCTGAATGTATGTAGATCCAGCAAAATGGTATACTACACATTTCTATACTACTAGGCACCAAGAGGGAAAGCTAATAAGAAAGAACGCTCCTGTATTTATGTAGATCCAGCAAAACGGTATACCACACATTTCTATACTACTAGGAACAAAGAGGGAAAACTAACAACAAAGAACGCCTCTGTATGTATGTAGATCCAGAAAAATGGTATACCACACATTTCATTACTACTAGGAACAAAGAGGGAAGACTAATAACAAAGAACGCTCCTGTATTTATGTAGATCCAGCTAAATGGTATACCACACATTTCTTTACTACTAGGAACAAAAAGGGAAGACTAATAACAAAGAACGCTCCTGTATGTATGTAGATCCAGCAAAATGGTATAGCACACATTTCTTTACTACTAGGAACAAAGAGGGAAAACTAATAACAAAGAACGCCCCTGTATGTATGTAGATCCACAAAATGGTATACCACACATTTCTTTACTACTGGGAACAAAGAGGGAAGGCTAATAATAAAGTACGCCCCTGTATGTATGTAGATCCACAAAATGCTATACCACACATTTCTTTACTACTAGGAACAAAGAGGGAACAATAATAATAAAGAACGCCCCTGTATGTATGTAGATCCAGCAAAATGGTATACCACACATTTCTTTACTACTAGGAACAAAGAGGGAAGAGTAATAACAAAGAACGCACCTGTATTTATGTAGATCCAGCAAAATGGTATACCACACATTTCTTTACTACTAGGAACAAAGAGGGAAGACTAATAACAAAGAAGGCTCCTGTATGTATGTGGATCCAGAAAAATGGTATACTACACATTTCTTTACTACTGGGAACAAAGACGGAAGACTAATAACAACGAACGCTCCTGTATTTATGTAGATCCAGCAAAATGGTATACCACACATTTCTTTACTACTAGGAACAAAGAGGGCAGACTAATAACAAAGAACGCTCCTGAATTTATGTAGATCCAGCAAAATGGTATACTACACATTTCTATACTACTAGGAACAAAGAGGGAAGACTAATAACAAAGAACGCCCCTGTATGTATGTAGATCCAGAAAAATGATATACCACACATTTCTTTACTACTAGGAACAAAGAGGGAAGACTAATAACAAAGAACGCTCCTGTATTTATCTAGATCCAGCAAAATGGTATACCACACATTTCTATACTACTAGGAACAAAGAGGGAAAACTAATAACAAAGAACGCCCCTGTATTTATGTAGATCCAGCAAAATGGTATACCACACATTTCTATACTACTTGAAACAAAGAGGGAAAACTAATAACAAAGAACGCCCCTGTATTTATTTAGATCCAGCAAAATGGTATACCACACATTTCTATACTACTGGGAACAAAGAGGGAAGGCTAATAACAAAGAACGCTCCTGTATTTATGTGGATCCAGAAAAATGGTATACTACACATTTCTTTACTACTAGGAACAAAGAGGGAAGACTAATAACAGAGAACGCTCCTGTATTTATGTAGATCCAGCAAAATGCTATACCACACATATTTCTATACTACTAGGAACAAAGAGGGAAAACTAACAACAAAGAACGCCTCTGTATGTATGTAGATTCAGAAAAATGGTATACCACACATTTCTTTACTACTAGGAACAAAGAGAGAACACTAATAATAAAGAACGCCCCTGTATGTATGTAGATCCACAAAATGGTATACCACACATTTCTTTACTAATAGGAACAAAGAGGGAAGTCTAATAACAAAGAACGCCCCTGTATGTATGTAGATCCACAAAATGGTATACCACACATTTCTTTACTACTAGGAACAAAGAGGGAAGACTAATAATAAAGTACGTCCCTGTATGTATGTAGATCCACAAAATGGTATACCACACATTTCTTTAATACTGGGAACAAAGAGGGAAATCTAGTAACAAAGAACGCCCCTGAATGTATGTATATCCAGCAAAATGGTATACTACACATTTCTTTACTCCTAGGAACAAAGACGGAAGTCTAACAAGAAAAAGAACGCCTCTGTACTTATGTAGATCCAGCAAAGTGGTATACCACACATTTCTTTACTACTAGTAACAAAGAGGGAAGACTAATAACAAAGTACGCTCCTGTATTTATGTATATCCAGCAAAATGGTATACCACACATTTCTTTACTACTAGGAACAAAGAGGGAAGACTAATAACAAAGAACGCCCCAGTATTTATGTAGATCCAGCAAAATGGTATACTACACATTTCTATACTACTAGGAACAAAGAGGGAAGACTAATAACAAAGACCGCCACTGTATGTATGTAGATCCAGAAAAATGGTATACTACACATTTCTATACTACTAGGAACAAAGAGGGAAGACTAACAACAAAGAACGCCTCTGCATGTATGTAATTCAAGAAAAATGGTATACTACACATTTCTTTACTACTAGGAACAAAGAGGGAAGACTAATAACAAAGAACGCCTCTGTATTTATGTAGATCCAGCAAAATGGTATACTACACATTTCTATACTACTAGGAACAAAGAGGGAAGACTAATAACAGAGAACGCTCATGTATGTATGTAGATCCACAAAAATGGTATACCACACATTTCTTTACTACTAGGAACAAAGAGGGAAAACTAATAACAAAGAACGCTCCTGTATTTATGTAGATCCAGCAAAATGGTATACCACACATTTCTTTACTACTAGGAACAAAGAGGGAAGACTAACAACAAAGAACGCCTCTGTATGTATGTAGATTCAGAAAAATGGTATACCACACATTTCTTTACTACTAGGAACAAAGAGAGAACACTAATAATAAAGAACGCCCCTGTATGTATGTAGATCCACAAAATGGTATACCACACATTTCTTTACTAATAGGAACAAAGAGGGAAGTCTAATAACAAAGAACGCTCCTGTATTTATGTAGATCCAGCAAAATGGTATACCACACATTTCTATACTACTGGGAACAAAGAGAGAAGGCTAATAACAAAGAACGCTCCTGTATTTATGTAGATCCAGCAAAATGGTATACCACACATTTCTATACTACTGGGAACAAAGAGAGAAGGGTAATAACAAAGAACGCCCCTGTATTTATGTAGATCCAGCAAAATGGTATACCACACATTTCTATACTACTGGGAACAAAGAGGGAAGTCTAATAACAAAGAACGCCTCTGTATTTATGTAGATCCAGCAAAATGGCATACCACACATTTCTTTACTACTGGGAACAAAGAGAGAAGGCTAATAACAAAGAACGCTCCTGTATTTATGTGGATCCAGCAAAATGGTATACCACACATTTCTATACTACTAATTACAAAGAGGGCAGACTAATAACAAAGAACGCTCCTGTATGTATGTAGATCCAGAAAAATGGTATACCACACATTTCTTTACTACTAGGAACAAAGAGGGAAGACTAATAACAAAGAACGCTCCTGTATTTATGTAGATCCAGCAAAATGGTATACCACACATTTCTTTACTACTGGGAACAAAGAGGGAAAACTAGTAAAAAAGAACGCCCCTGAATAAATGTATATCCAGCAAAATGGTATGCTACACATTTCTTTACTACTAGGAACAAAGAGGGAAGTCTAACAACAAAGAACGCCTCTGTATTTATGTAGATCCAGCAAAACGGTATACTACACATTTCTATACTACTAGGAACAAAGAGGGAAAACTAATAACAAAGAACGCTCCTGTATTTATGTAGATCCAGCAAAATGGTATACCACACATTTCTTTACTACTAGGAACAAAGAGGGAAGACTAATAACAAAGAACGCTCCTGTATTTATGTAGATCCAGCAAAATGGTATACCACACATTTCTTTACTACTAGGAACAAAGAGGGAAGACTAATAACAAAGAACGCCCCAGTATTTATGTAAATCCAGCAAAATGGTATACTACACATTTCTATACTACTAGGAACAAAGAGGGAAGACTAATAACAAAGAACGCCACTGTATGTATGTAGATCCAGAAAAATGGTATACTACACATTTCTATACTACTAGGAACAAAGAGGGAAGACTAACAACAAAGAACGCCTCTGCATGTATGTAGTTCCAGAAAAATGGTATACTACACATTTCTTTACTACTAGGAACAAAGAGGGAAGACTAATAACAAAGAACGCCTCTGTATTTATGTAGATCCAGCAAAATGGTATACTACACATTTCAATACTACTAGGAAAAAAGAGGGAAGACTAATAACAAAGAACGCTCCTGTATGTATGTAGATCCAGAAAAATGGTATACCACACATTTCTTTACTACTAGGAACAAAGAGGGAAAACTAATAACAAAGAACGCTCCTGTATTTATGTAGATCCAGCAAAATGGTATACCACACATTTCTTTACTACTAGGAACAAAGAGGGAAGACTAATAACAAAGAACGCTCCTGTATTTAAGTAGATCCAGCAAAATGGTATACCACACATTTCTTTACTACTAGGAACAAAGAGGGAAGACTAATAACAAAGAACGCTCCTGTATGTACGTAGCTCCAGAAAAATGGTATACTACACATTTCTTTACTACTGGGAACAAAGAGGGAAGACTAATAACAAAGAACGCTCCTGTATTTATGTAGATCCAGCAAAATGGTATACCACACATTTCTTTACTACTAGGAACAAAGAGGGAAGACTAATAACAAAGAACGCTCCTGTATTTATGTAGATCCAGCAAAATGGTATACTACACATTTCTATACTACTAGGAACAAAGAGGGAAAACTAGTAACAAAGAACGCCCCTGAATGTATGTATATCCAGCAAAATGGTATACTACACATTTCTATACTACTAGGAACCAAGACTGAAAACTAATAACAAAGAACGCTCCTGTATTTATGTAGATCCAGCAAAATGGTATACCACACATTTCTTTACTACTAGGAACAAAGAGGGAAGACTAACAACAAAGAACGCCTCTGTATGTATGTAGATCCAGAAAAATGGTATACTACACATTTCTATACTACTAGGAACAAAGAGGGAAAACTAGTAACAAAGAACGCCCCTGAATGTATGTATATCCAGCAAAAGGGTATACTACACATTTCTATACTACTAGGAACAAAGAGGTAAAACTAGTAACAGAGAACGCCCCTGAATGTATGTATATCCAGCAAAATGGTATACTACACATTTCTGTACTACTAGGAACAAAGAGGGAAAACTAGTAACAAAGAACGCCCCTGAATGTATGTATATCCAGCAAAATGGTATACTACACATTTCTATACTACTAGGAACAAAGAGGGAAAACTAGTAACAAAGAACGCCCCTGAATGTATGTATATACAGCAAAATGGTATACTACACATTTCTATACTACTAGGAACAAAGAGGGAAAACTAATAACAAAGAACGCTCCTGTATTTATGTAGATCCAGAAAAATGGTATACTACACATTTCTATACTACTAGGAACAAAGAGGGAAACCTAGTAACAAAGAACGCCCCTGAATATATGTATATCCAGCAAAATGGTATACTACACATTTCTATACTACTAGGAACCAAGAGGGAAAGCTAATAACAAAGAACGCTCCTGTATTTATGTATATCCAGCAAAATGGTATACTACACATTTCTATACTACTAGGAACAAAGAGGGAAAACTAACAACAAAGAACGCCTCTGTATGTATGTAGATCTAGAAAAATGGTATACCACACATTTCTTTACTACTAGGAACAAAGAGGGAAGACTAATAACAAAGAACGCTCCTGTATTTATGTAGATCCAGCAAAATGGTATACCACACATTTCTTTACTACTGGGAACAAAGAGGGAAGACTAATAACAAAGAACGCTCCTGTATGTATGTAGATCCAGCAAAATGGTATACCACACATTTCTTTACTACTAGGAACAAAGAGGGAAGACTAATAACAAAGAACGCTCCTGTATTTAAGTAGATCCAGCAAAATGGTATACCACACATTTCTTTACTACTAGGAACAAAGAGGGAAGACTAATAACAAAGAACGCTCCTGTATGTACGTAGCTCCAGAAAAATGGTATACTACACATTTCTTTACTACTGGGAACAAAGAGGGAAGACTAATAACAAAGAACGCTCCTGTATTTATGTAGATCCAGCAAAATGGTATACCACACATTTCTTTACTACTAGGAACAAAGAGGGAAGACTAATAACAAAGAACGCTCCTGTATTTATGTAGATCCAGCAAAATGGTATACTACACATTTCTATACTACTAGGAACAAAGAGGGAAGACTAATAACAAAGAACGCTCCTATATGTATGTAGATCCAGAAAAATGGTATACCACACATTTCTTTACCACTAGGAACAAAGAGGGAAGACTAATAACAAAGAACGCTCCTGTATTTATGTAGATCCAGCAAAATGGTATACCACACATTTCTTTACTACTAGGAACAAAGAGGGAAGACTAACAACAAAGAACGCCTCTGTATGTATGTATATCCAGAAAAATGGTATACTACACATTTCTATACTACTAGGAACAAAGAGGGAAAACTAGTAACAAAGAACGCCCCTGAATGTATGTATATCCAGCAAAATGGTATACTACACATTTCTATACTACTAGGAACAAAGAGGTAAAACTAGTAACAGAGAACGCCCCTGAATGTATGTATATCCAGCAAAATGGTATACTACACATTTCTGTACTACTACGAACAAAGAGGGAAAACTAGTAACAAAGAACGCCCCTGAATGTATGTATATCCAGCAAAATGGTATACTACACATTTCTATACTACTAGGAACAAAGAGGGAAAACTAGTAACAAAGAACGCCCCTGAATGTATGTATATACAGAAAAATGGTATACTACACATTTCTATACTACTAGAAACAAAGAGGGAAAACTAATAACAAAGAACGCTCCTGTATTTATGTAGATCCAGCAAAATGGTATACTACACATTTCTATACTACTAGGAACAAAGAGGGAAACCTAGTAACAAAGAACGCCCCTGAATGTATGTATATCCAGCAAAATGGTATACTACACATTTCTATACTACTAGGAACAAAGAGGGAAAACTAACAACAAAGAACGCCTCTGTATGTATGTGGATCTAGAAAAATGGTATACCACACATTTCTTTACTACTAGGAACAAAGAGGGAAGACTAATAACAAAGAACGCTCCTGTATTTATGTAGATCCAGCAAAATGGTACACCACACATTTCTTTACTACTGGGAACAAAGAGGGAAGACTAATAACAAAGAACGCCCCTGTATGTATGTAGATCCAGCAAAATGGTATAGAACACATTTCTTTACTACTAGGAACAAAGAGGGAAGACTAATAACAAAGAACGCTCCTGTATTTCTGTAGATCCAGCAAAATGGTATACTACACATTTCTATACTTCTAGGAACAAAGAGGGAAGACTAATAACAAAGAACGCTCCTATATGTATGTAGATCCAGAAAAATGGTATACCACACATTTCTTTACTACTAGGAACAAAGAGGGATGACTAATAACAAAGAACGCTCCTGTATTTATGTAGATCCAGCAAAATGGTATACCACACATTTCAATACTACTTGGAACAAAGAGGGAAAACTAATAACAAAGAACGCCCCTGTATTTATGTAGATCCAGCAAAATGGTATACCACACATTTCTTTACTACTGGGAAGAAAGAGGGAAAACTAATAACAAAGAACGCTCCTGCATTTATGTAGATCCAGCAAAATGGTATACCACACATTTCTATACTACTAGGAACAAAGAGGGAAAACTAATAACAAAGAACGCCCCTGTATTTATGTAGATCCAGCAAAATGGTATACCACACATTTCTATACTACTGGGAACAAAGAGAGAAGGCTAATAACAAAGAACGCTCCTGTATTTATGTAGATCCAGCAAAATGGTATACCACACCTTTCTATACTACTGGGAACAAAGAGAGAAGGCTAATAACAAAGAACGCTCCTGTATTTATGTAGATCCAGCAAAATGGTATACCACACATTTCTATACTACTGGGAACAAAGAGAGAAGGCTAATAACAAAGAACGCCCCTGTATTTATGTAGATCCAGCAAAATGGTATACCACACATTTCTATACTACTGGGAACAAAGAGGGAAGACTAATAACAAAGAACGCCCCTGTATTTATGTAGATCCAGCAAAATGGTATACCACACATTTCTTTACTACTGGGAACAAAGAGAGAAGGCTAATAACAAAGAACGCTCCTGTATGTATGTGGATCCAGCAAAATGGTATACCACACATTTCTATACTACTAATAACAAAGAGGGCAGACTAATAACAAAGAACGCTCCTGTATGTATGTAGATCCAGAAAAATGGTATACCACACATTTCTTTACTACTAGGAACAAAGAGGGAAGACTAATAACAAAGAACGCTCCTGTATTTATGTAGATCCAGCAAAATGGTATACCACACATTTCTTTACTACTGGGAACAAAGAGGGAAAACTAGTAAAAAAGAACGCCCCTGAATAAATGTATATCCAGCAAAATGGTATGCTACACATTTCTTTACTACTAGGAACAAAGAGGGAAGTCTAACAACAAAGAACGCCTCTGTATTTATGTAGATCCAGCAGAACGGTATACTACACATTTCTATACTACTAGGAACAAAGAGGGAAAACTAATAACAAAGAACGCTCCTGTATTTATGTAGATCCAGCAAAATGGTATACCACACATTTCTTTACTACTAGGAACAAAGAGGGAAGACTAATAACAAAGAACGCTCCTGTATTTATGTAGATCCAGCAAAATGGTATACCACACATTTCTTTACTACTAGGAACAAAGAGGGAAGACTAATAACAAAGAACGCCCCAGTATTTATGTAAATCCAGCAAAATGGTATACTACACATTTCTATACTACTAGGAACAAAGAGGGAAGACTAATAACAAAGAACGCCACTGTATGTATGTAGATCCAGAAAAATGGTATACTACACATTTCTATACTACTAGGAACAAAGAGGGAAGACTAACAACAAAGAACGCCTCTGCATGTATGTAGTTCCAGAAAAATGGTATACTACACATTTCTTTACTACTAGGAACAAAGAGGGAAGACTAATAACAAAGAACGCCTCTGTATTTATGTAGATCCAGCAAAATGGTATACTACACGTTTCAATACTACTAGGAAAAAAGAGGGAAGACTAATAACAAAGAACGCTCCTGTATGTATGTAGATCCAGAAAAATGGTATACCACACATTTCTTTACTACTAGGAACAAAGAGGGAAAACTAATAACAAAGAACGCTCCTGTATTTATGTAGATCCAGCAAAATGGTATACCACACATTTCTTTACTACTATGAACAAAGAGGGAAGACGAACAACAAAGAACGCCTCTGTATGTATGTAGATCCAGAAAAATGGTATACCACACATTTCTTTACTACTAGGAACAAAGAGGGAACACTTATAATAAAGAACGCCCCTGTATGTATGTAGATCCACAAAATGGTATACCACACATTTCTTTACTACTAGGAACAAAGAGGGAAGACTAATAACAAAGAACGCCCCTCTATGTATGTAGATCCAGAAAAATGGTATACCACACATTTCTTTACTACTAGGAACAAAGAGGGAAGACTAAAAATAAAGTGCGCCCCTGTATGTATGTAGATCCACAAAATGGAATACCACACATTTCTTTACTACTAGGAACAAAGAGGGAAGACTAATAACAAAGTACGCCCCTGTATGTATGTAGATCCACAAAATGGTATACCACACATTTCTTTACTACTAGGAAACAAGAGGGAACACTAATAATAAAGAACGCCCCTGTATGTATGTAGATCCACAAAATGGTATACCACACATTTCTTTACTACTGGGAAAAAGAGGGAACACTAATAATAAAGAACGCCCCTGAATGTATGTATATCCAGCAAAATGGTATACTACACATTTCTATACTACTAGGAACAAAGAGGGAAAGCTAATAACAAAGAACGCCCCTGAATGTATGTATATCCAGCAAAATGGTATACTACACATTTCTATACTTCTAGGAACAAAGAGGGAAAACTAGTAACAAAGAACGCCCCTTAATGTATGTATATCCAGCAAAATGGTGTACTACACATTTCTATACTACTAGGAACAAAGAGGGAAAACTAATAACAAAGAACGCTCCTGTATTTATGTAGATCCAGGAAAATGGTATACTACACATTTCTATACTACTAGGAACAAAGAGGGAAAACTAGTAACAAAGAACGCCCTGAATGTATGTATATCCAGCAAAATGGTATACTACACATTTCTGTACTACTAGGCACCAAGAGGGAAAGCTAATAACAAAGAACGCTCCTGTATTTATGTAAATCCAGCAAAATGGTATACCACACATTTCTATACTACTAGGAACAAAGAGGGAAAACTAACAACAAAGAACGCCTCTGTATGTATGTAGATCCAGAAAAATGGTATACCACACATTTCTTTACTACTAGGAACAAAGAGGGAAGACTAATAACAAAGAACGCTCCTGTATTTATGTAGATCCAGCTAAATGGTATACCACACATTTCTTTACTACTAGGAACAAAAAGGGAAGACTAATAACAAAGAACGCTCCTGTATGTATGTAGATCCAGCAAAATGGTATACCACACATTTCTTTACTACTAGGAACAAAGAGGGAAAACTAATAACAAGGAACGCCCCTGTATGTATGTAGATCCACAAAATGGAATACCACACATTTCTTTACTACTGGGAACAAAGAGGGAAGACTAATAATAAAGTACGCCCCTGTATGTATGTAGATCCACAAAATGGTATACCACACATTTCTATTCTACTAGGAACAAAGAGGGAACAATAATAATAAAGAACGCCCCTGTATGTATGTAGATCCAGCAAAATGGTATACCGACATTTCTTTACTACTAGGAACAAAGAGGGAAGACTAATAACAAAGAACGCTCCTGTATTTATGTAGATCCAGCAAAATGGTATACCACACATTTCTTTACTACTAGGAACAAAGAGGGAAGACTAATAACAAAGAACGCTCCTGTATGTATGTAGATCCAGAAAAATGGTATACTACACATTTCTTTACTACTGGGAACAAAGAGGGAAGACTAATAACAACGAACTCTCCTGTATTTACGTAGATCCAACAAAATGGTATACCACACATTTCTTTACTACTAGGAACAAAGAGGGAAGACTAATAACAAAGAACGCTCCTGAATTTATGTAGATCCAGCAAAATGGTATACTACACATTTCTATACTACTAGGAACAAAGAGGGAAGACTAATAAGAAAGAACGCTCCTTTATGTACGTAGATCCAGAAAAATGGTATACCACACATTTATTTACTACTAGGAACAAAGAGGGAAGACTAATAACAAAGAACGCTCCTGTATTTATGTAGATCCAGCAAAATGGTATACCACACATTTCTATACTACTAGGAACAAAGAGGGAAACCTAATAACAAAGAACGCCCCTGTATTTATGTAGATCCAGCAAAATGGTATACTACACATTTCTATACTACTAGGAACAAAGAGGGAAAACTAGTAACAAAGAAATCCCCTGAATGTATGTATATCCAGAAAAATGGTATACTACACATTTCTATACTACTAGGAAAAAAGAGGGAAAACTAGTAACAAAGAACGCCCCTGAATGTATGTATATCCAGAAAAATGGTATACTACACATTTCTATACTACTACGAAAAAGAGTGAAAACTAGTAACAAAGAACGCCCCTGAATGTATGTATATCCAGCAAAATGGTAAACTACACATTTCTATACTACTAGGAACAAAGAGGGAAGACTAATAACAAAGAACGCTCCTGTATTTATGTAGATCCAGCAAAATGGTATACCACACATTTCTTTACTACTGGGAACAAAGAGGGAAGACTAATAACAAAGAACGCTCCTGTATTTATGTAGATCCAGCAAAATGGTATACCACACATTTCTTTACTACTGGGAACAAAGAGGGAAAACTAGTAAAAAAGAACGCCCGTGAATAAATGTATATCCAGCAAAATGGTATGCTACACATTTCTTTACTACTAGGAACAAAGAGGGAAGTCTAACAACAAAGAACGCCTCTGTATTTATGTAGATCCAGCAGAACGGTATACTACACATTTCTATACTACTAGGAACAAAGAGGGAAAACTAATAACAAAGAACGCTCCTGTATTTATGTAGATCCAGCAAAATGGTATACCACACATTTCTTTACTACTAGGAACAAAGAGGGAAGACTAATAACAAAGAACGCTCCTGTATTTATGTAGATCCAGCAAAATGGTATACCACACATTTCTTTACTACTAGGAACAAAGAGGGAAGACTAATAACAAAGAACGCCCCAGTATTTATGTAAATCCAGCAAAATGGTATACTACACATTTCTATACTACTAGGAACAAAGAGGGAAGACTAATAACAAAGAACGCCACTGTATGTATGTAGATCCAGAAAAATGGTATACTACACATTTCTATACTACTAGGAACAAAGAGGGAAGACTAACAACAAAGAACGCCTCTGCATGTATGTAGTTCCAGAAAAATGGTATACTACACATTTCTTTACTACTAGGAACAAAGAGGGAAGACTAATAACAAAGAACGCCTCTGTATTTATGTAGATCCAGCAAAATGGTATACTACACGTTTCAATACTACTAGGAAAAAAGAGGGAAGACTAATAACAAAGAACGCTCCTGTATGTATGTAGATCCAGAAAAATGGTATACCACACATTTCTTTACTACTAGGAACAAAGAGGGAAAACTAATAACAAAGAACGCTCCTGTATTTATGTAGATCCAGCAAAATGGTATACCACACATTTCTTTACTACTATGAACAAAGAGGGAAGACGAACAACAAAGAACGCCTCTGTATGTATGTAGATCCAGAAAAATGGTATACCACACATTTCTTTACTACTAGGAACAAAGAGGGAACACTTATAATAAAGAACGCCCCTGTATGTATGTAGATCCACAAAATGGTATACCACACATTTCTTTACTACTAGGAACAAAGAGGGAAGACTAATAACAAAGAACGCCCCTCTATGTATGTAGATCCAGAAAAATGGTATACCACACATTTCTTTACTACTAGGAACAAAGAGGGAAGACTAAAAATAAAGTGCGCCCCTGTATGTATGTAGATCCACAAAATGGAATACCACACATTTCTTTACTACTAGGAACAAAGAGGGAAGACTAATAACAAAGTACGCCCCTGTATGTATGTAGATCCACAAAATGGTATACCACACATTTCTTTACTACTAGGAAACAAGAGGGAACACTAATAATAAAGAACGCCCCTGTATGTATGTAGATCCACAAAATGGTATACCACACATTTCTTTACTACTGGGAAAAAGAGGGAACACTAATAATAAAGAACGCCCCTGAATGTATGTATATCCAGCAAAATGGTATACTACACATTTCTATACTACTAGGAACAAAGAGGGAAAGCTAATAACAAAGAACGCCCCTGAATGTATGTATATCCAGCAAAATGGTATACTACACATTTCTATACTTCTAGGAACAAAGAGGGAAAACTAGTAACAAAGAACGCCCCTTAATGTATGTATATCCAGCAAAATGGTGTACTACACATTTCTATACTACTAGGAACAAAGAGGGAAAACTAATAACAAAGAACGCTCCTGTATTTATGTAGATCCAGGAAAATGGTATACTACACATTTCTATACTACTAGGAACAAAGAGGGAAAACTAGTAACAAAGAACGCCCTGAATGTATGTATATCCAGCAAAATGGTATACTACACATTTCTGTACTACTAGGCACCAAGAGGGAAAGCTAATAACAAAGAACGCTCCTGTATTTATGTAAATCCAGCAAAATGGTATACCACACATTTCTATACTACTAGGAACAAAGAGGGAAAACTAACAACAAAGAACGCCTCTGTATGTATGTAGATCCAGAAAAATGGTATACCACACATTTCTTTACTACTAGGAACAAAGAGGGAAGACTAATAACAAAGAACGCTCCTGTATTTATGTAGATCCAGCTAAATGGTATACCACACATTTCTTTACTACTAGGAACAAAAAGGGAAGACTAATAACAAAGAACGCTCCTGTATGTATGTAGATCCAGCAAAATGGTATACCACACATTTCTTTACTACTAGGAACAAAGAGGGAAAACTAATAACAAGGAACGCCCCTGTATGTATGTAGATCCACAAAATGGAATACCACACATTTCTTTACTACTGGGAACAAAGAGGGAAGACTAATAATAAAGTACGCCCCTGTATGTATGTAGATCCACAAAATGGTATACCACACATTTCTATACTACTAGGAACAAAGAGGGAACAATAATAATAAAGAACGCCCCTGTATGTATGTAGATCCAGCAAAATGGTATACCGACATTTCTTTACTACTAGGAACAAAGAGGGAAGACTAATAACAAAGAACGCTCCTGTATTTATGTAGATCCAGCAAAATGGTATACCACACATTTCTTTACTACTAGGAACAAAGAGGGAAGACTAATAACAAAGAACGCTCCTGTATGTATGTAGATCCAGAAAAATGGTATACTACACATTTCTTTACTACTGGGAACAAAGAGGGAAGACTAATAACAACGAACTCTCCTGTATTTACGTAGATCCAACAAAATGGTATACCACACATTTCTTTACTACTAGGAACAAAGAGGGAAGACTAATAACAAAGAACGCTCCTGAATTTATGTAGATCCAGCAAAATGGTATACTACACATTTCTATACTACTAGGAACAAAGAGGGAAGACTAATAAGAAAGAACGCTCCTTTATGTACGTAGATCCAGAAAAATGGTATACCACACATTTATTTACTACTAGGAACAAAGAGGGAAGACTAATAACAAAGAACGCTCCTGTATTTATGTAGATCCAGCAAAATGGTATACCACACATTTCTATACTACTAGGAACAAAGAGGGAAACCTAATAACAAAGAACGCCCCTGTATTTATGTAGATCCAGCAAAATGGTATACTACACATTTCTATACTACTAGGAACAAAGAGGGAAAACTAGTAACAAAGAAATCCCCTGAATGTATGTATATCCAGAAAAATGGTATACTACACATTTCTATACTACTAGGAAAAAAGAGGGAAAACTAGTAACAAAGAACGCCCCTGAATGTATGTATATCCAGAAAAATGGTATACTACACATTTCTATACTACTACGAAAAAGAGTGAAAACTAGTAACAAAGAACGCCCCTGAATGTATGTATATCCAGCAAAATGGTAAACTACACATTTCTATACTACTAGGAACAAAGAGGGAAAACTAATAACAAAGAACGCTCCTGTATTTATGTAGATCCAGCAAAATGGTATACTACACATTTCTATACTACTAGGAACAAAGAGGGAAAACTAGTAACAAAGAACGCCCTGAATGTATGTATATCCAGCAAAATGGTATACTACACATTTCTATACTACTAGGCACCAAGAGGGAAAGCTAATAAGAAAGAACGCTCCTGTATTTATGTAGATCCAGCAAAATGGTATACCACACATTTCTATACTACTAGGAACAAAGAGGGAAAACTAACAACAAAGAACGCCTCTGTATGTATGTAGATCCAGAAAAATGGTATACCACACATTTCTTTACTACTAGGAACAAAGAGGGAAGACTAATAACAAAGAACGCTCCTGTATTTATGTAGATCCAGCTAAATGGTATACCACACATTTCTTTACTACTAGGAACAAAAAGCGAAGACTAATAACAAAGAACGCTCCTGTATGTATGTAGATCCAGCAAAATGGTATACCACACATTTCTTTACTACTAGGAACAAAGAGGGAAAACTAATAACGAAGAACGGCCCTGTATGTATGTAGATCCACAAAATGGTATACCACACATTTCTTTACTACTGGGAACAAAGAGGGAAGACTAATAATAAAGTACGCCCCTGTATGTATGTAGATCCACAAAATGGTATACCACACATTTCTTTACTACTAGGAACAAAGAGGGAACAATAATAATAAAGAACGCCCCTGTATGTATGTAGATCCAGCAAAATGGTATACCACACATTTCTTTACTACTAGGAACAAAGAGGGAAGAGTAATAACAAAGAACGCACCTGTATTTATGAAGATCCAGCAAAATGGTATACCACACATTTCTTTACTACTAGGAACAAAGAGGGAAGACTAATAACAAAGAAGGCTCCTGTATGTATGTGGATCCAGAAAAATGGTATACTACACATTTCTTTACTACTGGCAACAAAGACGGAAGACTAATAACAACGAACGCTCCTGTATTTATGTAGATCCAGCAAAATGGTATACCTAACATTTCTTTACTACTAGGAACAAAGAGGGTAGACTAATAACAAAGAACGCTCCTGAATTTATGTAGATCCAGCAAAATGGTATACTACACATTTCTATACTACTAGGAACAAGGAGGGAAGACTAATAACAAAGAACGCTTCTGTATGTATGTAGATCCAGAAAAATGATATACCACACATTTCTTTACTACTAGGACAAAGAGGGAAGACTAATAACAAAGAACGCTCCTGTATTTATCTAGATCCAGCAAAATGGTATACCACACATTTCTATACTACTAGGAACAAAGAGGGAAAACTAATAACAAAGAACGCCCCTGTATTTATGTAGATCCAGCAAAATGGTATACCACACATTTCTATACTACTTGAAACAAAGAGGGAAAACTAATAAAAAAGAACGCCCCTGTATTTATTTAGATCCAGCAAAATGGTATACCACACATTTCTATACTACTGGGAACAAAGAGGGAAGGCTAATAACAAAGAACGCTCCTGTATTTATGTGGATCCAGAAAAATGGTATACTACACATTTCTTTACTACTAGGAACAAAGAGGGAAGACTAATAACAAAGAAAGCTCCTGTATTTATGTAGATCCAGCAAAATGCTATACCACACATATTTCTATACTACTAGGAACAAGGAGGGAAAACTAACAACAAAGAACGCCTCTGTATGTATGTAGATTCAGAAAAATGGTATACCACACATTTCTTTACTACTAGGAACAAAGAGAGAACACTAATAATAAAGAACGCCCCTGTATGTATGTAGATCCACAAAATGGTATACCACACATTTCTTTACTAATAGGAACAAAGAGGGAAGTCTAATAACAAAGAACGCCCCTGTATGTATATAGATCCACAAAATGGTATACCACACATTTCTTTACTACTAGGAACAAAGAGGGAAGACTAATAATAAAGTACGTCCCTGTATGTATGTAGATCCACAAAATGGTATACCACACATTTCTTTAATACTGGGAACAAAGAGGGAAAACTAGTAACAAAGAACGCCCCTGAATGTATGTATATCCAGCAAAATGGTATACTACACCTTTCTTTACTCCTAGGAACAAAGACGGAAGTCTAACAACAAAGAACGCCTCTGTACTTATGTAGATCCAGCAAAATGGTATACCACACATTTCTTTACTACTAGTAACAAAGAGGGAAGACTAATAACAAAGTACGCTCCTGTATTTATGTATATCCAGCAAAATGGTATACCACACATTTCTTTACTACTAGGAACAAAGAGGGAAGACTAATAACAAAGAACGCCCCAGTATTTATGTAGATCCAGCAAAATGGTATACTACACATTTCTATACTACTAGGAACAAAGAGGGAAGACTAATAACAAAGACCGCCACTGTATGTATGTAGATCCAGAAAAATGGTATACTACACATTTCTATACTACTAGGAACAAAGAGGGAAGACTAACAACAAAGAACGCCTCTGCATGAATGTAATTCAAGAAAAATGGTATACTACACATTTCTTTACTACTAGGAACAAAGAGGGAAGACTAATAACAAAGAACGCCTCTGTATTTATGTAGATCCAGCAAAATGGTATACTACACATTTCTATACTACTAGGAACAAAGAGGGAAGACTAATAACAAAGAACGCTCATGTATGTATGTAGATCCACAAAAATGGTATACCACACATTTCTTTACTACTAGGAACAAAGAGGGAAAACTAATAACAAAGAACGCTCCTGTATTTATGTAGATCCAGCAAAATGGTATACTATACATTTCTATACTACTAGGAACAAAGAGGGAAAACTAGTAACAAAGAACGCCCTGAATGTATGTATATCCAGCAAAATGGTATACTACACATTTCTATACTACTAGGCACCAAGAGGGAAAGCTAATAAGAAAGAACGCTCCTGTATTTATGTAGATCCAGCAAAATGGTATACCACACATTTCTATACTACTAGGAACAAAGAGGGAAAACTAACAACAAAGAACGCCTCTGTATGTATGTAGATCCAGAAAAATGGTATACCACACATTTCTTTACTACTAGGAACAAAGAGGGAAGACTAATAACAAAGAACGCTCCTGTATTTATGTAGATCCAGCTAAATGGTATACCACACATTTCTTTACTACTAGGAACAAAAAGGGAAGACTAATAACAAAGAACGCTCCTGTATTTATGTAGATCCAGCAAAATGGTATACCACACATTTCTTTACTACTAGGAACAAAGAGGGAAAACTAATAACAAAGAACGCCCCTGTATGTATGTAGATCCACAAAATGGTATACCACACATTTCTTTACTACTGGGAACAAAGAGGGAAGGCTAATAATAAAGTACGCCCCTGTATGTATGTAGATCCACAAAATGGTATACCACACATTTCTTTACTACTAGGAACAAAGAGGGAACAATAATAATAAAGAACGCCCCTGTATGTATGTAGATCCAGCAAAATGGTATACCACACATTTCTTTACTACTAGGAACAAAGAGGGAAGAGTAATAACAAAGAACGCACCTGTATTTATGTAGATCCAGCAAAATGGTATACCACACATTTCTTTACTACTAGGAACAAAGAGGGAAGACTAATAACAAAGAAGGCTCCTGTATGTATGTGGATCCAGAAAAATGGTATACTACACATTTCTTTACTACTGGGAACAAAGACGGAAGACTAATAACAACGAACGCTCCTGTATTTATGTAGATCCAGCAAAATGGTATACCACACATTTCTTTACTACTAGGAACAAAGAGGGAAGACTAACAACAAAGAACGCCTCTGTATGTATGTAGATTCAGAAAAATGGTATACCACACATTTCTTTACTACTAGGAACAAAGAGGGAAAACTAATAAATAAGTACGCCCCTGTATGTATGTAGATCCAGCAAAATGGTATACCACACATTTCTTTACTACTAGGAACAAAGAGGGAAGACTAACAACAAAGAACGCCTCTGTATGTATGTAGATTCAGAAAAATGGTATACCACACATTTCTTTACTACTAGGAACAAAGAGAGAACACTAATAATAAAGAACGCCCCTGTATGTATGTAGATCCACAAAATGGTATACCACACATTTCTTTACTAATAGGAACAAAGAGGGAAGTCTAATAACAAAGAACGCCCCTGTATGTATGTAGATCCACAAAATGGTATACCACACATTTCTTTACTACTAGGAACAAAGAGGGAAGGCTAATAATAAAGTACGTCCCTGTATGTATGTAGATCCACAAAATGGTATACCACACATTTCTTTACTACTAGGAACAATGAGGGAAGACTAATAATAAAGTACGCCCCTGAATGTATGTAGATCCAGCAAAATGGTATACCATACATTTCTTTACTACTAGGAACAAAGAGGGAAAACTAATAACAAAGAACGCCCCTGTATGTATGTAGATCCACAAAATGGTATACCATACATTTTTTACTACTAGGAACAAAGAGGGAAGACTAATAACAAAGAACGCCTCTGTATGTATGTAGATCCACAAAATGGTATACCACACATTTCTTTACTACTGGGAACAAAGAGGGAAGACTAATAACAACGAACGCTCCTGTATTTATGTAGATCCAGCAAAATGGTATACCTAACATTTCTTTACTACTAGGAACAAAGAGGGTAGACTAATAACAAAGAACGCTCCTGAATTTATGTAGATCCAGCAAAATGGTATACTACACATTTCTATACTACTAGGAACAAGGAGGGAAGACTAATAACAAAGAACGCTCCTGTATGTATGTAGATCCAGAAAAATGATATACCACACATTTCTTTACTACTAGGACAAAGAGGGAAGACTAATAACAAAGAACGCTCCTGTATTTATCTAGATCCAGCAAAATGGTATACCACACATTTCTATACTACTAGGAACAAAGAGGGAAAACTAATAACAAAGAACGCCCCTGTATTTATGTAGATCCAGCAAAATGGTATACCACACATTTCTATACTACTTGAAACAAAGAGGGAAAACTAATAACAAAGAACGCCCCTGTATTTATTTAGATCCAGCAAAATGGTATACCACACATTTCTATACTACTGGGAACAAAGAGGGAAGGCTAATAACAAAGAACGCTCCTGTATTTATGTGGATCCAGAAAAATGGTATACTACACATTTCTTTACTACTAGGAACAAAGAGGGAAGACTAATAACAAAGAACGCTCCTGTATTTATGTAGATCCAGCAAAATGCTATACCACACATATTTCTATACTACTAGGAACAAGGAGGGAATACTAACAACAAAGAACGCCTCTGTATGTATGTAGATTCAGAAAAATGGTATACCACACATTTCTTTACTACTAGGAACAAAGAGAGAACACTAATAATGAAGAACGCCCCTGTATGTATGTAGATCCACAAAATGGTATACCACACATTTCTTTACTAATAGGAACAAAGAGGGAAGTCTAATAACAAAGAACGCCCCTGTATGTATGTAGATCCACAAAATGGTATACCACACATTTCTTTACTACTAGGAACAAAGAGGGAAGACTAATAATAAAGTACGTCCCTGTATGTATGTAGATCCACAAAATGGTATACCACACATTTCTTTAATACTGGGAACAAAGAGGGAAAACTAGTAACAAAGAACGCCCCTGAATGTATGTATATCCAGCAAAATGGTATACTACACCTTTCTTTACTCCTAGGAACAAAGACGGAAGTCTAACAACAAAGAACGCCTCTGTACTTATGTAGATCCAGCAAAATGGTATACCACACATTTCTTTACTACTAGTAACAAAGAGGGAAGACTAATAACAAAGTGCGCTCCTGTATTTATGTATATCCAGCAAAATGGTATACCACACATTTCTTTACTACTAGGAACAAAGAGGGAAGACTAATAACAAAGAACGCCCCAGTATTTATGTAGATCCAGCAAAATGGTATACTACACATTTCTATACTACTAGGAACAAAGAGGGAAGACTAATAACAAAGACCGCCACTGTATGTATGTAGATCCAGAAAAATGGTATACTACACAATTTCTATACTACTAGGAACAAAGAGGGAAGACTAACAACAAAGAACGCCTCTGCATGTATGTAATTCAAGAAAAATGGTATACTACACATTTCTTTACTACTAGGAACAAAGAGGGAAGACTAATAACAAAGAACGCCTCTGTATTTATGTAGATCCAGCAAAATGGTATACTACACATTTCTATACTACTAGGAACAAAGAGGGAAGACTAATAACAAAGAACGCTCATGTATGTATGTAGATCCACAAAAATGGTATACCACACATTTCTTTACTACTAGGAACAAAGAGGGAAAACTAATAACAAAGAACGCTCCTTTATTTATGTAGATCCAGCAAAATGGTATACTACACATTTCTATACTACTAGGAACAAAGAGGGAAAACTAGTAACAAAGAACGCCCTGAATGTATGTATATCCAGCAAAATGGTATACTACACATTTCTATACTACTAGGCACCAAGAGGGAAAGCTAATAAGAAAGAACGCTCCTGTATTTATGTAGATCCAGCAAAACGGTATACCACACATTTCTATACTACTAGGAACAAAGAGGGAAAACTAACAACAAAGAACGCCTCTGTATGTATGTAGATCCAGAAAAATGGTATACCACACATTTCATTACTACTAGGAACAAAGAGGGAAGACTAATAACAAAGAACGCTCCTGTATTTATGTAGATCCAGCTAAATGGTATACCACACATTTCTTTACTACTAGGAACAAAAAGGGAAGACTAATAACAAAGAACGCTCCTGTATGTATGTAGATCCAGCAAAATGGTATAGCACACATTTCTTTACTACTAGGAACAAAGAGGGAAAACTAATAACAAAGAACGCCCCTGTATGTATGTAGATCCACAAAATGGTATACCACACATTTCTTTACTACTGGGAACAAAGAGGGAAGGCTAATAATAAAGTACGCCCCTGTATGTATGTAGATCCACAAAATGGTATACCACAAATTTCTTTACTACTAGGAACAAAGAGGGAACAATAATAATAAAGAACGCCCCTGTATGTATGTAGATCCAGCAAAATGGTATACCACACATTTCTTTACTACTAGGAACAAAGAGGGAAGAGCAATAACAAAGAACGCACCTGTATTTATGTAGATCCAGCAAAATGGTATACCACACATTTCTTTACTACTAGGAACAAAGAGGGAAGACTAATAACAAAGAAGGCTCCTGTATGTATGTGGATCCAGAAAAATGGTATACTACACATTTCTTTACTACTGGGAACAAAGACGGAAGACTAATAACAACGAACGCTCCTGTATTTATGTAGATCCAGCAAAATGGTATACCACACATTTCTTTACTACTGGGAACAAAGAGGGAAGACTAATAATAAAGTACGCCCCTGTATGTATGTAGATCCACAAAATGGTATACCACACATTTCTTTACTACTAGGAACAAAGAGGGAACACTAATAATAATTTACGCCCCTGTGTGTATTTAGATCCACAAAATGGTATACCACACATTTCTTTACTACTAGGAACAAAGAGGGAAGACTAATAACAAAGTACGCCCCTGTATGTATGTAGATCCTCAAAATGGTATACCACACATTTTTTTACTACTAGGAACAAAGAGGGAAAACTAATAACAAAGAACGCCCCTGTATTTATGTAGATCCAGCAAAATGGTATACCACACATTTCTATACTACTTGAAACAAAGAGGGAAAACTAATAACAAAGAACGCCCCTGTATTTATTTAGATCCAGCAAAATGGTATACCACACATTTCTATACTACTGGGAACAAAGAGGGAAGGCTAATAACAAAGAACGCTCCTGTATTTATGTGGATCCAGAAAAATGGTATACTACACATTTCTTTACTACTAGGAACAAAGAGGGAAGACTAATAACAAAGAACGCTCCTGTATATATGTAGATCCAGCAAAATGCTATACCACACATATTTCTATACTACTAGGAACAAAGAGGGAAAACTAACAACAAAGAACGCCTCTGTATGTATGTAGATTCAGAAAAATGGTATACCACACATTTCTTTACTACTAGGAACAAAGAGAGAACACTAATAATAAAGAACGCCCCTGTATATATGTAGATCCACAAAATGGTATACCACACATTTCTTTACTAATAGGAACAAAGAGGGAAGTCTAATAACAAAGAACGCCCCTGTATGTATGTAGATCCACAAAATGGTATACCACACATTTCTTTACTACTAGGAACAAAGAGGGAAGACTAATAATAAAGTACGTCCCTGTATGTATGTAGATCCACAAAATGGTATACCACACATTTCTTTAATACTGGGAACAAAGAGGGAAAACTAGTAACAAAGAACGCCCCTGAATGTATGTATATCCAGCAAAATGGTATACTACACATTTCTTTACTCCTAGGAACAAAGACGGAAGTCTAACAAGAAAAAGAACGCCTCTGTACTTATGTAGATCCAGCAAAATGGTATACCACACATTTCTTTACTACTAGTAACAAAGAGGGAAGACTAATAACAAAGTACGCTCCTGTATTTATGTATATCCAGCAAAATGGTATACCACACATTTCTTTACTACTAGGAACAAAGAGGGAAGACTAATAACAAAGAACGCCCCAGTATTTATGTAGATCCAGCAAAATGGTATACTACACATTTCTATACTACTAGGAACAAAGAGGGAAGACTAATAACAAAGACCGCCACTGTATGTATGTAGATCCAGAAAAATGGTATACTACACATTTCTATACTACTAGGAACAAAGAGGGAAGACTAACAACAAAGAACGCCTCTGCATGTATGTAATTCAAGAAAAATGGTATACTACACATTTCTTTACTACTAGGAACAAAGAGGGAAGACTAATAACAAAGAACGCCTCTGTATTTATGTAGATCCAGCAAAATGGTATACTACACATTTCTATACTACTAGGAACAAAGAGGGAAGACTAATAACAGAGAACGCTCATGTATGTATGTAGATCCACAAAAATGGTATACCACACATTTCTTTACTACTAGGAACAAAGAGGGAAAACTAATAACAAAGAACGCTCCTGTATTTATGTAGATCCAGCAAAATGGTATACCACACATTTCTTTACTACTAGGAACAAAGAGGGAAGACTAACAACAAAGAACGCCTCTGTATGTATGTAGATTCAGAAAAATGGTATACCACACATTTCTTTACTACTAGGAACAAAGAGAGAACACTAATAATAAAGAACGCCCCTGTATGTATGTAGATCCACAAAATGGTATACCACACATTTCTTTACTAATAGGAACAAAGAGGGAAGTCTAATAACAAAGAACGCCCCTGTATGTATGTAGATCCACAAAATGGTATACCACACATTTCTTTACTACTAGGAACAAAGAGGGAAGGCTAATAATAAAGTACGTCCCTGTATGTATGTAGATCCACAAAATGGTATACCACACATTTCTTTACTACTAGGAACAATGAGGGAAGACTAATAATAAAGTACGCCCCTGTATGTATGTAGATCCAGCAAAATGGTATATCACACATTTCTTTACTACTAGGAACAAAGAGGGAAAACTAATAACAAAGAACGCCCCTGTATGTATGTAGATCCACAAAATGGTATACCATACATTTCTTTACTACTAGGAACAAAGAGGGAAGACTAATAACAAAGAACGCCTCTGTATGTATGTAGATCCACAAAATGGTATACCACACATTTCTTTACTACTGGGAACAAAGAGGGAAGACTAATAATAAAGTACGCCCCAGTATGTATGTAGATCCACAAAATGGTATTCCACACATTTCTTTACTACTAGGAACAAAGAGGGAACACTAATAATAAAGAACGCCCCTGTATGTATGTAGATCCACAAAATGGTATACCACACATTTCTTTACTACTAGGAACAAAGAGGGAAGGCTAATAATAATGTACGCCCCTGTGTGTATGTATATCCACAAAATGGTATACCACACATTTCTTTACTACTAGGAACAAAGAGGGAAGACTAATAACAAAGTACGCCCCTGTATCTATGTAGATCCACAAAATGGTATACCACACATTTTTTTACTACTAGGAACAAAGAGGGAAGGCTAATAATAAAGAACGCCCCTGTATGTATGTAGATCCACAAAATGGTATACCACACATTTCTTTACTACTGGGAAAAAGAGGAAACACTAATAATAAAGAACGCCCCTGAATGTATGTATATCCAGCAAAATGGTATACTACACATTTCTATACTACTAGGAACAAAGAGGGAAAACTAGTAACAAAGAACGCCCCTGAATGTATGTATATCCAGCAAAATGGTATACTACACGTTTCTATACTACTAGGAACAAAGAGGGAAAACTAGTAACAAAGAACGCCCCTGAATGTATGTATATCCAGCAAAATGGTATACTACACATTTCTATACTACTAGGAACAAAGAGTGAAAACTAATAACAAAGAACGCTCCTGTATTTATGTAGATCCAGCAAAATGGTATACTACACATTTCTATACTACTAGGAACAAAGAGGGAAAACTAGTAACAAAGAACGCCCCTGAATGTATGTATATCCAGTAAAATGGTATACAACACATTTCTATACTACTAGGAACCAAGAGGGAAAGCTAATAACAAAGAACGCTCCTGTGTTTATGTAGATCCAGCAAAATGCTATACCACACATATTTCTATACTACTAGGAACAAAGAGGGAAAACTAACAACAAATAACGCCTCTGTATGTATGTAGATCCAGAAAAATGGTATACCACACATTTCTTTACTACTAGGAACAAAGAGGGAAGACTAATAACAACGAACGCTCCTGTATTTATGTAGATCCAACAAAATGGTATACCACACATTTCTTTACTACTGGGAACAAAGAGGGAAGACTAATAACAAGGAACGCTCCCGTATTTATGTAGATCCAGCTAAATGGTATACCACACATTTCTTTACTACTAGGAACAAAGAGGGAACACTAATAATAAAGAACGCCCCTGTATGTATGTAGATCCACAAAATGGTACACCACACATTTCTTTACTACTAGGAACAAAGAGGGAAGACTAATAACAAAGAACGCCCCTGTATGTATGTAGATCCACAAAATGGTATACCACACATTTATTTACTACTAGGAACAAAGAGGGAAGACTAATAATAAAGTACGTCCCTGTATGTATGTAGATCCACAAAATGGTATACCACACATATCTTTACTACTAGGAACAAAGAGGGAAGACTAATAATAAAGTACGCCCCTGTATGTATGTAGATCCACAAAATGGTATACCACACATTTCTTTACTACTAGGAACAAATAGGGAAGACTAATAATATAGTACGCCCCTGTATGTATGTAGATCCAGCAAAATGGTATACCACACATTTCTATACTACTAGAAACAAAGAGGGAAAACTAATAACAAAGAACGCCCCTGTATTTATGTAGATCCAGCAAAATGGTATACCACACATTTCTATACTACTGGGAACAAAGAGGGAAGACTAATAACAAAGAACGCTCCTGTACTTTTGTGGATCCAGAAAAATGGTATACTACACATTTCCATACTACTAGAAACAAAGAGCGAAGACTAATAACAAAGAACGCCCCTGTATGTATGTAGATCCAGAAAAATGGTATACCACACATTTCTTTACTACTAGGAACAAAGAGGGAAGACTAATAACAAAGAACGCTACTGTATTTATGTAGATCCAGCAAAATGGTATACCACACATTTCTTTACTACTGGGAACAAAGAGGGAAAGCTAGTAACAAAGAACGCCCCTGAATGTATGTATATCCAGCAAAATGGTATACTACACTTTTCTTTACTACTAGGAACAAAGAGGGAAGTCTAACAACAAAGAACGCCTCTGTATTTATGTAGATCCAGCAAAATGGTATACCACACATTTCTTTACTACTAGGAACAAAGAGGGAAGACTAACAACAAAGAACGCCTCTGTATTTATGTAGATCCAGCAAAATGGTATACTACACATTTCTATACTACTAGGAACAAAGAGGGAAGACTAATAACAAAGAACGCTCCTGTATTATTCTAGATCCAGAAAAATGGTATACCACACATTTCTTTACTACTAGGAACAAAGAGGGAAGACTAATAACAAAGAACGCTCCTGTATTTATGTAGATCCAGCAAAATGGTATACCACACATTTCTTTACTACTAGGAACAAAGAGGGAAGACTAATAACAAAGAACGCCCCAGTATTTATGTAGATCCAGCAAAATGGTATACTACACATTTCTATACTACTAGGAACAAAGAGGGAAGACTAATAACAAAGAACGCCACTGTATGTATGTAGATCCAGAAAAATGGTATACTACACATTTTTATACTACTAGGAACAAATAGGGAAGACTAACAACAAAGGACGCCTCTGCATGTATGTAGTTCCAGAAAAATGGTATACTACACATTTCCTTACTGCTAGGAACAAAGAGGGAAGACTAATAACAAAGAACGCCTCTGTATTTATGTAGATCCAGCAAAATGGTATACTACACATTTCTATACTACTAGGAACAAAGAGGGAAGACTAATAACAAAGAACGCTCATGTATGTATGTAGATCCAGAAAAATGGTATACCACACATTTCTTTACTACTAGGAACAAAGAGGGAAAGCTAATAACAAAGAACGCTCCTGTATTTATGTAGATCCAGCAAAATGGTATACCACACATTTCTTTACTACTAGAAACAAAGAGGGAAGACTAACAACAAAGAACGCCTCTGTATGTATGTAGATCCGGAAAAATGGTATACCACACATTTCTTTACTACTAGGAACAAAGAGAGAACATTAATAATAAAGAACGCCCCTGTATGTATATAGATCCACAAAATGGTATACCACACAATTCTTTACTACTAGGAACAAAGAGGGAAGTCTAATAACAATGAACGCCCCTGTATGTATGTAGATCCACAAAATAGTATACCACACATTTCTTTACTACTAGGAACAAAGAGGGAAGACTAATAATAAAGTACGTCCCTGTATGTATGTAGATACACAAAATGGAATACCACCTATTTCTTTACTACTAGGAACAAAGAGGGAAGACTAATAATAAAGTACGCCCCTGTATGTATGTAGATCCACAAAATGGTATACCGCACATTTCTTTACTACTAGGAACAAAGAGGGAAAACTAATAACAAAGAACGCCCCTGTATGTATGTAGATCCACAAAATGGTATACCACACATTTCTTTACTACTAGGAACAAAGAGGGAAGACTAATAACAAAGAACGCTCATGTATGTATGTAGATCCACAAAAATGGTATACCACACATTTCTTTACTACTAGGAACAAAGAGGGAAAACTAATAACAAAGAACGCTCCTGTATTTATGTAGATCCAGCAAAATGGTATACCACACATTTCTTTACTACTAGGAACAAAGAGGGAAGACTAATAACAAAGAACGCCTCTGTATTTATGTAGATCCAGCAAAATGGTATACTACACATTTCTATACTACTAGGAACAAAGAGGGAAGACTAATAACAAAGAACGCTCATGTATGTATGTAGATCCACAAAAATGGTATACCACACATTTCTTTACTACTAGGAACAAAGAGGGAAAACTAATAACAAAGAACGCTCCTTTATTTATGTAGATCCAGCAAAATGGTATACTACACATTTCTATACTACTAGGAACAAAGAGGGAAAACTAGTAACAAAGAACGCCCCTGTATGTATGTAGATCCACAAAATGGTATACCACACATTTCTTTACTACTAGGAACAATGAGGGAAGACTAATAATAAAGTACGCCCCTGTATGTATGTAGATCCAGCAAAATGGTATACCACACATTTCTTTACTACTAGGAACAAAGAGGGAAAACTAATAACAAAGAACGCCCCTGTATGTATGTAGATCCACAAAATGGTATACCATACATTTCTTTACTACTGGGAACAAAGAGGGAAGACTAATAACAAAGAACGCCTCTGTATGTATGTAGATCCAGCATAATGGTATACCACACATTTCTTTACTACTAGGAACAAAGAGGGAAAACTAATAACATAGAACGCCCATGTATGTATGTAGATCCACAAAATGGTATACCACACATTTCTTTACTACTGGGAACAAAGAGGGAAGACTAATAATAAAGTACGCCCCTGTATGTATGTAGATCCACAAAATGGTATACCACACATTTCTTTACTACTAGGAACAAAGAGGGAACACTAATAATAATTTACGCCCCTGTGTGTATTTAGATCCACAAAATGGTATACCACACATTTCTTTACTACTAGGAACAAAGAGGGAAGACTAATAACAAAGTACGCCCCTGTATGTATGTAGATCCTCAAAATGGTATACCACACATTTTTTTACTACTAGGAACAAAGAGGGAAGGCTAATAATAAAGAACGCCCCTGTATGTATGTAGATCCACAAAATGGTATACCACACATTTCTTTACTACTGGGAAAAAGAGGAAACACTAATAATAAAGAACGCCCCTGAATGTATGTATATCCAACAAAATGGTATACTACACATTTCTATACTACTAGGAACAAAGAGGGAAAACTAGTAACAAAGAACGCCCTTGAATGTATGTATATCCAGCAAAATGGTATACTACACGTTTCTATACTACTAGGAACAAAGAGGGAAACCTAGTAACAAAGAACGGCCCTGAATGTATGTATATCCAGCAAAAAGGTATACTACACATTTCTACACTACTAGGAACAAAGAGGGAAAACTAATAACAAAGAACGCTCCTGTATTTATGTAGATCCAGCAAAATAGTATACTACACATTTCTATACTACTAGGAACAAAGAGGGAAAACTAGTAACAAAGAACGCCCCTGAATGTATGTATATCCAGCAAAATGGTATACTACACATTTCTATACTACTAGGAACCAAGAGGTAAAGCTAATAACAAAGAACGCTCCTGTGTTTATGTAGATCCAGCAAAATGGTATACCACACATTTCTATACTACTAGGAACAAAGAGGGAAAACTAACAACAAAGAACGCCTCTGTATGTATGTAGATCCAGAAAAATGGTATACCACACATTTCTTTACTACTAGGAACAAAGAGGGAAGACTAATAACAAAGAACGCCCCAGTATTTATGTAGATCCAGCAAAATGGTATACTACACATTTCTATACTACTAGGAACAAAGAGGGAAGACTAATAACAAAGAACGCCACTGTATGTATGTAGATCCAGAAAAATGGTATACTACACATTTCTATACTACTAGGAACAAAGAGGGAAGACTAACAACAAAGAACGCCTCTGCATGTATGTAATTCAAGAAAAATGGTATACTACACATTTCTTTACTACTTGGAACAAAGAGGGAAGACTAATAACAAAGAACGCCCCTGTATGTATGTAGATCCACAAAATGGTATACCACACATTTCTTTACTACTAGGAACAAAGAGGGAAGACTAATAATAAAGTACGTCCCTGTATGTGCGTAGATCCAGCAAAATGGTATACAACACATATCTTTACTACTAGGAACAAAGAGGGAAGACTAATAATAAAGTACGCCCCAGTATGTATGTAGATCCACAAAATGGTATACCACACATTTCTTTACTACTAGGAACAAATAGGGAAGACTAATAATAAAGTACGCCCCTGTATGTATGTAGATCCAGCAAAATGGTATACCACACATTTCTTTACTACTAGGAACAAAGAGGGAAAACTAATAACAAAGAACGCCCCTGTATTTATGTACATCCAGCAAAATGGTATACCACACATTTCTATACTACTAGAAACAAAGAGGGAAAACTAATAACAAAGAACGCTCCTGTATTTATGTAGATCCAGCAAAATGGTATACCACACATTTCTTTACCACTAGGAACAAAGAGGGAAGACTAATAACAAAGAACGCCCCAGTATTTATGTAGATCCAGCAAAATGGTATACTACACATTTCTATACTACTAGGAACAAAGAGGGAAGACTAATAACAAAGAACGCCACTGTATGTATGTAGATCCAGAAAAATGGTATACTACACATTTCTATACTACTAGGAACAAAGAGGGAAGGCTAACAACAAAGAACGCCTCTGCATGTATGTAGTTCCAGAAAAATGGTATACTACACATTTCTTTACTACTAGGAACAAAGAGGGAAGACTAATAACAAAGAACGCCCCAGTATTTATGTAGATCCAGCAAAATGGTATACTACACATTTCTATACTACTAGGAACAAAGAGGGAAGACTAATAACAAAGAACGCCACTGTATGTATGTAGATTCAGAAAAATGGTATACCACACATTTCTTTACTACTAGGAACAAAGAGAGAACACTAATAATAAATTACGCCCCTGTATGTATGTAGATCCACAAAATGGTATACCACACATTTCTTTACTACTAGGAACAAAGAGGGAAGTCTAATAACAAAGAACGCCCCTGTATGTATGTAGATCCATAAAATGGTATACCACACATTTCTTTACTACTAGGAACAAAGAGGGAAGACTAATAATAAAGTACGTCCCTGTATGTATGTAGATCCACAAAATGGTATACCACACATTTCTTTACTAATAGGAACAAAGAGGGAAGTCTAATAACAAAGAACGCCCCTGTATGTATGTAGATCCACAAAATGGTATACCACACATTTCTTTACTACTAGGAACAAAGAGGGAAGACTAACAACAAAGAACGCCTCTGTATGTATGTAGATCCAGAAAAATGGTATACTACACATTTCTATACTACTAGGAACAAAGAGGGAAAACTAATAATAAAGTACGCCCCTGTATGTATGTAGATCCACAAAATGGTATACCACACATTTCTTTACTACTAGGAACAAAGAGGGAACACTAATAATAATGTACGCCCCAGTATGTATGTAGATCCACAAAATGGTATTCCACACATTTCTTTACTACTAGGAACAAAGAGGGAACACTAATAATAAGGAACGCCCCTGTATGTATGTAGATCCACAAAATGGTATACCACACATTTCTTTACTACTAGGAACAAAGAGGGAAGGCTAATAATAATGTACGCCCCTGTGTGTATGTAGATCCACAAAATGGTATACCACACATTTCTTTACTACTAGGAACAATGAGGGAAGACTAATAATAAAGTACGCCCCTGTATGTATGTAGATCCAGCAAAATGGTATACCACACATTTCTTTACTACTAGGAACAAAGAGGGAAAACTAATAACAAAGAACGCCCCTGTATGTATGTAGATCCACAAAATGGTATACCATACATTTCTTTACTACTAGGAACAAAGAGGGAAGACTAATAACAAAGAACGCCTCTGTATGTATGTAGATCCACAAAATGGTATACCACACATTTCTTTACTACTGGGAACAAAGAGGGAAGACTAATAATAAAGTACGCCCCAGTATGTATGTAGATCCACAAAATGGTATTCCACACATTTCTTTACTACTAGGAACAAAGAGGGAACACTAATAATAAAGAACGCCCCTGTATGTATGTAGATCCACAAAATGGTATACCACACATTTCTTTACTACTAGGAACAAAGAGGGAAGGCTAATAATAATGTACGCCCCTGTGTGTATGTAGATCCACAAAATGGTATACCACACATTTCTTTACTACTAGGAACAAAGAGGGAAGACTAATAACAAAGTACGCCCCTGTATCTATGTAGATCCACAAAATGGTATACCACACATTTTTTTACTACTAGGAACAAAGAGGGAAGGCTAATAATAAAGAACGCCCCTGTATGTATGTAGATCCACAAAATGGTATACCACACATTTCTTTACTACTGGGAAAAAGAGGAAACACTAATAATAAAGAACGCCCCTGAATGTATGTATATCCAGCAAAATGGTATACTACACATTTCTATACTACTAGGAACAAAGAGGGAAAACTAGTAACAAAGAACGCCCCTGAATGTATGTATATCCAGCAAAATGGTATACTACACGTTTCTATACTACTAGGAACAAAGAGGGAAAACTAGTAACAAAGAACGCCCCTGAATGTATGTATATCCAGCAAAATGGTATACTACACATTTCTATACTACTAGGAACAAAGAGTGAAAACTAATAACAAAGAACGCTCCTGTATTTATGTAGATCCAGCAAAATCGTATACTACACATTTCTATACTACTAGGAACAAAGAGGGAAAACTAGTAACAAAGAACGCCCCTGAATGTATGTATATCCAGTAAAATGGTATACAACACATTTCTATACTACTAGGAACCAAGAGGGAAAGCTAATAACAAAGAACGCTCCTGTGTTTATGTAGATCCAGCAAAATGCTATACCACACATATTTCTATACTACTAGGAACAAAGAGGGAAAACTAACAACAAATAACGCCTCTGTATGTATGTAGATCCAGAAAAATGGTATACCACACATTTCTTTACTACTAGGAACAAAGAGGGAAGACTAATAACAAAGAACGCTCCTGTATTTATGTAGATCCAACAAAATGGTATACCACACATTTCTTTACTACTGGGAACAAAGAGGGAAGACTAATAACAAGGAACGCTCCCGTATTTATGTAGATCCAGCTAAATGGTATACCACACATTTCTTTACTACTAGGAACAAAGAGGGAAGACTAATAATAAAGTACGTCCCTGTATGTATGTAGATCCACAAAATGGTATACCACACATATCTTTACTACTAGGAACAAAGAGGGAAGACTAATAATAAAGTACGCCCCTGTATGTATGTAGATCCACAAAATGGTATACCACACATTTCTTTACTACTAGGAACAAATAGGGAAGACTAATAATATAGTACGCCCCTGTATGTATGTAGATCCAGCAAAATGGTATACCACACATTTCTATACTACTAGAAACAAAGAGGGAAAACTAATAACAAAGAACGCCCCTGTATTTATGTAGATCCAGCAAAATGGTATACCACACATTTCTATACTACTGGGAACAAAGAGGGAAGACTAATAACAAAGAACGCTCCTGTACTTTTGTGGATCCAGAAAAATGGTATACTACACATTTCTATACTACTAGAAACAAAGAGCGAAGACTAATAACAAAGAACGCCCCTGTATGTATGTAGATCCAGAAAAATGGTATACCACACATTTCTTTACTACTAGGAACAAAGAGGGAAGACTAATAACAAAGAACGCTACTGTATTTATGTAGATCCAGCAAAATGGTATACCACACATTTCTTTACTACTGGGAACAAAGAGGGAAAGCTAGTAACAAAGAACGCCCCTGAATGTATGTATATCCAGCAAAATGGTATACTACACATTTCTATACTACTAGGAACCAAGACTGAAAACTAATAACAAAGAACGCTCCTGTATTTATGTAGATCCAGCAAAATGGTATACCACACATTTCTTTACTACTAGGAACAAAGAGGGAAGACTAACAACAAAGAACGCCTCTGTATGTATGTAGATCCAGAAAAATGGTATACTACACATTTCTATACTACTAGGAACAAAGAGGGAAAACTAATAATAAAGTACGCCCCTGTATGTATGTAGATCCACAAAATGGTATACCACACATTTCTTTACTACTAGGAACAAAGAGGGAACACTAATAATAATGTACGCCCCTGTGTGTATTTAGATCCACAAAATGGTATACCACACATTTCTTTACTACTAGGAACAAAGAGGGAAGACTAATAACAAAGTACGCCCCTGTATGTATGTAGATCCTCAAAATGGTATACCACACATTTTTTTACTACTAGGAACAAAGAGGGAAGGCTAATAATAAAGAACGCCCCTGTATGTATGTAGATCCACAAAATGGTATACCACACATTTCTTTACTACTGGGAAAAAGAGGAAACACTAATAATAAAGAACGCCCCTGAATGTATGTATATCCAACAAAATGGTATACTACACATTTCTATACTACTAGGAACAAAGAGGGAAAACTAGTAACAAAGAACGCCCTTGAATGTATGTATATCCAGCAAAATGGTATACTACACGTTTCTATACTACTAGGAACAAAGAGGGAAACCTAGTAACAAAGAACGGCCCTGAATGTATGTATATCCAGCAAAAAGGTATACTACACATTTCTACACTACTAGGAACAAAGAGGGAAAACTAATAACAAAGAACGCTCCTGTATTTATGTAGATCCAGCAAAATGGTATACTACACATTTCTATACTACTAGGAACAAAGAGGGAAAACTAGTAACAAAGAACGCCCCTGAATGTATGTATATCCAGCAAAATGGTATACTACACATTTCTATACTACTAGGAACCAAGAGGTAAAGCTAATAACAAAGAACGCTCCTGTGTTTATGTAGATCCAGCAAAATGGTATACCACACATTTCTATACTACTAGGAATAAAGAGGGAAAACTAACAACAAAGAACGCCTCTGTATGTATGTAGATCCAGAAAAATGGTATACCACACATTTCTTTACTACTAGGAACAAAGAGGGAAGACTAATAACAAAGAACGCCCCAGTATTTATGTAGATCCAGCAAAATGGTATACTACACATTTCTATACTACTAGGAACAAAGAGGGAAGACTAATAACAAAGAACGCCACTGTATGTATGTAGATCCAGAAAAATGGTATACTACACATTTCTATACTACTAGGAACAAAGAGGGAAGACTAACAACAAAGAACGCCTCTGCATGTATGTAATTCAAGAAAAATGGTATACTACACATTTCTTTACTACTTGGAACAAAGAGGGAAGACTAATAACAAAGAACGCCCCTGTATGTATGTAGATCCACAAAATGGTATACCACACATTTCTTTACTACTAGGAACAAAGAGGGAAGACTAATAATAAAGTACGTCCCTGTATGTGCGTAGATCCAGCAAAATGGTATACAACACATATCTTTACTACTAGGAACAAAGAGGGAAGACTAATAATAAAGTACGCCCCAGTATGTATGTAGATCCACAAAATGGTATACCACACATTTCTTTACTACTAGGAACAAATAGGGAAGACTAATAATAAAGTACGCCCCTGTATGTATGTAGATCCAGCAAAATGGTATACCACACATTTCTTTACTACTAGGAACAAAGAGGGAAAACTAATAACAAAGAACGCCCCTGTATTTATGTAGATCCAGCAAAATGGTATACCACATATTTCTATACTACTAGAAACAAAGAGGGAAAACTAATAACAAAGAACGCTCCTGTATTTATGTAGATCCAGCAAAATGGTATACCACACATTTCTTTACTACTAGGAACAAAGAGGGAAGACTAATAACAAAGAACGCCCCAGTATTTATGTAGATCCAGCAAAATGGTATACTACACATTTCTATACTACTAGGAACAAAGAGGGAAGACTAATAACAAAGAACGCCACTGTATGTATGTAGATCCAGAAAAATGGTATACTACACATTTCTATACTACTAGGAACAAAGAGGGAAGGCTAACAACAAAGAACGCCTCTGCATGTATGTAGTTCCAGAAAAATGGTATACTACACATTTCTTTACTACTAGGAACAAAGAGGGAAGACTAATAACAAAGAACGCCCCAGTATTTATGTAGATCCAGCAAAATGGTATACTACACATTTCTTTACTACTAGGAACAAAGAGGGAAGTCTAATAACAAAGAACGCCCCTGTATGTATGTAGATCCATAAAATGGTATACCACACATTTCTTTACTACTAGGAACAAAGAGGGAAGACTAATAATAAAGTACGTCCCTGTATGTATGTAGATCCACAAAATGGTATACCACACATTTCTTTACTAATAGGAACAAAGAGGGAAGTCTAATAACAAAGAACGCCCCTGTATGTATGTAGATCCACAAAATGGTATACCACACATTTCTTTACTACTAGGAACAAAGAGGGAAGGCTAATAATAAAGTACGTCCCTGTATGTATGTAGATCCACAAAATGGTATACCACACATTTCTTTACTACTAGGAACAATGAGGGAAGACTAATAATAAAGTACGCCCCTGTATGTATGTAGATCCAGCAAAATGGTATACCACACATTTCTTTACTACTAGGAACAAAGAGGGAAAACTAATAACAAAGAACGCCCCTGTATGTATGTAGATCCACAAAATGGTATACCATACATTTCTTTACTACTAGGAACAAAGAGGGAAGACTAATAACAAAGAACGCCTCTGTATGTATGTAGATCCACAAAATGGTATACCACACATTTCTTTACTACTGGGAACAAAGAGGGAAGACTAATAATAAAGTACGCCCCAGTATGTATGTAGATCCACAAAATGGTATTCCACACATTTCTTTACTACTAGGAACAAAGAGGGAACACTAATAATAAGGAACGCCCCTGTATGTATGTAGATCCACAAAATGGTATACCACACATTTCTTTACTACTAGGAACAAAGAGGGAAGGCTAATAATAATGTACGCCCCTGTGTGTATGTAGATCCACAAAATGGTATACCACACATTTCTTTACTACTAGGAACAAAGAGGGAAGACTAATAACAAAGTACGCCCCTGTATCTATGTAGATCCACAAAATGGTATACCACACATTTTTTTACTACTAGGAACAAAGAGGGAAGGCTAATAATAAAGAACGCCCCTGTATGTATGTAGATCCACAAAATGGTATACCACACATTTCTTTACTACTGGGAAAAAGAGGAAACACTAATAATAAAGAACGCCTCTGTATGTATGTAGATCCAGAAAAATGGTATACCACACATTTCTTTACTACTAGGAACAAAGAGGGAAGACTAATAACAAAGAACGCTCCTGTATTTATGTAGATCCAACAAAATGGTATACCACACATTTCTTTACTACTGGGAACAAAGAGGGAAGACTAATAACAAGGAACGCTCCCGTATTTATGTAGATCCAGCTAAATGGTATACCACACATTTCTTTACTACTAGGAACAAAGAGGGACCACTAATAATAAAGAACGCCCCTGTATGTATGTAGATCCACAAAATGGTACACCACACATTTCTTTACTACTAGGAACAAAGAGGGAAGACTAATAACAAAGAACGCCCCTGTATGTATGTAGATCCACAAAATGGTATACCACACATTTATTTACTACTAGGAACAAAGAGGGAAGACTAATAATAAAGTACGTCCCTGTATGTATGTAGATCCACAAAATGGTATACCACACATATCTTTACTACTAGGAACAAAGAGGGAAGACTAATAATAAAGTACGCCCCTGTATGTATGTAGATCCACAAAATGGTATACCACACATTTCTTTACTACTAGGAACAAATAGGGAAGACTAATAATATAGTACGCCCCTGTATGTATGTAGATCCAGCAAAATGGTATACCACACATTTCTATACTACTAGAAACAAAGAGGGAAAACTAATAACAAAGAACGCCCCTGTATTTATGTAGATCCAGCAAAATGGTATACCACACATTTCTATACTACTGGGAACAAAGAGGGAAGACTAATAACAAAGAACGCTCCTGTACTTTTGTGGATCCAGAAGAATGCTATACTACACATTTCTATACTACTAGAAACAAAGAGCGAAGACTAATAACAAAGAACGCCCCTGTATGTATGTAGATCCAGAAAAATGGTATACCACACATTTCTTTACTACTAGGAACAAAGAGGGAAGACTAATAACAAAGATCGCTACTGTATTTATGTAGATCCAGCAAAATGGTATACCACACATTTCTTTACTACTGGGAACAAAGAGGGAAAGCTAGTAACAAAGAACGCCCCTGAATGTATGTATATTCAGCAAAATGGTATACTACACATTTCTATACTACTAGGAACCAAGACTGAAAACTAATAACAAAGAACGCTCCTGTATTTATGTAGATCCAGCAAAATGGTATACCACACATTTCTTTACTACTAGGAACAAAGAGGGAAGACTAACAACAAAGAACGCCTCTGTATGTATGTAGATCCAGAAAAATGGTATACTACACATTTCTATACTACTAGGAACAAAGAGGGAAAACTAGTAACAAAGAACGCCCCTGAATGTATGTATATCCAGCAAAAAGGTATACTACACATTTCTATACTACTAGGAACAAAGAGGTAAAACTAGTAACAGAGAACGCCCCTGAATGTATGTATATCCAGCAAAATGGTATACTACACATTTCTGTACTACTAGGAACAAAGAGGGAAAACTAGTAACAAAGAACGCCCCTGAATGTATGTATATCCAGCAAAATGGTATACTACACATTTCTATACTACTAGGAACAGGGAGGGAAAACTAGTAACAAAGAACGCCCCTGAATGTATGTATATACAGCAAAATGGTATACTACACATTTCTATACTACTAGGAACAAAGAGGGAAAACTAATAACAAAGAACGCTCCTGTATTTATGTAGATCCAGAAAAATGGTATACTACACATTTCTATACTACTAGGAACAAAGAGGGAAACCTAGTAACAAAGAACGCCCCTGAATGTATGTATATCCAGCAAAATGGTATACTACACATTTCTATACTACTAGGAACCAAGAGGGAATGCTAATAACAAAGAACGCTCCTGTATTTATGTATATCCAGCAAAATGGTATACTACACATTTCTATACTACTAGGAACAAAGAGGGAAAACTAACAACAAAGAACGCCTCTGTATGTATGTAGATCTAGAAAAATGGTATACCACACATTTCTTTACTACTAGGAACAAAGAGGGAAGACTAATAACAAAGAACGCTCCTGTATTTATGTAGATCCAGCAAAATGGTATACCACACATTTCTTTACTACTGGGAACAAAGAGGGAAGACTAATAACAAAGAACGCTCCTGTATGTATGTAGATCCAGCAAAATGGTATACCACACATTTCTTTACTACTAGGAACAAAGAGGGAAGACTAATAACAAAGAACGCTCCTGTATTTAAGTAGATCCAGCAAAATGGCATACCACACATTTCTTTACTACTAGGAACAAAGAGGGAAGACTAATAACAAAGAACGCTTCTGTATGTACGTAGCTCCAGAAAAATGGTATACTACACATTTCTTTACTACTGGGAACAAAGAGGGAAGACTAATAACAAAGAACGCTCCTGTATTTATGTAGATCCAGCAAAATGGTATACCACACATTTCTTTACTACTAGGAACAAAGAGGGAAGACTAATAACAAAGAACGCTCCTGTATTTATGTAGATCCAGCAAAATGGTATACTACACATTTCTATACTACTAGGAACAAAGAGGGAAACCTAGTAACAAAGAACGCCCCTGAATGTATGTATATCCAGCAAAATGGTATACTACACATTTCTATACTACTAGGAACCAAGAGGGAAAGCTAATAACAAAGAACGCTCCTGTATTTATGTATATCCAGCAAAATGGTATACTACACATTTCTATACTACTAGGAACAAAGAGGGAAAACTAACAACAAAGAACGCCTCTGTATGTATGTAGATCTAGAAAAATGGTATACCACACATTTCTTTACTACTAGGAACAAAGAGGGAAGACTAATAACAAAGAACGCTCCTGTATTTATGTAGATCCAGCAAAATGGTATACCACACATTTCTTTACTACTGGGAACAAAGAGGGAAGACTAATAACAAAGAACGCTCCTGTATGTATGTAGATCCAGCAAAATGGTATACCACACATTTCTTTACTACTAGGAACAAAGAGGGAAGACTAATAACAAAGAACGCTCCTGTATTTAAGTAGATCCAGCAAAATGGTATACCACACATTTCTTTACTACTAGGAACAAAGAGGGAAGACTAATAACAAAGAACGCTCCTGTATGTACGTAGCTCCAGAAAAATGGTATACTACACATTTCTTTACTACTGGGAACAAAGAGGGAAGACTAATAACAAAGAACGCTCCTGTATTTATGTAGATCCAGCAAAATGGTATACCACACATTTCTTTACTACTAGGAACAAAGAGGGAAGACTAATAACAAAGAACGCTCCTGTATTTATGTAGATCCACAAAATGGTATACCACACATTTCTTTACTACTGGGAACAAAGAGGGAAGACTAATAATAAAGTACGCCCCTGTATGTATGTAGATCCACAAAATGGTATACCACACATTTCTTTACTACTAGGAACAAAGAGGGAACACTAATAATAATAATGTACGCCCCTGTGTGTATTTAGATCCACAAAATGGTATACCACACATTTCTTTACTACTAGGAACAAAGAGGGAAGACTAATAACAAAGTACGCCCCTGTATGTATGTAGATCCTCAAAATGGTATACCACACATTTTTTTACTACTAGGAACAAAGAGGGAAGGCTAATAATAAAGAACGCCCCTGTATGTATGTAGATCCACAAAATGGTATACCACACATTTCTTTACTACTGGGAAAAAGAGGAAACACTAGTAATAAAGAACGCCCCTGAATGTATGTATATCCAACAAAATGGTATACTACACATTTCTATACTACTAGGAACAAAGAGGGAAAACTAGTAACAAAGAACGCCCTTGAATGTATGTATATCCAGCAAAATGGTATACTACACGTTTCTATACTACTAGGAACAAAGAGGGAAACCTAGTAACAAAGAACGGCCCTGAATGTATGTATATCCAGCAAAAAGGTATACTACACATTTCTACACTACTAGGAACAAAGAGGGAAAACTAATAACAAAGAACGCTCCTGTATTTATGTAGATCCAGCAAAATGGTATACTACACATTTCTATACTACTAGGAACAAAGAGGGAAAACTAGTAACAAAGAACGCCCCTAAATGTATGTATATCCAGCAAAATGGTATACTACACATTTCTATACTACTAGGAACCAAGAGGTAAAGCTAATAACAAAGAACGCTCCTGTGTTTATGTAGATCCAGCAAAATGGTATACCACACATTTCTATACTACTAGGAACAAAGAGGGAAAACTAACAACAAAGAACGCCTCTGTATGTATGTAGATCCAGAAAAATGGTATACCACACATTTCTTTACTACTAGGAACAAAGAGGGAAGACTAATAACAAAGAACGCCCCAGTATTTATGTAGATCCAGCAAAATGGTATACTACACATTTCTATACTACTAGGAACAAAGAGGGAAGACTAATAACAAAGAACGCCACTGTATGTATGTAGATCCAGAAAAATGGTATACTACACATTTCTATACTACTAGGAACAAAGAGGGAAGACTAACAACAAAGAACGCCTCTGCATGTATGTAATTCAAGAAAAATGGTATACTACACATTTCTTTACTACTTGGAACAAAGAGGGAAGACTAATAACAAAGAACGCCCCTGTATGTATGTAGATCCACAAAATGGTATACCACACATTTCTTTACTACTAGGAACAAAGAGGGAAGACTAATAATAAAGTACGTCCCTGTATGTGCGTAGATCCAGCAAAATGGTATACAACACATATCTTTACTACTAGGAACAAAGAGGGAAGACTAATAATAAAGTACGCCCCAGTATGTATGTAGATCCACAAAATGGTATACCACACATTTCTTTACTACTAGGAACAAATAGGGAAGACTAATAATAAAGTACGCCCCTGTATGTATGTAGATCCAGCAAAATGGTATACCACACATTTCTTTACTACTAGGAACAAAGAGGGAAAACTAATAACAAAGAACGCCCCTGTATTTATGTAGATCCAGCAAAATGGTATACCACACATTTCTATACTACTAGAAACAAAGAGGGAAAACTAATAACAAAGAACGCTCCTGTATTTATGTAGATCCAGCAAAATGGTATACCACACATTTCTTTACCACTAGGAACAAAGAGGGAAGACTAATAACAAAGAACGCCCCAGTATTTATGTAGATCCAGCAAAATGGTATACTACACATTTCTATACTACTAGGAACAAAGAGGGAAGACTAATAACAAAGAACGCCACTGTATGTATGTAGATCCAGAAAAATGGTATACTACACATTTCTATACTACTAGGAACAAAGAGGGAAGGCTAACAACAAAGAACGCCTCTGCATGTATGTAGTTCCAGAAAAATGGTATACTACACATTTCTTTACTACTAGGAACAAAGAGGGAAGACTAATAACAAAGAACGCCCCAGTATTTATGTAGATCCAGCAAAATGGTATACTACACATTTCTATACTACTAGGAACAAAGAGGGAAGACTAATAACAAAGAACGCCACTGTATGTATGTAGATTCAGAAAAATGGTATACCACACATTTCTTTACTACTAGGAACAAAGAGAGAACACTAATAATAAATTACGCCCCTGTATGTATGTAGATCCACAAAATGGTATACCACACATTTCTTTACTACTAGGAACAAAGAGGGAAGTCTAATAACAAAGAACGCCCCTGTATGTATGTAGATCCATAAAATGGTATACCACACATTTCTTTACTACTAGGAACAAAGAGGGAAGACTAATAATAAAGTACGTCCCTGTATGTATGTAGATCCACAAAATGGTATACCACACATTTCTTTACTAATAGGAACAAAGAGGGAAGTCTAATAACAAAGAACGCCCCTGTATGTATGTAGATCCACAAAATGGTATACCACACATTTCTTTACTACTAGGAACAAAGAGGGAAGGCTAATAATAAAGTACGTCCCTGTATGTATGTAGATCCACAAAATGGTATACCACACATTTCTTTACTACTAGGAACAAATAGGGAAGACTAATAATAAAGTACGCCCCTGTATGTATGTAGATCCAGCAAAATGGTATACCACACATTTCTTTACTACTAGGAACAAAGAGGGAAAACTAATAACAAAGAACGCCCCTGTATGTATGTAGATCCACAAAATGGTATACCATACATTTCTTTACTACTAGGAACAAAGAGGGAAGACTAATAACAAAGAACGCCTCTGTATGTATGTAGATCCACAAAATGGTATACCACACATTTCTTTACTACTGGGAACAAAGAGGGAAGACTAATAATAAAGTACGCCCCAGTATGTATGTAGATCCACAAAATGGTATTCCACACATTTCTTTACTACTAGGAACAAAGAGGGAACACTAATAATAAAGAACGCCCCTGTATGTATGTAGATCCACAAAATGGTATACCACACATTTCTTTACTACTAGGAACAAAGAGGGAAGGCTAATAATAATGTACGCCCCTGTGTGTATGTAGATCCACAAAATGGTATACCACACATTTCTTTACTACTAGGAACAAAGAGGGAAGACTAATAACAAAGTACGCCCCTGTATCTATGTAGATCCACAAAATGGTATACCACACATTTTTTTACTACTAGGAACAAAGAGGGAAGGCTAATAATAAAGAACGCCCCTGTATGTATGTAGATCCACAAAATGGTATACCACACATTTCTTTACTACTGGGAAAAAGAGGAAACACTAATAATAAAGAACGCCCCTGAATGTATGTATATCCAGCAAAATGGTAAACTACACATTTCTATACTACTAGGAACAAAGAGGGAAAACTAGTAACAAAGAACGCCCCTGAATGTATGTATATCCAGCAAAATGGTATACTACACGTTTCTATACTACTAGGAACAAAGAGGGAAAACTAGTAACAAAGAACGCCCCTGAATGTATGTATATCCAGCAAAATGGTATACTACACATTTCTATACTACTAGGAACAAAGAGTGAAAACTAATAACAAAGAACGCTCCTGTATTTATGTAGATCCAGCAAAATCGTATACTACACATTTCTATACTACTAGGAACAAAGAGGGAAAACTAGTAACAAAGAACGCCCCTGAATGTATGTATATCCAGTAAAATGGTATACAACACATTTCTATACTACTAGGAACCAAGAGGGAAAGCTAATAACAAAGAACGCTCCTGTGTTTATGTAGATCCAGCAAAATGCTATACCACACATATTTCTATACTACTAGGAACAAAGAGGGAAAACTAACAACAAATAACGCCTCTGTATGTATGTAGATCCAGAAAAATGGTATAGCACACATTTCTTTACTACTAGGAACAAAGAGGGAAGACTAATAACAAAGAACGCTCCTGTATTTATGTAGATCCAACAAAATGGTATACCACACATTTCTTTACTACTGGGAACAAAGAGGGAAGACTAATAACAAGGAACGCTCCCGTATTTATGTAGATCCAGCTAAATGGTATACCACACATTTCTTTACTACTAGGAACAAAGAGGGAAGACTAATAATAAAGTACGTCCCTGTATGTATGTAGATCCACAAAATGGTATACCACACATATCTTTACTACTAGGAACAAAGAGGGAAGACTAATAATAAAGTACGCCCCTGTATGTATGTAGATCCACAAAATGGTATACCACACATTTCTTTACTACTAGGAACAAATAGGGAAGACTAATAATATAGTACGCCCCTGTATGTATGTAGATCCAGCAAAATGGTATACCACACATTTCTATACTACTAGAAACAAAGAGGGAAAATTAATAACAAAGAACGCCCCTGTATTTATGTAGATCCAGCAAAATGGTATACCACACATTTCTATACTACTGGGAACAAAGAGGGAAGACTAATAACAAAGAACGCTCCTGTACTTTTGTGGATCCAGAAAAATGGTATACTACACATTTCTATACTACTAGAAACAAAGAGCGAAGACTAATAACAAAGAACGCCCCTGTATGTATGTAGATCCAGAAAAATGGTATACCACACATTTCTTTACTACTAGGAACAAAGAGGGAAGACTAATAACAAAGAACGCTACTGTATTTATGTAGATCCAGCAAAATGGTATACCACACATTTCTTTACTACTGGGAACAAAGAGGGAAAGCTAGTAACAAAGAACGCCCCTGAATGTATGTATATCCAGCAAAATGGTATACTACACATTTCTATACTACTAGGAACCAAGACTGAAAACTAATAACAAAGAACGCTCCTGTATTTATGTAGATCCAGCAAAATGGTATACCACACATTTCTTTACTACTAGGAACAAAGAGGGAAGACTAACAACAAAGAACGCCTCTGTATGTATGTAGATCCAGAAAAATGGTATACTACACATTTCTATACTACTAGGAACAAAGAGGGAAAACTAATAATAAAGTACGCCCCTGTATGTATGTAGATCCACAAAATGGTATACCACACATTTCTTTACTACTAGGAACAAAGAGGGAACACTAATAATAATGTACGCCCCTGTGTGTATTTAGATCCACAAAATGGTATACCACACATTTCTTTACTACTAGGTACAAAGAGGGAAGACTAATAACAAAGTACGCCCCTGTATGTATGTAGATCCTCAAAATGGTATACCACACATTTTTTTACTACTAGGAACAAAGAGGGAAGGCTAATAATAAAGAACGCCCCTGTATGTATGTAGATCCACAAAATGGTATACCACACATTTCTTTACTACTGGGAAAAAGAGGAAACACTAATAATAAAGAACGCCCCTGAATGTATGTATATCCAACAAAATGGTATACTACACATTTCTATACTACTAGGAACAAAGAGGGAAAACTAGTAACAAAGAACGCCCTTGAATGTATGTATATCCAGCAAAATGGTATACTACACGTTTCTATACTACTAGGAACAAAGAGGGAAACCTAGTAACAAAGAACGGCCCTGAATGTATGTATATCCAGCAAAAAGGTATACTACACATTTCTACACTACTAGGAACAAAGAGGGAAAACTAATAACAAAGAACGCTCCTGTATTTATGTAGATCCAGCAAAATGGTATACTACACATTTCTATACTACTAGGAACAAAGAGGGAAAACTAGTAACAAAGAACGCCCCTGAATGTATGTATATCCAGCAAAATGGTATACTACACATTTCTATACTACTAGGAACCAAGAGGTAAAGCTAATAACAAAGAACGCTCCTGTGTTTATGTAGATCCAGCAAAATGGTATACCACACATTTCTATACTACTAGGAACAAAGAGGGAAAACTAACAACAAAGAACGCCTCTGTATGTATGTAGATCCAGAAAAATGGTATACCACACATTTCTTTACTACTAGGAACAAAGAGGGAAGACTAATAACAAAGAACGCCCCAGTATTTATGTAGATCCAGCAAAATGGTATACTACACATTTCTATACTACTAGGAACAAAGAGGGAAGACTAATAACAAAGAACGCCACTGTATGTATGTAGATCCAGAAAAATGGTATACTACACATTTCTATACTACTAGGAACAAAGAGGGAAGACTAACAACAAAGAACGCCTCTGCATGTATGTAATTCAAGAAAAATGGTATACTACACATTTCTTTACTACTTGGAACAAAGAGGGAAGACTAATAACAAAGAACGCCCCTGTATGTATGTAGATCCACAAAATGGTATACCACACATTTCTTTACTACTAGGAACAAAGAGGGAAGACTAATAATAAAGTACGTCCCTGTATGTGCGTAGATCCAGCAAAATGGTATACAACACATATCTTTACTACTAGGAACAAAGAGGGAAGACTAATAATAAAGTACGCCCCAGTATGTATGTAGATCCACAAAATGGTATACCACACATTTCTTTACTACTAGGAACAAATAGGGAAGACTAATAATAAAGTACGCCCCTGTATGTATGTAGATCCAGCAAAATGGTATACCACACATTTCTTTACTACTAGGAACAAAGAGGGAAAACTAATAACAAAGAACGCCCCTGTATTTATGTAGATCCAGCAAAATGGTATACCACACATTTCTATACTACTAGAAACAAAGAGGGAAAACTAATAACAAAGAACGCTCCTGTATTTATGTAGATCCAGCAAAATGGTATACCACACATTTCTTTACTACTAGGAACAAAGAGGGAAGACTAATAACAAAGAACGCCGCAGTATTTATGTAGATCCAGCAAAATGGTATACTACACATTTCTATACTACTAGGAACAAAGAGGGAAGACTAATAACAAAGAACGCCACTGTATGTATGTAGATCCAGAAAAATGGTATACTACACATTTCTATACTACTAGGAACAAAGAGGGAAGGCTAACAACAAAGAACGCCTCTGCATGTATGTAGTTCCAGAAAAATGGTATACTACACATTTCTTTACTACTAGGAACAAAGAGGGAAGACTAATAACAAAGAACGCCCCAGTATTTATGTAGATCCAGCAAAATGGTATACTACACATTTCTTTACTACTAGGAACAAAGAGGGAAGTCTAATAACAAAGAACGCCCCTGTATGTATGTAGATCCATAAAATGGTATACCACACATTTCTTTACTACTAGGAACAAAGAGGGAAGACTAATAATAAAGTACGTCCCTGTATGTATGTAGATCCACAAAATGGTATACCACACATTTCTTTACTAATAGGAACAAAGAGGGAAGTCTAATAACAAAGAACGCCCCTGTATGTATGTAGATCCACAAAATGGTATACCACACATTTCTTTACTACTAGGAACAAAGAGGGAAGGCTAATAATAAAGTACGTCCCTGTATGTATGTAGATCCACAAAATGGTATACCACACATTTCTTTACTACTAGGAACAATGAGGGAAGACTAATAATAAAGTACGCCCCTGTATGTATGTAGATCCAGCAAAATGGTATACCACACATTTCTTTACTACTAGGAACAAAGAGGGAAAACTAATAACAAAGAACGCCCCTGTATGTATGTAGATCCACAAAATGGTATACCATACATTTCTTTACTACTAGGAACAAAGAGGGAAGACTAATAACAAAGAACGCCTCTGTATGTATGTAGATCCACAAAATGGTATACCACACATTTCTTTACTACTGGGAACAAAGAGGGAAGACTAATAATAAAGTACGCCCCAGTATGTATGTAGATCCACAAAATGGTATTCCACACATTTCTTTACTACTAGGAACAAAGAGGGAACACTAATAATAAAGAACGCCCCTGTATGTATGTAGATCCACAAAATGGTATACCACACATTTCTTTACTACTAGGAACAAAGAGGGAAGGCTAATAATAATGTACGCCCCTGTGTGTATGTAGATCCACAAAATGGTATACCACACATTTCTTTACTACTAGGAACAAAGAGGGAAGACTAATAACAAAGTACGCCCCTGTATCTATGTAGATCCACAAAATGGTATACCACACATTTTTTTACTACTAGGAACAAAGAGGGAAGGCTAATAATAAAGAACGCCCCTGTATGTATGTAGATCCACAAAATGGTATACCACACATTTCTTTACTACTGGGAAAAAGAGGAAACACTAATAATAAAGAACGCCTCTGTATGTATGTAGATCCAGAAAAATGGTATACCACACATTTCTTTACTACTAGGAACAAAGAGGGAAGACTAATAACAAAGAACGCTCCTGTATTTATGTAGATACAACAAAATGGTATACCACACATTTCTTTACTACTGGGAACAAAGAGGGAAGACTAATAACAAGGAACGCTCCCGTATTTATGTAGATCCAGCTAAATGGTATACCACACATTTCTTTACTACTAGGAACAAAGAGGGACCACTAATAATAAAGAACGCCCCTGTATGTATGTAGATCCACAAAATGGTACACCACACATTTCTTTACTACTAGGAACAAAGAGGGAAGACTAATAACAAAGAACGCCCCTGTATGTATGTAGATCCACAAAATGGTATACCACACATTTATTTACTACTAGGAACAAAGAGGGAAGACTAATAATAAAGTACGTCCCTGTATGTATGTAGATCCACAAAATGGTATACCACACATATCTTTACTACTAGGAACAAAGACGGAAGACTAATAATAAAGTACGCCCCTGTATGTATGTAGATCCACAAAATGGTATACCACACATTTCTTTACTACTAGGAACAAATAGGGAAGACTAATAATATAGTACGCCCCTGTATGTATGTAGATCCAGCAAAATGGTATACCACACATTTCTATACTACTAGAAACAAAGAGGGAAAACTAATAACAAAGAACGCCCCTGTATTTATGTAGATCCAGCAAAATGGTATACCACACATTTCTATACTACTGGGAACAAAGAGGGAAGACTAATAACAAAGAACGCTCCTGTACTTTTGTGGATCCAGAAGAATGCTATACTACACATTTCTATACTACTAGAAACAAAGAGCGAAGACTAATAACAAAGAACGCCCCTGTATGTATGTAGATCCAGAAAAATGGTATACCACACATTTCTTTACTACTAGGAACAAAGAGGGAAGACTAATAACAAAGAACGCTACTGTATTTATGTAGATCCAGCAAAATGGTATACCACACATTTCTTTACTACTGGGAACAAAGAGGGAAAGCTAGTAACAAAGAACGCCCCTGAATGTATGTATATTCAGCAAAATGGTATACTACATATTTCTATACTACTAGGAACCAAGACTGAAAACTAATAACAAAGAACGCTCCTGTATTTATGTAGATCCAGCAAAATGGTATACCACACATTTCTTTACTACTAGGAACAAAGAGGGAAGTCTAACAACAAAGAACGCCTCTGTATGTATGTAGATCCAGAAAAATGGTATACTACACATTTCTATACTACTAGGAACAAAGAGGGAAAACTAGTAACAAAGAACGCCCCTGAATGTATGTATATCCAGCAAAAAGGTATACTACACATTTCTATACTACTAGGAACAAAGAGGTAAAACTAGTAACAGAGAACGCCCCTGAATGTATGTATATCCAGCAAAATGGTATACTACACATTTCTGTACTACTAGGAACAAAGAGGGAAAACTAGTAACAAAGAACGCCCCTGAATGTATGTATATCCAGCAAAATGGTATACTACACATTTCTATACTACTAGGAACAGAGAGGGAAAACTAGTAACAAAGAACGCCCCTGAATGTATGTATATACAGCAAAATGGTATACTACACATTTCTATACTACTAGGAACAAAGAGGGAAAACTAATAACAAAGAACGCTCCTGTATTTATGTAGATCCAGAAAAATGGTATACTACACATTTCTATACTACTAGGAACAAAGAGGGAAACCTAGTAACAAAGAACGCCCCTGAATGTATGTATATCCAGCAAAATGGTATACTACACATTTCTATACTACTAGGAACCAAGAGGGAAAGCTAATAACAAAGAACGCTCCTGTATTTATGTATATCCAGCAAAATGGTATACTACACATTTCTATACTACTAGGAACAAAGAGGGAAAACTAACAACAAAGAACGCCTCTGTATGTATGTAGATCTAGAAAAATGGTATACCACACATTTCTTTACTACTAGGAACAAAGAGGGAAGACTAATAACAAAGAACGCTCCTGTATTTATGTAGATCCAGCAAAATGGTATACCACACATTTCTTTACTACTGGGAACAAAGAGGGAAGACTAATAACAAAGAACGCTCCTGTATGTATGTAGATCCAGCAAAATGGTATACCACACATTTCTTTACTACTAGGAACAAAGAGGGAAGACTAATAACAAAGAACGCTCCTGTATTTAAGTAGATCCAGCAAAATGGTATACCACACATTTCTTTACTACTAGGAACAAAGAGGGAAGACTAATAACAAAGAACGCTCCTGTATGTACGTAGCTCCAGAAAAATGGTATACTACACATTTCTTTACTACTGGGAACAAAGAGGGAAGACTAATAACAAAGAACGCTCCTGTATTTATGTAGATCCAGCAAAATGGTATACCACACATTTCTTTACTACTAGGAACAAAGAGGGAAGACTAATAACAAAGAACGCTCCTGTATTTATGTAGATCCAGCAAAATGGTATACTACACATTTCTATACTACTAGGAACAAAGAGGGAAACCTAGTAACAAAGAACGCCCCTGAATGTATGTATATCCAGCAAAATGGTATACTACACATTTCTATACTACTAGGAACCAAGAGGGAAAGCTAATAACAAAGAACGCTCCTGTATTTATGTATATCCAGCAAAATGGTATACTACACATTTCTATACTACTAGGAACAAAGAGGGAAAACTAACAACAAAGAACGCCTCTGTATGTATGTAGATCTAGAAAAATGGTATACCACACATTTCTTTACTACTAGGAACAAAGAGGGAAGACTAATAACAAAGAACGCTCCTGTATTTATGTAGATCCAGCAAAATGGTATACCACACATTTCTTTACTACTGGGAACAAAGAGGGAAGACTAATAACAAAGAACGCTCCTGTATGTATGTAGATCCAGCAAAATGGTATACCACACATTTCTTTACTACTAGGAACAAAGAGGGAAGACTAATAACAAAGAACGCTCCTGTATTTAAGTAGATCCAGCAAAATGGTATACCACACATTTCTTTACTACTAGGAACAAAGAGGGAAGACTAATAACAAAGAACGCTCCTGTATGTACGTAGCTCCAGAAAAATGGTATACTACACATTTCTTTACTACTGGGAACAAAGAGGGAAGACTAATAACAAAGAACGCTCCTGTATTTATGTAGATCCAGCAAAATGGTATACCACACATTTCTTTACTACTAGGAACAAAGAGGGAAGACTAATAACAAAGAACGCTCCTGTATTTATGTAGATCCAGCAAAATGGTATACTACACATTTCTATACTACTAGGAACAAAGAGGGAAGACTAATAACAAAGAACGCTCCTATATGTATGTAGATCCAGAAAAATGGTATACCACACATTTCTTTACCACTAGGAACAAAGAGGGAAGACTAATAACAAAGAACGCTCCTGTATTTATGTAGATCCAGCAAAATGGTATACCACACATTTCTTTACTACTAGGAACAAAGAGGGAAGACTAACAACAAAGAACGCCTCTGTATGTATGTATATCCAGAAAAATGGTATACTACACATTTCTATACTACTAGGAACAAAGAGGGAAAACTAGTAACAAAGAACGCCCCTGAATGTATGTATATCCAGCAAAATGGTATACTACACATTTCTATACTACTAGGAACAAAGAGGTAAAACTAGTAACAGAGAACGCCCCTGAATGTATGTATATCCAGCAAAATGGTATACTACACATTTCTGTACTACTACGAACAAAGAGGGAAAACTAGTAACAAAGAACGCCCCTGAATGTATGTATATCCAGCAAAATGGTATACTACACATTTCTATACTACTAGGAACAAAGTGGGAAAACTAGTAACAAAGAACACCCCTGAATGTATGTATATACAGCAAAATGGTATACTACACATTTCTATACTACTAGAAACAAAGAGGGAAAACTAATAACAAAGAACGCTCCTGTATTTATGTAGATCCAGCAAAATGGTATACTACACATTTCTATACTACTAGGAACAAAGAGGGAAACCTAGTAACAAAGAACGCCTCTGTATGTATGTGGATCTAGAAAAATGGTATACCACACATTTCTTTACTACTAGGAACAAAGAGGGAAGACTAATAACAAAGAACGCTCCTGTATTTATGTAGATCCAGCAAAATGGTATATTACACATTTCTTTACTACTGGGAACAAAGAGGGAAAACTAATAACAAAGAACGCCCCTGTATGTATGTAGATCCAGCAAAATGGTATAGAACACATTTCTTTACTACTAGGAACAAAGAGGGAAGAGTAATAACAAAGAACGCACCTGTATTTATGTAGATCCAGCAAAATGGTATACCACACATTTCTTTACTACTAGGAACAAAGAGGGAAGACTAATAACAAAGAACGCCCCTGTATGTATGTAGATCCATAAAATGGTATACCACACATTTCTTTACTACTAGGAACAAAGAGGGAAGACTAATAATAAAGTACGTCCCTGTATGTATGTAGATCCACAAAATGGTATACCACACATTTCTTTACTACTAGGAACAATGAGGGAAGACTAATAATAAAGTACGCCCCTGTATGTATGTAGATCCAGCAAAATGGTATACCACACATTTCTTTACTACTAGGAACAAAGAGGGAAAACTAATAACAAAGAACGCCCCTGTATGTATGTAGATCCACAAAATGGTATACCATACATTTCTTTACTACTGGGAACAAAGAGGGAAGACTAATAACAAAGAACGCCTCTGTATGTATGTAGATCCAGCAAAATGGTATACCACACATTTCTTTACTACTAGGAACAAAGAGGGAAAACTAATAACATAGAACGCCCCTGTATGTATGTAGATCCACAAAATGGTATACCACACATTTCTTTACTACTGGGAACAAAGAGGGAAGACTAATAATAAAGTACGCCCCTGTATGTATGTAGATCCACAAAATGGTATACCACACATTTCTTTACTACTAGGAACAAAGAGGGAACACTAATAATAATGTACGCCCCTGTGTGTATTTAGATCCACAAAATGGTATACCACACATTTCTTTACTACTAGGAACAAAGAGGGAAGACTAATAACAAAGTACGCCCCTGTATGTATGTAGATCCTCAAAATGGTATACCACACATTTTTTTACTACTAGGAACAAAGAGGGAAGGCTAATAATAAAGAACGCCCCTGTATGTATGTAGATCCACAAAATGGTATACCACACATTTCTTTACTACTGGGAAAAAGAGGAAACACTAATAATAAAGAACGCCCCTGAATGTATGTATATCCAACAAAATGGTATACTACACATTTCTATACTACTAGGAACAAAGAGGGAAAACTAGTAACAAAGAACGCCCTTGAATGTATGTATATCCAGCAAAATGGTATACTACACGTTTCTATACTACTAGGAACAAAGAGGGAAACCTAGTAACAAAGAACGGCCCTGAATGTATGTATATCCAGCAAAAAGGTATACTACACATTTCTACACTACTAGGAACAAAGAGGGAAAACTAATAACAAAGAACGCTCCTGTATTTATGTAGATCCAGCAAAATGGTATACTACACATTTCTATACTACTAGGAACAAAGAGGGAAAACTAGTAACAAAGAACGCCCCTGAATGTATGTATATCCAGCAAAATGGTATACTACACATTTCTATACTACTAGGAACCAAGAGGTAAAGCTAATAACAAAGAACGCTCCTGTGTTTATGTAGATCCAGCAAAATGGTATACCACACATTTCTATACTACTAGGAACAAAGAGGGAAAACTAACAACAAAGAACGCCTCTGTATGTATGTAGATCCAGAAAAATGGTATACCACACATTTCTTTACTACTAGGAACAAAGAGGGAAGACTAATAACAAAGAACGCCCCAGTATTTATGTAGATCCAGCAAAATGGTATACTACACATTTCTATACTACTAGGAACAAAGAGGGAAGACTAATAACAAAGAACGCCACTGTATGTATGTAGATCCAGAAAAATGGTATACTACACATTTCTATACTACTAGGAACAAAGAGGGAAGACTAAATACAAAGAACGCCTCTGCATGTATGTAATTCAAGAAAAATGGTATACTACACATTTCTTTACTACTTGGAACAAAGAGGGAAGACTAATAACAAAGAACGCCCCTGTATGTATGTAGATCCACAAAATGGTATACCACACATTTCTTTACTACTAGGAACAAAGAGGGAAGACTAATAATAAAGTACGTCCCTGTATGTGCGTAGATCCAGCAAAATGGTATACAACACATATCTTTACTACTAGGAACAAAGAGGGAAGACTAATAATAAAGTACGCCCCAGTATGTATGTAGATCCACAAAATGGTATACCACACATTTCTTTACTACTAGGAACAAATAGGGAAGACTAATAATAAAGTACGCCCCTGTATGTATGTAGATCCAGCAAAATGGTATACCACACATTTCTTTACTACTAGGAACAAAGAGGGAAAACTAATAACAAAGAACGCCCCTGTATTTATGTAGATCCAGCAAAATGGTATACCACACATTTCTATACTACTAGAAACAAAGAGGGAAAACTAATAACAAAGAACGCTCCTGTATTTATGTAGATCCAGCAAAATGGTATACCACACATTTCTTTACCACTAGGAACAAAGAGGGAAGACTAATAACAAAGAACGCCCCAGTATTTATGTAGATCCAGCAAAATGGTATACTACACATTTCTATACTACTAGGAACAAAGAGGGAAGACTAATAACAAAGAACGCCACTGTATGTATGTAGATCCAGAAAAATGGTATACTACACATTTCTATACTACTAGGAACAAAGAGGGAAGGCTAACAACAAAGAACGCCTCTGCATGTATGTAGTTCCAGAAAAATGGTATACTACACATTTCTTTACTACTAGGAACAAAGAGGGAAGACTAATAACAAAGAACGCCCCAGTATTTATGTAGATCCAGCAAAATGGTATACTACACATTTCTATACTACTAGGAACAAAGAGGGAAGACTAATAACAAAGAACGCCACTGTATGTATGTAGATTCAGAAAAATGGTATACCACACATTTCTTTACTACTAGGAACAAAGAGAGAACACTAATAATAAATTACGCCCCTGTATGTATGTAGATCCACAAAATGGTATACCACACATTTCTTTACTACTAGGAACAAAGAGGGAAGTCTAATAACAAAGAACGCCCCTATATGTATGTAGATCCATAAAATGGTATACCACACATTTCTTTACTACTAGGAACAAAGAGGGAAGACTAATAATAAAGTACGTCCCTGTATGTATGTAGATCCACAAAATGGTATACCACACATTTCTTTACTAATAGGAACAAAGAGGGAAGTCTAATAACAAAGAACGCCCCTGTATGTATGTAGATCCACAAAATGGTATACCACACATTTCTTTACTACTAGGAACAAAGAGGGAAGGCTAATAATAAAGTACGTCCCTGTATGTATGTAGATCCACAAAATGGTATACCACACATTTCTTTACTACTAGGAACAATGAGGGAAGACTAATAATAAAGTACGCCCCTGTATGTATGTAGATCCAGCAAAATGGTATACCACACATTTCTTTACTACTAGGAACAAAGAGGGAAAACTAATAACAAAGAACGCCCCTGTATGTATGTAGATCCACAAAATGGTATACCATACATTTCTTTACTACTAGGAACAAAGAGGGAAGACTAATAACAAAGAACGCCTCTGTATGTATGTAGATCCACAAAATGGTATACCACACATTTCTTTACTACTGGGAACAAAGAGGGAAGACTAATAATAAAGTACGCCCCAGTATGTATGTAGATCCACAAAATGGTATTCCACACATTTCTTTACTACTAGGAACAAAGAGGGAACACTAATAATAAAGAACGCCCCTGTATGTATGTAGATCCACAAAATGGTATACCACACATTTCTTTACTACTAGGAACAAAGAGGGAAGGCTAATAATAATGTACGCCCCTGTGTGTATGTAGATCCACAAAATGGTATACCACACATTTCTTTACTACTAGGAACAAAGAGGGAAGACTAATAACAAAGTACGCCCCTGTATCTATGTAGATCCACAAAATGGTATACCACACATTTTTTTACTACTAGGAACAAAGAGGGAAGGCTAATAATAAAGAACGCCCCTGTATGTATGTAGATCCACAAAATGGTATACCACACATTTCTTTACTACTGGGAAAAAGAGGAAACACTAATAATAAAGAACGCCCCTGAATGTATGTATATCCAGCAAAATGGTATACTACACATTTCTATACTACTAGGAACAAAGAGGGAAAACTAGTAACAAAGAACGCCCCTGAATGTATGTATATCCAGCAAAATGGTATACTACACGTTTCTATACTACTAGGAACAAAGAGGGAAAACTAGTAACAAAGAACGCCCCTGAATGTATGTATATCCAGCTTAATGGTATACTACACATTTCTATACTACTAGGAACAAAGAGTGAAAACTAATAACAAAGAACGCTCCTGTATTTATGTAGATCCAGCAAAATCGTATACTACACATTTCTATACTACTAGGAACAAAGAGGGAAAACTAGTAACAAAGAATGCCCCTGAATGTATGTATATCCAGTAAAATGGTATACAACACATTTCTATACTACTAGGAACCAAGAGGGAAAGCTAATAACAAAGAACGCTCCTGTGTTTATGTAGATCCAGCAAAATGCTATACCACACATATTTCTATACTACTAGGAACAAAGAGGGAAAACTAACAACAAATAACGCCTCTGTATGTATGTAGATCCAGAAAAATGGTATACCACACATTTCTTTACTACTAGGAACAAAGAGGGAAGACTAATAACAAAGAACGCTCCTGTATTTATGTAGATCCAACAAAATGGTATACCACACATTTCTTTACTACTGGGAACAAAGAGGGAAGACTAATAACAAGGAACGCTCCCGTATTTATGTAGATCCAGCTAAATGGTATACCACACATTTCTTTACTACTAGGAACAAAGAGGGAAGACTAATAATAAAGTACGTCCCTGTATGTATGTAGATCCACAAAATGGTATACCACACATATCTTTACTACTAGGAACAAAGAGGGAAGACTAATAATAAAGTACGCCCCTGTATGTATGTAGATCCACAAAATGGTATACCACACATTTCTTTACTACTAGGAACAAATAGGGAAGACTAATAATATAGTACGCCCCTGTATGTATGTAGATCCAGCAAAATGGTATACCACACATTTCTATACTACTAGAAACAAAGAGGGAAAACTAATAACAAAGAACGCCCCTGTATTTATGTAGATCCAGCAAAATGGTATACCACACATTTCTATACTACTGGGAACAAAGAGGGAAGACTAATAACAAAGAACGCTCCTGTACTTTTGTGGATCCAGAAAAATGGTATACTACACATTTCTATACTACTAGAAACAAAGAGCGAAGACTAATAACAAAGAACGCCCCTGTATGTATGTAGATCCAGAAAAATGGTATACCACACATTTCTTTACTACTAGGAACAAAGAGGGAAGACTAATAACAAAGAACGCTACTGTATTTATGTAGATCCAGCAAAATGGTATACCACACATTTCTTTACTACTGGGAACAAAGAGGGAAAGCTAGTAACAAAGAACGCCCCTGAATGTATGTATATCCAGCAAAATGGTATACTACACATTTCTATACTACTAGGAACCAAGACTGAAAACTAATAACAAAGAACGCTCCTGTATTTATGTAGATCCAGCAAAATGGTATACCACACATTTCTTTACTACTAGGAACAAAGAGGGAAGACTAACAACAAAGAACGCCTCTGTATGTATGTAGATCCAGAAAAATGGTATACTACACATTTCTATACTACTAGGAACAAAGAGGGAAAACTAATAATAAAGTACGCCCCTGTATGTATGTAGATCCACAAAATGGTATACCACACATTTCTTTACTACTAGGAACAAAGAGGGAACACTAATAATAATGTACGCCCCTGTGTGTATTTAGATCCACAAAATGGTATACCACACATTTCTTTACTACTAGGAACAAAGAGGGAAGACTAATAACAAAGTACGCCCCTGTATGTATGTAGATCCTCAAAATGGTATACCACACATTTTTTTACTACTAGGAACAAAGAGGAAAGGCTAATAATAAAGAACGCCCCTGTATGTATGTAGATCCACAAAATGGTATACCACACATTTCTTTACTACTGGGAAAAAGAGGAAACACTAATAATAAAGAACGCCCCTGAATGTATGTATATCCAACAAAATGGTATACTACACATTTCTATACTACTAGGAACAAAGAGGGAAAACTAGTAACAAAGAACGCCCTTGAATGTATGTATATCCAGCAAAATGGTATACTACACGTTTCTATACTACTAGGAACAAAGAGGGAAACCTAGTAACAAAGAACGGCCCTGAATGTATGTATATCCAGCAAAAAGGTATACTACACATTTCTACACTACTAGGAACAAAGAGGGAAAACTAATAACAAAGAACGCTCCTGTATTTATGTAGATCCAGCAAAATGGTATACTACACATTTCTATACTACTAGGAACAAAGAGGGAAAACTAGTAACAAAGAACGCCCCTGAATGTATGTATATCCAGCAAAATGGTATACTACACATTTCTATACTACTAGGAACCAAGAGGTAAAGCTAATAACAAAGAACGCTCCTGTGTTTATGTAGATCCAGCAAAATGGTATACCACACATTTCTATACTACTAGGAACAAAGAGGGAAAACTAACAACAAAGAACGCCTCTGTATGTATGTAGATCCAGAAAAATGGTATACCACACATTTCTTTACTACTAGGAACAAAGAGGGAAGACTAATAACAAAGAACGCCCCAGTATTTATGTAGATCCAGCAAAATGGTATACTACACATTTCTATACTACTAGGAACAAAGAGGGAAGACTAATAACAAAGAACGCCACTGTATGTATGTAGATCCAGAAAAATGGTATACTACACATTTCTATACTACTAGGAACAAAGAGGGAAGACTAACAACAAAGAACGCCTCTGCATGTATGTAATTCAAGAAAAATGGTATACTACACATTTCTTTACTACTTGGAACAAAGAGGGAAGACTAATAACAAAGAACGCCCCTGTATGTATGTAGATCCACAAAATGGTATACCACACATTTCTTTACTACTAGGAACAAAGAGGGAAGACTAATAATAAAGTACGTCCCTGTATGTGCGTAGATCCAGCAAAATGGTATACAACACATATCTTTACTACTAGGAACAAAGAGGGAAGACTAATAATAAAGTACGCCCCAGTATGTATGTAGATCCACAAAATGGTATACCACACATTTCTTTACTACTAGGAACAAATAGGGAAGACTAATAATAAAGTACGCCCCTGTATGTATGTAGATCCAGCAAAATGGTATACCACACATTTCTTTACTACTAGGAACAAAGAGGGAAAACTAATAACAAAGAACGCCCCTGTATTTATGTAGATCCAGCAAAATGGTATACCACACATTTCTATACTACTAGAAACAAAGAGGGAAAACTAATAACAAAGAACGCTCCTGTATTTATGTAGATCCAGCAAAATGGTATACCACACATTTCTTTACTACTAGGAACAAAGAGGGAAGACTAATAACAAAGAACGCCCCAGTATTTATGTAGATCCAGCAAAATGGTATACTACACATTTCTATACTACTAGGAACAAAGAGGGAAGACTAATAACAAAGAACGCCACTGTATGTATGTAGATCCAGAAAAATGGTATACTACACATTTCTATACTACCAGGAACAAAGAGGGAAGGCTAACAACAAAGAACGCCTCTGCATGTATGTAGTTCCAGAAAAATGGTATACTACACATTTCTTTACTACTAGGAACAAAGAGGGAAGACTAATAACAAAGAACGCCCCAGTATTTATGTAGATCCAGCAAAATGGTATACTACACATTTCTTTACTACTAGGAACAAAGAGGGAAGTCTAATAACAAAGAACGCCCCTGTATGTATGTAGATCCATAAAATGGTATACCACACATTTCTTTACTACTAGGAACAAAGAGGGAAGACTAATAATAAAGTACGTCCCTGTATGTATGTAGATCCACAAAATGGTATACCACACATTTCTTTACTAATAGGAACAAAGAGGGAAGTCTAATAACAAAGAACGCCCCTGTATGTATGTAGATCCACAAAATGGTATACCACACATTTCTTTACTACTAGGAACAAAGAGGGAAGGCTAATAATAAAGTACGTCCCTGTATGTATGTAGATCCACAAAATGGTATACCACACATTTCTTTACTACTAGGAACAATGAGGGAAGACTAATAATAAAGTACGCCCCTGTATGTATGTAGATCCAGCAAAATGGTATACCACACATTTCTTTACTACTAGGAACAAAGAGGGAAAACTAATAACAAAGAACGCCCCTGTATGTATGTAGATCCACAAAATGGTATACCATACATTTCTTTACTACTAGGAACAAAGAGGGAAGACTAATAACAAAGAACGCCTCTGTATGTATGTAGATCCACAAAATGGTATACCACACATTTCTTTACTACTGGGAACAAAGAGGGAAGACTAATAATAAAGTACGCCCCAGTATGTATGTAGATCCACAAAATGGTATTCCACACATTTCTTTACTACTAGGAACAAAGAGGGAACACTAATAATAAAGAACGCCCCTGTATGTATGTAGATCCACAAAATGGTATACCACACATTTCTTTACTACTAGGAACAAAGAGGGAAGGCTAATAATAATGTACGCCCCTGTGTGTATGTAGATCCACAAAATGGTATACCACACATTTCTTTACTACTAGGAACAAAGAGGGAAGACTAATAACAAAGTACGCCCCTGTATCTATGTAGATCCACAAAATGGTATACCACACATTTTTTTACTACTAGGAACAAAGAGGGAAGGCTAATAATAAAGAACGCCCCTGTATGTATGTAGATCCACAAAATGGTATACCACACATTTCTTTACTACTGGGAAAAAGAGGAAACACTAATAATAAAGAACGCCTCTGTATGTATGTAGATCCAGAAAAATGGTATACCACACATTTCTTTACTACTAGGAACAAAGAGGGAAGACTAATAACAAAGAACGCTCCTGTATTTATGTAGATCCAACAAAATGGTATACCACACATTTCTTTACTACTGGGAACAAAGAGGGAAGACTAATAACAAGGAACGCTCCCGTATTTATGTAGATCCAGCTAAATGGTATACCACACATTTCTTTACTACTAGGAACAAAGAGGGACCACTAATAATAAAGAACGCCCCTGTATGTATGTAGATCCACAAAATGGTACACCACACATTTCTTTACTACTAGGAACAAAGAGGGAAGACTAATAACAAAGAACGCCCCTGTATGTATGTAGATCCACAAAATGGTATACCACACATTTATTTACTACTAGGAACAAAGAGGGAAGACTAATAATAAAGTACGTCCCTGTATGTATGTAGATCCACAAAATGGTATACCACACATATCTTTACTACTAGGAACAAAGAGGGAAGACTAATAATAAAGTACGCCCCTGTATGTATGTAGATCCACAAAATGGTATACCACACATTTCTTTACTACTAGGAACAAATAGGGAAGACTAATAATATAGTACGCCCCTGTATGTATGTAGATCCAGCAAAATGGTATACCACACATTTCTATACTACTAGAAACAAAGAGGGAAAACTAATAACAAAGAACGCCCCTGTATTTATGTAGATCCAGCAAAATGGTATACCACACATTTCTATACTACTGGGAACAAAGAGGGAAGACTAATAACAAAGAACGCTCCTGTACTTTTGTGGATCCAGAAGAATGCTATACTACACATTTCTATACTACTAGAAACAAAGAGCGAAGACTAATAACAAAGAACGCCCCTGTATGTATGTAGATCCAGAAAAATGGTATACCACACATTTCTTTACTACTAGGAACAAAGAGGGAAGACTAATAACAAAGAACGCTACTGTATTTATGTAGATCCAGCAAAATGGTATACCACACATTTCTTTACTACTGGGAACAAAGAGGGAAAGCTAGTAACAAAGAACGCCCCTGAATGTATGTATATTCAGCAAAATGGTATACTACACATTTCTATACTACTAGGAACCAAGACTGAAAACTAATAACAAAGAACGCTCCTGTATTTATGTAGATCCAGCAAAATGGTATACCACACATTTTTTTACTACTAGGAACAAAGAGGGAAGACTAACAACAAAGAACGCCTCTGTATGTATGTAGATCCAGAAAAATGGTATACTACACATTTCTATACTACTAGGAACAAAGAGGGAAAACTAGTAACAAAGAACGCCCCTGAATGTATGTATATCCAGCAAAAAGGTATACTACACATTTCTATACTACTAGGAACAAAGAGGTAAAACTAGTAACAGAGAACGCCCCTGAATGTATGTATATCCAGCAAAATGGTATACTACACATTTCTGTACTACTAGGAACAAAGAGGGAAAACTAGTAACAAAGAACGCCCCTGAATGTATGTATATCCAGCAAAATGGTATACTACACATTTCTATACTACTAGGAACAGAGAGGGAAAACTAGTAACAAAGAACGCCCCTGAATGTATGTATATACAGCAAAATGGTATACTACACATTTCTATACTACTAGGAACAAAGAGGGAAAACTAATAACAAAGAACGCTCCTGTATTTATGTAGATCCAGAAAAATGGTATACTACACATTTCTATACTACTAGGAACAAAGAGGGAAACCTAGTAACAAAGAACGCCCCTGAATGTATGTATATCCAGCAAAATGGTATACTACACATTTCTATACTACTAGGAACCAAGAGGGAAAGCTAATAACAAAGAACGCTCCTGTATTTATGTATATCCAGCAAAATGGTATACTACACATTTCTATACTACTAGGAACAAAGAGGGAAAACTAACAACAAAGAACGCCTCTGTATGTATGTAGATCTAGAAAAATGGTATACCACACATTTCTTTACTACTAGGAACAAAGAGGGAAGACTAATAACAAAGAACGCTCCTGTATTTATGTAGATCCAGCAAAATGGTATACCACACATTTCTTTACTACTGGGAACAAAGAGGGAAGACTAATAACAAAGAACGCTCCTGTATGTATGTAGATCCAGCAAAATGGTATACCACACATTTCTTTACTACTAGGAACAAAGAGGGAAGACTAATAACAAAGAACGCTCCTGTATTTAAGTAGATCCAGCAAAATGGTATACCACACATTTCTTTACTACTAGGAACAAAGAGGGAAGACTAATAACAAAGAACGCTCCTGTATGTACGTAGCTCCAGAAAAATGGTATACTACACATTTCTTTACTACTGGGAACAAAGAGGGAAGACTAATAACAAAGAACGCTCCTGTATTTATGTAGATCCAGCAAAATGGTATACCACACATTTCTTTACTACTAGGAACAAAGAGGGAAGACTAATAACAAAGAACGCTCCTGTATTTATGTAGATCCAGCAAAATGGTATACTACACATTTCTATACTACTAGGAACAAAGAGGGAAACCTAGTAACAAAGAACGCCCCTGAATGTATGTATATCCAGCAAAATGGTATACTACACATTTCTATACTACTAGGAACCAAGAGGGAAAGCTAATAACAAAGAACGCTCCTGTATTTATGTATATCCAGCAAAATGGTATACTACACATTTCTATACTACTAGGAACAAAGAGGGAAAACTAACAACAAAGAACGCCTCTGTATGTATGTAGATCTAGAAAAATGGTATACCACACATTTCTTTACTACTAGGAACAAAGAGGGAAGACTAATAACAAAGAACGCTCCTGTATTTATGTAGATCCAGCAAAATGGTATACCACACATTTCTTTACTACTGGGAACAAAGAGGGAAGACTAATAACAAAGAACGCTCCTGTATGTATGTAGATCCAGCAAAATGGTATACCACACATTTCTTTACTACTAGGAACAAAGAGGGAAGACTAATAACAAAGAACGCTCCTGTATTTAAGTAGATCCAGCAAAATGGTATACCACACATTTCTTTACTACTAGGAACAAAGAGGGAAGACTAATAACAAAGAACGCTCCTGTATGTACGTAGCTCCAGAAAAATGGTATACTACACATTTCTTTACTACTGGGAACAAAGAGGGAAGACTAATAACAAAGAACGCTCCTGTATTTATGTAGATCCAGCAAAATGGTATACCACACATTTCTTTACTACTAGGAACAAAGAGGGAAGACTAATAACAAAGAACGCTCCTGTATTTATGTAGATCCAGCAAAATGGTATACTACACATTTCTATACTACTAGGAACAAAGAGGGAAGACTAATAACAAAGAACGCTCCTATATGTATGTAGATCCAGAAAAATGGTATACCACACATTTCTTTACCACTAGGAACAAAGAGGGAAGACTAATAACAAAGAACGCTCCTGTATTTATGTAGATCCAGCAAAATGGTATACCACACATTTCTTTACTACTAGGAACAAAGAGGGAAGACTAACAACAAAGAACGCCTCTGTATGTATGTATATCCAGAAAAATGGTATACTACACATTTCTATACTACTAGGAACAAAGAGGGAAAACTAGTAACAAAGAACGCCCCTGAATGTATGTATATCCAGCAAAATGGTATACTACACATTTCTATACTACTAGGAACAAAGAGGTAAAACTAGTAACAGAGAACGCCCCTGAATGTATGTATATCCAGCAAAATGGTATACTACACATTTCTGTACTACTACGAACAAAGAGGGAAAACTAGTAACAAAGAACGCCCCTGAATGTATGTATATCCAGCAAAATGGTATACTACACATTTCTATACTACTAGGAACAAAGTGGGAAAACTAGTAACAAAGAACACCCCTGAATGTATGTATATACAGCAAAATGGTATACTACACATTTCTATACTACTAGAAACAAAGAGGGAAAACTAATAACAAAGAACGCTCCTGTATTTATGTAGATCCAGCAAAATGGTATACTACACATTTCTATACTACTAGGAACAAAGAGGGAAACCTAGTAACAAAGAACGCCTCTGTATGTATGTGGATCTAGAAAAATGGTATACCACACATTTCTTTACTACTAGGAACAAAGAGGGAAGACTAATAACAAAGAGAGCTCCTGTATTTATGTAGATCCAGCAAAATGGTATACCACACATTTCTTTACTACTGGGAACAAAGAGGGAAAACTAATAACAAAGAACGCCCCTGTATGTATGTAGATCCAGCAAAATGGTATAGAACACATTTCTTTACTACTAGGAACAAAGAGGGAAGACTAATAACAAAGAACGCTCCTGTATTTCTGTAGATCCAGCAAAATGGTATACTACACATTTCTATACTACTAGGAACAAAGAGGGAAGACTAATAACAAAGAACGCTCCTATATGTATGTAGATCCAGAAAAATGGTATACCACACATTTCTTTACTACTAGGAACAAAGAGGGATGACTAATAACAAAGAACGCTCCTGTATTTATGTAGATCCAGCAAAATGGTATACCACACATTTCTATACTACTAGGAACAAAGAGGAAAAACTAATAACAAAGAACGCCCCTGTATTTATGTAGATCCAGCAAAATGGTATACCACACATTTCTTTACTACTGGGAAGAAAGAGGGAAAACTAATAACAAAGAACGCTCCTGCATTTATGTAGATCCAGCAAAATGGTATACCACACATTTCTATACTACTAGGAACAAAGAGGGAAAACTAATAACAAAGAACGCCCCTGTATTTATGTAGATCCAGCAAAATGGTATACCACACATTTCTATACTACTGGGAACAAAGAGAGAAGGCTAATAACAAAGAACGCTCCTGTATTTATGTAGATCCAGCAAAATGGTATACCACACATTTCTATACTACTGGGAACAAAGAGAGAAGGCTAATAACAAAGAACGCTCCTGTATTTATGTAGATCCAGCAAAATGGTATACCACACATTTCTATACTACTGGGAACAAAGAGAGAAGGCTAATAACAAAGAACGCCCCTGTATTTATGTAGATCCAGCAAAATGGTATACCACACATTTCTATACTACTGGGAACAAAGAGGGAAGTCTAATAACAAAGAACGCCTCTGTATTTATGAAGATCCAGCAAAATGGTATACCACACATTTCTTTACTACTGGGAACAAAGAGAGAAGGCTAATAACAAAGAACGCTCCTGTATTTATGTGGATCCAGCAAAATGGTATACCACACATTTCTATACTACTAATTACAAAGAGGGCAGACTAATAACAAAGAACGCTCCTGTATGTATGTAGATCCAGAAAAATGGTATACCACACATTTCTTTACTACTAGGAACAAAGAGGGAAGACTAATAACAAAGAACGCTCCTGTATTTATGTAGATCCAGCAAAATGGTATACCACACATTTCTTTACTACTGGGAACAAAGAGGGAAAACTAGTAAAAAAGAACGCCCCTGAATAAATGTATATCCAGCAAAATGGTATGCTACACATTTCTTTACTACTAGGAACAAAGAGGGAAGTCTAACAACAAAGAACGCCTCTGTATTTATGTAGATCCAGCAAAACGGTATACTACACATTTCTATACTACTAGGAACAAAGAGGGAAAACTAATAACAAAGAACGCTCCTGTATTTATGTAGATCCAGCAAAATGGTATACCACACATTTCTTTACTACTTGGAACAAAGAGGGAAGACTAATAACAAAGAACGCTCCTGTATTTATGTAGATCCAGCAAAATGGTATACCACACATTTCTTTACTACTAGGAACAAAGAGGGAAGACTAATAACAAAGAACGCCCCAGTATTTATGTAAATCCAGCAAAATGGTATACTACACATTTCTGTACTACTAGGAACAAAGAGGGAAGACTAATAACAAAGAACGCCACTGTATGTATGTAGATCCAGAAAAATGGTATACTACACATTTCTATACTACTAGGAACAAAGAGGGAAGACTAACAACAAAGAACGCCTCTGCATGTATGTAGTTCCAGAAAAATGGTATACTACACATTTCTTTACTACTAGGAACAAAGAGGGAAGACTAATAACAAAGAACGCCTCTGTATTTATGTAGATCCAGCAAAATGGTATACTACACATTTCAATACTACTAGGAAAAAAGAGGGAAGACTAATAACAAAGAACGCTCCTGTATGTATGTAGATCCAGAAAAATGGTATACCACACATTTCTTTACTACTAGGAACAAAGAGGGAAAACTAATAACAAAGAACGCTCCTGTATTTATGTAGATCCAGCAAAATGGTATACCACACATTTCTTTACTACTAGGAACAAAGAGGGAAGACTAATAACAAAGAACCCTCCTGTATTTCTGTAGATCCAGCAAAATGGTATACTACACATTTCTATACTTCTAGGAACAAAGAGGGAAGACTAATAACAAAGAACGCTCCTATATGTATGTAGATCCAGCAAAATGGTATACCACACATTTCTATACTACTGGGAACAAAGAGGGAAGGCTAATAACAAAGAACGCTCCTGTATTTATGTGGATCCAGCAAAATGGTATACCACACATTTCTATACTACTAGGAACAAAGAGGGAAAACTAATAACAAAGAACGCCCCTGTATTTATGTAGATCCAGCAAAATGGTATACCACACATTTCTTTACTACTGGGAAGAAAGAGGGAAAACTAATAACAAAGAACGCTCCTGTATTTATGTAGATCCAGCAAAATGGTATACCACACATTTCTATACTACTAGGAACAAAGAGGGAAAACTAATAACAAAGAACGCCCCTGTATTTATGTAGATCCAGCAAAATGGTATACCACACATTTCTATACTACTGGGAACGAAGAGAGAAGGCTAATAACAAAGAACGCTCCTGTATTTATGTAGATCCAGCAAAATGGTATACCACACATTTCTATACTACTGGGAACAAAGAGAGAAGGCTAATAACAAAGAACCCTCCTGTATTTATGTAGATCCAGCAAAATGGTATACCACACATTTCTATACTACTGGGAACAAAGAGAGAAGGCTAATAACAAAGAACGCCCCTGTATTTATGTAGATCCAGCAAAATGGTATACCACACATTTCTATACTACTGGGAACAAAGAGGGAAGTCTAATAACAAAGAACGCCTCTGTATTTATGTAGATCCAGCAAAATGGTATACCACACATTTCTTTACTACTGGGAACAAAGAGAGAAGGCTAATAACAAAGAACGCTCCTGTATTTATGTGGATCCAGCAAAATGGTATACCACACATTTCTTTACTACTAGGAACAAAGAGGGAAGTCTAATAACAAAGAACGCCTCTGTATTTATGTAGATCCAGCAAAATGGTATACTACACATTTCAATACTACTAGGAAAAAAGAGGGAAGACTAATAACAAAGAACGCTCCTGTATGTATGTAGATCCAGAAAAATGGTATACCACACATTTCTTTACTACTAGGAACAAAGAGGGAAAACTAATAACAAAGAACGCTCCTGTATTTATGTAGATCCAGCAAAATGGTATACCACACATTTCTTTACTACTATGAACAAAGAGGGAAGACGAACAACAAAGAACGCCTCTGTATGTATGTAGATCCAGAAAAATGGTATACCACACATTTCTTTACTACTAGGAACAAAGAGGGAACACTTATAATAAAGAACGCCCCTGTATGTATGTAGATCCACAAAATGGTATACCACACATTTCTTTACTACTAGGAACAAAGAGGGAAGACTAATAACAAAGAACGCCCCTCTATGTATGTAGATCCAGAAAAATGGTATACCACACATTTCTAGGAACAAAGAGGGAAGACTAAAAATAAAGTGCGCCCCTGTATGTATGTAGATCCACAAAATGGTATACCACACATTTCTTTACTACTAGGAACAAAGAGGGAAGACTAATAACAAAGTACGCCCCTGTATGTATGTAGATCCACAAAATGGTATACCACACATTTCTTTACTACTAGGAAACAAGAGGGAACACTAATAATAAAGAACGCCCCTGTATGTATGTAGATCCACAAAATGGTATACCACACATTTCTTTACTACTGGGAAAGAGAGGGAACACTAATAATAAAGAACGCCCCTGAATGTATGTATATCCAGCAAAATGGTATACTACACATTTCTATACTACTAGGAACAAAGAGGGAAAGCTAATAACAAAGAACGCCCCTGAATGTATGTATATCCAGCAAAATGGTATACTACACATTTCTATACTACTAGGAACAAAGAGGGAAAACTAGTAACAAAGAACGCCCCTTAATGTATGTGTATCCAGCAAAATGGTGTACTACACATTTCTATACTACTAGGAACAAAGAGGGAAAGCTAATAACAAAGAACGCTCCTGTATTTATGTAGATCCAGGAAAATGGTATACTACACATTTCTATACTACTAGGAACAAAGAGGGAAAACTAGTAACAAAGAACGCCCTGAATGTATGTATATCCAGCAAAATGGTATACTACACATTTCTGTACTACTAGGCACCAAGAGGGAAAGCTAATAACAAAGAACGCTCCTGTATTTATGTAAATCCAGCAAAATGGTATACCACACATTTCTATACTACTAGGAACAAAGAGGGAAAACTAACAACAAAGAACGCCTCTGTATGTATGTAGATCCAGAAAAATGGTATACCACACATTTCTTTACTACTAGGAACAAAGAGGGAAGACTATTAACAAAGAACGCTCCTGTATTTATGTAGATCCAGCTAAATGGTATACCACACATTTCTTTACTACTAGGAACAAAAAGGGAAGACTAATAACAAAGAACGCTCCTGTATGTATGTAGATCCAGCAAAATGGTATACCACACATTTCTTTACTACTAGGAACAAAGAGGGAAAACTAATAACAAGGAACGCCCCTGTATGTATGTAGATCCACAAAATGGAATACCACACATTTCTTTACTACTGGGAACAAAGAGGGAAGACTAATAATAAAGTACGCCCCTGTATGTATGTAGATCCACAAAATGGTATACCACACATTTCTATACTACTAGGAACAAAGAGGGAACAATAATAATAAAGAACGCCCCTGTATGTATGTAGATCCAGCAAAATGGTATACCGACATTTCTTTACTACTAGGAACAAAGAGGGAAGACTAATAACAAAGAACGCTCCTGTATTTATGTAGATCCAGCAAAATGGTATACCACACATTTCTTTACTACTAGGAACAAAGAGGGAAGACTAATAACAAAGAACGCTCCTGTATGTATGTAGATCCAGAAAAATGGTATACTACACATTTCTTTACTACTGGGAACAAAGAGGGAAGACTAATAACAACGAACTCTCCTGTATTTACGTAGATCCAACAAAATGGTATACCACACATTTCTTTACTACTAGGAACAAAGAGGGAAGACTAATAACAAAGAACGCTCCTGAATTTATGTAGATCCAGCAAAATGGTATACTACACATTTCTATACTACTAGGAACAAAGAGGGAAGACTAATAAGAAAGAACGCTCCTTTATGTATGTAGATCCAGAAAAATGGTATACCACACATTTATTTACTACTAGGAACAAAGAGGGAAGACTAATAACAAAGAACGCTCCTGTATTTATGTAGATCCAGCAAAATGGTATACCACACATTTCTATACTACTAGGAACAAAGAGGGAAACCTAATAACAAAGAACGCCGCTGTATTTATGTAGATCCAGCAAAATGGTATACTACACATTTCTATACTACTAGGAACAAAGAGGGAAAACTAGTAACAAAGAAATCCCCTGAATGTATGTATATCCAGAAAAATGGTATACTACACATTTCTATACTACTAGGAAAAAAGAGGGAAAACTAGTAACAAAGAACGCCCCTGAATGTATGTATATCCAGAAAAATGGTATACTACACATTTCTATACTACTACGAAAAAGAGTGAAAACTAGTAACAAAGAACGCCCCTGAATGTATGTATATCCAGCAAAATGGTATACTACACATTTCTATACTACTAGGAACAAAGAGGGAAAACTAATAACAAAGAACGCTCCTGTATTTATGTAGATCCAGCAAAATGGTATACTACACATTTCTATACTACTAGGAACAAAGAGGGAAAACTAGTAACAAAGAACGCCCTGAATGTATGTATATCCAGCAAAATGGTATACTACACATTTCTATACTACTAGGCACCAAGAGGGAAAGGTAATAAGAAAGAACGCTCCTGTATTTATGTAGATCCAGCAAAATGGTATACCACACATTTCTATACTACTAGGAACAAAGAGGGAAAACTAACAACAAAGAACGCCTCTGTATGTATGTAGATCCAGAAAAATGGTATACCACACATTTCTTTACTACTAGGAACAAAGAGGGAAGACTAATAACAAAGAACGCTCCTGTATTTATGTAGATCCAGCTAAATGGTATACCACACATTTCTTTACTACTAGGAACAAAAAGCGAAGACTAATAACAAAGAACGCTCCTGTATGTATGTAGATCCAGCAAAATGGTATACCACACATTTCTTTACTACTAGGAACAAAGAGGGAAAACTAATAACAAAGAACGGCCCTGTATGTATGTAGATCCACAAAATGGTATACCACACATTTCTTTACTACTGGGAACAAAGAGGGAAGACTAATAATAAAGTACGCCCCTGTATGTATGTAGATCCACAAAATGGTATACCACACATTTCTTTACTACTAGGAACAAAGAGGGAACAATAATAATAAAGAACGCCCCTGTATGTATGTAGATCCAGCAAAATGGTATACCACACATTTCTTTACTACTAGGAACAAAGAGGGAAGAGTAATAACAAAGAACGCACCTGTATTTATGTAGATCCAGCAAAATGGTATACCACACATTTCTTTACTACTAGGAACAAAGAGGGAAGACTAATAACAAAGAAGGCTCCTGTATGTATGTGGATCCAGAAAAATGGTATACTACACATTTCTTTACTACTGGGAACAAAGACGGAAGACTAATAACAACGAACGCTCCTGTATTTATGTAGATCCAGCAAAATGGTATACCTAACATTTCTTTACTACTAGGAACAAAGAGGGTAGACTAATAACAAAGAACGCTCCTGAATTTATGTAGATCCAGCAAAATGGTATACTACACATTTCTATACTACTAGGAACAAGGAGGGAAGACTAATAACAAAGAACGCTCCTGTATGTATGTAGATCCAGAAAAATGATATACCACACATTTCTTTACTACTAGGACAAAGAGGGAAGACTAATAACAAAGAACGCTCCTGTATTTATCTAGATCCAGCAAAATGGTATACCACACATTTCTATACTACTAGGAACAAAGAGGGAAAACTAATAACAAAGAACGCCCCTGTATTTATGTAGATCCAGCAAAATGGTATACCACACATTTCTATACTACTTGAAACAAAGAGGGAAAACTAATAAAAAAGAACGCCCCTGTATTTATTTAGATCCAGCAAAATGGTATACCACACATTTCTATACTACTGGGAACAAAGAGGGAAGGCTAATAACAAAGAACGCTCCTGTATTTATGTGGATCCAGAAAAATGGTATACTACACATTTCTTTACTACTAGGAACAAAGAGGGAAGACTAATAACAAAGAACGCTCCTGTATTTATGTAGATCCAGCAAAATGCTATACCACACATATTTCTATACTACTAGGAACAAGGAGGGAAAACTAACAACAAAGAACGCCTCTGTATGTATGTAGATTCAGAAAAATGGTATACCACACATTTCTTTACTACTAGGAACAAAGAGAGAACACTAATAATCAAGATCGCCCCTGTATGTATGTAGATCCAGAAAATGGTATACCACACATTTCTTTACTAATAGGAACAAAGGGGGAAGTCTAATAACAAAGAACGCCCCTGTATGTATGTAGATCCACAAAATGGTATACCACACATTTCTTTACTACTAGGAACAAAGAGGGAAGACTAATAATAAAGTACGTCCCTGTATGTATGTAGATCCACAAAATGGTATACCACACATTTCTTTAATACTGGGAACAAAGAGGGAAAACTAGTAACAAAGAACGCCCCTGAATGTATGTATATCCAGCAAAATGGTATACTACACCTTTCTTTACTCCTAGGAACAAAGACGGAAGTCTAACAACAAAGAACGCCTCTGTACTTATGTAGATCCAGCAAAATGGTATACCACACATTTCTTTACTACTAGTAACAAAGAGGGAAGACTAATAACAAAGTACGCTCCTGTATTTATGTATATCCAGCAAAATGGTATACCACACATTTCTTTACTACTAGGAACAAAGAGGGAAGACTAATAACAAAGAACGCCCCAGTATTTATGTAGATCCAGCAAAATGGTATACTACACATTTCTATACTACTAGGAACAAAGAGGGAAGACTAATAACAAAGACCGCCACTGTATGTATGTAGATCCAGAAAAATGGTATACTACACATTTCTATACTACTAGGAACAAAGAGGGAAGACTAATAACAAAGAACGCTCCTGTATTTATGTAGATCCAGCAAAATGGTATACCACACATTTCTTTACTACTGGGAACAAAGAGGGAAGACTAATAACAAAGAACGCTCCTGTATGTATGTAGATCCAGCAAAATGGTATACCACACATTTCTTTACTACTAGGAACAAAGAGGGAAGACTAATAACAAAGAACGCTCCTGTATTTAAGTAGATCCAGCAAAATGGTATACCACACATTTCTTTACTACTAGGAACAAAGAGGGAAGACTAATAACAAAGAACGCTCCTGTATGTACGTAGCTCCAGAAAAATGGTATACTACACATTTCTTTACTACTGGGAACAAAGAGGGAAGACTAATAACAAAGAACGCTCCTGTATTTATGTAGATCCAGCAAAATGGTATACCACACATTTCTTTACTACTAGGAACAAAGAGGGAAGACTAATAACAAAGAACGCTCCTGTATTTATGTAGATCCAGCAAAATGGTATACTACACATTTCTATACTACTAGGAACAAAGAGGGAAACCTAGTAACAAAGAACGCCCCTGAATGTATGTATATCCAGCAAAATGGTATACTACACATTTCTATACTACTAGGAACCAAGAGGGAAAGCTAATAACAAAGAACGCTCCTGTATTTATGTATATCCAGCAAAATGGTATACTACACATTTCTATACTACTAGGAACAAAGAGGGAAAACTAACAACAAAGAACGCCTCTGTATGTATGTAGATCTAGAAAAATGGTATACCACACATTTCTTTACTACTAGGAACAAAGAGGGAAGACTAATAACAAAGAACGCTCCTGTATTTATGTAGATCCAGCAAAATGGTATACCACACATTTCTTTACTACTAGGAACAAAGAGGGAACAATAATAATAAAGAACGCCCCTGTATGTATGTAGATCCAGCAAAATGGTATACCACACATTTCTTTACTACTAGGAACAAAGAGGGAAGAGTAATAACAAAGAACGCACCTGTATTTATGTAGATCCAGCAAAATGGTATACCACACATTTCTTTACTACTAGGAACAAAGAGGGAAGACTAATAACAAAGAAGGCTCCTGTATGTATGTGGATCCAGAAAAATGGTATACTACACATTTCTTTACTACTGGGAACAAAGACGGAAGACTAATAACAACGAACGCTCCTGTATTTATGTAGATCCAGCAAAATGGTATACCACACATTTCTTTACTACTTGGAACAAAGAGGGTAGACTAATAACACAGAACGCTCCTGAATTTATGTAGAACCAGCAAAATGGTATACTACACATTTCTATACTACTAGGAACAAAGAGGGAAGACTAATAACAAAGAACGCCCCTGTATGTATGTAGATCCAGAAAAATGATATACCACACATTTCTTTACTACTAGGAACAAAGAGGGAAGACTAATAACAAAGAACGCTCCTGTATTTATCTAGATCCAGCAAAATGGTATACCACACATTTCTATACTACTAGGAACAAAGAGGGAAAACTAATAACAAAGAACGCCCCTGTATTTATGTAGATCCAGCAAAATGGTATACCACACATTTCTATACTACTTGAAACAAAGAGGGAAAACTAATAACAAAGAACGCCCCTGTATTTATTTAGATCCAGCAAAATGGTATACCACACATTTCTATACTACTGGGAACAAAGAGGGAAGGCTAATAACAAAGAACGCTCCTGTATTTATGTGGATCCAGAAAAATGGTATACTACACATTTCTTTACTACTAGGAACAAAGAGGGAAGACTAATAACAAAGAACGCTCCTGTATTTATGTAGATCTAGCAAAATGCTATACCACACATACTTCTATACTACTAGGAACAAAGAGGGAAAACTAACAACAAAGAACGCCTCTGTATGTATGTAGATTCAGAAAAATGGTATACCACACATTTCTTTACTACTAGGAACAAAGAGAGAACACTAATAATAAAGAACGCCCCTGTGTGTATGTAGATCCACAAAATGGTATACCACACATTTCTTTACTAATAGGAACAAAGAGGGAAGTCTAATAACAAAGAACGCCCCTGTATGTATGTAGATCCACAAAATGGTATACCACACATTTCTTTACTACTAGGAACAAAGAGGGAAGACTAATAATAAAGTACGTCCCTGTATGTATGTAGATCCACAAAATGGTATACCACACATTTCTTTAATACTGGGAACAAAGAGGGAAAACTAGTAACAAAGAACGCCCCTGAATGTATGTATATCCAGCAAAATGGTATACTACACATTTCTTTACTCATAGGAACAAAGACGGAAGTCTAACAAGAAAAAGAACGCCTCTGTACTTATGTAGATCCAGCAAAATGGTATACCACACATTTCTTTACTACTAGTAACAAAGAGGGAAGACTAATAACAAAGTACGCTCCTGTATTTATGTATATCCAGCAAAATGGTATACCACACATTTCTTTACTACTAGGAACAAAGAGGGAAGTCTAATAACAAAGAACGCCCCAGTATTTATGTAGATCCAGCAAAATGGTATACTACACATTTCTATACTACTAGGAACAAAGAGGGAAGACTAATAACAAAGACCGCCACTGTATGTATGTAGATCCAGAAAAATGGTATACTACACATTTCTATACTACTAGGAACAAAGAGGGAAGACTAACAACAAAGAACGCCTCTGCATGTATGTAATTCAAGAAAAATGGTATACTACACATTTCTTTACTACTAGGAACAAAGAGGGAAGACTAATAACAAAGAACGCCTCTGTATTTATGTAGATCCAGCAAAATGGTATACTACACATTTCTATACTACTAGGAACAAAGAGGGAAGACTAATAACAAAGAACGCTCATGTATGTATGTAGATCCACAAAAATGGTATACCACACATTTCTTTACTACTAGGAACAAAGAGGGAAAACTAATAACAAAGAACGCTCCTGTATTTATGTAGATCCAGCAAAATGGTATACCACACATTTCTTTACTACTAGGAACAAAGAGGGAAGACTAACAACAAAGAACGCCTCTGTATGTATGTAGATTCAGAAAAATGGTATACCACACATTTCTTTACTACTAGGAACAAAGAGAGAACACTAATAATAAAGAACGCCCCTGTATGTATGTAGATCCACAAAATGGTATACCACACATTTCTTTACTAATAGGAACAAAGAGGGAAGTCTAATAACAAAGAACGCCCCTGTATGTATGTAGATCCACAAAATGGTATACCACACATTTCTTTACTACTGGGAACAAAGAGGGAAGGCTAATAATAAAGTACGTCCCTGTATGTATGTAGATCCACAAAATGGTATACCACACATTTCTTTACTACTAGGAACAATGAGGGAAGACTAATAATAAAGTACGCCCCTGAATGTATGTAGATCCAGCAAAATGGTATACCACACATTTCTTTACTACTAGGAACAAAGAGGGAAAACTAATAACAAAGAACGCCCCTGTATGTATGTAGATCCACAAAATGGTATACCATACATTTTTTACTACTAGGAACAAAGAGGGAAGACTAATAACAAAGAACGCCTCTGTATGTATGTAGATCCACAAAATGGTATACCACACATTTCTTTACTACTGGGAACAAAGAGGGAAGACTAATAACAACGAACGCTCCTGTATTTATGTAGATCCAGCAAAATGGTATACCTAACATTTCTTTACTACTAGGAACAAGGAGGGAAGACTAATAACAAAGAACGCTCCTGTATGTATGTAGATCCAGAAAAATGATATACCACACATTTCTTTACTACTAGGACAAAGAGGGAAGACTAATAACAAAGAACGCTCCTGTATTTATCTAGATCCAGCAAAATGGTATACCACACATTTCTATACTTCTAGGAACAAAGAGGGAAAACTAATAACAAAGAACGCCCCTGTATTTATGTAGATCCAGCAAAATGGTATACCACACATTTCTATACTACTTGAAACAAAGAGGGAAACCTAATAACAAAGAACGCCCCTGTATTTATTTAGATCCAGCAAAATGGTATACCACACATTTCTATACTACTGGGAACAAAGAGGGAAGGCTAATAACAAAGAACGCTCCTGTATTTATGTGGATCCAGAAAAATGGTATACTACACATTTCTTTACTACTAGGAACAAAGAGGGAAGACTAATAACAAAGAACGCTCCTGTATTTATGTAGATCCAGCAAAATGCTATACCACACATATTTCTATACTACTAGGAACAAGGAGGGAATACTAACAAAAAAGAACGCCTCTGTATGTATGTAGATTCAGAAAAATGGTATACCACACATTTCTTTACTACTAGGAACAAAGAGAGAACACTAATAATAAAGTACGCCCCTGTATGTATGTAGATCCACAAAATGGTATACCACACATTTCTTTACTAATAGGAACAAAGAGGGAAGTCTAATAACAAAGATCGCCCCTGTATGTATGTAGATCCACAAAATGCTATACCACACATTTCTTTACTACTAGGAACAAAAAGGGGAAGACTAATAATAAAGTACGTCCCTGTATGTATGTAGATCCACAAAATGGTATACCACACATTTCTTTAATACTGGGAACAAAGAGGGAAAACTAGTAACAAAGAACGCCCCTGAATGTATGTATATCCAGCAAAATGGTATACTACACCTTTCTTTACTCCTAGGAACAAAGACGGAAGTCTAACAACAAAGAACGCCTCTGTACTTATGTAGATCCAGCAAAATGGTATACCACACATTTCTTTACTACTAGTAACAAAGAGGGAAGACTAATAACAAAGTACGCTCCTGTATTTATGTATATCCAGCAAAATGGTATACCACACATTTCTTTACTACTAGGAACAAAGAGGGAAGACTAATAACAAAGAACGCCCCAGTATTTATGTAGATCCAGCAAAATGGTATACTACACATTTCTATACTACTAGGCACAAAGAGGGAAGACTAATAACAAAGACCGCCACTGTATGTATGTAGATCCAGAAAAATGGTATACTACACATTTCTATACTACTAGGAACAAAGAGGGAAGACTAACAACAAAGAACGCCTCTGCATGTATGTATTTCAAGAAAAATGGTATACTACACATTTCTTTACTACTTGGAACAAAGAGGGAAGACTAATAACAAAGAACGCCTCTGTATTTATGTAGATCCAGCAAAATGGTATACTACACATTTCTATACTACTAGGAACAAAGAGGGAAGACTAATAACAAAGAACGCTCATGTATGTATGTAGATCCACAAAAATGGTATACCACACATTTCTTTACTACTAGGAACAAAGAGGGAAAACTAATAACAAAGAACGCTCCTGTATTTATGTAGATCCAGCAAAATGGTATACTACACATTTCTATACTACTAGGAACAAAGAGGGAAAACTAGTAACAAAGAACGCCCTGAATGTATGTATATCCAGCAAAATGGTATACTACACATTTCTATACTACTAGGCACCAAGAGGGAAAGCTAATAAGAAAGAACGCTCCTGTATTTATGTAGATCCAGCAAAATGGTATACCACACATTTCTATACTACTAGGAACAAAGAGGGAAAACTAACAACAAAGAACGCCTCTGTATGTATGTAGATCCAGAAAAATGGTATACCACACATTTCATTACTACTAGGAACAAAGAGGGAAGACTAATAACAAAGAACGCTCCTGTATTTATGTAGATCCAGCTAAATGGTATACCACACATTTCTTTACTACTAGGAACAAAAAGGGAAGACTAATAACAAAGAACGCTCCTGTATGTATGTAGATCCAGCAAAATGGTATAGCACACATTTCTTTACTACTAGGAACAAAGAGGGAAAACTAATAACAAAGAACGCCCCTGTATGTATGTAGATCCACAAGATGGTATACCACACATTTCTTTACTACTGGGAACAAAGAGGGAAGGCTAATAATAAAGTACGCCCCTGTATGTATGTAGATCCACAAAATGGTATACCACACATTTCTTTACTACTAGGAACAAAGAGGGAACAATAATAATAAAGAACGCCCCTGTATGTATGTAGATCCAGCAAAATGGTATACCACACATTTCTTTACTACTAGGAACAAAGAGGGAAGAGTAATAACAAAGAACGCACCTGTATTTATGTAGATCCAGCAAAATGGTATACCACACATTTCTTTACTACTAGGAACAAAGAGGGAAGACTAATAACAAAGAAGGCTCCTGTATGTATGAGGATCCAGAAAAATGGTATACTACACATTTCTTTACTACTGGGAACAAAGACGGAAGACTAATAACAACGAACGCTCCTGTATTTATGTAGATCCAGCAAAATGGTATACCACACATTTCTTTACTACTAGGAACAAAGAGGGTAGACTAATAACAAAGAACGCTCCTGAATTTATGTAGATCCAGCAAAATGGTATACTACACATTTCTATACTACTAGGAACAAAGAGGGAAGACTAATAACAAAGAACGCCCCTGTATGTATGTAGATCCAGAAAAATGATATACCACACATTTCTTTACTACTAGGAACAAAGAGGGAAGACTAATAACAAAGAACGCTCCTGTATTTATCTAGATCCAGCAAAATGGTATACCACACATTTCTATACTACTAGGAACAAAGAGGGAAAACTAATAACAAAGAACGCCCCTGTATTTATGTAGATCCAGCAAAATGGTATACCACACATTTCTATACTACTTGAAACAAAGAGGGAAAACTAATAACAAAGAACGCCCCTGTATTTATTTAGATCCAGCAAAATGGTATACCACACATTTCTATACTACTGGGAACAAAGAGGGAAGGCTAATAACAAAGAACGCTCCTGTATTTATGTGGATCCAGAAAAATGGTATACTACACATTTCTTTACTACTAGGAACAAAGAGGGAAGACTAATAACAAAGAACGCTCCTGTATTTATGTAAATCCAGCAAAATGCTATACCACACATATTTCTATACTACTAGGAACAAAGAGGGAAAACTAACAACAAAGAACGCCTCTGTATGTATGTAGATTCAGAAAAATGGTATACCACACATTTCTTTACTACTAGGAACAAAGAGAGAACACTAATAATAAAGAACGCCCCTGTATGTATGTAGATCCACAAAATGGTATACCACACATTTCTTTACTAATAGGAACAAAGAGGGAAGTCTAATAACAAAGAACGCCCCTGTATGTATGTAGATCCACAAAATGGTATACCACACATTTCTTTACTACTAGGAACAAAGAGGGAAGACTAATAATAAAGTACGTCCCTGTATGTATGTAGATCCACAAAATGGTATACCACACATTTCTTTAATACTGGGAACAAAGAGGGAAAACTAGTAACAAGGAACGCCCCTGAATGTATGTATATCCAGCAAAATGGAATACTACACATTTCTTTACTCCTAGGAACAAAGACGGAAGTCTAACAAGAAAAAGAACGCCTCTGTACTTATGTAGATCCAGCAAAATGGTATACCACACATTTCTTTACTACTAGTAACAAAGAGGGAAGACTAATAACAAAGTACGCTCCTGTATTTATGTATATCCAGCAAAATGGTATACCACACATTTCTTTACTACTAGGAACAAAGAGGGAAGACTAATAACAAAGACCGCCACTGTATGTATGTAGATCCAGAAAAATGGTATACTACACATTTCTATACTACTAGGAACAAAGAGGGAAGACTAACAACAAAGAACGCCTCTGCATGTATGTAATTCAAGAAAAATGGTATACTACACATTTCTTTACTACTAGGAACAAAGAGGGAAGACTAATAACAAAGAACGCCTCTGTATTTATGTAGATCCAGCAAAATGGTATACTACACATTTCTATACTACTAGGAACAAAGAGGGAAGACTAATAACAGAGAACGCTCATGTATGTATGTAGATCCACAAAAATGGTATACCACACATTTCTTTACTACTAGGAACAAAGAGGGAAAACTAATAACAAAGAACGCTCCTGTATTTATGTAGATCCAGCAAAATGGTATACCACACATTTCTTTACTACTAGGAACAAAGAGGGAAGACTAACAACAAAGAACGCCTCTGTATGTATGTAGATTCAGAAAAATGGTATACCACACATTTCTTTACTACTAGGAACAAAGAGAGAACACTAATAATAAAGAACGCCCCTGTATGTATGTAGATCCACAAAATGGTATACCACACATTTCTTTACTAATAGGAACAAAGAGGGAAGTCTAATAACAAAGAACGCCCCTGTATGTATGTAGATCCACAAAATGGTATACCACACATTTCTTTACTACTAGGAACAAAGAGGGAAGGCTAATAATAAAGTACGTCCCTGTATGTATGTAGATCCACAAAATGGTATACCACACATTTCTTTACTACTAGGAACAATGAGGGAAGACTAATAATAAAGTACGCCCCTGTATGTATGTAGATCCAGCAAAATGGTATACCACACATTTCTTTACTACTAGGAACAAAGAGGGAAAACTAATAACAAAGAACGCCCCTGTATGTATGTAGATCCACAAAATGGTATACCATACATTTCTTTACTACTAGGAACAAAGAGGGAAGACTAATAACAAAGAACGCCTCTGTATGTATGTAGATCCACAAAATGGTATACCACACATTTCTTTACTACTGGGAACAAAGAGGGAAGACTAATAATAAAGTACGCCCCAGTATGTATGTAGATCCACAAAATGGTATTCCACACATTTCTTTACTACTAGGAACAAAGAGGGAACACTAATAATAAAGAACGCCCCTGTATGTATGTAGATCCACAAAATGGTATACCACACATTTCTTTACTACTAGGAACAAAGAGGGAAGGCTAATAATAATGTACGCCCCTGTGTGTATGTAGATCCACAAAATGGTATACCACACATTTCTTTACTACTAGGAACAAAGAGGGAAGACTAATAACAAAGTACGCCCCTGTATCTATGTAGATCCACAAAATGGTATACCACACATTTTTTTACTACTAGGAACAAAGAGGGAAGGCTAATAATAAAGAACGCCCCTGTATGTATGTAGATCCACAAAATGGTATACCACACATTTCTTTACTACTGGGAAAAAGAGGAAACACTAATAATAAAGAACGCCCCTGAATGTATGTATATCCAGCAAAATGGTATACTACACATTTCTATACTACTAGGAACAAAGAGGGAAAACTAGTAACAAAGAACGCCCCTGAATGTATGTATATCCAGCAAAATGGTATACTACACATTTCTATACTACTAGGAACAAAGAGTGAAAACTAATAACAAAGAACGCTCCTGTATTTATGTAGATCCAGCAAAATGGTATACTACACATTTCTATACTACTAGGAACAAAGAGGGAAAACTAGTAACAAAGAACGCCCCTGAATGTATGTATATCCAGTAAAATGGTATACAACACATTTGTATACTACTAGGAACCAAGAGGGAAAGCTAATAACAAAGAACGCTCTTATGTTTATGTAGATCCAGCAAAATGCTATACCACACATATTTCTATACTACTAGGAACAAAGAGGGAAAACTAACAACAAATAACGCCTCTGTATGTATGTAGATCCAGAAAAATGGTATACCACACATTTCTTTACTACTAGGAACAAAGAGGGAAGACTAATAACAAAGAACGCTCCTGTATTTATGTAGATCCAGCAAAATGGTATACCACACATTTCTTTACTACTGGGAACAAAGAAGGAAGACTAATAACAAGGAACGCTCCCGTATTTATGTAGATCCAGCTAAATGGTATACCACACATTTCTTTACTACTAGGAACAAAGAGGGAACACTAATAATAAAGAACGCCCCTGTATGTATGTAGATCCACAAAATGGTACACCACACATTTCTTTACTACTAGGAACAAAGAGGGAAGACTAATAACAAAGAACGCCCCTGTATGTATGTAGATCCACAAAATGGTATACCACACATTTATTTACTACTAGGAAAAAGAGGGAAGACTAATAATAAAGTACGTCCCTGTATGTATGTAGATCCACAAAATGGTATACCACACATATCTTTACTACTAGGAACAAAGAGGGAAGACTAATAATAAAGTACGCCCCTGTATGTATGTAGATCCACAAAATGGTATACCACACATTTCTTTACTACTAGGAACAAATAGGGAAGACCAATAATATAGTACGCCCCTGTATGTATGTAGATCCAGCAAAATGGTATACCACACGTTTCTATACTACTAGAAACAAAGAGGGAAAACTAATAACAAAGAACGCCCCTGTATTTATGTAGATCCAGCAAAATGGTATACCACACATTTCTATACTACTGGGAACAAAGAGGGAAGACTAATAACAAAGAACGCTCCTGTACTTTTGTGGATCCAGAAAAATGGTATACTACACATTTCTATACTACTAGAAACAAAGAGCGAAGACTAATAACAAAGAACGCCCCTGTATGTATGTAGATCCAGAAAAATGGTATACCACACATTTCTTTACTACTAGGAACAAAGAGGGAAGACTAATAACAAAGAACGCTACTGTATTTATGTAGATCCAGCAAAATGGTATACCACACATTTCTTTACTACTGGGAAAAAAGAGGGAAAGCTAGTAACAAAGAACGCCCCTGAATGTATGTATATCCAGCAAACTGGTATACTACACTTTTCTTTACTACTAGGAACAAAGAGGGAAGTCTAACAACAAAGAACGCCTCTGTATTTATGTAGATCCATCAAAATGGTATACCACACATTTCTTTACTACTAGGAACAAAGAGGGAAGACTAACAACAAAGAACGCCTCTGTATTTATGTAGATCCAGCAAAATGGTATACTACACATTTCTATACTACTAGGAACAAAGAGGGAAGACTAATAACAAAGAACGCTCCTGTATTATTCTAGATCCAGAAAAATGGTATACCACACATTTCTTTACTACTAGGAACAAAGAGGGAAGACTAATAACAAAGAACGCTCCTGTATTTATGTAGATCCAGCAAAATGGTATACCACACATTTCTTTACTACTAGGAACAAAGAGGGAAGACTAATAACAAAGAACGCCCCAGTATTTATGTAGATCCAGCAAAATGGTATACTACACATTTCTATACTACTAGGAACAAAGAGGGAAGACTAATAACAAAGAACGCCACTGTATGTATGTAGATCCAGAAAAATGGTATACTACACATTTTTATACTACTAGGAACAAATAGGGAAGACTAACAACAAAGGACGCCTCTGCATGTATGTAGTTCCAGAAAAATGGTATACTACACATTTCCTTACTGCTAGGAACAAAGAGGGAAGACTAATAACAAAGAACGCCTCTGTATTTATGTAGATCCAGCAAAATGGTATACTACACATTTCTATACTACTAGGAACAAAGAGGGAAGACTAATAACAAAGAACGCTCATGTATGTATGTAGATCCAGAAAAATGGTATACCACACATTTCTTTACTACTAGGAACAAAGAGGGAAAGCTAATAACAAAGAACGCTCCTGTATTTATGTGGATCCAGCAAAATGGTATACCACACATTTCTTTACTACTAGGAACAAAGAGGGAAGACTAACAACAAAGAACGCCTCTGTATGTATGTAGATCCGGAAAAATGGTATACCACACATTTCTTTACTACTAGGAACAAAGAGAGAACATTAATAATAAAGAACGCCCCTGTATGTATGTAGATCCACAAAATGGTATACCACACAATTCTTTACTACTAGGAACAAAGAGGGAAGTCTAATAACAATGAACGCCCCTGTATGTATGTAGATCCACAAAATGGTACACCACACATTTCTTTACTACTAGGAACAAAGAGGGAAGACTAATAATAAAGTACGTCCCTGTATGTATGTAGATACACAAAATGGCATACCACCTATTTCTTTACTACTAGGAACAAAGAGGGAAGACTAATAATAAAGTACGCCCCTGTATGTATGTAAATCCACAAAATGGTATACCGCACATTTCTTTACTACTAGGAACAAAGAGGGAAAACTAATAACAAAGAACGCCCCTGTATGTATGTAGATCCACAAAATGGTATACCACACATTTCTTTACTACTAGGAACAAAGAGGGAAGACTAATAACAAAGAACGCTCATGTATGTATGTAGATCCACAAAAATGGTATACCACACATTTCTTTACTACTAGGAACAAAGAGGGAAAACTAATAACAAAGAACGCTCCTGTATTTATGTAGATCCAGCAAAATGGTATACCACACATTTCTTTACTACTAGGAACAAAGAGGGAAGACTAACAAAAAAGAACGCCTCTGTATGTATGTAGATTCAGATAAATGGTATACCACACATTTCTTTACTACTAGGAACAAAGAGAGAACACTAATAATAAATTACGCCCCTGTATGTATGTAGATCCACAAAATGGTATACCACACATTTCTTTACTACTAGGAACAAAGAGGGAAGTCTAATAACAAAGAACGCCCCTGTATGTATGTAGATCCATAAAATGGTATACCACACATTTCTTTACTACTAGGAACAAAGAGGGAAGTCTAATAATAAAGTACGTCCCTGTATGTATGTAGATCCACAAAATGGTATACCACACATTTCTTTACTACTAGGAACAATGAGGGAAGGCTAATAATAAAGTGCGCCCCTGTATGTATGTAGATCCAGCAAAATGGTATACCACACATTTCTTTACTACTAGGAACAAAGAGGGAAAACTAATGACAAAGAACGCCCCTGTATGTATGTAGATCCACAAAATGGTATACCATACATTTCTTTACTACTGGGAACAAAGAGGGAAGACTAATAACAAAGAACGCCTCTGTATGTATGTAGATCCAGCAAAATGGTATACCACACATTTGTTTACTACTAGGAACAAAGAGGGAACACTAATAACATAGAACGCCCCTGTATGTATGTAGATCCACAAAATGGTATACCACACATTTCTTTACTACTAGGAACAAAGAGGGAAGACTAATAATAATGTACGCCCCTGTGTGTATTTAGATCCACAAAATGGTATACCACACATTTCTTTACTACTAGGAACAAAGAGGGAAGGCTAATAACAAAGTACGCCCCTGTATGTATGTAGATCCTCAAAATGGTATACCACACATTTTTTACTACTAGGAACAAAGAGGGAAGGCTAATAATAAAGAACGCCCCTGTATGTATGTAGATCCACAAAATGGTATACCACACATTTCTTTACTACTGGGAAAAAGAGGAAACACTAATAATAAAGAACGCCCCTGAATGTATGTATATCCAACAAAATGGTATACTACACATTTCTATACTACTAGGAACAAAGAGGGAAAACTAGTAACAAAGAACGCCCTTGAATGTATGTATATCCAGCAAAATGGTATACTACACGTTTCTATACTACTAGGAACAAAGAGGGAAACCTAGTAACAAAGAACGGCCCTGAATGTATGTATATCCAGCAAAAAGGTATACTACACATTTCTACACTACTAGGAACAAAGAGGGAAAACTAATAACAAAGAACGCTCCTGTATTTATGTAGATCCAGCAAAATGGTATACTACACATTTCTATACTACTAGGAACCAAGAGGTAAAGCTAATAACAAAGAACGCTCCTGTGTTTATGTAGATCCAGCAAAATGGTATACCACACATTTCTATACTACTAGGAACAAAGAGGGAAAACTAACAACAAAGAACGCCTCTGTATGTATGTAGATCCAGAAAAATGGTATACCACACATTTCTTTACTACTAGGAACAAAGAGGGAAGACTAATAACAAAGAACGCCCCAGTATTTATGTAGATCCAGCAAAATGGTATACTACACATTTCTATACTACTAGGAACAAAGAGGGAAGACTAATAACAAAGAACGCCACTGTATGTATGTAGATCCAGAAAAATGGTATACTACACATTTCTATACTACTAGGAACAAAGAGGGAAGACTAACAACAAAGAACGCCTCTGCATGTATGTAATTCAAGAAAAATGGTATACTACACATTTCTTTACTACTTGGAACAAAGAGGGAAGACTAATAACAAAGAACGCCCCTGTATGTATGTAGATCCACAAAATGGTATACCACACATTTCTTTACTACTAGGAACAAAGAGGGAAGACTAATAATAAAGTACGTCCCTGTATGTGCGTAGATCCAGCAAAATGGTATACAACACATATCTTTACTACTAGGAACAAAGAGGGAAGACTAATAATAAAGTACGCCCCAGTATGTATGTAGATCCACAAAATGGTATACCACACATTTCTTTACTACTAGGAACAAATAGGGAAGACTAATAATAAAGTACGCCCCTGTATGTATGTAGATCCAGCAAAATGGTATACCACACATTTCTTTACTACTAGGAACAAAGAGGGAAAACTAATAACAAAGAACGCCCCTGTATTTATGTAGATCCAGCAAAATGGTATACCACACATTTCTATACTACTAGAAACAAAGAGGGAAAACTAATAACAAAGAACGCTCCTGTATTTATGTAGATCCAGCAAAATGGTATACCACACATTTCTTTACTACTAGGAACAAAGAGGGAAGACTAATAACAAAGAACGCCCCAGTATTTATGTAGATCCAGCAAAATGGTATACTACACATTTCTATACTACTAGGAACAAAGAGGGAAGACTAATAACAAAGAACGCCACTGTATGTATGTAGATCCAGAAAAATGGTATACTACACATTTCTATACTACTAGGAACAAAGAGGGAAGACTAACAACAAAGAACGCCTCTGCATGTATGTAGTTCCAGAAAAATGGTATACTACACATTTCTTTACTACTAGGAACAAAGAGGGAAGACTAATAACAAAGAACGCCCCAGTATTTATGTAGATCCAGCAAAATGGTATACTACACATTTCTATACTACTAGGAACAAAGAGGGAAGACTAATAACAAAGAACGCCACTGTATGTATGTAGATTCAGAAAAATGGTATACCACACATTTCTTTACTACTAGGAACAAAGAGAGAACACTAATAATAAATTACGCCCCTGTATGTATGTAGATCCACAAAATGGTATACCACACATTTCTTTACTACTAGGAACAAAGAGGGAAGTCTAATAACAAAGAAAGCCCCTGTATGTATGTAGATCCATAAAATGGTATACCACACATTTCTTTACTACTAGGAACAAAGAGGGAAGACTAATAATAAAGTACGTCCCTGTATGTATGTAGATCCACAAAATGGTATACCACACATTTCTTTACTAATAGGAACAAAGAGGGAAGTCTAATAACAAAGAACGCCCCTGTATGTATGTAGATCCACAAAATGGTATACCACACATTTCTTTACTACTAGGAACAAAGAGGGAAGGCTAATAATAAAGTACGTCCCTGTATGTATGTAGATCCACAAAATGGTATACCACACATTTCTTTACTACTAGGAACAATGAGGGAAGACTAATAATAAAGTACGCCCCTGTATGTATGTAGATCCAGCAAAATGGTATACCACACATTTCTTTACTACTAGGAACAAAGAGGGAAAACTAATAACAAAGAACGCCCCTGTATGTATGTAGATCCACAAAATGGTATACCATACATTTCTTTACTACTAGGAACAAAGAGGGAAGACTAATAACAAAGAACGCCTCTGTATGTATGTAGATCCACAAAATGGTATACCACACATTTCTTTACTACTGGGAACAAAGAGGGAAGACTAATAATAAAGTACGCCCCAGTATGTATGTAGATCCACAAAATGGTATTCCACACATTTCTTTACTACTAGGAACAAAGAGGGAACACTAATAATAAAGCACGCCCCTGTATGTATGTAGATCCACAAAATGGTATACCACACATTTCTTTACTACTAGGAACAAAGAGGGAAGGCTAATAATAATGTACGCCCCTGTGTGTATGTAGATCCACAAAATGGTATACCACACATTTCTTTACTACTAGGAACAAAGAGGGAAGACTAATAACAAAGTACGCCCCTGTATCTATGTAGATCCACAAAATGGTATACCACACATTTTTTTACTACTAGGAACAAAGAGGGAAGGCTAATAATAAAGAACGCCCCTGTATGTATGTAGATCCACAAAATGGTATACCACACATTTCTTTACTACTGGGAAAAAGAGGAAACACTAATAATAAAGAACGCCCCTGAATGTATGTATATTCAGCAAAATGGTATACTACACATTTCTATACTACTAGGAACAAAGAGGGAAAACTAGTAACAAAGAACGCCCCTGAATGTATGTATATCCAGCAAAATGGTATACTACACATTTCTATACTACTAGGAACAAAGAGTGAAAACTAATAACAAAGAACGCTCCTGTATTTATGTAGATCCAGCAAAATGGTATACTACACATTTCTATACTACTAGGAACAAAGAGGGAAAACTAGTAACAAAGAACGCCCCTGAATGTATGTATATCCAGTAAAATGGTATACAACACATTTCTATACTACTAGGAACCAAGAGGGAAAGCTAATAACAAAGAACGCTCCTGTGTTTATGTAGATCCAGCAAAATGCTATACCACACATATTTCTATACTACTAGGAACAAAGAGGGAAAACTAACAACAAATAACGCCTCTGTATGTATGTAGATCCAGAAAAATGGTATACCACACATTTCTTTACTACTAGGAACAAAGAGGGAAGACTAATAACAAAGAACGCTCCTGTATTTATGTAGATCCAACAAAATGGTATACCACACATTTCTTTACTACTGGGAACAAAGAGGGAAGACTAATAACAAGGAACGCTCCCGTATTTATGTAGATCCAGCTAAATGGTATACCACACATTTCTTTACTACTAGGAACAAAGAGGGAACACTAATAATAAAGAACGCCCCTGTATGTATGTAGATCCACAAAATGGTACACCACACCTTTCTTTACTACTAGGAACAAAGAGGGAAGACTAATAACAAAGAACGCCCCTGTATGTATGTAGATCCACAAAATGGTATACCACACATTTATTTACTACTAGGAACAAAGAGGGAAGACTAATAATAAACTACGCCCCTGTATGTATGTAGATCCACAAAATGGTATACCACACATTTCTTTACTACTAGGAACAAATAGGGAAGACTAATAATATAGTACGCCCCTGTATGTATGTAGATCCAGCAAAATGGTATACCACACATTTCTATACTACTAGAAACAAAGAGGGAAAACTAATAACAAAGAACGCCCCTGTATTTATGTAGATCCAGCAAAATGGTATACCACACATTTCTATACTACTGGGAACAAAGAGGGAAGACTAATAACAAAGAACGCTCCTGTACTTTTGTGGATCCAGAAAAATGGTACACTACACATTTCTATACTACTAGAAACAAAGAGCGAAGACTAATAACAAAGAACGCCCCTGTATGTATGTAGATCCAGAAAAATGGTATACCACACATTTCTTTACTACTAGGAACAAAGAGGGAAGACTAATAACAAAGAACGCTACTGTATTTATGTAGATCCAGCAAAATGGTATACCACACATTTCTTTACTACTGGGAACAAAGAGGGAAAGCTAGTAACAAAGAACGCCCCTGAATGTATGTATATCCAGCAAAATGGTATACTACACTTTTCTTTACTACTAGGAACAAAGAGGGAAGTCTAACAACAAAGAACGCCTCTGTATTTATGTAGATCCAGCAAAATGGTATACCACACATTTCTTTACTACTAGGAACAAAGAGGGAAGACTAACAACAAAGAACGCCTCTGTATTTATGTAGATCCAGCAAAATGGTATACTACACATTTCTATACTACTAGGAACAAAGAGGGAAGACTAATAACAAAGAACGCTCCTGTATTATTCTAGATCCAGAAAAATGGTATACCACACATTTCTTTACTACTAGGAACAAAGAGGGAAGACTAATAACAAAGAACGCTCCTGTATTTATGTAGATCCAGCAAAATGGTATACCACACATTTCTTTACTACTAGGAACAAAGAGGGAAGACTAATAACAAAGAACGCCCCAGTATTTATGTAGATCCAGCAAAATGGTATACTACACATTTCTATACTACTAGGAACAAAGAGGGAAGACTAATAACAAAGAACGCCACTGTATGTATGTAGATCCAGAAAAATGGTATACTACACATTTTTATACTACTAGGAACAAATAGGGAAGACTAACAACAAAGGACGCCTCTGCATGTATGTAGTTCCAGAAAAATGGTATACTACACATTTCCTTACTGCTAGGAACAAAGAGGGAAGACTAATAACAAAGAACGCCTCTGTATTTATGTAGATCCAGCAAAATGGTATACTACACATTTCTATACTACTAGGAACAAAGAGGGAAGACTAATAACAAAGAACGCTCATGTATGTATGTAGATCCAGAAAAATGGTATACCACACATTTCTTTACTACTAGGAACAAAGAGGGAAAGCTAATAACAAAGAACGCTCCTGTATTTATGTAGATCCAGCAAAATGGTATACCACACATTTCTTTACTACTAGGAACAAAGAGGGAAGACTAACAACAAAGAACGCCTCTGTATGTATGTAGATCCGGAAAAATGGTATACCACACATTTCTTTACTACTAGGAACAAAGAGAGAACATTAATAATAAAGAACGCCCCTGTATGTATGTAGATCCACAAAATGGTATACCACACAATTCTTTACTACTAGGAACAAAGAGGGAAGTCTAATAACAATGAACGCCCCTGTATGTATGTAGATCCACAAAATAGTATACCACACATTTCTTTACTACTAGGAACAAAGAGGGAAGACTAATAATAAAGTACGTCCCTGTATGTATGTAGATACACAAAATGGCATACCACCTATTTCTTTACTACTAGGAACAAAGAGGGAAGACTAATAATAAAGTACGCCCCTGTATGTATGTAGATCCACAAAATGGTATACCGCACATTTCTTTACTACTAGGAACAAAGAGGGAAAGCTAATAACAAAGAACGCCCCTGTATGTATGTAGATCCACAAAATGGTATACCACACATTTCTTTACTACTAGGAACAAAGAGGGAAGACTAATAACAAAGAACGCCTCTGTATGTATGTAGATCCACAAAATGGTATACCACACATTTCTTTACTACTGGGAACAAAGAGGGAAGACTAATAATAAAGTACGCCCCTGTATGTATGTAGATCCAGCAAAATGGTATACCACACATTTCTTTACTACTAGGAACAAAGAGGGAAAACTAATAACAAAGAACGCCCCTGTATGTATGTAGATCCACAAAATGGTATACCATACATTTCTTTACTACTAGGAACAAAGAGGGAAGACTAATAACAAAGAACGCCTCTGTATGTATGTAGATCCACAAAATGGTATACCACACATTTCTTTACTACTGGGAACAAAGAGGGAAGACTAATAATAAAGTACGCCCCAGTATGTATGTAGATCCACAAAATGGTATTCCACACATTTCTTTACTACTAGGAACAAAGAGGGAACACTAATAATAAAGCACGCCCCTGTATGTATGTAGATCCACAAAATGGTATACCACACATTTCTTTACTACTAGGAACAAAGAGGGAAGGCTAATAATAATGTACGCCCCTGTGTGTATGTAGATCCACAAAATGGTATACCACACATTTCTTTACTACTAGGAACAAAGAGGGAAGACTAATAACAAAGTACGCCCCTGTATCTATGTAGATCCACAAAATGGTATACCACACATTTTTTTACTACTAGGAACAAAGAGGGAAGGCTAATAATAAAGAACGCCCCTGTATGTATGTAGATCCACAAAATGGTATACCACACATTTCTTTACTACTGGGAAAAAGAGGAAACACTAATAATAAAGAACGCCCCTGAATGTATGTATATTCAGCAAAATGGTATACTACACATTTCTATACTACTAGGAACAAAGAGGGAAAACTAGTAACAAAGAACGCCCCTGAATGTATGTATATCCAGCAAAATGGTATACTACACGTTTCTATACTACTAGGAACAAAGAGGGAAAACTAGTAACAAAGAACGCCCTTGAATGTATGTATATCCAGCAAAATGGTATACTACACATTTCTATACTACTAGGAACAAAGAGTGAAAGCTAATAACAAAGAACGCTCCTGTATTTATGTAGATCCAGCAAAATGGTATACTACACATTTCTATACTACTAGGAACAAAGAGGGAAAACTAGTAACAAAGAACGCCCCTGAATGTATGTATATCCAGTAAAATGGTATACAACACATTTCTATACTACTAGGAACCAAGAGGGAAAGCTAATAACAAAGAACGCTCCTGTGTTTATGTAGATCCAGCAAAATGCTATACCACACATATTTCTATACTACTAGGAACAAAGAGGGAAAACTAACAACAAATAACGCCTCTGTATGTATGTAGATCCAGAAAAATGGTATACCACACATTTCTTTACTACTAGGAACAAAGAGGGAAGACTAATAACAAAGAACGCTCCTGTATTTATGTAGATCCAACAAAATGGTATACCACACATTTCTTTACTACTGGGAACAAAGAGGGAAGACTAATAACAAGGAACGCTCCCGTATTTATGTAGATCCAGCTAAATGGTATACCACACATTTCTTTACTACTAGGATCAAAGAAAAAACACTAATAATAAAGAACGCCCCTGTATGTATGTAGATCCACAAAATGGTACACCACACATTTCTTTACTACTAGGAACAAAGAGGGAAGACTAATAACAAAGAACGCCCCTGTATGTATGTAGATCCACAAAATGGTATACCACACATTTATTTACTACTAGGAACAAAGAGGGAAGACTAATAATAAAGTACGCCCCTGTATGTATGTAGATCCACAAAATGGTATACCACACATTTCTTTACTACTAGGAACAAATAGGGAAGACTAATAATATAGTACGCCCCTGTATGTATGTAGATCCAGCAAAATGGTATACCACACATTTCTATACTACTAGAAACAAAGAGGGAAAACTAATAACAAAGAACGCCCCTGTATTTATGTAGATCCAGCAAAATGGTATACCACACATTTCTATACTACTGGGAACAAAGAGGGAAGACTAATAACAAAGAACGCTCCTGTACTTTTGTGGATCCAGAAAAATGGTATACTACACATTTCTATACTACTAGAAACAAAGAGCGAAGACTAATAACAAAGAACGCCCCTGTATGTATGTAGATCCAGAAAAATGGTATACCACACATTTCTTTACTACTAGGAACAAAGAGGGAAGACTAATAACAAAGAACGCTACTGTATTTATGTAGATCCAGCAAAATGGTATACCACACATTTCTTTACTACTGGGAACAAAGAGGGAAAGCTAGTAACAAAGAACGCCCCTGAATGTATGTATATCCAGCAAAATGGTATACTACACTTTTCTTTACTACTAGGAACAAAGAGGGAAGTCTAACAACAAAGAACGCCTCTGTATTTATGTAGATCCAGCAAAATGGTATACCACACATTTCTTTACTACTAGGAACAAAGAGGGAAGACTAACAACAAAGAACGCCTCTGTATTTATGTAGATCCAGCAAAATGGTATACTACACATTTCTATACTACTAGGAACAAAGAGGGAAGACTAATAACAAAGAACGCTCCTGTATTATTCTAGATCCAGAAAAATGGTATACCACACATTTCTTTACTACTAGGAACAAAGAGGGAAGACTAATAACAAAGAACGCTACTGTATTTATGTAGATCCAGCAAAATGGTATACCACACATTTCTTTACTACTAGGAACAAAGAGGGAAGACTAATAACAAAGAACGCCCCAGTATTTATGTAGATCCAGCAAAATGGTATACTACACATTTCTATACTACTAGGAACAAAGAGGGAAGACTAATAACAAAGAACGCCACTGTATGTATGTAGATCCAGAAAAATGGTATACTACACATTTTTATACTACTAGGAACAAATAGGGAAGACTAACAACAAAGGACGCCTCTGCATGTATGTAGTTCCAGAAAAATGGTATACTACACATTTCCTTACTGCTAGGAACAAAGAGGGAAGACTAATAACAAAGAACGCCTCTGTATTTATGTAGATCCAGCAAAATGGTATACTACACATTTCTATACTACTAGGAACAAAGAGGGAAGACTAATAACAAAGAACGCTCATGTATGTATGTAGATCCAGAAAAATGGTATACCACACATTTCTTTACTACTAGGAACAAAGAGGGAAAGCTAATAACAAAGAACGCTCCTGTATTTATGTAGATCCAGCAAAATGGTATACCACACATTTCTTTACTACTAGGAACAAAGAGGGAAGACTAACAACAAAGAACGCCTCTGTATGTATGTAGATCCGGAAAAATGGTATACCACACATTTCTTTACTACTAGGAACAAAGAGAGAACATTAATAATAAAGAACGCCCCTGTATGTATGTAGATCCACAAAATGGTATACCACACAATTCTTTACTACTAGGAACAAAGAGGGAAGTCTAATAACAATGAACGCCCCTGTATGTATGTAGATCCACAAAATAGTATACCACACATTTCTTTACTACTAGGAACAAAGAGGGAAGACTAATAATAAAGTACGTCCCTGTATGTATGTAGATACACAAAATGGCATACCACCTATTTCTTTACTACTAGGAACAAAGAGGGAAGACTAATAATAAAGTACGCCCCTGTATGTATGTAGATCCACAAAATGGTATACCGCACATTTCTTTACTACTAGGAACAAAGAGGGAAAACTAATAACAAAGAACGCCCCTGTATGTATGTAGATCCACAAAATGGTATACCACACATTTCTTTACTACTAGGAACAAAGAGGGAAGACTAATAACAAAGAACGCTCATGTATGTATGTAGATCCACAAAAATGGTATACCACACATTTCTTTACTACTAGGAACAAAGAGGGAAAACTAATAACAAAGAACGCTCCTGTATTTATGTAGATCCAGCAAAATGGTATACCACACATTTCTTTACTACTAGGAACAAAGAGGGAAGACTAACAAAAAAGAACGCCTCTGTATGTATGTAGATTCAGAAAAATGGTATACCACACATTTCTTTACTACTAGGAACAAAGAGAGAACACTAATAATAAATTACGCCCCTGTATGTATGTAGATCCACAAAATGGTATACCACACATTTCTTTACTACTAGGAACAAAGAGGGAAGTCTAATAACAAAGAACGCCCCTGAATGTATGTAGATCCACAAAATGGTATACCACACATTTCTTTACTACTAGGAACAAAGAGGGAAGTCTAATAACAAAGAACGACCCTGTATGTATGTAGATCCATAAAATGGTATACCACACATTTCTTTACTACTAGGAACAAAGAGGGAAGACTAATAATAAAGTACGTCCCTGTATGTATGTAGATCCACAAAATGGTATACCACACATTTCTTTACTACTAGGAACAATGAGGGAAGACTAATAATAAAGTACGCCCCTGTATGTATGTAGATCCACAAAATGGTATACCACACATTTCTTTACTACTGGGAACAAAGAGGGAAGACTAATAATAAAGTACGCCCCTGTATGTATGTAGATCCACAAAATGGTATACCACACATTTCTTTACTACTAGGAACAAAGAGGGAACACTAATAATAAAGAACGCCCCTGTATGTATGTAGATCCACAAAATGGTATACCACACATTTCTTTACTACTAGGAACAAAGAGGGAACACTAATAATAAAGAACGCCCCTGTATGTATGTAATTCCACAAAATGGTATACCACACATTTCTTTACTACTAGGAACAAAGAGAGAACACTAATAATAAATTACGCCCCTGTATGTATGTAGATCCACAAAATGGTATACCACACATTTCTTTACTACTAGGAACAAAGAGGGAAGTCTAATAACAAAGAACGCCCCTGTATGTATGTAGATCCATAAAATGGTATACCACACATTTCTTTACTACTAGGAACAAAGAGGGAAGACTAATAATAAAGTACGTCCCTGTATGTATGTAGATCCACAAAATGGTATACCACACATTTCTTTACTACTAGGAACAATGAGGGAAGGCTAATAATAAAGTGCGCCCCTGTATGTATGTAGATCCAGCAAAATGGTATACCACACATTTCTTTACTACTAGGAACAAAGAGGGAAAACTAATGACAAAGAACGCCCCTGTATGTATGTAGATCCACAAAATGGTATACCATACATTTCTTTACTACTGGGAACAAAGAGGGAAGACTAATAACAAAGAACGCCTCTGTATGTATGTAGATCCAGCAAAATGGTATACCACACATTTCTTTACTACTAGGAACAAAGAGGGAAAACTAATAACATAGAACGCCCCTGTATGTATGTAGATCCACAAAATGGTATACCACACATTTCTTTACTACTAGGAACAAAGAGGGAAGACTAATAATAATGTACGCCCCTGTGTGTATTTAGATCCACAAAATGGTATACCACACATTTTTTTACTACTAGGAACAAAGAGGGAAGGCTAATAACAAAGTACGCCCCTGTATGTATGTAGATCCTCAAAATGGTATACCACACATTTTCTTACTACTAGGAACAAAGAGGGAAGGCTAATAATAAAGAACGCCCCTGTATGTATGTAGATCCACAAAATGGTATACCACACATTTCTTTACTACTGGGAAAAAGAGGAAACACTAATAATAAAGAACGCCCCTGAATGTATGTATATCCAACAAAATGGTATACTACACATTTCTATACTACTAGGAACAAAGAGGGAAAACTAGTAACAAAGAACGCCCTTGAATGTATGTATATCCAGCAAAATGGTATACTACACGTTTCTATACTACTAGGAACAAAGAGGGAAACCTAGTAACAAAGAACGGCCCTGAATGTATGTATATCCAGCAAAAAGGTATACTACACATTTCTACACTACTAGGAACAAAGAGGGAAAACTAATAACAAAGAACGCTCCTGTATTTATGTAGATCCAGCAAAATGGTATACTACACATTTCTATACTACTAGGAACCAAGAGGTAAAGCTAATAACAAAGAACGCTCCTGTGTTTATGTAGATCCAGCAAAATGGTATACCACACATTTCTATACTACTAGGAACAAAGAGGGAAAACTAACAACAAAGAACGCCTCTGTATGTATGTAGATCCAGAAAAATGGTTTACCACACATTTCTTTACTACTAGGAACAAAGAGGGAAGACTAATAACAAAGAACGCCCCAGTATTTATGTAGATCCACCAAAATGGTATACTACACATTTCTATACTACTAGGAACAAAGAGGGAAGACTAATAACAAAGAACGCCACTGTATGTATGTAGATCCAGAAAAATGGTATACTACACATTTCTATACTACTAGGAACAAAGAGGGAAGACTAACAACAAAGAACGCCTCTGCATGTATGTAATTCAAGAAAAATGGTATACTACACATTTCTTTACTACTTGGAACAAAGAGGGAAGACTAATAACAAAGAACGCCCCTGTATGTATGTAGATCCACAAAATGGTATACCACACATTTCTTTACTACTAGGAACAAAGAGGGAAGACTAATAATAAAGTACGTCCCTGTATGTGCGTAGATCCAGCAAAATGGTATACAACACATATCTTTACTACTAGGAACAAAGAGGGAAGACTAATAATAAAGTACGCCCCAGTATGTATGTAGATCCACAAAATGGTATACCACACATTTCTTTACTACTAGGAACAAATAGGGAAGACTAATAATAAAGTACGCCCCTGTATGTATGTAGATCCAGCAAAATGGTATACCACACATTTCTTTACTACTAGGAACAAAGAGGGAAAACTAATAACAAAGAACGCCCCTGTATTTATGTAGATCCAGCAAAATGGTATACCACACATTTCTATACTACTAGAAACAAAGAGGGAAAACTAATAACAAAGAACGCTCCTGTATTTATGTAGATCCAGCAAAATGGTATACCACACATTTCTTTACTACTAGGAACAAAGAGGGAAGACTAATAACAAAGAACGCCCCAGTATTTATGTAGATCCAGCAAAATGGTATACTACACATTTCTATACTACTAGGAACAAAGAGGGAAGACTAATAACAAAGAACGCCACTGTATGTATGTAGATCCAGAAAAATGGTATACTACACATTTCTATACTACTAGGAACAAAGAGGGAAGACTAACAACAAAGAACGCCTCTGCATGTATGTAGTTCCAGAAAAATGGTATACTACACATTTCTTTACTACTAGGAACAAAGAGGGAAGACTAATAACAAAGAACGCCCCAGTATTTATGTAGATCCAGCAAAATGGTATACTACACATTTCTATACTACTAGGAACAAAGAGGGAAGACTAATAAAAAAGAACGCCACTGTATGTATGTTCATTCAGAAAAATGGTATACCACACATTTCTTCACTACTAGGAACAAAGAGAGAACACTAATAATAAATTACGCCCCTGTATGTATGTAGATCCACAAAATGGTATACTACACATTTCTTTACTACTAGGAACAAAGAGGGAAGTCTAATAACAAAGAAAGCCCCTGTATGTATGTAGATCCATAAAATGGTATACCACACATTTCTTTACTACTAGGAACAAAGAGGGAAGACTAATAATAAAGTACGTCCCTGTATGTATGTAGATCCACAAAATGGTATACCACACATTTCTTTACTAATAGGAACAAAGAGGGAAGTCTAATAACAAAGAACGCCCCTGTATGTATGTAGATCCACAAAATGGTATACCACACATTTCTTTACTACTAGGAACAAAGAGGGAAGGCTAATAATAAAGTACGTCCCTGTATGTATGTAGATCCACAAAATGGTATACCACACATTTCTTTACTACTAGGAACAATGAGGGAAGACTAATAATAAAGCACGCCCCTGTATGTATGTAGATCCAGCAAAATGGTATACCACACATTTCTTTACTACTAGGAACAAAGAGGGAAAACTAATAACAAAGAACGCCCCTGTATGTATGTAGATCCACAAAATGGTATACCATACATTTCTTTACTACTAGGAACAAAGAGGGAAGACTAATAACAAAGAACGCCTCTGTATGTATGTAGATCCACAAAATGGTATACCACACATTTCTTTACTACTGGGAACAAAGAGGGAAGACTAATAATAAAGTACGCCCCAGTATGTATGTAGATCCACAAAATGGTATTCCACACATTTCTTTACTACTAGGAACAAAGAGGGAACACTAATAATAAAGCACGCCCCTGTATGTATGTAGATCCACAAAATGGTATACCACAAATTTCTTTACTACTAGGAACAAAGAGGGAAGGCTAATAATAATGTACGCCCCTGTGTGTATGTAGATCCACAAAATGGTATACCACACATTTCTTTACTACTAGGAACAAAGAGGGAAGACTAATAACAAAGTACGCCCCTGTATCTATGTAGATCCACAAAATGGTATACCACACATTTTTTTACTACTAGGAACAAAGAGGGAAGGCTAATAATAAAGAACGCCCCTGTATGTATGTAGATCCACAAAATGGTATACCACACATTTCTTTACTACTGGGAAAAAGAGGAAACACTAATAATAAAGAACGCCCCTGAATGTATGTATATTCAGCAAAATGGTATACTACACATTTCTATACTACTAGGAACAAAGAGGGAAAACTAGTAACAAAGAACGCCCCTGAATGTATGTATATCCAGCAAAATGGTATACTACACGTTTCTATACTACTAGGAACAAAGAGGGAAAACTAGTAACAAAGAACGCCCCTGAATGTATGTATATCCAGCAAAATGGTATACTACACATTTCTATACTACTAGGAACAAAGAGTGAAAACTAATAACAAAGAACGCTCCTGTATTTATGTAGATCCAGCAAAATGGTATACTACACATTTCTATACTACTAGGAACAAAGAGGGAAAACTAGTAACAAAGAACGCCCCTGAATGTATGTATATCCAGTAAAATGGTATACAACACATTTCTATACTACTAGGAACCAAGAGGGAAAGCTAATAACAAAGAACGCTCCTGTGTTTATGTAGATCCAGCAAAATGCTATACCACACATATTTCTATACTACTAGGAACAAAGAGGGAAAACTAACAACAAATAACGCCTCTGTATGTATGTAGATCCAGAAAAATGGTATACCACACATTTCTTTACTACTAGGAACAAAGAGGGAAGACTAATAACAAAGAACGCTCCTGTATTTATGTAGATCCAACAAAATGGTATACCACACATTTCTTTACTACTGGGAACAAAGAGGGAAGACTAATAACAAGGAACGCTCCCGTATTTATGTAGATCCAGCTAAATGGTATACCACACATTTCTTTACTACTAGGAACAAAGAGGGAACACTAATAATAAAGAACGCCCCTGTATGTATGTAGATCCACAAAATGGTACACCACACATTTCTTTACTACTAGGAACAAAGAGGGAAGACTAATAACAAAGAACGCCCCTGTATGTATGTAGATCCACAAAATGGTATACCACACATTTATTTACTACTAGGAACAAAGAGGGAAGACTAATAATAAAGTACGCCCCTGTATGTATGTAGATCCACAAAATGGTATACCACACATTTCTTTACTACTAGGAACAAATAGGGAAGACTAATAATATAGTACGCCCCTGTATGTATGTAGATCCAGCAAAATGGTATACCACACATTTCTATACTACTAGAAACAAAGAGGGAAAACTAATAACAAAGAACGCCCCTGTATTTATGTAGATCCAGCAAAATGGTATACCACACATTTCTATACTACTGGGAACAAAGAGGGAAGACTAATAACAAAGAACGCTCCTGTACTTTTGTGGATCCAGAAAAATGGTACACTACACATTTCTATACTACTAGAAACAAAGAGCGAAGACTAATAACAAAGAACGCCCCTGTATGTATGTAGATCCAGAAAAATGGTATACCACACATTTCTTTACTACTAGGAACAAAGAGGGAAGACTAATAACAAAGAACGCTACTGTATTTATGTAGATCCAGCAAAATGGTATACCACACATTTCTTTACTACTGGGAACAAAGAGGGAAAGCTAGTAACAAAGAACGCCCCTGAATGTATGTATATCCAGCAAAATGGTATACTACACTTTTCTTTACTACTAGGAACAAAGAGGGAAGTCTAACAACAAAGAACGCCTCTGTATTTATGTAGATCCAGCAAAATGGTATACCACACATTTCTTTACTACTAGGAACAAAGAGGGAAGACTAACAACAAAGAACGCCTCTGTATTTATGTAGATCCAGCAAAATGGTATACTACACATTTCTATACTACTAGGAACAAAGAGGGAAGACTAATAACAAAGAACGCTCCTGTATTATTCTAGATCCAGAAAAATGGTATACCACACATTTCTTTACTACTAGGAACAAAGAGGGAAGACTAATAACAAAGAACGCTCCTGTATTTATGTAGATCCAGCAAAATGGTATACCACACATTTCTTTACTACTAGGAACAAAGAGGGAAGACTAATAACAAAGAACGCCCCAGTATTTATGTAGATCCAGCAAAATGGTATACTACACATTTCTATACTACTAGGAACAAAGAGGGAAGACTAATAACAAAGAACGCCACTGTATGTATGTAGATCCAGAAAAATGGTATACTACACATTTTTATACTACTAGGAACAAATAGGGAAGACTAACAACAAAGGACGCCTCTGCATGTATGTAGTTCCAGAAAAATGGTATACTACACATTTCCTTACTGCTAGGAACAAAGAGGGAAGACTAATAACAAAGAACGCCTCTGTATTTATGTAGATCCAGCAAAATGGTATACTACACATTTCTATACTACTAGGAACAAAGAGGGAAGACTAATAACAAAGAACGCTCATGTATGTATGTAGATCCAGAAAAATGGTATACCACACATTTCTTTACTACTAGGAACAAAGAGGGAAAGCTAATAACAAAGAACGCTCCTGTATTTATGTAGATCCAGCAAAATGGTATACCACACATTTCTTTACTACTAGGAACAAAGAGGGAAGACTAACAACAAAGAACGCCTCTGTATGTATGTAGATCCGGAAAAATGGTATACCACATATTTCTTTACTACTAGGAACAAAGAGAGAACATTAATAATAAAGAACGCCCCTGTATGTATGTAGATCCACAAAATGGTATACCACACAATTCTTTACTACTAGGAACAAAGAGGGAAGTCTAATAACAATGAACGCCCCTGTATGTATGTAGATCCACAAAATAGTATACCACACATTTCTTTACTACTAGGAACAAAGAGGGAAGACTAATAATAAAGTACGTCCCTGTATGTATGTAGATACACAAAATGGCATACCACCTATTTCTTTACTACTAGGAACAAAGAGGGAAGACTAATAATAAAGTACGCCCCTGTATGTATGTAGATCCACAAAATGGTATACCGCACATTTCTTTACTACTAGGAACAAAGAGGGAAAACTTATAACAAAGAACGCCCCTGTATGTATGTAGATCCACAAAATGGTATACCACACATTTCTTTACTACTAGGAACAAAGAGGGAAGACTAATAACAAAGAACGCCTCTGTATGTATGTAGATCCACAAAATGGTATACCACACATTTCTTTACTACTGGGAACAAAGAGGGAAGACTAATAATAAAGTACGCCCCTGTATGTATGTAGATCCAGCAAAATGGTATACCACACATTTCTTTACTACTAGGAACAAAGAGGGAAAACTAATAACAAAGAACGCCCCTGTATGTATGTAGATCCACAAAATGGTATACCATACATTTCTTTACTACTAGGAACAAAGAGGGAAGACTAATAACAAAGAACGCCTCTGTATGTATGTAGATCCACAAAATGGTATACCACACATTTCTTTACTACTGGGAACAAAGAGGGAAGACTAATAATAAAGTACGCCCCAGTATGTATGTAGATCCACAAAATGGTATTCCACACATTTCTTTACTACTAGGAACAAAGAGGGAACACTAATAATAAAGCACGCCCCTGTATGTATGTAGATCCACAAAATGGTATACCACACATTTCTTTACTACTAGGAACAAAGAGGGAAGGCTAATAATAATGTACGCCCCTGTGTGTATGTAGATCCACAAAATGGTATACCACACATTTCTTTACTACTAGGAACAAAGAGGGAAGACTAATAACAAAGTACGCCCCTGTATCTATGTAGATCCACAAAATGGTATACCACACATTTTTTTACTACTAGGAACAAAGAGGGAAGGCTAATAATAAAGAACGCCCCTGTATGTATGTAGATCCACAAAATGGTATACCACACATTTCTTTACTACTGGGAAAAAGAGGAAACACTAATAATAAAGAACGCCCCTGAATGTATGTATATTCAGCAAAATGGTATACTACACATTTCTATACTACTAGGAACAAAGAGGGAAAACTAGTAACAAAGAACGCCCCTGAATGTATGTATATCCAGCAAAATGGTATACTACACGTTTCTATACTACTAGGAACAAAGAGGGAAAACTAGTAACAAAGAACGCCCCTGAATGTATGTATATCCAGCAAAATGGTATACTACACATTTCTATACTACTAGGAACAAAGAGTGAAAACTAATAACAAAGAACGCTCCTGTATTTATGTAGATCCAGCAAAATGGTATACTACACATTTCTATACTACTAGGAACAAAGAGGGAAAACTAGTAACAAAGAACGCCCCTGAATGTATGTATATCCAGTAAAATGGTATACAACACATTTCTATACTACTAGGAACCAAGAGGGAAAGCTAATAACAAAGAACGCTCCTGTGTTTATGTAGATCCAGCAAAATGCTATACCACACATATTTCTATACTACTAGGAACAAAGAGGGAAAACTAACAACAAATAACGCCTCTGTATGTATGTAGATCCAGAAAAATGGTATACCACACATTTCTTTACTACTAGGAACAAAGAGGGAAGACTAATAACAAAGAACGCTCCTGTATTTATGTAGATCCAACAAAATGGTATACCACACATTTCTTTACTACTGGGAACAAAGAGGGAAGACTAATAACAAGGAACGCTCCCGTATTTATGTAGATCCAGCTAAATGGTATACCACACATTTCTTTACTACTAGGAACAAAGAAAAAACACTAATAATAAAGAACGCCCCTGTATGTATGTAGATCCACAAAATGGTACACCACACATTTCTTTACTACTAGGAACAAAGAGGGAAGACTAATAACAAAGAACGCCCCTGTATGTATGTAGATCCACAAAATGGTATACCACACATTTATTTACTACTAGGAACAAAGAGGGAAGACTAATAATAAAGTACGCCCCTGTATGTATGTAGATCCACAAAATGGTATACCACACATTTCTTTACTACTAGGAACAAATAGGGAAGACTAATAATATAGTACGCCCCTGTATGTATGTAGATCCAGCAAAATGGTATACCACACATTTCTATACTACTAGAAACAAAGAGGGAAAACTAATAACAAAGAACGCCCCTGTATTTATGTAGATCCAGCAAAATGGTATACCACACATTTCTATACTACTGGGAACAAAGAGGGAAGACTAATAACAAAGAACGCTCCTGTACTTTTGTGGATCCAGAAAAATGGTATACTACACATTTCTATACTACTAGAAACAAAGAGCGAAGACTAATAACAAAGAACGCCCCTGTATGTATGTAGATCCAGAAAAATGGTATACCACACATTTCTTTACTACTAGGAACAAAGAGGGAAGACTAATAACAAAGAACGCTACTGTATTTATGTAGATCCAGCAAAATGGTATACCACACATTTCTTTACTACTGGGAACAAAGAGGGAAAGCTAGTAACAAAGAACGCCCCTGAATGTATGTATATCCAGCAAAATGGTATACTACACTTTTCTTTACTACTAGGAACAAAGAGGGAAGTCTAACAACAAAGAACGCCTCTGTATTTATGTAGATCCAGCAAAATGGTATACCACACATTTCTTTACTACTAGGAACAAAGAGGGAAGACTAACAACAAAGAACGCCTCTGTATTTATGTAGATCCAGCAAAATGGTATACTACACATTTCTATACTACTAGGAACAAAGAGGGAAGACTAATAACAAAGAACGCTCCTGTATTATTCTAGATCCAGAAAAATGGTATACCACACATTTCTTTACTACTAGGAACAAAGAGGGAAGACTAATAACAAAGAACGCTACTGTATTTATGTAGATCCAGCAAAATGGTATACCACACATTTCTTTACTACTAGGAACAAAGAGGGAAGACTAATAACAAAGAACGCCCCAGTATTTATGTAGATCCAGCAAAATGGTATACTACACATTTCTATACTACTAGGAACAAAGAGGGAAGACTAATAACAAAGAACGCCACTGTATGTATGTAGATCCAGAAAAATGGTATACTACACATTTTTATACTACTAGGAACAAATAGGGAAGACTAACAACAAAGGACGCCTCTGCATGTATGTAGTTCCAGAAAAATGGTATACTACACATTTCCTTACTGCTAGGAACAAAGAGGGAAGACTAATAACAAAGAACGCCTCTGTATTTATGTAGATCCAGCAAAATGGTATACTACACATTTCTATACTACTAGGAACAAAGAGGGAAGACTAATAACAAAGAACGCTCATGTATGTATGTAGATCCAGAAAAATGGTATACCACACATTTCTTTACTACTAGGAACAAAGAGGGAAAGCTAATAACAAAGAACGCTCCTGTATTTATGTAGATCCAGCAAAATGGTATACCACACATTTCTTTACTACTAGGAACAAAGAGGGAAGACTAACAACAAAGAACGCCTCTGTATGTATGTAGATCCGGAAAAATGGTATACCACACATTTCTTTACTACTAGGAACAAAGAGAGAACATTAATAATAAAGAACGCCCCTGTATGTATGTAGATCCACAAAATGGTATACCACACAATTCTTTACTACTAGGAACAAAGAGGGAAGTCTAATAACAATGAACGCCCCTGTATGTATGTAGATCCACAAAATAGTATACCACACATTTCTTTACTACTAGGAACAAAGAGGGAAGACTAATAATAAAGTACGTCCCTGTATGTATGTAGATACACAAAATGGCATACCACCTATTTCTTTACTACTAGGAACAAAGAGGGAAGACTAATAATAAAGTACGCCCCTGTATGTATGTAGATCCACAAAATGGTATACCGCACATTTCTTTACTACTAGGAACAAAGAGGGAAAACTAATAACAAAGAACGCCCCTGTATGTATGTAGATCCACAAAATGGTATACCACACATTTCTTTACTACTAGGAACAAAGAGGGAAGACTAATAACAAAGAACGCTCATGTATGTATGTAGATCCACAAAAATGGTATACCACACATTTCTTTACTACTAGGAACAAAGAGGGAAAACTAATAACAAAGAACGCTCCTGTATTTATGTAGATCCAGCAAAATGGTATACCACACATTTCTTTACTACTAGGAACAAAGAGGGAAGACTAACAAAAAAGAACGCCTCTGTATGTATGTAGATTCAGAAAAATGGTATACCACACATTTCTTTACTACTAGGAACAAAGAGAGAACACTAATAATAAATTACGCCCCTGTATGTATGTAGATCCACAAAATGGTATACCACACATTTCTTTACTACTAGGAACAAAGAGGGAAGTCTAATAACAAAGAACGCCCCTGAATGTATGTAGATCCACAAAATGGTATACCACACATTTCTTTACTACTAGGAACAAAGAGGGAAGTCTAATAACAAAGAACGACCCTGTATGTATGTAGATCCATAAAATGGTATACCACACATTTCTTTACTACTAGGAACAAAGAGGGAAGACTAATAATAAAGTACGTCCCTGTATGTATGTAGATCCACAAAATGGTATACCACACATTTCTTTACTACTAGGAACAATGAGGGAAGACTAATAATAAAGTACGCCCCTGTATGTATGTAGATCCACAAAATGGTATACCACACATTTCTTTACTACTGGGAACAAAGAGGGAAGACTAATAATAAAGTACGCCCCTGTATGTATGTAGATCCACAAAATGGTATACCACACATTTCTTTACTACTAGGAACAAAGAGGGAACACTAATAATAAAGAACGCCCCTGTATGTATGTAGATCCACAAAATGGTATACCACACATTTCTTTACTACTAGGAACAAAGAGGGAACACTAATAATAAAGAACGCCCCTGTATGTATGTAATTCCACAAAATGGTATACCACACATTTCTTTACTACTAGGAACAAAGAGAGAACACTAATAATAAATTACGCCCCTGTATGTATGTAGATCCACAAAATGGTATACCACACATTTCTTTACTACTAGGAACAAAGAGGGAAGTCTAATAACAAAGAACGCCCCTGTATGTATGTAGATCCATAAAATGGTATACCACACATTTCTTTACTACTAGGAACAAAGAGGGAAGACTAATAATAAAGTACGTCCCTGTATGTATGTAGATCCACAAAATGGTATACCACACATTTCTTTACTACTAGGAACAATGAGGGAAGGCTAATAATAAAGTGCGCCCCTGTATGTATGTAGATCCAGCAAAATGGTATACCACACATTTCTTTACTACTAGGAACAAAGAGGGAAAACTAATGACAAAGAACGCCCCTGTATGTATGTAGATCCACAAAATGGTATACCATACATTTCTTTACTACTGGGAACAAAGAGGGAAGACTAATAACAAAGAACGCCTCTGTATGTATGTAGATCCAGCAAAATGGTATACCACACATTTCTTTACTACTAGGAACAAAGAGGGAAAACTAATAACATAGAACGCCCCTGTATGTATGTAGATCCACAAAATGGTATACCACACATTTCTTTACTACTAGGAACAAAGAGGGAAGACTAATAATAATGTACGCCCCTGTGTGTATTTAGATCCACAAAATGGTATACCACACATTTTTTTACTACTAGGAACAAAGAGGGAAGGCTAATAACAAAGTACGCCCCTGTATGTATGTAGATCCTCAAAATGGTATACCACACATTTTCTTACTACTAGGAACAAAGAGGGAAGGCTAATAATAAAGAACGCCCCTGTATGTATGTAGATCCACAAAATGGTATACCACACATTTCTTTACTACTGGGAAAAAGAGGAAACACTAATAATAAAGAACGCCCCTGAATGTATGTATATCCAACAAAATGGTATACTACACATTTCTATACTACTAGGAACAAAGAGGGAAAACTAGTAACAAAGAACGCCCTTGAATGTATGTATATCCAGCAAAATGGTATACTACACGTTTCTATACTACTAGGAACAAAGAGGGAAACCTAGTAACAAAGAACGGCCCTGAATGTATGTATATCCAGCAAAAAGGTATACTACACATTTCTACACTACTAGGAACAAAGAGGGAAAACTAATAACAAAGAACGCTCCTGTATTTATGTAGATCCAGCAAAATGGTATACTACACATTTCTATACTACTAGGAACCAAGAGGTAAAGCTAATAACAAAGAACGCTCCTGTGTTTATGTAGATCCAGCAAAATGGTATACCACACATTTCTATACTACTAGGAACAAAGAGGGAAAACTAACAACAAAGAACGCCTCTGTATGTATGTAGATCCAGAAAAATGGTTTACCACACATTTCTTTACTACTAGGAACAAAGAGGGAAGACTAATAACAAAGAACGCCCCAGTATTTATGTAGATCCACCAAAATGGTATACTACACATTTCTATACTACTAGGAACAAAGAGGGAAGACTAATAACAAAGAACGCCACTGTATGTATGTAGATCCAGAAAAATGGTATACTACACATTTCTATACTACTAGGAACAAAGAGGGAAGACTAACAACAAAGAACGCCTCTGCATGTATGTAATTCAAGAAAAATGGTATACTACACATTTCTTTACTACTTGGAACAAAGAGGGAAGACTAATAACAAAGAACGCCCCTGTATGTATGTAGATCCACAAAATGGTATACCACACATTTCTTTACTACTAGGAACAAAGAGGGAAGACTAATAATAAAGTACGTCCCTGTATGTGCGTAGATCCAGCAAAATGGTATACAACACATATCTTTACTACTAGGAACAAAGAGGGAAGACTAATAATAAAGTACGCCCCAGTATGTATGTAGATCCACAAAATGGTATACCACACATTTCTTTACTACTAGGAACAAATAGGGAAGACTAATAATAAAGTACGCCCCTGTATGTATGTAGATCCAGCAAAATGGTATACCACACATTTCTTTACTACTAGGAACAAAGAGGGAAAACTAATAACAAAGAACGCCCCTGTATTTATGTAGATCCAGCAAAATGGTATACCACACATTTCTATACTACTAGAAACAAAGAGGGAAAACTAATAACAAAGAACGCTCCTGTATTTATGTAGATCCAGCAAAATGGTATACCACACATTTCTTTACTACTAGGAACAAAGAGGGAAGACTAATAACAAAGAACGCCCCAGTATTTATGTAGATCCAGCAAAATGGTATACTACACATTTCTATACTACTAGGAACAAAGAGGGAAGACTAATAACAAAGAACGCCACTGTATGTATGTAGATCCAGAAAAATGGTATACTACACATTTCTATACTACTAGGAACAAAGAGGGAAGACTAACAACAAAGAACGCCTCTGCATGTATGTAGTTCCAGAAAAATGGTATACTACACATTTCTTTACTACTAGGAACAAAGAGGGAAGACTAATAACAAAGAACGCCCCAGTATTTATGTAGATCCAGCAAAATGGTATACTACACATTTCTATACTACTAGGAACAAAGAGGGAAGACTAATAAAAAAGAACGCCACTGTATGTATGTTCATTCAGAAAAATGGTATACCACACATTTCTTCACTACTAGGAACAAAGAGAGAACACTAATAATAAATTACGCCCCTGTATGTATGTAGATCCACAAAATGGTATACTACACATTTCTTTACTACTAGGAACAAAGAGGGAAGTCTAATAACAAAGAAAGCCCCTGTATGTATGTAGATCCATAAAATGGTATACCACACATTTCTTTACTACTAGGAACAAAGAGGGAAGACTAATAATAAAGTACGTCCCTGTATGTATGTAGATCCACAAAATGGTATACCACACATTTCTTTACTAATAGGAACAAAGAGGGAAGTCTAATAACAAAGAACGCCCCTGTATGTATGTAGATCCACAAAATGGTATACCACACATTTCTTTACTACTAGGAACAAAGAGGGAAGGCTAATAATAAAGTACGTCCCTGTATGTATGTAGATCCACAAAATGGTATACCACACATTTCTTTACTACTAGGAACAATGAGGGAAGACTAATAATAAAGCACGCCCCTGTATGTATGTAGATCCAGCAAAATGGTATACCACACATTTCTTTACTACTAGGAACAAAGAGGGAAAACTAATAACAAAGAACGCCCCTGTATGTATGTAGATCCACAAAATGGTATACCATACATTTCTTTACTACTAGGAACAAAGAGGGAAGACTAATAACAAAGAACGCCTCTGTATGTATGTAGATCCACAAAATGGTATACCACACATTTCTTTACTACTGGGAACAAAGAGGGAAGACTAATAATAAAGTACGCCCCAGTATGTATGTAGATCCACAAAATGGTATTCCACACATTTCTTTACTACTAGGAACAAAGAGGGAACACTAATAATAAAGCACGCCCCTGTATGTATGTAGATCCACAAAATGGTATACCACAAATTTCTTTACTACTAGGAACAAAGAGGGAAGGCTAATAATAATGTACGCCCCTGTGTGTATGTAGATCCACAAAATGGTATACCACACATTTCTTTACTACTAGGAACAAAGAGGGAAGACTAATAACAAAGTACGCCCCTGTATCTATGTAGATCCACAAAATGGTATACCACACATTTTTTTACTACTAGGAACAAAGAGGGAAGGCTAATAATAAAGAACGCCCCTGTATGTATGTAGATCCACAAAATGGTATACCACACATTTCTTTACTACTGGGAAAAAGAGGAAACACTAATAATAAAGAACGCCCCTGAATGTATGTATATTCAGCAAAATGGTATACTACACATTTCTATACTACTAGGAACAAAGAGGGAAAACTAGTAACAAAGAACGCCCCTGAATGTATGTATATCCAGCAAAATGGTATACTACACGTTTCTATACTACTAGGAACAAAGAGGGAAAACTAGTAACAAAGAACGCCCCTGAATGTATGTATATCCAGCAAAATGGTATACTACACATTTCTATACTACTAGGAACAAAGAGTGAAAACTAATAACAAAGAACGCTCCTGTATTTATGTAGATCCAGCAAAATGGTATACTACACATTTCTATACTACTAGGAACAAAGAGGGAAAACTAGTAACAAAGAACGCCCCTGAATGTATGTATATCCAGTAAAATGGTATACAACACATTTCTATACTACTAGGAACCAAGAGGGAAAGCTAATAACAAAGAACGCTCCTGTGTTTATGTAGATCCAGCAAAATGCTATACCACACATATTTCTATACTACTAGGAACAAAGAGGGAAAACTAACAACAAATAACGCCTCTGTATGTATGTAGATCCAGAAAAATGGTATACCACACATTTCTTTACTACTAGGAACAAAGAGGGAAGACTAATAACAAAGAACGCTCCTGTATTTATGTAGATCCAACAAAATGGTATACCACACATTTCTTTACTACTGGGAACAAAGAGGGAAGACTAATAACAAGGAACGCTCCCGTATTTATGTAGATCCAGCTAAATGGTATACCACACATTTCTTTACTACTAGGAACAAAGAGGGAACACTAATAATAAAGAACGCCCCTGTATGTATGTAGATCCACAAAATGGTACACCACACATTTCTTTACTACTAGGAACAAAGAGGGAAGACTAATAACAAAGAACGCCCCTGTATGTATGTAGATCCACAAAATGGTATACCACACATTTATTTACTACTAGGAACAAAGAGGGAAGACTAATAATAAAGTACGCCCCTGTATGTATGTAGATCCACAAAATGGTATACCACACATTTCTTTACTACTAGGAACAAATAGGGAAGACTAATAATATAGTACGCCCCTGTATGTATGTAGATCCAGCAAAATGGTATACCACACATTTCTATACTACTAGAAACAAAGAGGGAAAACTAATAACAAAGAACGCCCCTGTATTTATGTAGATCCAGCAAAATGGTATACCACACATTTCTATACTACTGGGAACAAAGAGGGAAGACTAATAACAAAGAACGCTCCTGTACTTTTGTGGATCCAGAAAAATGGTACACTACACATTTCTATACTACTAGAAACAAAGAGCGAAGACTAATAACAAAGAACGCCCCTGTATGTATGTAGATCCAGAAAAATGGTATACCACACATTTCTTTACTACTAGGAACAAAGAGGGAAGACTAATAACAAAGAACGCTACTGTATTTATGTAGATCCAGCAAAATGGTATACCACACATTTCTTTACTACTGGGAACAAAGAGGGAAAGCTAGTAACAAAGAACGCCCCTGAATGTATGTATATCCAGCAAAATGGTATACTACACTTTTCTTTACTACTAGGAACAAAGAGGGAAGTCTAACAACAAAGAACGCCTCTGTATTTATGTAGATCCAGCAAAATGGTATACCACACATTTCTTTACTACTAGGAACAAAGAGGGAAGACTAACAACAAAGAACGCCTCTGTATTTATGTAGATCCAGCAAAATGGTATACTACACATTTCTATACTACTAGGAACAAAGAGGGAAGACTAATAACAAAGAACGCTCCTGTATTATTCTAGATCCAGAAAAATGGTATACCACACATTTCTTTACTACTAGGAACAAAGAGGGAAGACTAATAACAAAGAACGCTCCTGTATTTATGTAGATCCAGCAAAATGGTATACCACACATTTCTTTACTACTAGGAACAAAGAGGGAAGACTAATAACAAAGAACGCCCCAGTATTTATGTAGATCCAGCAAAATGGTATACTACACATTTCTATACTACTAGGAACAAAGAGGGAAGACTAATAACAAAGAACGCCACTGTATGTATGTAGATCCAGAAAAATGGTATACTACACATTTTTATACTACTAGGAACAAATAGGGAAGACTAACAACAAAGGACGCCTCTGCATGTATGTAGTTCCAGAAAAATGGTATACTACACATTTCCTTACTGCTAGGAACAAAGAGGGAAGACTAATAACAAAGAACGCCTCTGTATTTATGTAGATCCAGCAAAATGGTATACTACACATTTCTATACTACTAGGAACAAAGAGGGAAGACTAATAACAAAGAACGCTCATGTATGTATGTAGATCCAGAAAAATGGTATACCACACATTTCTTTACTACTAGGAACAAAGAGGGAAAGCTAATAACAAAGAACGCTCCTGTATTTATGTAGATCCAGCAAAATGGTATACCACACATTTCTTTACTACTAGGAACAAAGAGGGAAGACTAACAACAAAGAACGCCTCTGTATGTATGTAGATCCGGAAAAATGGTATACCACATATTTCTTTACTACTAGGAACAAAGAGAGAACATTAATAATAAAGAACGCCCCTGTATGTATGTAGATCCACAAAATGGTATACCACACAATTCTTTACTACTAGGAACAAAGAGGGAAGTCTAATAACAATGAACGCCCCTGTATGTATGTAGATCCACAAAATAGTATACCACACATTTCTTTACTACTAGGAACAAAGAGGGAAGACTAATAATAAAGTACGTCCCTGTATGTATGTAGATACACAAAATGGCATACCACCTATTTCTTTACTACTAGGAACAAAGAGGGAAGACTAATAATAAAGTACGCCCCTGTATGTATGTAGATCCACAAAATGGTATACCGCACATTTCTTTACTACTAGGAACAAAGAGGGAAAACTTATAACAAAGAACGCCCCTGTATGTATGTAGATCCACAAAATGGTATACCACACATTTCTTTACTACTAGGAACAAAGAGGGAAGACTAATAACAAAGAACGCCTCTGTATGTATGTAGATCCACAAAATGGTATACCACACATTTCTTTACTACTGGGAACAAAGAGGGAAGACTAATAATAAAGTACGCCCCTGTATGTATGTAGATCCAGCAAAATGGTATACCACACATTTCTTTACTACTAGGAACAAAGAGGGAAAACTAATAACAAAGAACGCCCCTGTATGTATGTAGATCCACAAAATGGTATACCATACATTTCTTTACTACTAGGAACAAAGAGGGAAGACTAATAACAAAGAACGCCTCTGTATGTATGTAGATCCACAAAATGGTATACCACACATTTCTTTACTACTGGGAACAAAGAGGGAAGACTAATAATAAAGTACGCCCCAGTATGTATGTAGATCCACAAAATGGTATTCCACACATTTCTTTACTACTAGGAACAAAGAGGGAACACTAATAATAAAGCACGCCCCTGTATGTATGTAGATCCACAAAATGGTATACCACACATTTCTTTACTACTAGGAACAAAGAGGGAAGGCTAATAATAATGTACGCCCCTGTGTGTATGTAGATCCACAAAATGGTATACCACACATTTCTTTACTACTAGGAACAAAGAGGGAAGACTAATAACAAAGTACGCCCCTGTATCTATGTAGATCCACAAAATGGTATACCACACATTTTTTTACTACTAGGAACAAAGAGGGAAGGCTAATAATAAAGAACGCCCCTGTATGTATGTAGATCCACAAAATGGTATACCACACATTTCTTTACTACTGGGAAAAAGAGGAAACACTAATAATAAAGAACGCCCCTGAATGTATGTATATTCAGCAAAATGGTATACTACACATTTCTATACTACTAGGAACAAAGAGGGAAAACTAGTAACAAAGAACGCCCCTGAATGTATGTATATCCAGCAAAATGGTATACTACACGTTTCTATACTACTAGGAACAAAGAGGGAAAACTAGTAACAAAGAACGCCCCTGAATGTATGTATATCCAGCAAAATGGTATACTACACATTTCTATACTACTAGGAACAAAGAGTGAAAACTAATAACAAAGAACGCTCCTGTATTTATGTAGATCCAGCAAAATGGTATACTACACATTTCTATACTACTAGGAACAAAGAGGGAAAACTAGTAACAAAGAACGCCCCTGAATGTATGTATATCCAGTAAAATGGTATACAACACATTTCTATACTACTAGGAACCAAGAGGGAAAGCTAATAACAAAGAACGCTCCTGTGTTTATGTAGATCCAGCAAAATGCTATACCACACATATTTCTATACTACTAGGAACAAAGAGGGAAAACTAACAACAAATAACGCCTCTGTATGTATGTAGATCCAGAAAAATGGTATACCACACATTTCTTTACTACTAGGAACAAAGAGGGAAGACTAATAACAAAGAACGCTCCTGTATTTATGTAGATCCAACAAAATGGTATACCACACATTTCTTTACTACTGGGAACAAAGAGGGAAGACTAATAACAAGGAACGCTCCCGTATTTATGTAGATCCAGCTAAATGGTATACCACACATTTCTTTACTACTAGGAACAAAGAAAAAACACTAATAATAAAGAACGCCCCTGTATGTATGTAGATCCACAAAATGGTACACCACACATTTCTTTACTACTAGGAACAAAGAGGGAAGACTAATAACAAAGAACGCCCCTGTATGTATGTAGATCCACAAAATGGTATACCACACATTTATTTACTACTAGGAACAAAGAGGGAAGACTAATAATAAAGTACGCCCCTGTATGTATGTAGATCCACAAAATGGTATACCACACATTTCTTTACTACTAGGAACAAATAGGGAAGACTAATAATATAGTACGCCCCTGTATGTATGTAGATCCAGCAAAATGGTATACCACACATTTCTATACTACTAGAAACAAAGAGGGAAAACTAATAACAAAGAACGCCCCTGTATTTATGTAGATCCAGCAAAATGGTATACCACACATTTCTATACTACTGGGAACAAAGAGGGAAGACTAATAACAAAGAACGCTCCTGTACTTTTGTGGATCCAGAAAAATGGTATACTACACATTTCTATACTACTAGAAACAAAGAGCGAAGACTAATAACAAAGAACGCCCCTGTATGTATGTAGATCCAGAAAAATGGTATACCACACATTTCTTTACTACTAGGAACAAAGAGGGAAGACTAATAACAAAGAACGCTACTGTATTTATGTAGATCCAGCAAAATGGTATACCACACATTTCTTTACTACTGGGAACAAAGAGGGAAAGCTAGTAACAAAGAACGCCCCTGAATGTATGTATATCCAGCAAAATGGTATACTACACTTTTCTTTACTACTAGGAACAAAGAGGGAAGTCTAACAACAAAGAACGCCTCTGTATTTATGTAGATCCAGCAAAATGGTATACCACACATTTCTTTACTACTAGGAACAAAGAGGGAAGACTAACAACAAAGAACGCCTCTGTATTTATGTAGATCCAGCAAAATGGTATACTACACATTTCTATACTACTAGGAACAAAGAGGGAAGACTAATAACAAAGAACGCTCCTGTATTATTCTAGATCCAGAAAAATGGTATACCACACATTTCTTTACTACTAGGAACAAAGAGGGAAGACTAATAACAAAGAACGCTCCTGTATTTATGTAGATCCAGCAAAATGGTATACCACACATTTCTTTACTACTAGGAACAAAGAGGGAAGACTAATAACAAAGAACGCCCCAGTATTTATGTAGATCCAGCAAAATGGTATACTACACATTTCTATACTACTAGGAACAAAGAGGGAAGACTAATAACAAAGAACGCCACTGTATGTATGTAGATCCAGAAAAATGGTATACTACACATTTTTATACTACTAGGAACAAATAGGGAAGACTAACAACAAAGGACGCCTCTGCATGTATGTAGTTCCAGAAAAATGGTATACTACACATTTCCTTACTGCTAGGAACAAAGAGGGAAGACTAATAACAAAGAACGCCTCTGTATTTATGTAGATCCAGCAAAATGGTATACTACACATTTCTATACTACTAGGAACAAAGAGGGAAGACTAATAACAAAGAACGCTCATGTATGTATGTAGATCCAGAAAAATGGTATACCACACATTTCTTTACTACTAGGAACAAAGAGGGAAAGCTAATAACAAAGAACGCTCCTGTATTTATGTAGATCCAGCAAAATGGTATACCACACATTTCTTTACTACTAGGAACAAAGAGGGAAGACTAACAACAAAGAACGCCTCTGTATGTATGTAGATCCGGAAAAATGGTATACCACACATTTCTTTACTACTAGGAACAAAGAGAGAACATTAATAATAAAGAACGCCCCTGTATGTATGTAGATCCACAAAATGGTATACCACACAATTCTTTACTACTAGGAACAAAGAGGGAAGTCTAATAACAATGAACGCCCCTGTATGTATGTAGATCCACAAAATAGTATACCACACATTTCTTTACTACTAGGAACAAAGAGGGAAGACTAATAATAAAGTACGTCCCTGTATGTATGTAGATACACAAAATGGCATACCACCTATTTCTTTACTACTAGGAACAAAGAGGGAAGACTAATAATAAAGTACGCCCCTGTATGTATGTAGATCCACAAAATGGTATACCGCACATTTCTTTACTACTAGGAACAAAGAGGGAAAACTAATAACAAAGAACGCCCCTGTATGTATGTAGATCCACAAAATGGTATACCACACATTTCTTTACTACTAGGAACAAAGAGGGAAGACTAATAACAAAGAACGCTCATGTATGTATGTAGATCCACAAAAATGGTATACCACACATTTCTTTACTACTAGGAACAAAGAGGGAAAACTAATAACAAAGAACGCTCCTGTATTTATGTAGATCCAGCAAAATGGTATACCACACATTTCTTTACTACTAGGAACAAAGAGGGAAGACTAACAAAAAAGAACGCCTCTGTATGTATGTAGATTCAGAAAAATGGTATACCACACATTTCTTTACTACTAGGAACAAAGAGAGAACACTAATAATAAATTACGCCCCTGTATGTATGTAGATCCACAAAATGGTATACCACACATTTCTTTACTACTAGGAACAAAGAGGGAAGTCTAATAACAAAGAACGACCCTGTATGTATGTAGATCCATAAAATGGTATACCACACATTTCTTTACTACTAGGAACAAAGAGGGAAGACTAATAATAAAGTACGTCCCTGTATGTATGTAGATCCACAAAATGGTATACCACACATTTCTTTACTACTAGGAACAATGAGGGAAGACTAATAATAAAGTACGCCCCTGTATGTATGTAGATCCAGCAAAATGGTATACCACACATTTCTTTACTACTAGGAACAAAGAGGGAAAACTAATAACAAAGAACGCCCCTGTATGTATGTAGATCCACAAAATGGTATACCATACATTTCTTTACTACTGGGAACAAAGAGGGAAGACTAATAACAAAGAACGCCTCTGTATGTATGTAGATCCAGCAAAATGGTATACCACACATTTCTTTACTACTAGGAACAAAGAGGGAAAACTAATAAGAAGAACGCCCCTGTATGTATGTAGATCCACAAAATGGTATACCACACATTTCTTTACTACTGGGAACAAAGAGGGAAGACTAATAATAAAGTACGCCCCTGTATGTATGTAGATCCACAAAATGGTATACCACACATTTCTTTACTACTAGGAACAAAGAGGGAACACTAATAATAAAGAACGCCCCTGTATGTATGTAGATCCACAAAATGGTATACCACACATTTCTTTACTACTAGGAACAAAGAGGGAAGACTAATAATAATGTACGCCCCTGTGTGTATTTAGATCCACAAAATGGTATACCAAACATTTCTTTACTACTAGGAACAAAGAGGGAAGACTAATAACAAAGTACGCCCCTGTATGTATGTAGATCCTCAAAATGGTATACCACACATTTTTTTACTACTAGGAACAAAGAGGGAAGGCTAATAATAAGGAACGCCCCTGTATGTATGTAGATCCACAAAATGGTATACCACACATTTCTTTACTACTGGGAAAAAGAGGAAACACTAATAATAAAGAACGCCCCTGAATGTATGTATATCCAACAAAATGGTATACTACACATTTCTATACTACTAGGAACAAAGAGGGAAAACTAGTAACAAAGAACGCCCTTGAATGTATGTATATCCAGCAAAATGGTATACTACACGTTTCTATACTACTAGGAACAAAGAGGGAAACCTAGTAACAAAGAACGGCCCTGAATGTATGTATATCCAGCAAAAAGGTATACTACACATTTCTACACTACTAGGAACAAAGAGGGAAAACTAATAACAAAGAACGCTCCTGTATTTATGTAGATCCAGCAAAATGGTATACTACACATTTCTATACTACTAGGAACAAAGAGGGAAAACTAGTAACAAAGAACGCCCCTGAATGTATGTATATCCAGCAAAATGGTATACTACACATTTCTATACTACTAGGAACCAAGAGGTAAAGCTAATAACAAAGAACGCTCCTGTGTTTATTTAGATCCAGCAAAATGGTATACCACACATTTCTATACTACTAGGAACAAAGAGGGAAAACTAACAACAAAGAACGCCTCTGTATGTATGTAGATCCAGAAAAATGGTATACCACACATTTCTTTACTACTAGGAACAAAGAGGGAAGACTAATAACAAAGAACGCCCCAGTATTTATGTAGATCCAGCAAAATGGTATACTACACATTTCTATACTACTAGGAACAAAGAGGGAAGACTAATAACAAAGAACGCCACTGTATGTATGTAGATCCAGAAAAATGGTATACTACACATTTCTATACTACTAGGAACAAAGAGGGAAGACTAACAACAAAGAACGCCTCTGCATATATGTAATTCAAGAAAAATGGTATACTACACATTTCTTTACTACTTGGAACAAAGAGGGAAGACTAATAACAAAGAACGCCCCTGTATGTATGTAGATCCACAAAATGGTATACCACACATTTCTTTACTACTAGGAACAAAGAGGGAAGACTAATAATAAAGTACGTCCCTGTATGTGCGTAGATCCAGCAAAATGGTATACAACACATATCTTTACTACTAGGAACAAAGAGGGAAGACTAATAATAAAGTACGCCCCAGTATGTATGTAGATCCACAAAATGGTATACCACACATTTCTTTACTACTAGGAACAAATAGGGAAGACTAATAATAAAGTACGCCCCTGTATGTATGTAGATCCAGCAAAATGGTATACCACACATTTCTTTACTACTAGGAACAAAGAGGGAAAACTAATAACAAAGAACGCCCCTGTATTTATGTAGATCCAGCAAAATGGTATACCACACATTTCTATACTACTAGAAACAAAGAGGGAAAACTAATAACAAAGAACGCTCCTGTATTTATGTAGATCCAGCAAAATGGTATACCACACATTTCTATACTACTAGGAACAAAGAGGGAAGACTAATAACAAAGAACGCCCCAGTATTTATGTAGATCCAGCAAAATGGTATACTACACATTTCTATACTACTAGGAACAAAGAGGGAAGACTAATAACAAAGAACGCCACTGTATGTATGTAGATCCAGAAAAATGGTATACTACACATTTCTATACTACTAGGAACAAAGAGGGAAGACTAACAACAAAGAACGCCTCTGCATGTATGTAGTTCCAGAAAAATGGTATACTACACATTTCTTTACTACTAGGAACAAAGAGGGAAGACTAATAACAAAGAACGCCCCAGTATTTATGTAGCTCCAGCAAAATGGTATACTACACATTTCTATACTACTAGGAACAAAGAGGGAAGACTAATAACAAAGAACGCCACTGTATGTATGTAGATTCAGAAAAATGGTATACCACACATTTCTTTACTACTAGGAACAAAGAGAGAACACTAATAATAAATTACGCCCCTGTATGTATGTAGATCCACAAAATGGTATACCACACATTTCTTTACTACTAGGAACAAAGAGGGAAGTCTAATAACAAAGAACGCCCCTGTATGTATGTAGATCCATAAAATGGTATACCACACATTTCTTTACTACTAGGAACAAAGAGGGAAGACTAATAATAATGTACGCCCCTGTGTGTATTTAGATCCACAAAATGGTATACCACACATTTCTTTACTACTAGGAACAAAGAGGGAAGACTAATAATAAAGAACGCCCCTGTATGTATGTAGATCCACAAAATGGTATACCACACATTTCTTTACTACTAGGAACAAAGAGGGAAGACTAATAACAAAGAACGCCTCTGTATGTATGTAGATCCAGCAAAATGGTATACCACACATTTCTTTACTACTAGGAACAAAGAGGGAAAACTAATAACAAAGAACGCCCCTGTATGTATGTAGATCCACAAAATGGTATACCATACATTTCTTTACTACTGGGAACAAAGAGGGAAGACTAATAACAAAGAACGCCTCTGTATGTATGTAGATCCAGCAAAATGGTATACCACACATTTCTTTACTACTAGGAACAAAGAGGGAAAACTAATAACAAAGAACGCCCCTGTATGTATGTAGATCCACAAAATGGTATACCACACATTTCTTTACTACTGGGAACAAAGAGGGAAGACTAATAATCAAGTACGCCCCTGTATGTATCTAGATCTACAAAATGGTATACCACACATTTCTTTACTACTAGGAACAAAGAGGGAACACTAATAATAAAGAACGCCCCTGTATGTATGTAGATCCACAAAATGGTATACCACACATTTCTTTACTACTAGGAACAAAGAGGGAAGACTAATAATAATGTACGCCCCTGTGTGTATTTAGATCCACAAAATGGTATACCACACATTTCTTTACTACTAGGAACAAAGAGGGAAGACTAATAACAAAGTACGCCCCTGTATGTATGTAGATCCTCAAAATGGTATACCACACATTTTTTTACTACTAGGAACAAAGAGGGAAGGCTAATAATAAAGAACGCCCCTGTATGTATGTAGATCCACAAAATGGTATACCACACATTTCTTTACTACTGGGAAAAAGAGGAAACACTAATAATAAAGAACGCCCCTGAATGTATGTATATCCAACAAAATGGTATACTACACATTTCTATACTACTAGGAACAAAGAGGGAAAACTAGTAACAAAGAACGCCCTTGAATGTATGTATATCCAGCAAAATGGTATACTACACGTTTCTATACTACTAGGAACAAAGAGGGAAACCTAGTAACAAAGAACGGCCCTGAATGTATGTATATCCAGCAAAAAGGTATACTACACATTTCTACACTACTAGGAACAAAGACGGAAAACTAATAACAAAGAACGCTCCTGTATTTATGTAGATCCAGCAAAATGGTATACTACACATTTCTATACTACTAGGAACAAAGAGGGAAAACTAGTAACAAAGAACGCCCCTGAATGTATGTATATCCAGCAAAATGGTATACTACACATTTCTATACTACTAGGAACCAAGAGGTAAAGCTAATAACAAAGAACGCTCCTGTGTTTATGTAGATCCAGCAAAATGGTAAACCACACATTTCTATACTACTAGGAACAAAGAGGGAAAACTAACAACAAAGAACGCCTCTGTATGTATGTAGATCCAGAAAAATGGTATACTACACATTTCTATACTACTAGGAACAAAGAGGGAAGACTAACAACAAAGAACGCCTCTGCATGTATGTAATTCAAGAAAAATGGTATACTACACATTTCTTTACTACTTGGAACAAAGGGGGAAGACTAATAACAAAGAACGCCCCTGTATGTATGTAGATCCACAAAATGGTATACCACACATTTCTTTACTACTAGGAACAAAGAGGGAAGACTAATAATAAAGTACCTCCCTGTATGTGCGTAGATCCAGCAAAATGGTATACAACACATATCTTTACTACTAGGAACAAAGAGGGAAGACTAATAATAAAGTACGCCCCAGTATGTATGTAGATCCACAAAATGGTATACCACACATTTCTTTACTACTAGGAACAAATAGGGAAGACTAATAATAAAGTACGCCCCTGTATGTATGTAGATCCAGCAAAATGGTGTACCACACATTTCTTTACTACTAGGAACAAAGAGGGAAAACTAATAACAAAGAACGCCCCTGTATTTATGTAGATCCAGCAAAATGGTATACCACACATTTCTATACTACTAGAAACAAAGAGGGAAAACTAATAACAAAGAACGCTCCTGTATTTATGTAGATCCAGCAAAATGGTATACCACACATTTCTTTACTACTAGGAACAAAGAGGGAAGACTAATAACAAAGAACGCTCCTGTATTTATGTAGATCCAGCAAAATGGTATACCACACATTTCTTTACTACTAGGAACAAAGAGGGAAGACTAATAACAAAGAACGCCCCAGTATTTATGTAGATCCAGCAAAATGGTATACTACACATTTCTATACTACTAGGAACAAAGAGGGAAGACTAATAACAAAGAACGCCACTGTATGTATGTAGATCCAGAAAAATGGTATACTACACATTTTTATACTACTAGGAACAAATAGGGAAGACTAACAACAAAGGACGCCTCTGCATGTATGTAGTTCCAGAAAAATGGTATACTACACATTTCCTTACTGCTAGGAACAAAGAGGGAAGACTAATAACAAAGAACGCCTCTGTATTTATGTAGATCCAGCAAAATGGTATACTACACATTTCTATACTACTAGGAACAAAGAGGGAAGACTAATAACAAAGAACGCTCATGTATGTATGTAGATCCAGAAAAATGGTATACCACACATTTCTTTACTACTAGGAACAAAGAGGGAAAGCTAATAACAAAGAACGCTCCTGTATTTATGTAGATCCAGCAAAATGGTATACCACACATTTCTTTACTACTAGGAACAAAGAGGGAAGACTAACAACAAAGAACGCCTCTGTATGTATGTAGATCCGGAAAAATGGTATACCACACATTTCTTTACTACTAGGAACAAAGAGAGAACATTAATAATAAAGAACGCCCCTGTATGTATGTAGATCCACAAAATGGTATACCACACAATTCTTTACTACTAGGAACAAAGAGGGAAGTCTAATAACAATGAACGCCCCTGTATGTATGTAGATCCACAAAATAGTATACCACACATTTCTTTACTACTAGGAACAAAGAGGGAAGACTAATAATAAAGTACGTCCCTGTATGTATGTAGATACACAAAATGGCATACCACCTATTTCTTTACTACTAGGAACAAAGAGGGAAGACTAATAATAAAGTACGCCCCTGTATGTATGTAGATCCACAAAATGGTATACCGCACATTTCTTTACTACTAGGAACAAAGAGGGAAAACTAATAACAAAGAACGCCCCTGTATGTATGTAGATCCACAAAATGGTATACCACACATTTCTTTACTACTAGGAACAAAGAGGGAAGACTAATAACAAAGAACGCTCATGTATGTATGTAGATCCACAAAAATGGTATACCACACATTTCTTTACTACTAGGAACAAAGAGGGAAAACTAATAACAAAGAACGCTCCTGTATTTATGTAGATCCAGCAAAATGGTATACCACACATTTCTTTACTACTAGGAACAAAGAGGGAAGACTAACAAAAAAGAACGCCTCTGTATGTATGTAGATTCAGAAAAATGGTATACCACACATTTCTTTACTACTAGGAACAAAGAGAGAACACTAATAATAAATTACGCCCCTGTATGTATGTAGATCCACAAAATGGTATACCACACATTTCTTTACTACTAGGAACAAAGAGGGAAGTCTAATAACAAAGAACGACCCTGTATGTATGTAGATCCATAAAATGGTATACCACACATTTCTTTATTACTAGGAACAAAGAGGGAAGACTAATAATAAAGTACGTCCCTGTATGTATGTAGATCCACAAAATGGTATACCACACATTTCTTTACTACTAGGAACAATGAGGGAAGACTAATAATAAAGTACGCCCCTGTATGTATGTAGATCCAGCAAAATGGTATACCACACATTTCTTTACTACTAGGAACAAAGAGGGAAAACTAATAACAAAGAACGCCCCTGTATGTATGTAGATCCACAAAATGGTATACCATACATTTCTTTACTACTGGGAACAAAGAGGGAAGACTAATAACAAAGAACGCCTCTGTATGTATGTAGATCCAGCAAAATGGTATACCACACATTTCTTTACTACTAGGAACAAAGAGGGAAAACTAATAACAAAGAACGCCCCTGTATGTATGTAGATCCACAAAATGGTATACCACACATTTCTTTACTACTGGGAACAAAGAGGGAAGACTAATAATAAAGTACGCCCCTGTATGTATGTAGATCCACAAAATGGTATACCACACATTTCTTTACTACTAGGAACAAAGAGGGAACACTAATAATAAAGAACGCCCCTGTATGTATGTAGATCCACAAAATGGTATACCACACATTTGTTTACTACTAGGAACAAAGAGGGAAGACTAATAATAATGTACGCCCCTGTGTGTATTTAGATCCACAAAATGGTATACCACACATTTCTTTACTACTAGGAACAAAGAGGGAAGACTAATAACAAAGTACGCCCCTGTATGTATGTAGATCCTCAAAATGGTATACCACACATTTTTTTACTACTAGGAACAAAGAGGGAAGGCTAATAATAAGGAACGCCCCTGTATGTATGTAGATCCACAAAATGGTATACCACACATTTCTTTACTACTGGGAAAAAGAGGAAACACTAATAATAAAGAACGCCCCTGAATGTATGTATATCCAACAAAATGGTATACTACACATTTCTATACTACTAGGAACAAAGAGGGAAAACTAGTAACAAAGAACGCCCTTGAATGTATGTATATCCAGCAAAATGGTATACTACACGTTTCTATACTACTAGGAACAAAGAGGGAAACCTAGTAACAAAGAACGGCCCTGAATGTATGTATATCCAGCAAAAAGGTATACTACACATTTCTACACTACTAGGAACAAAGAGGGAAAACTAATAACAAAGAACGCTCCTGTATTTATGTAGATCCAGCAAAATGGTATACTACACATTTCTATACTACTAGGAACAAAGAGGGAAAACTAGTAACAAAGAACGCCCCTGAATGTATGTATATCCAGCAAAATGGTATACTACACATTTCTATACTACTAGGAACCAAGAGGTAAAGCTAATAACAAAGAACGCTCCTGTGTTTATTTAGATCCAGCAAAATGGTATACCACACATTTCTATACTACTAGGAACAAAGAGGGAAAACTAACAACAAAGAACGCCTCTGTATGTATGTAGATCCAGAAAAATGGTATACCACACATTTCTTTACTACTAGGAACAAAGAGGGAAGACTAATAACAAAGAACGCCCCAGTATTTATGTAGATCCAGCAAAACGGTATACTACACATTTCTATACTACTAGGAACAAAGAGGGAAGACTAATAACAAAGAACGCCACTGTATGTATGTAGATCCAGAAAAATGGTATACTACACATTTCTATACTACTAGGAACAAAGAGGGAAGACTAACAACAAAGAACGCCTCTGCATATATGTAGTTCAAGAAAAATGGTATACTACACATTTCTTTACTACTTGGAACAAAGAGGGAAGACTAATAACAAAGAACGCCCCTGTATGTATGTAGATCCACAAAATGGTATACCACACATTTCTTTACTACTAGGAACAAAGAGGGAAGACTAATAATAAAGTACGTCCCTGTATGTGCGTAGATCCAGCAAAATGGTATACAACACATATCTTTACTACTAGGAACAAAGAGGGAAGACTAATAATAAAGTACGCCCCAGTATGTATGTAGATCCACAAAATGGTATACCACACATTTCTTTACTACTAGGAACAAATAGGGAAGACTAATAATAAAGTACGCCCCTGTATGTATGTAGATCCAGCAAAATGGTATACCACACATTTCTTTACTACTAGGAACAAAGAGGGAAAACTAATAACAAAGAACGCCCCTGTATTTATGTAGATCCAGCAAAATGGTATACCATACATTTCTATACTACTAGAAACAAAGAGGGAAAACTAATAACAAAGAACGCTCCTGTATTTATCTAGATCCAGCAAAATGGTATACCACACATTTCTATACTACTAGGAACAAAGAGGGAAGACTAATAACAAAGAACGCCCCAGTATTTATGTAGATCCAGCAAAATGGTATACTACACATTTCTATACTACTAGGAACAAAGAGGGAAGACTAATAACAAAGAACGCCCCAGTATTTATGTAGATCCAGCAAAATGGTATACCACACATTTCTTTACTACTAGGAACAAAGAGGGAAGACTAATAACAAAGAACGCCCCAGTATTTATGTAGATCCAGCAAAATGGTATACTACACATTTCTATACTACTAGGAACAAAGAGGGAAGACTAATAACAAAGAACGCCACTGTATGTATGTAGATCCAGACAAATGGTATACTACACATTTCTATACTACTAGGAACAAAGAGGGAAGACTAACAACAAAGAACGCCTCTGCATGTATGTAGTTCCAGAAAAATGGTATACTACACATTTCTTTACTACTAGGAACAAAGAGGGAAGACTAATAACAAAGAACGCCCCAGTATTTATGTAGATCCAGCAAAATGGTATACTACACATTTCTATACTACTAGGAACAAAGAGGGAAGACTAATAACAAAGAACGCCACTGTATGTATGTAGATTCAGAAAAATGGTATACCACACATTTCTTTACTACTAGGAACAAAGAGAGAACACTAATAATAAATTACGCCCCTGTATGTATGTAGATCCACAAAATGGTATACCACACATTTCTTTACTACTAGGAACAAAGAGGGAAGTCTAATAACAAAGAACGCCCCTGTATGTATGTAGATCCATAAAATGGTATACCACACATTTCTTTACTACTAGGAACAAAGAGGGAAGACTAATAATAAAGTACGTCCCTGTATGTATGTAGATCCACAAAATGGTATACCACACATTTCTTTACTACTAGGAACAATGAGGGAAGACTAATAATAAAGTACGCCCCTGTATGTATGTAGATCCAGCAAAATGGTATACCACACATTTCTTTACTACTAGGAACAAAGAGGGAAAACTAATAACAAAGAACGCCCCTGTATGTATGTAGATCCACAAAATGGTATACCATACATTTCTTTACTACTGGGAACAAAGAGGGAAGACTAATAACAAAGAACGCCTCTGTATGTATGTAGATCCAGCAAAATGGTATACCACACATTTTTTTACTACTAGGAACAAAGAGGGAAAACTAATAACAAAGAACGCCCCTGTATGTATGTAGATCCACAAAATGGTATACCACACATTTCTTTACTACTGGGAACAAAGAGGGAAGACTAATAATCAAGTACGCCCCTGTATGTATCTAGATCTACAAAATGGTATACCACACATTTCTTTACTACTAGGAACAAAGAGGGAACACTAATAATAAAGAACGCCCCTGTATGTATGTAGATCCACAAAATGGTATACCACACATTTCTTTACTGCTAGGAACAAAGAGGGAAGACTAATAATAATGTACGCCCCTGTGTGTATTTAGATCCACAAAATGGTATACCACACATTTCTTTACTACTAGGAACAAAGAGGGAAGACTAATAACAAAGTACGCCCCTGTATGTATGTAGATCCTCAAAATGGTATACCACACATTTTTTTACTACTAGGAACAAAGAGGGAAGGCTAATAATAAAGAACGCCCCTGTATGTATGTAGATCCACAAAATGGTATACCACACATTTCTTTACTACTGGGAAAAAGAGGAAACACTAATAATAAAGAACGCCCCTGAATGTATGTATATCCAACAAAATGGTATACTACACATTTCTATACTACTAGGAACAAAGAGGGAAAACTAGTAACAAAGAACGCCCTTGAATGTATGTATATCCAGCAAAATGGTATACTACACGTTTCTATACTACTAGGAACAAAGAGGGAAACCTAGTAACAAAGAACGGCCCTGAATGTATGTATATCCAGCAAAAAGGTATACTACACATTTCTACACTACTAGGAACAAAGAGGGAAAGCTAATAACAAAGAACGCTCCTGTATTTATGTAGATCCAGCAAAATGGTATACTACACATTTCTATACTACTAGGAACAAAGAGGGAAAACTAGTAACAAAGAACGCCCCTGAATGTATGTATATCCAGCAAAATGGTATACTACACATTTCTATACTACTAGGAACCAAGAGGTAAAGCTAATAACAAAGAACGCTCCTGTGTTTATGTAGATCCAGCAAAATGGTATACCACACATTTCTATACTACTAGGAACAAAGAGGGAAAACTAACAACAAAGAACGCCTCTGTATGTATGTAGATCCAGAAAAATGGTATACTACACATTTCTATACTACTAGGAACAAAGAGGGAAGACTAACAACAAAGAACGCCTCTGCATGTATGTAATTCAAGAAAAATGGTATACTACATATTTCTTTACTACTTGGAACAAAGAGGGAAGACTAATAACAAAGAACGCCCCTGTATGTATGTAGATCCACAAAATGGTATACCACACATTTCTTTACTACTAGGAACAAAGAGGGAAGACTAATAATAAAGTACGTCCCTGTATGTGCGTAGATCCAGCAAAATGGTATACAACACATATCTTTACTACTAGGAACAAAGAGGGAAGACTAATAATAAAGTACGCCCCAGTATGTATGTAGATCCACAAAATGGTATACCACACATTTCTTTACTACTAGGAACAAAGAGGGAAAACTAATAACAAAGAACGCCCCTGTATTTATGTAGATCCAGCAAAATGGTATACCACACATTTCTATACTACTAGAAACAAAGAGGGAAAACTAATAACAAAGAACGCTCCTGTATTTATGTAGATCCAGCAAAATGGTATACCACACATTTCTTTACTACTAGGAACAAAGAGGGAACACTAATAACAAAGAACGCCCCAGTATTTATGTAGATCCAGCAAAATGGTATACTACACATTTCTATACTACTAGGAACAAAGAGGGAAGACTAATAACAAAGAACGCCACTGTATGTATGTAGATCCAGAAAAATGGTATACTACACATTTCTATACTACTAGGAACAAAGAGGGAAGACTAACAACAAAGAACGCTTCTGCATGTATGTAGTTCCAGAAAAATGGTATACTACACATTTCTTTACTACTAGGAACAAAGAGGGAAGACTAATAACAAAGAACGCCTCTGTATTTATGTAGATCCAGCAAAATGGTATACTACACATTTCAATACTACTAGGAAAAAAGAGGGAAGACTAATAACAAAGAACGCTCCTGTATGTATGTAGATCCAGAAAAATGGTATACCACACATTTCTTTACTACTAGGAACAAAGAGGGAAAACTAATAACAAAGAACGCTCCTGTATTTATGTAGATCCAGCAAAATGGTATACCACACATTTCTTTACTACTATGAACAAAGAGGGAAGACGAACAACAAAGAACGCCTCTGTATGTATGTAGATCCAGAAAAATGGTATACCACACATTTCTTTACTACTAGGAAGAAAGAGGGAACACTTATAATAAAGAACGCCCCTGTATGTATGTAGATCCACAAAATGGTATACCACACATTTCTTTACTACTAGGAACAAAGAGGGAAGGCTAATAACAAAGAACGCCCCTGTATGTATGTAGATCCAGAAAAATGGTATACCACACATTTCTTTACTACTAGGAACAAAGAGGGAAGACTAAAGATAATGTGCGCCCCTGTATGTATGTAGATCCACAAAATGGTATACCACACATTTCTTTACTACTAGGAACAAAGAGGGAAGACTAATAACAAAGTACGCCCCTGTATGTATGTAGATCCACAAAATGGTATACCACACATTTCTCTACTACTAGGAAACAAGAGGGAACACTAATAATAAAGAACGCTTCTGTATGTATGTAGATCCACAAAATTGTATACCACACATTTCTTTACTACTGGGAACAAGAGGGAACACTAATAATAAAGAACGCCCCTGAATGTATGTATATCCAGCAAAATGGTATACTACACATTTCTATACTACTAGGAACAAAGAGGGAAAGCTAATAACAAAGAACGCCCCTGAATGTATGTATATCCAGCAAAATGGTATACTACACATTTCTATACTACTAGGAACAAAGAGGGAAAACTAGTAACAAAGAACGCCCCTTAATGTATGTATATCCAGCAAAATGGTGTACTACACATTTCTATACTACTAGGAACAAAGAGGGAAAACTAATAACAAAGAACGCTCCTGTATTTATGTAGATCCAGGAAAATGGTATACTACACATTTCTATACTACTAGGAACAAAGAGGGAAAACTAGTAACAAAGAACGCCCTGAATGTATGTATATCCAGCAAAATGGTATACTACACATTTCTGTACTACTAGGCACCAAGAGGGAAAGCTAATAACAAAGAACGCTCCTGTATTTATGTAAATCCAGCAAAATGGTATACCACACATTTCTATACTACTAGGAACAAAGAGGGAAAACTAACAACAAAGAACGCCTCTGTATGTATGTAGATCCAGAAAAATGGTATACCACACATTTCTTTACTACTAGGAACAAAGAGGGAAGACTAATAACAAAGAACGCTCCTGTATTTATGTAGATCCAGCTAATTGGTATACCACACATTTCTTTACTACTAGGAACAAAAAGGGAAGACTAATAACAAAGAACGCTCCTGTATGTATGTAGATCCAGCAAAATGGTATACCACACATTTCTTTACTACTAGGAACAAAGAGGGAAAACTAATAACAAGGAACGCCCCTGTATGTATGTAGATCCACAAAATGGAATACCACACATTTCTTTACTACTGGGAACAAAGAGGGAAGACTAATAATAAAGTACGCCCCTGTATGTATGTAGATCCACAAAATGGTATACCACACATTTCTATACTACTAGGAACAAAGAGGGAAGACTAATAAGAAAGAACGCTCCTTTATGTATGTAGATCCAGAAAAATGGTATACCACACATTTCTATACTACTAGGAACAAAGAGGGAAACCTAATAACAAAGAACGCCCCTGTATTTATGTAGATCCAGCAAAATGGTATACTACACATTTCTATACTACTAGGAACAAAGAGGGAAAACTAGTAACAAAGAAATCCCCTGAATGTATGTATATCCAGAAAAATGGTATACTACACATTTCTATACTACTAGGAAAAAAGAGGGAAAACTAGTAACAAAGAACGCCCCTGAATGTATGTATATCCAGAAAAATGGTATACTACACATTTCTATACTACTACGAAAAAGAGTGAAAACTAGTAACAAAGAACGCCCCTGAATGTATGTATATCCAGCAAAATGGTATACTACACATTTCTATACTACTAGGAACAAAGAGTTAAAACTAATAACAAAGAACGCTCCTGTATTTATGTAGATCCAGCAAAATGGTATACTACACATTTCTATACTACTAGGAACAAAGAGGGAAAACTAGTAACAAAGAACGCCCTGAATGTATGTATATCCAGCAAAATGGTATACTACACATTTCTATACTACTAGGCACCAAGAGGGAAAGCTAATAAGAAAGAACGCTCCTGTATTTATGTAGATCCAGCAAAATGGTATACCACACATTTCTATACTACTAGGAACAAAGAGGGAAAACTAACAACAAAGAACGCCTCTGTATGTATGTAGATCCAGAAAAATGGTATACCACACATTTCTTTACTTCTAGGAACAAAGAGGGAAGACTAATAACAAAGAACGCTCCTGTATTTATGTAGATCCAGCTAAATGGTATACCACACATTTCTTTACTACTAGGAACAAAAAGGGAGGACTAATAACAAAGAACGCTCCTGTATGTATGTAGATCCAGCAAAATGGTATACCACACATTTCTTTACTACTAGGAACAAAGAGGGAAAACTAATAACAAAGAACGGCCCTGTATGTATGTAGATCCACAAAATGGTATACCACACATTTCTTTACTACTGGGAACAAAGAGGGAAGACTAATTATAAAGTACGCCCCTGTATGTATGTAGATCCACAAAAAGGGTATACCACACATTTCTTTACTACTAGGAACAAAGAGGGAACAATAATAATAAAGAACGCCCCTGTATGTATGTAGATCCAGCAAAATGGTATACCACACATTTCTTTACTACTAGGAACAAAGAGGGAAGAGTAATAACAAAGAACGCACCTGTATTTATGTAGATCCAGCAAAATGGTATACCACACATTTCTTTACTACTAGGAACAAAGAGGGAAGACTAATAACAAAGAAGGCTCCTGTATGTATGTGGATCCAGAAAAATGGTATACTACACATTTCTTTACTACTGGGAACAAAGACGGAAGACTAATAACAACGAACGCTCCTGTATTTATGTAGATCCAGCAAAATGGTATACCTAACATTTCTTTACTACTAGGAACAAAGAGGGTAGACTAATAACAAAGAACGCTCCTGAATTTATGTAGATCCAGCAAAATGGTATACTACACATTTCTATACTACTAGGAACAAGGAGGGAAGACTAATAACAAAGAACGCTCCTGTATGTATGTAGATCCAGAAAAATGATATACCACACATTTCTTTACTACTAGGACAAAGAGGGAAAACTAATAACAAAGAACGCACCTGTATTTATGTAGATCCAGCAAAATGGTATACCACACATTTCTATACTACTTGAAACAAAGAGGGAAAACTAATAACAAAGAACGCCCCTGTATTTATTTAGATCCAGCAAAATGGTATACCACACATTTCTATACTACTGGGAACAAAGAGGGAAGGCTAATAACAAAGAACGCTCCTGTATTTATGTGGATCCAGAAAAATGGTATACTACACATTTCTTTACTACTAGGAACAAAGAGGGAAGACTAATAACAAAGAACGCTCCTGTATTTATGTAGATCCAGCAAAATGCTATACCACACATATTTCTATACTACTAGGAACAAGGAGGGAAAACTAACAACAAAGAACGCCTCTGTATGTATGTAGATTCAGAAAAATGGTATACCACACATTTCTTTACTACTAGGAACAAAGAGAGAACACTAATAATAAAGAACGCCCCTGTATGTATGTAGATCCACAAAATGGTATACCACACATTTCTTTACTAATAGGAACAAAGAGGGAAGTCTAATAACAAAGAACGCCCCTGTATGTATGTAGATCCACAAAATGGTATACCACACATTTCTTTACTACTAGGAACAAAGAGGGAAGACTAATAATAAAGTACGTCCCTGTATGTATTTAGATCCACAAAATGGTATACCACACATTTCTTTAATACTGGGAACAAAGAGGGAAAACTAGTAACAAAGAACGCCCCTGAATGTATGTATATCCAGCAAAATGGTATACTACACCTTTCTTTACTCCTAGGAACAAAGACGGAAGTCTAACAACAAAGAACGCCTCTGTACTTATGTAGATCCAGCAAAATGGTATACCACACATTTCTTTACTACTAGTAACAAAGAGGGAAGACTAATAACAAAGTACGCTCCTGTATTTATGTATATCCAGCAAAATGGTATACCACACATTTCTTTACTACTAGGAACAAAGGGGGAAGACTAATAACAAAGAACGCCCCATTATTTATGTAGATCCAGCAAAATGGTATACTACACATTTCTATACTACTAGGAACAAAGAGGGAAGACTAATAACAAAGACCGCCACTGTATGTATGTATGTAGATCCAGAAAAATGGTATACTACACATTTCTATACTACTAGGAGCAAAGAGGGAAGACTAACAACAAAGAACGCCTCTGCATGTATGTAATTCAAGAAAAATGGTATACTACACATTTCTTTACTACTAGGAACAAAGAGGGAAGTCTAATAACAAAGAACGCCTCTGTATTTATGTAGATCCAGCAAAATGGTATACTACACATTTCTATACTACTAGGAACAAAGAGGGAAGACTAATAACAAAGAACGCTCATGTATGTATGTAGATCCACAAAAATGGTATACCACACATTTCTTTACTACTAGGAACAAAGAGGGAAAACTAATAACAAAGAACGCTCCTGTATTTATGTAGATCCAGCAAAATGGTATACTACACATTTCTATACTACTAGGAACAAAGAGGGAAAACTAGTAACAAAGAACGCCCTGAATGTATGTATATCCAGCAAAATGGTATACTACACATTTCTATACTACTAGGCACCAAGAGGGAAAGCTAATAAGAAAGAACGCTCCTGTATTTATGTAGATCCAGCAAAATGGTATACCACACATTTCTATACTACTAGGAACAAAGAGGGAAAACTAACAACAAAGAACGCCTCTGTATGTATGTAGATCCAGAAAAATGGTATACCACACATTTCTTTACTAGTAGGAAAAAAGAGGGAAGACTAATAACAAAGAACGCTCCTGTATTTATGTAGATCCAGCTAAATGGTATACCACACATTTCTTTACTTCTAGGAACAAAAAGGGAAGACTAATAACAAAGAACGCTCCTGTATGTATGTAGATCCAGCAAAATGGTATACCACACATTTCTTTACTACTAGGAACAAAGAGGGAAAACTAATAACAAAGAACGCCCCTGTATGTATGTAGATCCACAAAATGGTATACCACACATTTCTTTACTACTGGGAACAAAGAGGGAAGGCTAATAATAAAGTACGCCCCTGTATGTATGTAGATCCACAAAATGGTATTCCACACATTTCTTTACTACTAGGAACAAAGAGGGAACAATAATAATAAAGAACGCCCCTGTATGTATGTAGATCCAGCAAAATGGTATACCACACATTTCTTTACTACTAGGAACAAAGAGGGAAGAGTAATAACAAAGAACGCACCTGTATTTATGTAGATCCAGCAAAATGGTATACCACACATTTCTTTACTACTAGGAACAAAGAGGGAAGACTAATAACAAAGAAGGCTCCTGTATGTATGTGGATCCAGAAAAATGGTATACTACACATTTCTTTACTACTGGGAACAAAGACGGAAGACTAATAACAACGAACGCTCCTGTATTTATGTAGATCCAGCAAAATGGTATACCACACATTTCTTTACTACTAGGAACAAAGAGGGTAGACTAATAACAAAGAACGCTCCTCAATTTATGTAGATCCAGCAAAATGGTATACTACACATTTCTATACTACTAGGAACAAAGAGGGAAGACTAATAACAAAGAACGCCCCTGTATGTATGTAGATCCAGAAAAATGATATACCACACATTTCTTTACTACTAGGAACAAAGAGGGAAGACTAATAACAAAGAACGCTCCTGTATTTATCTAGATCCAGCAAAATGGTATACCACACATTTCTATACTACTAGGAACAAAGAGGGAAAACTAATAACAAAGAACGCCCCTGTATTTATGTAGATCCAGCAAAATGGTATACCACACATTTCTATACTACTTGAAACAAAGAGGGAAAACTAATAACAAAGAACGCCCCTGTATTTATTTAGATCCAGCAAAATGGTATACCACACATTTCTATACTACTGGGAACAAAGAGGGAAGGCTAATAACAAAGAACGCTCCTGTGTTTATGTGGATCCAGAAAAATGGTATACTACACATTTCTTTACTACTAGGAACAAAGAGGGAAGACTAATAACAAAGAACGCTCCTGTATTTATGTAGATCCAGCAAAATGCTATACCACACATATTTCTATACTACTAGGAACAAAGAGGGAAAACTAACAACAAAGAACGCCTCTGTATGTATGTAGATTCAGAAAAATGGTATACCACACATTTCTTTACTACTAGGAACAAAGAGAGAACACTAATAATAAAGAACGCCCCTGTATGTATGTAGATCCACAAAATGGTATACCACACATTTCTTTACTAATAGGAACAAAGAGGGAAGTCTAATAACAAAGAACGCCCCTGTATGTATGTAGATCCACAAAATGGTATACCACACATTTCTTTACTACTAGGAACAAAGAGGGAAGACTAATAATAAAGTACGTGCCTGTATGTATGTAGATCCACAAAATGGTATACCACACATTTCTTTAATACTGGGAACAACGAGGGAAAACTAGTAACAAAGAACGCCCCTGAATGTATGTATATCCAGCAAAATGGTATACTACACATTTCTTTACTCCTAGGAACAAAGACGGAAGTCTAACAAGAAAAACAACGCCTCTGTACTTATGTAGATCCAGCAAAATGGTATACCACACATTTCTTTACTACTAGTAACAAAGAGGGAAGACTAATAACAAAGTACGCTCCTGTATTTATGTATATCCAGCAAAATGGTATACCACACATTTCTTTACTACTAGGAACAAAGAGGGAAGACTAATAACAAAGAACGCTCCTGTATTTATGTAGATCCAGCAAAATGCTATATCACACATATTTCTATACTACTAGGAACAAGGAGGGAAAACTAACAACAAAGAACGCCTCTGTATGTATGTAGATTCAGAAAAATGGTATACCACACATTTCTTTACTACTAGGAACAAAGAGAGAACACTAATAATAAAGAACGCCCCTGTATGTATGTAGATCCACAAAATGGTATACCACACATTTCTTTACTAATAGGAGCAAAGAGGGAAGTCTAATAACAAAGAACGCCCCTGTATGTATGTAGATCCACAAAATGGTATACCACACATTTCTTTACTACTAGGAACAAAGAGGGAAGACTAATAATAAAGTACGTCCCTGTATGTATGTAGATCCACAAAATGGTATACCACACATTTCTTTAATACTGGGAACAAAGAGGGAAAACTAGTAACAAAGAACGCCCCTGAATGTATGTATATCCAGCAAAATGGTATACTACACCTTTCTTTACTCCTAGGAACAAAGACGGAAGTCTAACAACAAAGAACGCCTCTGTACTTATGTAGATCCAGCAAAATGGTATACCACACATTTCTTTACTACTAGTAACAAAGAGGGAAGACTAATAACAAAGTCGCTCCTGTATTTATGTATATCCAGCAAAATGGTATACCACACATTTCTTTACTACTAGGAACAAAGGGGGAAGACTAATAACAAAGAACGCCCCATTATTTATGTAGATCCAGCAAAATGGTATACTACACATTTCTATACTACTAGGAACAAAGAGGGAAGACTAATAACAAAGACCGCCACTGTATGTATGTAGATCCAGAAAAATGGTATACTACACATTTCTATACTACTAGGAACAAAGAGGGAAGACTAACAACAAAGAACGCCTCTGCATGTATGTAATTCAAGAAAAATGGTATACTACACATTTCTTTACTACTAGGAACAAAGAGGGAAGACTAATAACAAAGAACGCCTCTGTATTTATGTAGATCCAGCAAAATGGTATACTACACATTTCTATACTACTAGGAACAAAGAGGGAAGACTAATAACAAAGAACGCTCATGTATGTATGTAGATCCACAAAAATGGTATACCACACATTTCTTTACTACTAGGAACAAAGAGGGAAAACTAATAACAAAGAACGCTCCTGTATTTATGTAGATCCAGCAAAATGGTATACTACACATTTCTATACTACTAGGAACAAAGAGGGAAAACTAGTAACAAAGAACGCCCTGAATGTATGTATATCCAGCAAAATGGTATACTACACATTTCTATACTACTAGGCACCAAGAGGGAAAGCTAATAAGAAAGAACGCTCCTGTATTTATGTAGATCCAGCAAAATGGTATACCACACATTTCTATACTACTAGGAACAAAGAGGGAAAACTAACAACAAAGAACGCCTCTGTATGTATGTAGATCCAGAAAAATGGTATACCACACATTTCTTTACTAGTAGGAAAAAAGAGGGAAGACTAATAACAAAGAACGCTCCTGTATTTATGTAGATCCAGCTAAATGGTATACCACACATTTCTTTACTACTAGGAACAAAAAGGGAAGACTAATAACAAAGAACGCTCCTGTATGTATGTAGATCCAGCAAAATGGTATACCACACATTTCTTTACTACTAGGAACAAAGAGGGAAAACTAATAACAAAGAACGCCCCTGTATGTATGTAGATCCACAAAATGGTATACCACACATTTCTTTACTACTGGGAACAAAGAGGGAAGGCTAATAATAAAGTACGCCCCTGTATGTATGTAGATCCACAAAATGGTATACCACACATTTCTTTACTACTAGGAACAAAGAGGGAACAATAATAATAAAGAACGCCCCTGTATGTATGTAGATCCAGCAAAATGGTATACCACACATTTCTTTACTACTAGGAACAAAGAGGGAAGAGTAATAACAAAGAAAGCACCTGTATTTATGTAGATCCAGCAAAATGGTATACCACACATTTCTTTACTACTAGGAACAAAGAGGGAAGACTAATAACAAAGAAGGCTCCTGTATGTATGTGGATCCAGAAAAATGGTATACTACACATTTCTTTACTACTGGGAACAAAGACGGAAGACTAATAACAACGAACGCTCCTGTATTTATGTAGATCCAGCAAAATGGTATACCACACATTTCTTTACTACTAGGAACAAAGAGGGTAGACCAATAACAAAGAACGCTCCTGAATTTATGTAGATCCAGAAAAATGGTATACTACACATTTCTATACTACTAGGAACAAAGAGGGAAGACTAATAACAAAGAACGCCCCTGTATGTATGTAGATCCAGAAAAATGATATACCACACATTTCTTTACTACTAGGAACAAAGAGGGAAGACTAATAACAAAGAACGCTCCTGTATTTATCTAGATCCAGCAAAATGGTATACCACACATTTCTATACTACTAGGAACAAAGAGGGAAAACTAATAACAAAGAACGCCCCTGTATTTATGTAGATCCAGCAAAATGGTATACCACACATTTCTATACTACTTGAAACAAAGAGGGAAAACTAATAACAAAGAACGCCCCTGTATTTATTTAGATCCAGCAAAATGGTATACCACACATTTCTATACTACTGGGAACAAAGAGGGAAGGCTAATAACAAAGAACGCTCCTGTATTTATGTGGATCCAGAAAAATGGTATACTACACATTTCTTTACTACTAGGAACAAAGAGGGAAGACTAATAACAAAGAACGCTCCTGTATTTATGTAGATCCAGCAAAATGCTATACCACACATATTTCTATACTACTAGGAACAAAGAGGGAAAACTAACAACAAAGAACGCCTCTGTATGTATGTAGATTCAGAAAAATGGTATACCACACATTTCTTTACTACTAGGAACAAAGAGAGAACACTAATAATAAAGAACGCCCCTGTATGTATGTAGATCCACAAAATGGTATACCACACATTTCTTTACTAATAGGAACAAAGAGGGAAGTCTAATAACACAGAACGCCCCTGTATGTATGTAGATCCACAAAATGACATACCACACATTTCTTTACTACTAGGAACAAAGAGGGAAGACTAATAATAAAGTACGTGCCTGTATGTATGTAGATCCACAAAATGGTATACCACACATTTCTTTAATACTGGGAACAAAGAGGGAAAACTAGTAACAAAGAACGCCCCTGAATGTATGTATATCCAGCAAAATGGTATACTACACATTTCTTTACTCCTAGGAACAAAGACGGAAGTCTAACAAGAAAAAGAACGCCTCTGTACTTATGTAGATCCACCAAAATGGTATACCACACATTTCTTTACTACTAGTAACAAAGAGGGAAGACTAATAACAAAGTACGCTCCTGTATTTATGTATATCCAGCAAAATGGTATACCACACATTTCTTTACTACTAGGAACAAAGAGGGAAGACTAATAACAAAGAACGCCCCAGTATTTATGTAGATCCAGCAAAATGGTATACTACACATTTCTATACTACTAGGAACAAAGAGGGAAGACTAATAACAAAGACCGCCACTGTATGTATGTAGATCCAGAAAAATGGTATACTACACATTTCTATACTACTAGGAACAAAGAGGGAAGACTAACAACAAAGAACGCCTCTGCATGTGTGTAATTCAAGAAAAATGGTATACTACACATTTCTTTACTACTAGGAACAAAGAGGGAAGACTAATAACAAAGAACGCCTCTGTATTTATGTAGATCCAGCAAAATGGTATACTACACATTTCTATACTACTAGGAACAAAGAGGGAAGACTAATAACAAAGAACGCTCATGTATGTATGTAGATCCACAAAAATGGTATACCACACATTTCTTTACTACTAGGAACAAAGAGGGAAAACTAATAACAAAGAACGCTCCTGTATTTATGTAGATCCAGCAAAATGGTATACCACACATTTCTTTACTACTAGGAACAAAGAGGGAAGACTAACAACAAAGAACGCCTCTGTATGTATGTAGATTCAGAAAAATGGTATACCACACATTTCTTTACTACTAGGAACAAAGAGAGAACACTAATAATAAAGAACGCCCCTGTATGTATGTAGATCCACAAAATGGTATACCACACATTTCTTTACTAATAGGAACAAAGAGGGAAGTCTAATAACAAAGAACGCCCCTGTATGTATGTAGATCCACAAAATGGTATACCACACATTTCTTTACTACTAGGAACAATGAGGGAAGACTAATAATAAAGTACGCCCCTGTATGTATGTAGATCCAGCAAAATGGTATACCACACATTTCTTTACTACTAGGAACAAAGAGGGAAAACTAATAACAAAGAACGCCCCTGTATGTATGTAGATCCACAAAATTGTATACCATACATTTCTTTACTACTAGGAACAAAGAGGGAAGACTAATAACAAAGAACGCCTCTGTATGTATGTAGATCCACAAAATGGTATACCACACATTTCTTTACTACTGGGAACAAAGAGGGAAGACTAATAATAAAGTACTCCCCAGTATGTATGTAGATCCACAAAATGGTATTCCACACATTTCTTTACTACTAGGAACAAAGAGGGAACACTAATAATAAAGAACGCCCCTGTATGTATGTAGATCCACAAAATGGTATACCACACATTTCTTTACTACTAGGAACAAAGAGGGAAGACTAATAATAATGTACGCCCCTGTGTGTATGTAGATCCACAAAATGGTATACCACACATTTCTTTACTACTAGGAACAAAGAGGGAAGACTAATAACAAAGTACGCCCCTGTATCTATGTAGATCCACAAAATGGTATACCACACATTTTTTTACTACTAGGAACAAAGAGAGAAGGCTAATAATAAAGAACGCCCCTGTATGTATGTAGATCCACAAAATGGTATACCACACATTTCTTTACTACTGGGAAAAAGAGGAAACACTAATAATAAAGAACGCCCCTGAATGTATGTATATCCAGCAAAATGGTATACTACACATTTCTATACTACTAGGAACAAAAAGGGAAAACTAGTAACAAAGAACGCCCCTGAATGTATGTATATCCAGCAAAATGGTATACTACACGTTTCTATACTACTAGGAACAAAGAGGGAAAACTAGTAACAAAGAACGCCCCTGAATGTATGTATATCCAGCAAAATGGTATACTACACATTTCTATACTACTAGGAACAAAGAGTGAAAACTAATAACAAAGAACGCTCCTGTATTTATGTAGATCCAGCAAAATGGTATACTACACATTTCTATACTACTAGGAACAAAGAGGGAAAACTAGTAACAAAGAACGCCCCTGAATGTATGTATATCCAGTAAAATGGTATACTACACATTTCTATACTACTAGGAACCAAGAGGGAAAGCTAATAACAAAGAACGCTCCTGTGTTTATGTAGATCCAGCAAAATGCTATACCACACATATTTCTATACTACTAGGAACAAAGAGGGAAAACTAACAACAAATAACGCCTCTGTATGTATGTAGATCCAGAAAAATGGTATACCACACATTTCTTTACTACTAGGAACAAAGAGGGAAGACTAATAACAAAGAACGCTCCTGTATTTATGTAGATCCAACAAAATGGTATACCACACATTTCTTTACTACTGGGAACAAAGAGGGAAGACTAATAACAAGGAACGCTCCCGTATTTATGTAGATCCAGCTAAATGGTATACCACACATTTCTTTACTACTAGGAACAAAGAGGGAACACTAATAATAAAGAACGCCCCTGTATGTATGTAGATCCACAAAATGGTACACCACACATTTCTTTACTACTAGGAACAAAGAGGGAAGACTAATAACAAAGAACGCCCCTGTATGTATGTAGATCCACAAAATGGTATACCACACATTTATTTACTACTAGGAACAAAGAGGGAAGACTAATAATAAAGTACGTCCCTGTATGTATGTAGATCCACAAAATGGTATACCACACATATCTTTACTACTAGGAACAAAGAGGGAAGACTAATAATAAAGTACGCCCCTGTATGTATGTAGATCCACAAAATGGTATACCACACATTTCTTTACTACTAGGAACAAATAGGGAAGACTAATAATATAGTACGCCCCTGTATGTATGTAGATCCAGCAAAATGGTATACCACACATTTCTATACTACTAGAAACAAAGAGGGAAATCTAATAACAAAGAACGCCCCTGTATTTATGTAGATCCAGCAAAATGGTATACCACACATTTCTATACTACTGGGAACAAAGAGGGAAGACTAATAACAAAGAACGCTCCTGTACTTTTGTGGATCCAGAAAAATGGCATACTACACATTTCTATACTACTAGAAACAAAGAGGGAAGACTAATAACAAAGAACGCCCCTGTATGTATGTAGAACCAGAAAAATGGTATACCACACATTTCTTTACTACTAGGAACAAAGAGGGAGGACTAATAACAAAGAACGCTACTGTATTTATGTAGATCCAGCAAAATGGTATACCACACATTTCTTTACTACTGGGAACAAAGAGGGAAAACTAGTAACAAAGAACGCCCCTGAATGTATGTATATCCAGCAAAATGGTATACTACACTTTTCTTTACTACTAGGAACAAAGAGGGAAGTCTAACAACAAAGAACGCCTCTGTATTTATGTAGATCCAGCAAAATGGTATACCACACATTTCTTTACTACTAGGAACAAAGAGGGAAGACTAACAACAAAGAACGCCTCTGTATTTATGTAGATCCAGCAAAATGGTATACTACACATTTCTATACTACTAGGAACAAAGAGGGAAGACTAATAACAAAGAACGCTCCTGTATTATTCTAGATCCAGAAAAATGGTATACCACACATTTCTTTACTACTAGGAACAAAGAGGGAAGACTAATAACAAAGAACGCTCCTGTATTTATGTAGATCCAGCAAAATGGTATACCACACATTTCTTTACTACTAGGAACAAAGAGGGAAGACTAATAACAAAGAACGCCCCAGTATTTATGTAGATCCAGCAAAATGGTATACTACACATTTCTATACTACTAGGAACAAAGGGGGAAGACTAATAACAAAGAACGCCACTGTATGTATGTAGATCCAGAAAAATGGTATACTACACATTTTTATACTACTAGGAACAAATAGGGAAGACTAACAACAAAGGACGCCTCTGCATGTATGTAGTTCCAGAAAAATGGTATACTACACATTTCCTTACTACTAGGAACAAAGAGGGAAGACTAATAACAAAGAACGCCTCTGTATTTATGTAGATCCAGCAAAATGGTATACTACACATTTCTATACTACTAGGAACAAAGAGGGAAGACTAATAACAAAGAACGCTCATGTATGTATGTAGATCCAGAAAAATGGTATACCACACATTGCTTTACTACTAGGAACAAAGAGGGAAAGCTAATAACAAAGAACGCTACTGTATTTATGTAGATCCAGCAAAATGGTATACCATACATTTCTTTACTACTAGGAACAAAGAGGGAAGACTAACAACAAAGAACGCCTCTGTATGTATGTAGATCCGGAAAAATGGTATACCACACATTTCTTTACTACTAGGAACAAAGAGGGAAGACTAATAACAAAGAAGGCTCCTGTATGTATGTGGATCCAGAAAAATGGTATACTACACATTTCTTTACTACTGGGAACAAAGACGGAAGACTAATAACAACGAACGCTCCTGTATTTATGTAGATCCAGCAAAATGGTATACCTAACATTTCTTTACTACAAGGAACAAAGAGGGTAGACTAATAACAAAGAACGCTCCTGAATTTATGTAGATCCAGCAAAATGGTATACTACACATTTCTATACTACTAGGAACAAGGAGGGAAGACTAAAAACAAAGAACGCTCCTGTATGTATGTAGATCCAGAAAAATGATATACCACACATTTCTTTACTACTAGGACAAAGAGGGAAGACTAATAACAAAGAACGCTCCTGTATTTATCTAGATCCAGCAAAATGGTATACCACACATTTCTATACTACTAGGAACAAAGAGGGAAAACTAATAACAAAGAACGCCCCTGTATTTATGTAGATCCAGCAAAATGGTATACCACACATTTCTATACTACTTGAAACAAAGAGGGAAAACTAATAACAAAGAACGCCCCTGTAATTATTTAGATCCAGCAAAATGGTATACCACACATTTCTATACTACTGGGAACAAAGAGGGAAGGCTAATAACAAAGAACGCTCCTGTATTTATGTGGATCCAGAAAAATGGTATACTACACATTTCTTTACTACTAGGAACAAAGAGGGAAGGCTAATAACAAAGAACGCTCCTGTATTTATGTAGATCCAGCAAAATGCTATACCACACATATTTCTATACTACTAGGAACAAGGAGGGAAAACTAACAACAAAGAACGCCTCTGTATGTATGTAGATTCAGAAAAATGGTATACCACACATTTCTTTACTACTAGGAACAAAGAGAGAACACTAATAATAAAGAACGCCCCTGTATGTATGTAGATCCACAAAATGGTATACCACACATTTCTTTACTAATAGGAACAAAGAGGGAAGTCTAATAACAAAGAACGCCCCTGTATGTATGTAGATCCACAAAATGGTATACCACACATTTCTTTACTACTAGGAACAAAGAGGGAAGACTAATAATAAAGTACGTCCCTGTATGTATGTAGATCCACAAAATGGTATACCACACATTTCTTTAATACTGGGAACAAAGAGGGAAAACGAGTAACAAAGAACGCCCCTGAATGTATGTATATCCAGCAAAATGGTATACTACACCTTTCTTTACTCCTAGGAACAAAGACGGAAGTCTAACAACAAAGAACGCCTCTGTACTTATGTAGATCCAGCAAAATGGTATACCACACATTTCTTTACTACTAGTAACAGAGAGGGAAGACTAATAACAAAGTACGCTCCTGTATTTATGTATATCCAGCAAAATGGTATACCACACATTTCTTTACTACTAGGAACAAAGGGGGAAGGCTAATAACTAAAACGCCCACAGTATTTATGTAGATCCAGCAAAATGGTATACTACACATTTCTATACTACTAGGAACAAAGAGGGAAGACTAATAACAAAGACCGCCACTGTATGTATGTAGATCCAGAAAAATGGTATACTACACATTTCTATACTACTAGGAACAAAGAGGGAAGACTAACAACAAAGAACGCCTCTGCATGTATGTAATTCAAGAAAAATGGTATACTACACATTTCTTTACTACTAGGAACAAAGAGGGAAGACTAATAACAAAGAACGCCTCTGTATTTATGTAGATCCAGCAAAATGGTATACTACACATTTCTATACTACTAGGAACAAAGAGGGAAGACTAATAACAAAGAACGCTCATGTATGTATGTAGATCCACAAAAATGGTATACCACACATTTCTTTACTACTTGAACAAAGAGGGAAAACTAATAACAAAGAACGCTCCTGTATTTATGTAGATCCAGCAAAATGGTATACTACACATTTCTATACTACTAGGAACAAAGAGGGAAAACTAGTAACAAAGAACGCCCTGAATGTATGTATATCCAGCAAAATGGTATACTACACATTTCTATACTACTAGGCACCAAGAGGGAAAGCTAATAAGAAAGAACGCTCCTGTATGTATGTAGATCCAGCAAAATGGTATACCACACATTTCTATACTACTAGGAACAAAGAGGGAAAACTAACAACAAAGAACGCCTCTGTATGTATGTAGATCCAGAAAAATGGTATACCACACATTTCTTTACTACTAGGAAAAAAGAGGGAAGACTAATAACAAAGAACGCTCCTGTATTTATGTAGATCCAGCTAAATGGTATACCACACATTTCTTTACTACTAGGAACAAAAAGGGAAGACTAATAACAAAGAACGCTCCTGTATGTATGTAGATCCAGCAAAATGGTATACCACACATTTCTTTACTACTAGGAACAAAGAGGGAAAACTAATAACAAAGAACGCCCCTGTATGTATGTAGATCCACAAAATGGTATACCACACATTTCTTTACTACTGGGAACAAAGAGGGAAGGCTAATAATAAAGTACGCCCCTGTATGTATGTAGATCCACAAAATGGTATACCACACATTTCTTTACTACTAGGAACAAAGAGGGAACAATAATAATAAAGAACGCCCCTGTATGTATGTAGATCCAGCAAAATGGTATACCACACATTTCTTTACTACTAGGAACAAAGAGGGAAGAGTAATAACAAAGAACGCACCTGTATTTATGTAGATCCAGCAAAATGGTATACCTCACACTTCTTTACTACTAGGAACAAAGAGGGAAGACTAATAACAAAGAAGGCTCCTGTATGTATGTGGATCCAGAAAAATGGTATACTACACATTTCTTTACTACTGGGAACAAAGACGGAAGACTAATAACAACGAACGCTCCTGTATTTATGTAGATCCAGCAAAATGGTATACCACACATTTCTTTACTACTAGGAACAAAGAGGGTAGACTAATAACAAAGAACGCTCCTGAATTTATGTAGATCCAGCAAAATGGTATACTTCACATTTCTATACTACTAGGAACAAAGAGGGAACACTAATAACAAAGAACGCCCCTGTATGTATGTAGATCCAGAAAAATGATATACCACACATTTCTTTACTACTAGGAACAAAGAGGGAAGACTAATAACAAAGAACGCTCCTGTATTTATCTAGATCCAGCAAAATGGTATACCACACATTTCTATACTACTAGGAACAAAGAGGGAAAACTAATAACAAAGAACGCCCCTGTATTTATGTAGATCCAGCAAAATGGTATACCACACATTTCTATACTACTTGAAACAAAGAGGGAAAACTAATAACAAAGAACGCCCCTGTATTTCTTTAGATCCAGCAAAATGGTATACCACACATTTCTATACTACTGGGAACAAAGAGGAAAGGCTAATAACAAAGAACGCTCCTGTATTTATGTGGATCCAGAAAAATGGTATACTACACATTTCTTTACTACTAGGAACAAAGAGGGAAGACTAATAACAAAGAACGCTCCTGTATTTATGTAGATCCAGCAAAATGCTATACCACACATATTTCTATACTACTAGGAACAAAGAGGGAAAACTAACAACAAAGAACGCCTCTGTATGTATGTAGATTCAGAAAAATGGTATACCACACATTTCTTTACTACTAGGAACAAAGAGAGAACACTAATAATAAAGAACGCCCCTGTATGTATGTAGATCCACAAAATGGTATACCACACATTTCTTTACTAATAGGAACAAAGAGGGAAGTCTAATAACAAAGAACGCCCCTGTATGTATGTAGATCCACAAAATGGTATACCACACATTTCTTTAATACTGGGAACAAAGAGGGAAAACTAGTAACAAAGAACGCCCCTGAATGTATGTATATCCAGCAAAATGGTATACTACACATTTCTTTACTCCTAGGAACAAAGACGGAAGTCTAACAAGAAAAAGAACGCCTCTGTACTTATGTAGATCCAGCAAAATGGTATACCACACATTTCTTTACTACTAGTAACAAAGAGGGAAGACTAATAACAAAGTACGCTCCTGTATTTATGTATATCCAGCAAAATGGTATACCACACATTTCTTTACTACTAGGAACAAAGAGGGAAGACTAATAACAAAGAACGCCCCAGTATTTATGTAGATCCAGCAAAATGGTATACTACACATTTCTATACTACTAGGAACAAAGAGGGAAGACTAATAACAAAGACCGCCACTGTATGTATGTAGATCCAGAAAAATGGTATACTACACATTTCTATACTACTAGGAACAAAGAGGGAAGACTAACAACAAAGAACGCCTCTGCATGTATGTAATTCAAGAAAAATGGTATACCACACATTTCTTTACTACTGGGAACAAAGAGGGAAGACTAATAATAAAGTACGCCCCAGTATGTATGTAGATCCACAAAATGGTATTCCACACATTTCTTTACTACTAGGAACAAAGAGGGAACACTAATAATAAAGAACGCCCCTGTATGTATGTAGATCCACAAAATGGTATACCACACATTACTTTACTACTAGGAACAAAGAGGGAAGGCTAATAATAATGTACGCCCCTGTGTGTATGTAGATCCACAAAATGGTATACCACACATTTCTCTACTACTAGGAACAAAGAGGGAAGACTAATAACAAAGTACGCCCCTGTATCTATGTAGATCCACAAAATGGTATACCACACATTTTTTTACTACTAGGAACAAAGAGGGAAGACTAATAATAAAGAACGCCCCTGTATGTATGTAGATCCACAAAATGGTATACCACACATTTGTTTCCTACTGGGAAAAAGAGGAAACACTAATAATAAAGAACGCCCCTGAATGTATCTATATCCAGCAAAATGGTATACTACACATTTCTATACTACTAGGAACAAAGAGGGAAAACTAGTAACAAAGAACGCCCCTGAATGTATGTATATCCAGGAAAATGGTATACTACACGTTTCTATACTACTAGGAACAAAGAGGGAAAACTAGTAACAAAGAACGCCCCTGAATGTATGTATATCCAGCAAAATGGTATACTACACATTTCTTTACTACTAGGAACAAAGAGTGAAACCTAATAACAAAGAACGCTCCTGTATTTATGTAGATCCAGCAAAATGGTATACTACACATTTCTATACTACTAGGAACAAAGAGGGAAAACTAGTAACAAAGAACGCCCCTGAATGTATGTATATCCAGTAAAATGGTATACTACACATTTCTATACTACTAGGAACCAAGAGGGAAAGCTAATAACAAAGAACGCTCCTGTGTTTATGTAGATCCAGCAAAATGCTATACCACACATATTTCTATACTACTAGGAACAAAGAGGGAAAACTAACAACAAATAACGCCTCTGTATGTATGTAGATGCAGAAAAATGGTATACCACACATTTCTTTACTACTAGGAACAAAGAGGGAAGACTAATAACAAAGAACGCTCCTGTATTTATGTAGATCCAACAAAATGGTATACCACACATTTCTTTACTACTGGGAACAAAGAGGGAAGACTAATAACAAGGAACGCTCCCGTATTTATGTAGATCCAGCTAAATGGTATACCACACATTTCTTTACTACTAGGAACAAAGAGGGAACACTAATAATAAAGAACGCCCCTGTATGTATGTAGATCCACAAAATGGTACACCACACATTTCTTTACTACTAGGAACAAAGAGGGAAGACTAATAACAAAGAACGCCCCTGTATGTATGTAGATCCACAAAATGGTATACCACACATTTATTTACTACTAGGAACAAAGAGGGAAGACTAATAATAAAGTACGTCCCTGTATGTATGTAGATCCACAAAATGGTATACCACACATATCTTTACTACTAGGAACAAAGAGGGAAGACTAATAATAAAGTACGCCCCTGTATGTATGTAGATCCACAAAATGGTATACCACACATTTCTTTACTACTAGGAACAAATAGGGAAGACTAATAATATAGTACGCCCCTGTATGTATGTAGATCCAGCAAAATGGTATACCACACATTTCTATACTACTAGAAACAAAGAGGGAAAACTAATAACAAAGAACGCCCCTGTATTTATGTAGATCCAGCAAAATGGTATACTACACATTTCTATACTACTGGGAACAAAGAGGGAAGACTAATAACAAAGAACGCTCCTGTACTTTTGTGGATCCAGAAAATGGTATACTACACATTTCTATACTACTAGAAACAAAGAGGGAAGACTAATAACAAAGAACGCCCCTGTATGTATGTAGAACCAGAAAAATGGTATACCACACATTTCTTTACTACTAGGAACAAAGAGGGAGGACTAATAACAAAGAACGCTACTGTATTTATGTAGATCCAGCAAAATGGTATACCACACATTTCTTTACTACTGGGAACAAAGAGGGAAAACTAGTAACAAAGAACGCCCCTGAATGTATGTATATCCAGCAAAATGGTATACTACACTTTTCTTTACTACTAGGAACAAAGAGGGAAGTCTAACAACAAAGAACGCCTCTGTATTTATGTAGATCCAGCAAAATGGTATACCACACATTTCTTTACTACTAGGAACAAAGAGGGAAGACTAACAACAAAGAACGCCTCTGTATTTATGTAGATCCAGCAAAATGGTATACTACACATTTCTATACTACTAGGAACAAAGAGGGAAGACTAATAACAAAGAACGCTCCTGTATTATTCTAGATCCAGAAAACTGGTATACCACACATTTCTTTACTACTAGGAACAAAGAGGGAAGACTAATAACAAAGAACGCTCCTGTATTTATGTAGATCCAGCAAAATGGTATACCACACATTTCTTTACTACTAGGAACAAAGAGGGAAGACTAATAACAAAGAACGCCCCAGTATTTATGTAGATCCAGCAAAATGGTATACTACACATTTCTATACTACTAGGAACAAAGGGGGAAGACTAATAACAAAGAACGCCACTGTATGTATGTAGATCCAGAAAAATGGTATACTACACATTTTTATACTACTAGGAACAAATAGGGAAGACTAACAACAAAGGACGCCTCTGCATGTATGTAGTTCCAGAAAAATGGTATACTACACATTTCCTTACTACTAGGAACAAAGAGGGAAGACTAATAACAAAGAACGCCTCTGTATTTATGTAGATCCAGCAAAATGGTATACTACACATTTCTATACTACTAGGAACAAAGAGGGAAGACTAATAACAAAGAACGCTCCTGTATTTATGTAGATCCAGCAAAATGGTATACCACACATTTCTTTACTACTAGGAACAAAGAGGGAAGACTAACAACAAAGAACGCCTCTGTATGTATGTAGATCCGGAAAAATGGTATACCACACATTTCTTTACTACTAGGAACAAAGAGAGAACATTAATAATAAAGAACGCCCCTGTATGTATGTAGATCCACAAAATGGTATACCACACAATTCTTTACTACTAGGAACAAAGAGGGAAGTCTAATAACAATGAACGCCCCTGTATGTATGTAGATCCACAAAATAGTATACCACACATTTCTTTACTACTAGGAACAAAGAGGGAAGACTAATAATAAAGTACGTCCCTGTATGTATGTAGATACACAAAATGGCATACCACCTATTTCTTTACTACTAGGAACAAAGAGGGAAGACTAATAATAAAGTACGCCCCTGTATGTATGTAGATCCACAAAATGGTATACCGCACATTTCTTTACTACTAGGAACAAAGAGGGAAAACTAATAACAAACAACGCCCCTGTATGTATGTAGATCCACAAAATGGTATACCACACATTTCTTTACTACTGGGAACAAAGAGAGAAGACTAATAACAAAGAACGCCTCTGTATGTATGTAGATCCAGCAAAATGGTATACCACACATTTCTTTACTACTAGGAACAAAGAGGGAAGACTAGTAACAAAGAACGCTCATGTATGTATGTAGATCCACAAAAATGGTATACCACACATTTCTTTACTACTAGGAACAAAGAGGGAAAACTAATAACAAAGAACGCTCCTGTATTTATGTAGATCCAGCAAAATGGTATACCACACATTTCTTTACTACTAGGAACAAAGAGGGAAGACTAACAAAAAAGAACGCCTCTGTATGTATGTAGATTCAGAAAAATGGTATACCACACATTTCTTTACTACTAGGAACAAAGAGAGAACACTAATAATAAATTACGCCCCTGTATGTATGTAGATCCACAAAATGGTATACCACACATTTCTTTACTACTAGGAACAAAGAGGGAAGTCTAATAACAAAGAACGCCCCTGTATGTATGTAGATCCAGCAAAATGGTATACCACACATTTCTTTACTACTAGGAACAAAGAGGGAAAACTAATAACAAAGAACGCCCCTGTATGTATGTAGATCCACAAAATGGTATACCACACATTTCTTTACTACTGGGAACAAAGAGGGAAGACTAATAATAAAGTACGCCCCTGTATGTATGTAGATCCACAAAATGGTATACCACACATTTCTTTACTACTAGGAACAAAGAGGGAACACTAATAATAAAGAACGCCCCTGTATGTATGTAGATCCACAAAATGGTATACCACACATTTCTTTACTACTAGGAACAAAGAGGGAAGACTAATAATAATGTACGCCCCTGTGTGTATTTAGATCCACAAAATGGTATACCACACATTTCTTTACTACTAGGAACAAAGAGGGAAGACTAATAACAAAGTACGCCCCTGTATGCATGTAGATCCTCAAAATGGTATACCACACATTTTTTTACTACTAGGAACAAAGAGGGAAGGCTAATAATAAAGAACACCCCTGTATGTATGTAGATCCACAAAATGGTATACCACACATTTCTTTACTACTGGGAAAAAGAGGAAACACTAATAATAAAGAACGCTCCTGAATGTATGTATATCCAACAAAATAGTATACTACACATTTCTATACTACTAGGAACAAAGAGGGAAAACTAGTAACAAAGAACGCCCTTGAATGTATGTATATCCAGCAAAATGGTATACTACACGTTTCTATACTACTAGGAACAAAGAGGGAAACCTAGTAACAAAGAACGGCCCTGAATGTATGTATATCCAGCAAAAAGGTATACTACACATTTCTACACTACTAGGAACAAAGAGGGAAAACTAATAACAAAGAACGCTCCTGTATTTATGTAGATCCAGCAAAATGGTATACTACACATTTCTATACTACTAGGAACAAAGAGGGAAAGATAGTAACAAAGAACGCCCCTGAATGTATGTATATCCAGCAAAATGGTATACTACACATTTCTATACTACTAGGAACCAAGAGGTAAAGCTAATAACAAAGAACGCTCCTGTGTTTATGTAGATCCAGCAAAATGGTATACCACACATTTCTATACTACTAGGAACAAAGAGGGAAAACTAACAACAAAGAACGCCTCTGTATGTATGTAGATCCAGAAAAATGGTATACCACACATTTCTTTACTACTAGGAACAAAGAGGGAAGACTAATAACAAAGAACGCCCCAGTATTTATGTAGATCCAGCAAAATGGTATACTACACATTTCTATACTACTAGGAACAAAGAGGGAAGACTAATAACAAAGAACGCCACTGTATGTATGTAGATCCAGAAAAATGGTATACTACACATTTCTATACTACTAGGAACAAAGAGGGAAGACTAACAACAAAGAACGCCTCTGCATGTATGTAATTCAAGAAAAATGGTATACTACACATTTCTTTACTACTTGGAACAAAGAGGGAAGACTAATAACAAAGAACGCCCCTGTATGTATGTAGATCCACAAAATGGTATACCACACATTTCTTTACTACTAGGAACAAAGAGGGAAGACTAATAATAAAGTACTTCCCTGTATGTGCGTAGATCCAGCAAAATGGTATACAACACATATCTTTACTACTAGGAACAAAGAGGGAAGACTAATAATAAAGTACGCCCCAGTATGTATGTAGATCCACAAAATGGTATACCACACATTTCTTTACTACTAGGAACAAATAGGGAAGACTAATAATAAAGTACGCCCCTGTATGTATGTAGATCCAGCAAAATGGTATACCACACATTTCTTTACTACTAGGAACAAAGAGGGAAAACTAATAACAAAGAACGCCCCTGTATTTATGTAGATCCAGCAAAATGGTATACCACACATTTCTATACTACCAGAAACAAAGAGGCAAAACTAATAACAAAGAACGCCCCTGTATTTATGTAGATCCAGCAAAATGGTATACCACACATTTCTATACTACTGGGAACAAAGAGGGAAGACTAATAACAAAGAACGCTCCTGTACTTTTGTGGATTCAGAAAAATGGTATACTACACATTTCTATGCTACTAGGAACAAAGAGGGAAGACTAATTACAAAGAACGCTCCTGTATGTATGTAGATCCAGAAAAATGGTATACCACACATTTCTTTACTACTAGGAACAAAATGGGAAGACTAATAACAAAGAACGCTCCTGTATTTATGTAGATCCAGCAAAATGCTATACTACACATTTCTTTACTACTAGGAACAAAGAGGGAAGTCTAACAACAAAGAACGCCTCTGTATTTATGTAGACCCAGCAAAATGGTATACCACACATTTCTTTACTACTAGGAACAAAGAGGGAAGTCTAACAACAAAGAACGCCTCTGTATTTATGTAGATCCAGCAAAATGGTATACTACACATTTCTATACTACTAGGAACAAAGAGGGGAAACTAATAACAAAGAACGCTCCTGTATTATTCTAGATCCAGAAAAATGGTATACCACACATTTCTTTACTACTAGGAACAAAGAGGGAGGACTAATAACAAAGAACGCTCATGTATGTATGTAGATCCAGAAAAATGGTATACCACACATTTCTTTACTACTAGGAACAAAGAGGGAAAACTAATAACAAAGAACGCTCCTGTATTTACGTAGATCCAGCAAAATGGTTTACCACACATTTCGTTACTATTGGGAACAAAGAGGGAAGACTAACAACAAAGTTCGCCTCTGTATGTATGTAGATCCGGAAAAATGGTATACCACACATTTCTTTACTACTAGGAACAAAGAGAGAACACTAATAATAAAGAACGCCCCTGTATGTATGTAGATCCACAAAATGGTATACCACACATTTCTTTACTACTAGGAACAAAGAGGGAAGACTAATAATAAAGTACGTCCCTGTATGTATGTAGATCCACAAAATGGTATACCACACATTTCTTTACTACTAGGAACAAAGAGAGAACACTAACAACAAAGAACGCCTCTGTATGTATGTAGATATACAAAATGGTATACCACACATTTCTTTACTACTAGGAACAAAGAGGGAAGTCTAATAACAAAGAACGCCCCTGTATGTATGTAGATCCACAAAATGGTATACCACACATTTCTTTACTACTAGGAACAAAGAGGGAAGACTAATAATAAAGTACGTCCCTGTATGTATGTAGATCCACAAAATGGTATACCACACATTTCTATACTACTAGGAACAAAGAGGGAAGACTAACAACAAAGAACGCCTCTGCATGTATGTAATTCAAGAAAAATGGTATACCACACATTTCTTTACTACTGGGAACAAAGAGGGAAGACTAATAATAAAGTACGCCCCAGTATGTATGTAGATCCACAAAATGGTATTCCACACATTTCTTTACTACTAGGAACAAAGAGGGAACACTAATAATAAAGAACGCCCCTGTATGTATGTAGATCCACAAAATGGTATACCACACATTTCTTTACTACTAGGAACAAAGAGGGAAGACTAATAATAATGTACGCCCCTGTGTGTATGTAGATCCACAAAATGGTATACCACACATTTCTTTACTACTAGGAACAAAGAGGGAAGACTAATAACAAAGTACGCCCCTGTATCTATGTAGATCCACAAAATGGTATACCACACATTTTTTTACTACTAGGAACAAAGAGGGAAGACTAATAATAAAGAACGCCCCTGTATGTATGTAGATCCACAAAATGGTATACCACACATTTGTTTACTACTGGGAAAAAGAGGAAACACTAATAATAAAGAACGCCCCTGAATGTATCTATATCCAGCAAAATGGTATACTACACATTTCTATACTACTAGGAACAAAGAGGGAAAACTAGTAACAAAGAACGCCCCTGAATGTATGTATATCCAGGAAAATGGTATACTACACGTTTCTATACTACTAGGAACAAAGAGGGAAAACTAGTAACAAAGAACGCCCCTGAATGTATGTATATCCAGTAAAATGGTATACTACACATTTCTATACTACTAGGAACCAAGAGGGAAAGCTAATAACAAAGAACGCTCCTGTGTTTATGTAGATCCAGCAAAATGCTATACCACACATATTTCTATACTACTAGGAACAAAGAGGGAAAACTAACAACAAATAACGCCTCTGTATGTATGTAGATGCAGAAAAATGGTATACCACACATTTCTTTACTACTAGGAACAAAGAGGGAAGACTAATAACAAAGAACGCTCCTGTATTTATGTAGATCCAACAAAATGGTATACCACACATTTCTTTACTACTGGGAACAAAGAGGGAAGACTAATAACAAGGAACGCTCCCGTATTTATGTAGATCCAGCTAAATGGTATACCACACATTTCTTTACTACTAGGAACAAAGAGGGAACACTAATAATAAAGAACGCCCCTGTATGTATGTAGATCCACAAAATGGTACACCACACATTTCTTTACTACTAGGAACAAAGAGGGAAGACTAATAACAAAGAACGCCCCTGTATGTATGTAGATCCACAAAATGGTATACCACACATTTATTTACTACTAGGAACAAAGAGGGAAGACTAATAATAAAGTACGTCCCTGTATGTATGTAGATCCACAAAATGGTATACCACACATATCTTTACTACTAGGAACAAAGAGGGAAGACTAATAATAAAGTACGCCCCTGTATGTATGTAGATCCACAAAATGGTATACCACACATTTCTTTACTACTAGGAACAAATAGGGAAGACTAATAATATAGTACGTCCCTGTATGTATGTAGATCCAGCAAAATGGTATACCACACATTTCTATACTACTAGAAACAAAGAGGGAAAACTAATAACAAAGAACGCCCCTGTATTTATGTAGATCCAGCAAAATGGTATACTACACATTTCTATACTACTGGGAACAAAGAGGGAAGACTAATAACAAAGAACGCTCCTGTACTTTTGTGGATCCAGAAAATGGTATACTACACATTTCTATACTACTAGAAACAAAGAGGGAAGACTAATAACAAAGAACGCCCCTGAATGTATGTAGAACCAGAAAAATGGTATACCACACATTTCTTTACTACTAGGAACAAAGAGGGAGGACTAATAACAAAGAACGCTACTGTATTTATGTAGATCCAGCAAAATGGTATACCACACATTTCTTTACTACTGGGAACAAAGAGGGAAAACTAGTAACAAAGAACGCCCCTGAATGTATGTATATCCAGCAAAATGGTATACTACACTTTTCTTTACTACTAGGAACAAAGAGGGAAGTCTAACAACAAAGAACGCCTCTGTATTTATGTAGATCCAGCAAAATGGTATACCACACATTTCTTTACTACTAGGAACAAAGAGGGAAGACTAACAACAAAGAACGCCTCTGTATTTATGTAGATCCAGCAAAATGGTATAGTACACATTTCTATACTACTAGGAACAAAGAGGGAAGACTAATAACAAAGAACGCTCCTGTATTATTCTAGATCCAGAAAAATGGTATACCACACATTTCTTTACTACTAGGAACAAAGAGGGAAGACTAATAACAAAGAACGCTCCTGTATTTATGTAGATCCAGCAAAATGGTATACCACACATTTCTTTACTACTAGGAACAAAGAGGGAAGACTAATAACAAAGAACGCCCCAGTATTTATGTAGATGCAGCAAAATGGTATACTACACATTTCTATACTACTAGGAACAAAGGGGGAAGACTAATAACAAAGAACGCCACTGTATGTATGTAGATCCAGAAAAATGGTATACTACACATTTTTATACTACTAGGAACAAATAGGGAAGACTAACAACAAAGGACGCCTCTGCATGTATGTAGTTCCAGAAAAATGGTATACTACACATTTCCTTACTACTAGGAACAAAGAGGGAAGACTAATAACAAAGAACGCCTCTGTATTTATGTAGATCCAGCAAAATGGTATACTACACATTTCTATACTACTAGGAACAAAGAGGGAAGACTAATAACAAAGAACGCTCCTGTATTTATGTAGATCCAGCAAAATGGTATACCACACATTTCTTTACTACTAGGAACAAAGAGGGAAGACTAACAACAAAGAACGCCTCTGTATGTATGTAGATCCGGAAAAATGGTATACCACACATTTCTTTACTACTAGGAACAAAGAGAGAACATTAATAATAAAGAACGCCCCTGTATGTATGTAGATCCACAAAATGGTATACCACACAATTCTTTACTACTAGGAACAAAGAGGGAAGTCTAATAACAATGAACGCCCCTGTATGTATGTAGATCCACAAAATAGTATACCACACATTTCTTTACTACTAGGAACAAAGAGGGAAGACTAATAATAAAGTACGTCCCTGTATGTATGTAGATACACAAAATGCATACCACCTATTTCTTTACTACTAGGAACAAAGAGGGAAGACTAATAATAAAGTACGCCCCTGTATGTATGTAGATCCACAAAATGGTATACCGCACATTTCTTTACTACTAGGAACAAAGAGGGAAAACTAATAACAAACAACGCCCCTGTATGTATGTAGATCCACAAAATGGTATACCACACATTTCTTTACTACTGGGAACAAAGAGAGAAGACTAATAACAAAGAACGCCTCTGTATGTATGTAGATCCAGCAAAATGGTATACCACACATTTCTTTACTACTAGGAACAAAGAGGGAAGACTAGTAACAAAGAACGCTCATGTATGTTTGTAGATCCACAAAAATGGTATACCACACATTTCTTTACTACTAGGAACAAAGAGGGAAAACTAATAACAAAGAACGCTCCTGTATTTATGTAGATCCAGCAAAATGGTATACCACACATTTCTTTACTACTAGGAACAAAGAGGGAAGACTAACAAAAAAGAACGCCTCTGTATGTATGTAGATTCAGAAAAATGGTATACCACACATTTCTTTACTACTAGGAACAAAGAGAGAACACTAATAATAAATTACGCCCCTGTATGTATGTAGATCCACAAAATGGTATACCACACATTTCTTTACTACTAGGAACAAAGAGGGAAGTCTAATAACAAAGAACGCCCCTGTATGTATGTAGATCCAGCAAAATGGTATACCACACATTTCTTTACTACTAGGAACAAAGAGGGAAAACTAATAACAAAGAACGCCCCTGTATGTATGTAGATCCACAAAATGGTATACCACACATTTCTTTACTACTGGGAACAAAGAGGGAAGACTAATAATAAAGTACGCCCCTGTATGTATGTAGATCCACAAAATGGTATACCACACATTTCTTTACTACTAGGAACAAAGAGGGAACACTAATAATAAAGAACGCCCCTGTATGTATGTAGATCCACAAAATGGTATACCACACATTTCTTTACTACTAGGAACAAAGAGGGAAGACTAATAATAATGTACGCCCCTGTGTGTATTTAGATCCACAAAATGGTATACCACACATTTCTTTACTACTAGGAACAAAGAGGGAAGACTAATAACAAAGTACGCCCCTGTATGCATGTAGATCCTCAAAATGGTATACCACACATTTTTTTACTACTAGGAACAAAGAGGGAAGGCTAATAATAAAGAACACCCCTGTATGTATGTAGATCCACAAAATGGTATACCACACATTTCTTTACTACTGGGAAAAAGAGGAAACACTAATAATAAAGAACGCTCCTGAATGTATGTATATCCAACAAAATAGTATACTACACATTTCTATACTACTAGGAACAAAGAGGGAAAACTAGTAACAAAGAACGCCCTTGAATGTATGTATATCCAGCAAAATGGTATACTACACGTTTCTATACTACTAGGAACAAAGAGGGAAACCTAGTAACAAAGAACGGCCCTGAATGTATGTATATCCAGCAAAAAGGTATACTACACATTTCTACACTACTAGGAACAAAGAGGGAAAACTAATAACAAAGAACGCTCCTGTATTTATGTAGATCCAGCAAAATGGTATACTACACATTTCTATACTACTAGGAACAAAGAGGGAAAGATAGTAACAAAGAACGCCCCTGAATGTATGTATATCCAGCAAAATGGTATACTACACATTTCTATACTACTAGGAACCAAGAGGTAAAGCTAATAACAAAGAACGCTCCTGTGTTTATGTAGATCCAGCAAAATGGTATACCACACATTTCTATACTACTAGGAACAAAGAGGGAAAACTAACAACAAAGAACGCCTCTGTATGTATGTAGATCCAGAAAAATGGTATACCACACATTTCTTTACTACTAGGAACAAAGAGGGAAGACTAATAACAAAGAACGCCCCAGTATTTATGTAGATCCAGCAAAATGGTATACTACACATTTCTATACTACTAGGAACAAAGAGGGAAGACTAATAACAAAGAACGCCACTGTATGTATGTAGATCCAGAAAAATGGTATACTACACATTTCTATACTACTAGGAACAAAGAGGGAAGACTAACAACAAAGAACGCCTCTGCATGTATGTAATTCAAGAAAAATGGTATACTACACATTTCTTTACTACTTGGAACAAAGAGGGAAGACTAATAACAAAGAACGCCCCTGTATGTATGTAGATCCACAAAATGGTATACCACACATTTCTTTACTACTAGGAACAAAGAGGGAAGACTAATAATAAAGTACGTCCCTGTATGTGCGTAGATCCAGCAAAATGGTATACAACACATATCTTTACTACTAGGAACAAAGAGGGAAGACTAATAATAAAGTACGCCCCAGTATGTATGTAGATCCACAAAATGGTATACCACACATTTCTTTACTACTAGGAACAAATAGGGAAGACTAATAATAAAGTACGCCCCTGTATGTATGTAGATCCAGCAAAATGGTATACCACACATTTCTTTACTACTAGGAACAAAGAGGGAAAACTAATAACAAAGAACGCCCCTGTATTTATGTAGATCCAGCAAAATGGTATACCACACATTTCTATACTACCAGAAACAAAGAGGCAAAACTAATAACAAAGAACGCCCCTGTATTTATGTAGATCCAGCAAAATGGTATACCACACATTTCTATACTACTGGGAACAAAGAGGGAAGACTAATAACAAAGAACGCTCCTGTACTTTTGTGGATTCAGAAAAATGGTATACTACACATTTCTATGCTACTAGGAACAAAGAGGGAAGACTAATTACAAAGAACGCTCCTGTATGTATGTAGATCCAGAAAAATGGTATACCACACATTTCTTTACTACTAGGAACAAAATGGGAAGACTAATAACAAAGAACGCTCCTGTATTTATGTAGATCCAGCAAAATGCTATACTACACATTTCTTTACTACTAGGAACAAAGAGGGAAGTCTAACAACAAAGAACGCCTCTGTATTTATGTAGACCCAGCAAAATGGTATACCACACATTTCTTTACTACTAGGAACAAAGAGGGAAGTCTAACAACAAAGAACGCCTCTGTATTTATGTAGATCCAGCAAAATGGTATACTACACATTTCTATACTACTAGGAACAAAGAGGGGAAACTAATAACAAAGAACGCTCCTGTATTATTCTAGATCCAGAAAAATGGTATACCACACATTTCTTTACTACTAGGAACAAAGAGGGAGGACTAATAACAAAGAACGCTCATGTATGTATGTAGATCCAGAAAAATGGTATACCACACATTTCTTTACTACTAGGAACAAAGAGGGAAAACTAATAACAAAGAACGCTCCTGTATTTACGTAGATCCAGCAAAATGGTTTACCACACATTTCTTTACTATTGGGAACAAAGAGGGAAGACTAACAACAAAGTTCGCCTCTGTATGTATGTAGATCCGGAAAAATGGTATACCACACATTTCTTTACTACTAGGAACAAAGAGAGAACACTAATAATAAAGAACGCCCCTGTATGTATGTAGATCCACAAAATGGTATACCACACATTTCTTTACTACTAGGAACAAAGAGGGAAGACTAATAATAAAGTACGTCCCTGTATGTATGTAGATCCACAAAATGGTATACCACACATTTCTTTACTACTAGGAACAAAGAGAGAACACTAACAACAAAGAACGCCTCTGTATGTATGTAGATCCACAAAATGGTATACCACACATTTCTTTACTACTAGGAACAAAGAGGGAAGTCTAATAACAAAGAACGCCCCTGTATGTATGTAGATCCACAAAATGGTATACCACACATTTCTTTACTACTAGGAACAAAGAGGGAAGACTAATAATAAAGTACGTCCCTGTATGTATGTAGATCCACAAAATGGTATACCACACATTTCTTTACTACTAGGAACAAAGAGGGAAGACTAATAATAAAGTACGCCCCCGTATGTATGTAGATCCACAAAATGGTATACCACACATTTCTTTACTACTAGGAACAAAGAGGGAAGACTAATAATAAAGTACGCCCCTGTATGTATGTACATCCAGCAAAATGGTATACCACACATTTCTTTACTACTAGGAACAAAGAGGGAAGATTAATAACAAAGAACGCCCCTGTATGTATGTAGATCCACAAAATGGTATACCTCACATTTCTTTACTACTGGGAACAAAGAGGGAAGACTAATAACAAAGAACGCCTCTGTATGTATGTAGATCCAGCAAAATGGTATACCACACATTTCTTTACTACTAGGAACAAAGAGGGAAAACTAATAACAAAGAACGCCCCTGTATGTATGTAGATCCACAAAATGGTATACCACACATTTCTTTACTACTGGGAACAAAGAGGGAAGACTAATAATAAAGTACGCCCCTGTATGTAAGTAGATCCACAAAATGGTATACCACACATTTCTTTACTACTAGGAACAAAGAGGGAACACTAATAATAAAGAACGCCCCTGTATGTATGTAGATCCACAAAATGGTATACCACACATTTCTTTACTACTAGGAACAAAGAGGGAAGACTAATAACAAAGAACGCCCCAGTATTTATGTAGATCCAGCAAAATGGTATACTACACATTTCTATACTACTAGGAACAAAGAGGGAAGACTAATAACAAAGAACGCCACTGTATGTATGTAGATCCAGAAAAATGGTATACTACACATTTCTATACTACTAGGAACAAAGAGGGAAGACTAACAACAAAGGACGCCTCTGCATGTATGTAGTTCCAGAAAAATGGTATACTACACATTTCTTTACTACTAGGAACAAAGAGGGAAGACTAATAACAAAGAACGCCTCTGTATTTATGTAGATCCAGCAAAATGGTATACTACACATTTCTATACTACTAGGAACAAAGAGGGAAGACTAATAACAAAGAACGCTCATGTATGTATGTAGATCCAGAAAAATGGTATACCACACATTTCTTTACTACTAGGAACAAAGAGGGAAAACTAATAACAAAGAACGCTCCTGTATTTACGTAGATCCAGCAAAATGGTTTACCACACATTTCTTTACTATTGGGAACAAAGAGGGAAGACTAACAACAAAGATCGCCTCTGTATGTATGTAGATCCGGAAAAATGGTATACCACACATTTCTTTACTACAAGGAACAAAGAGAGAACACTAATAATAAAGAACGCCCCTGTATGTATGTAGATCCACAAAATGGTATACCACACATTTCTTTACTACTAGGAACAAAGAGGGAAGACTAATAATAAAGTACGTCCCTGTATGTATGTAGATCCACAAAATGGTATACCACACATTTCTTTACTACTAGGAACAAAGAGGGAAGACTAATAATAAAGTACGCCCCTGTATGTATGTAGATCCACAAAATGGTATACCACACATTTCTTTACTACTAGGTACAAAGAGGGAAGACTAATAATAAAGTACGCCCCTGTATGTATGTACATCCAGCAAAATGGTATACCGCACATTTCTTTACTACTAGGAACAAAGAGGGAAAATTAATAACAAAGAACGCCCCTGTATGTATGTAGATCCACAAAATGGTATACCTCACATTTCTTTACTACTGGGAACAAAGAGGGAAGACTAATAATAAAGTACGCCCCTGTATGTAAGTAGATCCACACAATGGTATACCACACATTTCTTTACTACTAGGAACAAAGAGGGAACACCAATAATAAAGAACGCCCCTGTATGTATGTAGATCGACAAAATGGTATACCACACATTTCTTTACTACTAGGAACAAAGAGGGAAGACTAACAACAAAGAACGCCTCTGTATTTATGTAGATCCAGCAAAATGGTATACTACACATTTCTATACTACTAGGAACAAAGAGGGAAGACTAATAACAAAGAACGCCACTGAATGTATGTAGATCCAGAAAAATGGTATACTACACATTTCTATACTACTAGGAACAAAGAGGGAAGACTAACAACAAAGGACGCCTCTGCATGTATGTAGTTCCAGAAAAATGGTATACTACACATTTCTTTACTACTAGGAACAAAGAGGGAAGATTAATAACAAAGAACGCCGCTGTATTTATGTAGATCCAGCAAAATGGTATACTACACATTTCTATACTACTAGGAACAAAGAGGGAAGACTAATAACAAAGAACGCTCATGTATGTATGTAGATCCAGAAAAATGGTATACCACACATTTCTTTACTACTAGGAACAAAGGGGGAAAACTAATAACAAAGAACGCTCCTGTATTTACGTAGATCCAGCAAAATGGTTTACCACACATTTCTTTACTATTGGGAACAAAGAGGGAAGACTAACAACAAAGATCGCCTCAGTATGTATGTAGATCCGGAAAAATGGTATACCACACATTTCTTCACTACTAGGAACAAAGAGAGAACACTAATAATAAAGAACGCTCCTGTATGTATGTAGATCCACAAAATGGTATACCACACATTTCTTTACTACTAGGAACAAAGAGGGAAGTCTAATAACAAAGAACGCCCCTGTATGTATGTAGATCCACAAAATGGTATACCACACATTTCTTTACTACTAGGAACAAAGAGGGAAGACTAATATTAAAGTACGTCCCTGTATGTATTTAGATCCACAAAATGGTATACCACACATTTCTTTACTACTAGGAACAAAGAGAGAAGACTAATAATAAAGTACGCCCCTGTATGTATGTATGTAGATCCACAAAATGGTATAGCACACATTTCTTTACTACTAGGAACAAAGAGGGAAGACTAATAATAAAGTACGCCCCTGTATGTATGTACATCCAGCAAAATGGTATACCACACATTTCTTTACTACTAGGAACAAAGAGGGAACACTAATAATAAAGAACGCCCCTGTATGTATGTAGATCCACAAAATGGTATACCACACATTTCTTTACTACTAGGAACAAAGAGGGAAGACTAATAATAATGTACGCCCCTGTGTGTATTTAGATCCACAAAATGGTATACCACACATTTCTTTACTACTAGGAACAAAGAGGGAAGACTAATAACAAAGTACGCCCCTGTATGCATGTAGATCCTCAAAATGGTATACCACACATTTTTTTACTACTAGGAACAAAGAGGGAAGGCTAATAATAAAGAACACCCCTGTATGTATGTAGATCCACAAAATGGTATACCACACATTTCTTTACTACTGGGAAAAAGAGGAAACACTAATAATAAAGAACGCTCCTGAATGTATGTATATCCAACAAAATAGTATACTACACATTTCTATACTACTAGGAACAAAGAGGGAAAACTAGTAACAAAGAACGCCCTTGAATGTATGTATATCCAGCAAAATGGTATACTACACGTTTCTATACTACTAGGAACAAAGAGGGAAACCTAGTAACAAAGAACGGCCCTGAATGTATGTATATCCAGCAAAAAGGTATACTACACATTTCTACACTACTAGGAACAAAGAGGGAAAACTAATAACAAAGAACGCTCCTGTATTTATGTAGATCCAGCAAAATGGTATACTACACATTTCTATACTACTAGGAACAAAGAGGGAAAGATAGTAACAAAGAACGCCCCTGAATGTATGTATATCCAGCAAAATGGTATACTACACATTTCTATACTACTAGGAACCAAGAGGTAAAGCTAATAACAAAGAACGCTCCTGTGTTTATGTAGATCCAGCAAAATGGTATACCACACATTTCTATACTACTAGGAACAAAGAGGGAAAACTAACAACAAAGAACGCCTCTGTATGTATGTAGATCCAGAAAAATGGTATACCACACATTTCTTTACTACTAGGAACAAAGAGGGAAGACTAATAACAAAGAACGCCCCAGTATTTATGTAGATCCAGCAAAATGGTATACTACACATTTCTATACTACTAGGAACAAAGAGGGAAGACTAATAACAAAGAACGCCACTGTATGTATGTAGATCCAGAAAAATGGTATACTACACATTTCTATACTACTAGGAACAAAGAGGGAAGACTAACAACAAAGAACGCCTCTGCATGTATGTAATTCAAGAAAAATGGTATACTACACATTTCTTTACTACTTGGAACAAAGAGGGAAGACTAATAACAAAGAACGCCCCTGTATGTATGTAGATCCACAAAATGGTATACCACACATTTCTTTACTACTAGGAACAAAGAGGGAAGACTAATAATAAAGTACGTCCCTGTATGTGCGTAGATCCAGCAAAATGGTATACAACACATATCTTTACTACTAGGAACAAAGAGGGAAGACTAATAATAAAGTACGCCCCAGTATGTATGTAGATCCACAAAATGGTATACCACACATTTCTTTACTACTAGGAACAAATAGGGAAGACTAATAATAAAGTACGCCCCTGTATGTATGTAGATCCAGCAAAATGGTATACCACACATTTCTTTACTACTAGGAACAAAGAGGGAAAACTAATAACAAAGAACGCCCCTGTATTTATGTAGATCCAGCAAAATGGTATACCACACATTTCTATACTACCAGAAACAAAGAGGCAAAACTAATAACAAAGAACGCCCCTGTATTTATGTAGATCCAGCAAAATGGTATACCACACATTTCTATACTACTGGGAACAAAGAGGGAAGACTAATAACAAAGAACGCTCCTGTACTTTTGTGGATTCAGAAAAATGGTATACTACACATTTCTATGCTACTAGGAACAAAGAGGGAAGACTAATTACAAAGAACGCTCCTGTATGTATGTAGATCCAGAAAAATGGTATACCACACATTTCTTTACTACTAGGAACAAAATGGGAAGACTAATAACAAAGAACGCTCCTGTATTTATGTAGATCCAGCAAAATGCTATACTACACATTTCTTTACTACTAGGAACAAAGAGGGAAGTCTAACAACAAAGAACGCCTCTGTATTTATGTAGACCCAGCAAAATGGTATACCACACATTTCTTTACTACTAGGAACAAAGAGGGAAGTCTAACAACAAAGAACGCCTCTGTATTTATGTAGATCCAGCAAAATGGTATACTACACATTTCTATACTACTAGGAACAAAGAGGGGAAACTAATAACAAAGAACGCTCCTGTATTATTCTAGATCCAGAAAAATGGTATACCACACATTTCTTTACTACTAGGAACAAAGAGGGAGGACTAATAACAAAGAACGCTCATGTATGTATGTAGATCCAGAAAAATGGTATACCACACATTTCTTTACTACTAGGAACAAAGAGGGAAAACTAATAACAAAGAACGCTCCTGTATTTACGTAGATCCAGCAAAATGGTTTACCACACATTTCTTTACTATTGGGAACAAAGAGGGAAGACTAACAACAAAGTTCGCCTCTGTATGTATGTAGATCCGGAAAAATGGTATACCACACATTTCTTTACTACTAGGAACAAAGAGAGAACACTAATAATAAAGAACGCCCCTGTATGTATGTAGATCCACAAAATGGTATACCACACATTTCTTTACTACTAGGAACAAAGAGGGAAGACTAATAATAAAGTACGTCCCTGTATGTATGTAGATCCACAAAATGGTATACCACACATTTCTTTACTACTAGGAACAAAGAGAGAACACTAACAACAAAGAACGCCTCTGTATGTATGTAGATCCACAAAATGGTATACCACACATTTCTTTACTACTAGGAACAAAGAGGGAAGTCTAATAACAAAGAACGCCCCTGTATGTATGTAGATCCACAAAATGGTATACCACACATTTCTTTACTACTAGGAACAAAGAGGGAAGACTAATAATAAAGTACGTCCCTGTATGTATGTAGATCCACAAAATGGTATACCACACATTTCTTTACTACTAGGAACAAAGAGGGAAGACTAATAATAAAGTACGCCCCCGTATGTATGTAGATCCACAAAATGGTATACCACACATTTCTTTACTACTAGGAACCAAGAGGGAAGACTAATAATAAAGTACGCCCCTGTATGTATGTACATCCAGCAAAATGGTATACCACACATTTCTTTACTACTAGGAACAAAGAGGGAAGATTAATAACAAAGAACGCCCCTGTATGTATGTAGATCCACAAAATGGTATACCTCACATTTCTTTACTACTGGGAACAAAGAGGGAAGACTAATAACAAAGAACGCCTCTGTATGTATGTAGATCCAGCAAAATGGTATACCACACTTTTCTTTACTACTAGGAACAAAGAGGGAAAACTAATAACAAAGAACGCCCCTGTATGTATGTAGATCCACAAAATGGTATACCACACATTTCTTTACTACTGGGAACAAAGAGGGAAGACTAATAATAAAGTACGCCCCTGTATGTAAGTAGATCCACAAAATGGTATACCACACATTTCTTTACTACTAGGAACAAAGAGGGAACACTAATAATAAAGAACGCCCCTGTATGTATGTAGATCCACAAAATGGTATACCACACATTTCTTTACTACTAGGAACAAAGAGGGAAGACTAATAACAAAGAACGCCCCAGTATTTATGTAGATCCAGCAAAATGGTATACTACACATTTCTATACTACTAGGAACAAAGAGGGAAGACTAATAACAAAGAACGCCACTGTATGTATGTAGATCCAGAAAAATGGTATACTACACATTTCTATACTACTAGGAACAAAGAGGGAAGACTAACAACAAAGGACGCCTCTGCATGTATGTAGTTCCAGAAAAATGGTATACTACACATTTCTTTACTACTAGGAACAAAGAGGGAAGACTAATAACAAAGAACGCCTCTGTATTTATGTAGATCCAGCAAAATGGTATACTACACATTTCTATACTACTAGGAACAAAGAGGGAAGACTAATAACAAAGAACGCTCATGTATGTATGTAGATCCAGAAAAATGGTATACCACACATTTCTTTACTACTAGGAACAAAGAGGGAAAACTAATAACAAAGAACGCTCCTGTATTTACGTAGATCCAGCAAAATGGTTTACCACACATTTCTTTACTATTGGGAACAAAGAGGGAAGACTAACAACAAAGATCGCCTCTGTATGTATGTAGATCCGGAAAAATGGTATACCACACATTTCTTTACTACAAGGAACAAAGAGAGAACACTAATAATAAAGAACGCCCCTGTATGTATGTAGATCCACAAAATGGTATACCACACATTTCTTTACTACTAGGAACAAAGAGGGAAGTCTAATAACAAAGAACGCCCCTGTATATATGTAGATCCACAAAATGGTATACCACACATTTCTTTACTACTAGGAACAAAGAGGGAAGACTAATAATAAAGTACGTCCCTGTATGTATGTAGATCCACAAAATGGTATACCACACATTTCTTTACTACTAGGAACAAAGAGGGAAGACTAATAATAAAGTACGCCCCTGTATGTATGTAGATCCACAAAATGGTATACCACACATTTCTTTACTACTAGGTACAAAGAGGGAAGACTAATAATAAAGTACGCCCCTGTATGTATGTACATCCAGCAAAATGGTATACCACACATTTCTTTACTACTAGGAACAAAGAGGGAAAATTAATAACAAAGAACGCCCCTGTATGTATGTAGATCCACAAAATGGTATACCTCACATTTCTTTACTACTGGGAACAAAGAGGGAAGACTAATAATAAAGTACGCCCCTGTATGTAAGTAGATCCACACAATGGTATACCACACATTTCTTTACTACTAGGAACAAAGAGGGAACACCAATAATAAAGAACGCCCCTGTATGTATGTAGATCGACAAAATGGTATACCACACATTTCTTTACTACTAGGAACAAAGAGGGAAGACTAACAACAAAGAACGCCTCTGTATTTATGTAGATCCAGCAAAATGGTATACTACACATTTCTATACTACTAGGAACAAAGAGGGAAGACTAATAACAAAGAACGCCACTGAATGTATGTAGATCCAGAAAAATGGTATACTACACATTTCTATACTACTAGGAACAAAGAGGGAATACTAACAACAAAGGACGCCTCTGCATGTATGTAGTTCCAGAAAAATGGTATACTACACATTTCTTTACTACTAGGAACAAAGAGGGAAGATTAATAACAAAGAACGCCGCTGTATTTATGTAGATCCAGCAAAATGGTATACTACACATTTCTATACTACTAGGAACAAAGAGGGAAGACTAATAACAAAGAACGCTCATGTATGTATGTAGATCCAGAAAAATGGTATACCACACATTTCTTTACTACTAGGAACAAAGGGGGAAAACAAATAACAAAGAACGCTCCTGTATTTACGTAGATCCAGCAAAATGGTTTACCACACATTTCTTTACTATTGGGAACAAAGAGGGAAGACTAACAACAAAGATCGCCTCAGTATGTGTGTAGATCCGGAAAAATGGTATACCACACATTTCTTTACTACTAGGAACAAAGAGAGAACACTAATAATAAAGAACGCTCCTGTATGTATGTAGATCCACAAAATGGTATACCACACATTTCTTTACTACTAGGAACAAAGAGGGAAGTCTAATAACAAAGAACGCCCCTGTATGTATGTAGATCCACAAAATGGTATACCACACATTTCTTTACTACTAGGAACAAAGAGGGAAGACTAATAATAAAGTACGTCCCTGTATGTATTTAGATCCACAAAATGGTATACCACACATTTCTTTACTACTAGGAACAAAGAGAGAAGACTAATAATAAAGTACGCCCCTGTATGTATGTATGTAGATCCACAAAATGGTATAGCACACATTTCTTTACTACTAGGAACAAAGAGGGAAGACTAATAATAAAGTACGCCCCTGTATGTATGTACATCCAGCAAAATGGTATACCACACATTTCTTTACTACTAGGAACAAAGAGGGAAAATTAATAACAAAGAACGCCCATGTATGTATGTAGATCCACAAAATGGTATACCACACATTTCTTTACTACTGGGAACAAAGAGGGAAGACTAATAACAAAGAACGCCTCTGTATGTATGTAGATCCAGCAAAATGGTATACCACACATTTCTTTACTACTAGGAACAAAGAGGGAAAACTAATAACAAAGAACGCCCCTGTATGTATGTAGATCCACAAAATGGTATGCCACACATTTCTTTACTACTGGGAACAAAGAGGGAAGACTAATAATAAAGTACGCCCCTGTATGTAAGTAGATCCACAAAATGGTATACCACACATTTCTTTACTACTAGGAACAAAGAGGGAACACTAATAATAAAGAACGCCCCTGTATGTATGTAGATCCACAAAATGGTATACCACACATTTCTTTACTACTAGGAACAAAGAGGGAAGACTAATAATAATGTACGCCCCTGTATGTATGTAGATTCACAGAATGGTATACCACACATTTCTTTACTACTAGGAACAAAGAGGGAAGACTAATAACAAAGTACGCCCCTGTATGTATGTAGATCCACAAAATGGTATACCACACATTTCTTTACTACTAGGAACAAAGAGGGAAGACTAATAATAAAGAACGCCCCTGTATGTATGTAGATCCACAAAATGGTATACCTCACATTTCTTTACTACTGGGAACAAAGAGGGAAGACTAATAATAAAGTACGCCCCTGTATGTAAGTAGATCCACACAATGGTATACCACACATTTCTTTACTACTAGGAACAAAGAGGGAACACCAATAATAAAGAACGCCCCTGTATGTATGTAGATCGACAAAATGGTATACCACACATTTCTTTACTACTAGGAACAAAGAGGGAAGACTAATAATAAAGTACGCCCCTGTATGTAAGTAGATCCACAAAATGGTATACCACACATTTCTTTACTACTAGGAACAAAGAGGGAACACTAATAATAAAGAACGCCCCTGTATGTATGTAGATCCACAAAATGGTATACCACACATTTCTTTACTACTAGGAACAAAGAGGGAAGACTAATAATAAAGTACGTCCCTGTATGTATGTAGATCCACAAAATGGTATACCACACATTTCTTTACTACTAGGAACAAAGAGGGAAGACTAATAATAAAGTACGCCCCTGTATGTATGTAGATCCACAAAATGGTATACCACACATTTCTATACTACTAGGAACAAAGAGGGAAGACTAATAATAAAGTACGCCCCTGTATGTATGTACATCCAGCAAAATGGTATACCACACATTTCTTTACTACTAGGAACAAAGAGGGAAAACTAATAACAAAGAACGCCCCTGTATGTATGTAGATCCACAAAATGGTATACCTCACATTTCTTTACTACTGGGAACAAAGAGGGAAGACTAATAATAAAGTACGCCCCTGTATGTAAGTAGATCCACACAATGGTATACCACACATTTCTTTACTACTAGGAACAAAGAGGGAACACCAATAATAAAGAACGCCCCTGTATGTATGTAGATCGACAAAATGGTATACCACACATTTCTTTACTACTAGGAACAAAGAGGGAAGACTAACAACAAAGAACGCCTCTGTATTTATGTAGATCCAGCAAAATGGTATACTACACATTTCTATACTACTAGGAACAAAGAGGGGAAACTAATAACAAAGAACGCTCCTGTATTATTCTAGATCCAGAAAAATGGTATACCACACATTTCTTTACTACTAGGAACAAAGAGGGAAGAGTAATAACAAAGAACGCTCCTGTATTTATGTAGATCCAGCAAAATGGTATACCGCACATTTCTTTACTACTAGGAACAAAGAGGGAAGACTAATAACAAAGAACGCCCCAGTATTTATGTAGATCCAGCAAAATGGTATACTACACATTTCTATACTACTAGGAACAAAGAGGGAAGACTAATAACAAAGAACGCCACTGAATGTATGTAGATCCAGAAAAATGGTATACTACACATTTCTATACTACTAGGAACAAAGAGGGAAGACTAACAACAAAGGACGCCTCTGCATGTATGTAGTTCCAGAAAAATGGTATACTACACATTTCTTTACTACTAGGAACAAAGAGGGAAGACTAATAACAAAGAACGCCGCTGTATTTATGTAGATCCAGCAAAATGGTATACTACACATTTCTATACTACTAGGAACAAAGAGGGAAGACTAATAACAAAGAACGCTCATGTATGTATGTAGATCCAGAAAAATGGTATACCACACATTTCTTTACTACTAGGAACAAAGGGGGAAAACTAATAACAAAGAACGCTCCTGTATTTACGTAGATCCAGCAAAATGGTTTACCACACATTTCTTTACTATTGGGAACAAAGAGGGAAGACTAACAACAAAGATCGCCTCAGTATGTATGTAGATCCGGAAAAATGGTATACCACACATTTCTTTACTACTAGGAACAAAGAGAGAACACTAATAATAAAGAACGCTCCTGTATGTATGTAGATCCACAAAATGGTATACCACACATTTCTTTACTACTAGGAACAAAGAGGGAAGTCTAATAACAAAGAACGCCCCTGTATGTATGTAGATCCACAAAATGGTATACCACACATTTCTTTACTACTAGGAACAAAGAGGGAAGACTAATAATAAAGTACGCCCCTGTATGTATGTATGTAGATCCACAAAATGGTATACCACACATTTCTTTACTACTAGGAACAAAGAGGGAAGACTAATAATAAAGTACGCCCCTGTATGTATGTACATCCAGCAAAATGGTATACCACACATTTCTTTACTACTAGGAACAAAGAGGGAAAACTAATAACAAAGAACGCCCCTGTATGTATGTAGATCCACAAAATGGTATGCCACACATTTCTTTACTACTGGGAACAAAGAGGGAAGACTAATAATAAAGTACGCCCCTGTATGTATGTACATCCAGCAAAATGGTATACCACACATTTCTTTACTACTAGGAACAAAGAGGGAAAATTAATAACAAAGAACGCCCCTGTATGTATGTAGATCCACAAAATGGTATACCTCACATTTCTTTACTACTGGGAACAAAGAGGGAAGACTAATAATAAAGTACGCCCCTGTATGTATGTACATCCAGCAAAATGGTATACCACACATTTCTTTACTACTAGGAACAAAGAGGGAAAATTAATAACAAAGAACGCCCCTGTATGTATGTAGATCCACAAAATGGTATACCTCACATTTCTTTACTACTGGGAACAAAGAGGGAAGACTAATAATAAAGTACGCCCCTGTATGTAAGTAGATCCACACAATGGTATACCACACATTTCTTTACTACTAGGAACAAAGAGGGAACACCAATAATAAAGAACGCCCCTGTATGTATGTAGATCGACAAAATGGTATACCACACATTTCTTTACTACTAGGAACAAAGAGGGAAGACTAACAACAAAGAACGCCTCTGTATTTATGTAGATCCAGCAAAATGGTATACTACACATTTCTATACTACTAGGAACAAAGAGGGGAAACTAATAACAAAGAACGCTCCTGTATTATTCTAGATCCAGAAAAATGGTATACCACACATTTCTTTACTACTAGGAACAAAGAGGGAAGACTAATAACAAAGAACGCTCCTGTATTTATGTAGATCCAGCAAAATGGTATACCGCACATTTCTTTACTACTAGGAACAAAGAGGGAAGACTAATAACAAAGAACGCCCCAGTATTTATGTAGATCCAGCAAAATGGTATACTACACATTTCTATACTACTAGGAACAAAGAGGGAAGACTAATAACAAAGAACGCCACTGAATGTATGTAGATCCAGAAAAATGGTATACTACACATTTCTATACTACTAGGAACAAAGAGGGAAGACTAACAACAAAGGACGCCTCTGCATGTATGTAGTTCCAGAAAAATGGTATACTACACATTTCTTTACTACTAGGAACAAAGAGGGAAGACTAATAACAAAGAACGCCGCTGTATTTATGTAGATCCAGCAAAATGGTATACTACACATTTCTATACTACTAGGAACAAAGAGGGAAGACTAATAACAAAGAACGCTCATGTATGTATGTAGATCCAGAAAAATGGTATACCACACATTTCTTTACTACTAGGAACAAAGGGGGAAAACTAATAACAAAGAACGCTCCTGTATTTACGTAGATCCAGCAAAATGGTTTACCACACATTTCTTTACTATTGGGAACAAAGAGGGAAGACTAACAACAAAGATCGCCTCAGTATGTATGTAGATCCGGAAAAATGGTATACCACACATTTCTTTACTACTAGGAACAAAGAGAGAACACTAATAATAAAGAACGCTCCTGTATGTATGTAGATCCACAAAATGGTATACCACACATTTCTTTACTACTAGGAACAAAGAGGGAAGTCTAATAACAAAGAACGCCCCTGTATGTATGTAGATCCACAAAATGGTATACCACACATTTCTTTACTACTAGGAACAAAGAGGGAAGACTAATAATAAAGTACGTCCCTGTATGTATTTAGATCCACAAAATGGTATACCACACATTTCTTTACTACTAGGAACAAAGAGAGAAGACTAATAATAAAGTACGCCCCTGTATGTATGTATGTAGATCCACAAAATGGTATACCACACATTTCTTTACTACTAGGAACAAAGAGGGAAGACTAATAATAAAGTACGCCCCTGTATGTATGTACATCCAGCAAAATGGTATACCACACATTTCTTTACTACTAGGAACAAAGAGGGAAAATTAATAACAAAGAACGCCCATGTATGTATGTAGATCCACAAAATGGTATACCACACATTTCTTTACTACTGGGAACAAAGAGGGAAGACTAATAACAAAGAACGCCTCTGTATGTATGTAGATCCAGCAAAATGGTATACCACACATTTCTTTACTACTAGGAACAAAGAGGGAAAACTAATAACAAAGAACGCCCCTGTATGTATGTAGATCCACAAAATGGTATGCCACACATTTCTTTACTACTGGGAACAAAGAGGGAAGACTAATAATAAAGTACGCCCCTGTATGTAAGTAGATCCACAAAATGGTATACCACACATTTCTTTACTACTAGGAACAAAGAGGGAACACTAATAATAAAGAACGCCCCTGTATGTATGTAGATCCACAAAATGGTATACCACACATTTCTTTACTACTAGGAACAAAGAGGGAAGACTAATAATAATGTACGCCCCTGTATGTATGTAGATTCACAGAATGGTATACCACACATTTCTTTACTACTAGGAACAAAGAGGGAAGACTAATAACAAAGTACGCCCCTGTATGTATGTAGATCCACAAAATGGTATACCACACATTTCTTTACCACTAGGAACAAAGAGGGAAGACTAATAATAAAGAACGCCCCTGTATGTATGTAGATCCACAAAATGGTATACCACACATTTCTTTACTACTGGGAAAAAGAGGAAACACTAATAATAAAGAACGCCCCTGAATGTATGTATATCCAGCAAAATGGTATACTACACATTTCTATACTACTAGGAACAAAGACGGAAAACTAGTAACAAAGAACGCCCCTGAATGTATGTATATCCAGCAAAATGGTATACTACACGTTTCTATACTACTAGGAACAAAGTGGGAAAACTAGTACCAAAGAACGCCCCTGAATGTATGTATATCCAGCAAAATGCTATACTACACATTTCTATACTACTAGGAACAAAGAGGGAAAACTAGTAACAAAGAACGGCCCTGAATGTATGTATATCCAGCAAAATGGTATACTACACATTTCTATACTACTAGGAACAAAGAGGGAAAACTAATAACAAAGAACGCTCCTGTATTTTTGTAGATCCAGCAAAATGGTATACTACACATTTCTATACTACTAGGAACAAAGAGGTAAGACTAACAACAAAGAACGCCTCTGTATGTATGTAGATCCACAAAAATTGTATACCACACATTTCTTTACTACTAGGAACAAAGAGGGAAGACTAATAACAAAGAACATTCCTGTATTTATGTAGATCCAGCAAAATGGTATACCACACATTTCTTTACTACTGGGAACAAAGAGGGAAGACTAATAACAAGGAACGCTCCCGTATTTATGTAGATCCAGCTAAATGGTATACTACACATTTCTTTACTACTGGGAACAAAGAGGGAAGACTAATAACAAGGAACGCTCCCGTATTTATGTAGATCCAGCTAAATGGTATACTACACATTTCTTTACTACTAGGAACAAAGAGGGAAGACTTATAACAAAGAACGCTCCTGTATTTATGTAGATCCAGCAAAATGGTATACCACACATTTCTTTACTACTAGAAACAAAGAGGGAAGACTAATAATAAAGTACGTCCCTGTATGTATGTAGATCCACAAAATGGTATACCACACATATCTTTACTACTAGGAACAAAGAGGGAAGACTAATAATAAAGTACGCCCCTGTATGTATGTAGATCCACAAAATGGTATACCACACATTTCTTTACTACTAGGAACAAATAGGGAAGACTAATAATAAAGTACGCCCCTGTATGTATGTAGATCCAGAAAAATGGTATACCACACATTTCTTTACTACTAGGCACAAAGAGGGAAGACTAATAACAAAGAACGCTCCTGTATTTATGTAGATCCAGTAAATTGGTATACCACACATTTCTTTACTACTGGGAACAAAGAGGGAAAACTAGTAACAAAGAACGCCCCTGAATGTATGTATATCCAGCAAAATGGTATACTACACATTTCTTTACTACTAGGAACAAAGAGGGAAGTCTAACAGCAAAGAACGCCTCTGTATTTATGTAGATCCACAAAATGGTATACCACACATTTCTTTACTACTAGGAAAAAAGAGGGAAGACTAACAACAAAGAACGCCTCTGTATTTATGTAGATCCAGCAAAATGGTATACTACACATTTCTATACTACTAGGAACAAAGAGGGGAAACTAATAACAAAGAACGCTCCTGTATTATTCTAGATCCAGAAAAATGGTATACCACACATTTCTTTACTACTAGGAACAAAGAGGGAAGATTAATAACAAAGAACGCTCCTGTATTTATGTAGATCCAGCAAAATGGTATACCACACATTTCTTTACTACTAGGAACAAAGAGGGAAGACTAATAACAAAGAACGCCCCAGTATTTATGTAGATCCAGCAAAATGGTATACTACACATTTCTATACTACTAGGAACAAAGAGGGAAGACTAATAACAAAGAACGCCACTGTATATATGTAGATCCAGAAAAATGGTATACTACACATTTCTATACTACTAGGAACAAAGAGGGAAGACTAACAACAAAGAACGCCTCTGCATGTATGTAGTTCCAGAAAAATGGTATACTACACATTTCTTTACTACTAGGAACAAAGAGGGAAGACTAATAACAAAGAACGCCTCTGTATTTATGTAGATCCAGCAAAATGGTATACTACACATTTCTATAGTACTAGGAACAAAGAGGGAAGAGTAATAACAAAGAACGCCCCTGTATGTATGTAGATCCAGAAAAATGGTATACTACACATTTCTATACTACTAGGAACAGAGAGGGAAGACTACAACAAAGAACGCCTCTGCATGTATGTAATTCAAGAAAAATGGTATACTACACATTTCTTTACTACTAGGAACAAAGAGGGAAGACTAATAACAAAGAACGCCTCTGTATTTATGTAGATCCAGCAAAATGGTATACTACACATTTCTATACTACTAGGAACAAAGAGGGAAGACTAATAACAGAGAACGCTCATGTATGTATGTAGATCCACAAAAATGGTATACCACACATTTCTTTACTACTAGGAACAAAGAGGGAAAACTAATAACAAAGAACGCTCCTGTATTTATGTAGATCCAGCAAAATGGTATACCACACATTTCTTTACTACTAGGAACAAAGAGGGAAGACTAACAACAAAGAACGCCTCTGTATGTATGTAGATTCCGAAAAATGGTATACCACACATTTCATTACTACTAGGAACAAAGAGAGAACACTAATAATAAAGAACGCCCCTGTATGTATGTAGATCCACAAAATGGTATACCACACATTTCTTTACTAATAGGAACAAAGAGGGAAGTCTAATAACAAAGAACGCACCTGTATGTATGTAGATCCACAAAATGGTATACCACACATTTCTTTACTACTAGGAACAAAGAGGGAAGACTAATAATAAAGTACGTCCCTGTGTGTATGTAGATCCACAAAATGGTATACCACACATTTCTTTACTACTAGGAACAATGAGGGAAGACTAATAATAAAGTACGCCCCTGTATGTATGTAGATCCAGCAAAATGGTATACCACACATTTCTTTACTACTAGGAACAAAGAGGGAAAACTAATAACAAAGAACGCCCCTGTATGTATGTAGATCCACAAAATGGTATACCATACATTTCTTTACTACTAGGAACAAAGAGGGAAGACTAATAACAAAGAACGCCTCTGTATGTATGTAGATCCACAAAATGGTATACCACACATTTCTTTACTACTGGGAACAAAGAGGGAAGACTAATAATAACGTACGCCCCTGTATGTATGTAGATCCACAAAATGGTATTCCACACATTTCTTTACTACTAGGAACAAAGAGGGAACACTAATAATAAAGAACGCCCCTGTATGTATGTAGATCCACAAAATGGTATACCACACATTTCTTTACTACTAGGAACAAAGAGGGAAGACTAATAATAATGTACGCCCCTGTGTGTATGTAGATCCACAAAATGGTATACCACACATTTCTTTACTACTAGGAACAAAGAGGGAAGACTAATAACAAAGTACGCCCCTGTATCTATGTAGATCCACAAAATGGTATACCTCACATTTTTTTACTACTAGGAACAAAGAGGGAAGGCTAATAATAAAGAACGCCCCTGTATGTACGTAGATCCACAAAATGGTATACCACACATTTCTTTACTACTGGGAAAAAGAGGAAACACTAATAATAAAGAACGCCCCTGAATGTATGTATATCCAGCAAAATGGTATACTACACATTTCTATACTACTAGGAACAAAGAGAGAAAACTAGTAACAAAGAACGCCCCTGAATGTATGTATATCCAGCAAAATGGTATACTACACGTTTCTATACTACTAGGAACAAAGAGGGAAAACTAGTAACAAAGAACGCCCCTGAATGTATGTATATCCAGCAAAATGTTATACTACACATTTCTATACTACTAGGAACAAAGAGTGAAAACTAATAACAAAGAACGCTCCTGTATTTATGTAGATCCAGCAAAATGGTATACTACACATTTCTATACTACTAGGAACAAAGAGGGAAAACTAGTAACAAAGAACGCCCCTGAATGTATGTATATCCAGTAAAATGGTATACTACACATTTCTATACTACTAGGAACCAAGAGGGAAAGCTAATAACAAAGAACGCTCCTGTGTTTATGTAGATCCAGCAAAATGCTATACCACACATATTTCTATACTACTAGGAACAAAGAGGGAAAACTAACAACAAATAACGCCTCTGTATGTATGTAGATCCAGAAAAATGGTATACCACACATTTCTTTACTACTAGGAACAAAGAGGGAAGACTAATAACAAGGAACGCTCCCGTATTTATGTAGATCCAGCTAAATGGTATACCACACATTTCTTTACTACTAGGAACAAAGAGGGAACACTAATAATAAAGAACGCCCCTGTATGTATGTAGATCCACAAAATGGTACACCACACATTTCTTTACTACTAGGAACAAAGAGGGAAGACTAATAACAAAGAACGCCCCTGTATGTATGTAGATCCACAAAATGGTATACCACACATTTATTTACTACTAGGAACAAAGAGGGAAGACTAATAATAAAGTACGTCCCTGTATGTATGTAGATCCACAAATTGGTATACCACACATATCTTTACTACTAGGAACAAAGAGGGAAGACTAATAATTAAGTACGCCCCTGTATGTATGTAGATCCACAAAATGGTATACCACACATTTCTTTACTACTAGGAACAAATAGGGAAGACTAATAATATAGTACGCCCCTGTATGTATGTAGATCCAGCAAAATGGTATACCACACATTTCTATACTACTAGAAACAAAGAGGGAAGACTAATAACAAAGAACGCCCCTGTATTTATGTAGATCCAGCAAAATGGTATACCACACATTTCTATACTACTGGGAACAAAGAGGGAAGACTAATAACAAAGAACGCTCCTGTACTTTTGTGGATCCAGAAAAATGGTATACTACACATTTCTATACTACTAGAAACAAAGAGGGAAGACTAATAACAAAGAACGCCCCTGTATGTATGTAGATCCAGAAAAATGGTATACCACACATTTCTTTACTACTAGGAACAAAGAGGGAAGACTAATAACAAAGAACGCTACTGTATTTATGTAGATCCAGCAAAATGGTATACCACACATTTCTTTACTACTGGGAACAAAGAGGGAAAACTAGTAACAAAGAACGCCCCTGAATGTATGTATATCCAGCAAAATGGTATACTACACTTTTCTTTACTACTAGGAACAAAGAGGGAAGTCTAACAACAAAGAACGCCTCTGTATTTATGTAGATCCAGCAAAATGGTATACCACATATTTCTTTACTACTAGGAACAAAGAGGGAAGACTAACAACAAAGAACGCCTCTGTATTTATGTAGATCCAGCAAAATGGTATACTACACATTTCTATACTACTAGGAACAAAGAGGGAAGACTAATAACAAAGAACGCTCCTGTATTATTCTAGATCCAGAAAAATGGTATACCACACATTTCTTTACTACTAGGAACAAAGAGGGAAGACTAATAACAAAGAACGCTCCTGTATTTATGTAGATCCAGCAAAATGGTATACCACACATTTCTTTACTACTAGGAACAAAGAGGGAAGACTAATAACAAAGAACGCCACAGAATTTATGTAGATCCAGCAAAATGGTATACTACACATTTCTATACTACTAGGAACAAAGAGGGAAGACTAATAACAAAGAACGCCACTGTATGTATGTAGATCCAGAAAAATGGTATACTACACATTTTTATACTACTAGGAACAAAGAGGGAAGACTAACAACAAAGGACGCCTCTGCATGTATGTAGTTCCAGAAAAATGGTATACTACACATTTCCTTACTACTAGGAACAAAGAGGGAAAACTAATAACAAAGAACGCCTCTGTATTTATGTAGATCCAGCAAAATGGTATACTACACATTTCTATACTACTAGGAACAAAGAGGGAAGACTAATAACAAAGAACGCTCATGTATGTATGTAGATCCAGAAAAATGGTATACCACACATTTCTTTACTACTAGGAACAAAGAGGGAAGACTAATAATAATGTACGCCCCTGTATGTATGTAGATTCACAGAATGGTATACCACACATTTCTTTACTACTAGGAACAAAGAGGGAAGACTAATAACAAAGTACGCCCCTGTATGTATGTAGATCCACAAAATGGTATACCACACATTTCTTTACCACTAGGAACAAAGAGGGAAGACTAATAATAAAAAACACCCCTGTATGTATGTAGATCCACAAAATGGTATACCACACATTTCTTTACTACTGGGAAAAAGAGGAAACACTAATAATAAAGAACGCCCCTGAATGTATGTATATCCAGCAAAATGGTATACTACACATTTCTATACTACTAGGAACAAAGACGGAAAACTAGTAACAAAGAACGCCCCTGAATGTATGTATATCCAGCAAAATGGTATACTACACGTTTCTATATACTAGGAACAAAGTGGGAAAACTAGTACCAAAGAACGCCCCTGAATGTATGTATATCCAGCAAAATGCTATACTACACATTTCTATACTACTAGGAACAAAGAGGGAAAACTAGTAACAAAGAACGGCCCTGAATGTATGTATATCCAGCAAAATGGTATACTACACATTTCTATACTACTAGGAACAAAGAGGGAAAACTAATAACAAAGAACGCTCCTGTATTTTTGTAGATCCAGCAAAATGGTATACTACACATTTCTATACTACTAGGAACAAAGAGGTAAGACTAACAACAAAGAACGCCTCTGTATGTATGTAGATCCACAAAAATTGTATACCACACATTTCTTTACTACTAGGAACAAAGAGGGAAGACTAATAACAAAGAACATTCCTGTATTTATGTAGATCCAGCAAAATGGTATACCACACATTTCTTTACTACTGGGAACAAAGAGGGAAGACTAATAACAAGGAACGCTCCCGTATTTATGTAGATCCAGCTAAATGGTATACTACACATTTCTTTACTACTAGGAACAAAGAGGGAAGACTTATAACAAAGAACGCTCCTGTATTTATGTAGATCCAGCAAAATGGTATACCACACATTTCTTTACTACTAGAAACAAAGAGGGAAGACTAATAATAAAGTACGTCCCTGTATGTATGTAGATCCACAAAATGGTATACCACACATATCTTTACTACTAGGAACAAAGAGGGAAGACTAATAATAAAGTACGCCCCTGTATGTATGTAGATCCACAAAATGGTATACCACACATTTCTTTACTACTAGGAACAAATAGGGAAGACTAATAATAAAGTACGCCCCTGTATGTATGTAGATCCAGAAAAATGGTATACCACACATTTCTTTACTACTAGGCACAAAGAGGGAAGACTAATAACAAAGAACGCTCCTGTATTTATGTAGATCCAGTAAATTGGTATACCACACATTTCTTTACTACTGGGAACAAAGAGGGAAAACTAGTACCAAAGAACGCCCCTGAATGTATGTATATCCAGCAAAATGGTATACTACACATTTCTTTACTACTAGGAACAAAGAGGGAAGTCTAACAGCAAAGAACGCCTCTGTATTTATGTAGATCCACAAAATGGTATACCACACATTTCTTTACTACTAGGAAAAAAGAGGGAAGACTAACAACACAGAACGCCTCTGTATTTATGTAGATCCAGCAAAATGGTATACTACACATTTCTATACTACTAGGAACAAAGAGGGGAAACTAATAACAAAGAACGCTCCTGTATTATTCTAGATCCAGAAAAATGGTATACCACACATTTCTTTACTACTAGGAACAAAGAGGGAAGACTAATAACAAAGAACGCTCCTGTATTTATGTAGATCCAGCAAAATGGTATACCACACATTTCTTTACTACTAGGAACAAAGAGGGAAGACTAATAACAAAGAACGCCCCAGTATTTATGTAGATCCAGCAAAATGGTATACTACACATTTCTATACTACTAGGAACAAAGAGGGAAGACTAATAACAAAGAACGCCACTGTATATATGTAGATCCAGAAAAATGGTATACTACACATTTCTATACTACTAGGAACAAAGAGGGAAGACTAACAACAAAGAACGCCTCTGCATGTATGTAGTTCCAGAAAAATGGTATACTACACATTTCTTTACTACTAGGAACAAAGAGGGAAGACTAATAACAAAGAACGCCTCTGTATTTATGTAGATCCAGCAAAATGGTATACTACACATTTCTATAGTACTAGGAACAAAGAGGGAAGACTAATAACAAAGAACGCCCCTGTATGTATGTAGATCCAGAAAAATGGTATACTACACATTTCTATACTACTAGGAACAAAGAGGGAAGACTACAACAAAGAACGCCTCTGCATGTATGTAATTCAAGAAAAATGGTATACTACACATTTCTTTACTACTAGGAACAAAGAGGGAAGACTAATAACAAAGAACGCCTCTGTATTTATGTAGATCCAGCAAAATGGTATACTACACATTTCTATACTACTAGGAACAAAGAGGGAAGACTAATAACAGAGAACGCTCATGTATGTATGTAGATCCACAAAAATGGTATACCACACATTTCTTTACTACTAGGAACAAAGAGGGAAAACTAATAACAAAGAACGCTCCTGTATTTATGTAGATCCAGCAAAATGGTATACCACACATTTCTTTACTACTAGGAACAAAGAGGGAAGACTAACAACAAAGAACGCCTCTGTATGTATGTAGATTCCGAAAAATGGTATACCACACATTTCTTTACTACTAGGAACAAAGAGAGAACACTAATAATAAAGAACGCCCCTGTATGTATGTAGATCCACAAAATGGTATACCACACATTTCTTTACTAATAGGAACAAAGAGGGAAGTCTAATAACAAAGAACGCACCTGTATGTATGTAGATCCACAAAATGGTATACCACACATTTCTTTACTACTAGGAACAAAGAGGGAAGACTAATAATAAAGTACGTCCCTGTGTGTATGTAGATCCACAAAATGGTATACCACACATTTCTTTACTACTAGGAACAATGAGGGAAGACTAATAATAAAGTACGCCCCTGTATGTATGTAGATCCAGCAAAATGGTATACCACACATTTCTTTACTACTAGGAACAAAGAGGGAAAACTAATAACAAAGAACGCCCCTGTATGTATGTAGATCCACAAAATGGTATACCATACATTTCTTTACTACTAGGAACAAAGAGGGAAGACTAATAACAAAGAACGCCTCTGTATGTATGTAGATCCACAAAATGGTATACCACACATTTCTTTACTACTGGGAACAAAGAGGGAAGACTAATAATAACGTACGCCCCTGTATGTATGTAGATCCACAAAATGGTATTCCACACATTTCTTTACTACTAGGAACAAAGAGGGAACACTAATAATAAAGAACGCCCCTGTATGTATGTAGATCCACAAAATGGTATACCACACATTTCTTTACTACTAGGAACAAAGAGGGAAGACTAATAATAATGTACGCCCCTGTGTGTATGTAGATCCACAAAATGGTATACCACACATTTCTTTACTACTAGGAACAAAGAGGGAAGACTAATAACAAAGTACGCCCCTGTATCTATGTAGATCCACAAAATGGTATACCTCACATTTTTTTACTACTAGGAACAAAGAGGGAAGGCTAATAATAAAGAACGCCCCTGTATGTACGTAGATCCACAAAATGGTATACCACACATTTCTTTACTACTGGGAAAAAGAGGCAACACTAATAATAAAGAACGCCCCTGAATGTATGTATATCCAGCAAAATGGTATACTACACATTTCTATACTACTAGGAACAAAGAGAGAAAACTAGTAACAAAGAACGCCCCTGAATGTATGTATATCCAGCAAAATGGTATACTACACGTTTCTATACTACTAGGAACAAAGAGGGAAAACTAGTAACAAAGAACGCCCCTGAATGTATGTATATCCAGCAAAATGGTATACTACACATTTCTATACTACTAGGAACAAAGAGTGAAAACTAATAACAAAGAACGCTCCTGTATTTATGTAGATCCAGCAAAATGGTATACTACACATTTCTATACTACTAGGAACAAAGAGGGAAAACTAGTAACAAAGAACGCCCCTGAATGTATGTATATCCAGTAAAATGGTATACTACACATTTCTATACTACTAGGAACCAAGAGGGAAAGCTAATAACAAAGAACGCTCCTGTGTTTATGTAGATCCAGCAAAATGCTATACCACACATATTTCTATACTACTAGGAACAAAGAGGGAAAACTAACAACAAATAACGCCTCTGTATGTATGTAGATCCAGAAAAATGGTATACCACACATTTCTTTACTACTAGGAACAAAGAGGGAAGACTAATAACAAGGAACGCTCCCGTATTTATGTAGATCCAGCTAAATGGTATACCACACATTTCTTTACTACTAGGAACAAAGAGGGAACACTAATAATAAAGAACGCCCCTGTATGTATGTAGATCCACAAAATGGTACACCACACATTTCTTTACTACTAGGAACAAAGAGGGAAGACTAATAACAAAGAACGCCCCTGTATGTATGTAGATCCAGAAAATGGTATACCACACATTTATTTACTACTAGGAACAAAGAGGGAAGACTAATAATAAAGTACGTCCCTGTATGTATGTAGATCCACAAAATGGTATACCACACATATCTTTACTACTAGGAACAAAGAGGGAAGACTAATAATAAACTACGCCCCTGTATGTATGTAGATCCACAAAATGGTATACCACACATTTCTTTACTACTAGGAACAAATAGGGAAGACTAATAATATAGTACGCCCCTGTATGTATGTAGATCCAGCAAAATGGTATACCACACATTTCTATACTACTAGAAACAAAGAGGGAAGACTAATAACAAAGAACGCCCCTGTATTTATGTAGATCCAGCAAAATGGTATACCACACATTTCTATACTACTGGGAACAAAGAGGGAAGACTAATAACAAAGAACGCTCCTGTACTTTTGTGGATCCAGAAAAATGGTATACTACACATTTCTATACTACTAGAAACAAAGAGGGAAGACTAATAACAAAGAACGCCCCTGTATGTATGTAGATCCAGAAAAATGGTGTACCACACATTTCTTTACTACTAGGAACAAAGAGGGAAGACTAATAACAAAGAACGCTACTGTATTTATGTAGATCCAGGTAAATGGTATACCACACATTTCTTTACTACTGGGAACAAAGAGGGAATACTAGTAACAAAGAACGCCCCTGAATGTATGTATATCCAGCAAAATGGTATACTACACTTTTCTTTACTACTAGGAACAAAGAGGGAAGTCTAACAACAAAGAACGCCTCTGTATTTATGTAGATCCAGCAAAATGGTATACCACATATTTCTTTACTACTAGGAACAAAGAGGGAAGACTAACAACAAAGAACGCCTCTGTATTTATGTAGATCCAGCAAAATGGTATACTACACATTTCTATACTACTAGGAACAAAGAGGGAAGACTAATAACAAAGAACGCTCCTGTATTATTCTAGATCCAGAAAAATGGTATACCACACATTTCTTTACTACTAGGAACAAAGAGGGAAGACTAATAACAAAGAACGCTCCTGTATTTATGTAGATCCAGCAAAATGGTATACCACACATTTCTTTACTACTAGGAACAAAGAGGGAAGACTAATAACAAAGAACGCCACAGTATTTATGTAGATCCAGCAAAATGGTATACTACACATTTCTATACTACTAGGAACAAAGAGGGAAGACTAATAACAAAGAACGCCACTATATGTATGTAGATCCAGAAAAATGGTATACTACACATTTTTATACTACTAGGAACAAAGAGGGAAGACTAACAACAAAGGACGCCTCTGCATGTATGTAGTTCCAGAAAAATGGTATACTACAAATTTCCTTACTACTAGGAACAAAGAGGGAAAACTAATAACAAAGAACGCCTCTGTATTTATGTAGATCCAGCAAAATGGTATACTACACATTTCTATACTACTAGGAACAAAGAGGGAAGACTAATAACAAAGAACGCTCATGTATGTATGTAGATCCAGAAAAATGGTATACCACACATTTCTTTACTACTAGGAACAAAGAGGGAAAACTAATAACAAAGAACGCTCCTGTATTTATGTAGATCCAGCAAAATGGTTTACCACACATTTCTTTACTATTAGGAACAAAGAGGGAAGACTAACAACAAAGAACGCCTCTGTATGTATGTAGATCCGGAAAAATGGTATACCACACATTTCTTTACTACTAGGAACAAAGAGAGAACATTAATAATAAAGAACGCCCCTGTATGTATGTAGATCCTCAAAATGGTATACCACACATTTCTTTACTACTAGGAACAAAGAGGGAAGTCTAATAACAAAGAACGCCCCTGTATGTATGTAGATCCACAAAATTGTATACCACACATTTCTTTACTACTAGGAACAAAGAGGGAAGACTAATAATAAAGTACGTCCCTGTATGTATGTAGATACACAAAATGGCATACCACCTATTTCTTTACTACTAGGAACAAAGAGGGAAGACTAATAATAAAGTACGCCCCTGTATGTATGTAGATCCACAAAATGGTATACCGCACATTTCTTTACTACTAGGAACAAAGAGGGAAGACTAACAAAAAAGAACGCCTCTGTATGTATGTAGATTCAGAAAAATGGTATACCACACATTTCTTTACTACTAGGAACAAAGAGAGAACACTAATAATAAATTACGCCCCTGTATGTATGTAGATCCACAAAATGGTATACCACACATTTCTTTACTACTAGGAACAAAGAGGGAAGTCTAATAACAAAGAACGCCGCTGTATGTATGTAGATCCATAAAATGGTATACCACACATTACTTTACTACTAGAAACAAAGAGGGAAGACTAATAATAAAGTACGTCCCTGTATGTATGTAGATCCACAAAATGGTATACCACACATTTCTTTACTACTAGGAACAATGAGGGAAGACTAATAATAAAGTACGCCCCTGTATGTATGTAGATCCAGCAAAATGGTATATCACACATTTCTTTACTACTAGGAACAAAGAGGGAAAACTAATAACAAAGAACGCCCCTGTATGTATGTAGATCCACAAAATGGTATACCATACATTTCTTTACTACTGGGAACAAAGAGGGAAGACTAATAACAAAGAACGCCTCTGTATGTATGTAGATCCAGCAAAATGGTATACCACACATTTCTTTACTACTAGGAACAAAGAGGGAAAACTAATAACAAAGAACGCCCCTGTATGTATGTAGATCCACAAAATGGTATACCACACATTTCTTTACTACTGGGAACAAAGAGGGAAGACTAATAATAAAGTACGCCCTTGTATGTATGTAGATCCACAAAATGGTATACCACACATTTCTTTACTACTAGGAACAAAGAGGGAACACTAATAATAAAGAACGCCCCTGTATGTATGTAGATCCACAAAATGGTATACCACACATTTCTTTACTACTAGGAACAAAGAGGGAAGACTAATAATAATGTACGCCCCTGTGTGTATTTAGATCCACAAAATGGTATACCTTACATTTCTTTACTACTAGGAACAAAGAGGGAAGACTAATAACAAAGTACGCCGCTGTATGTATGTAGATCCACAAAATGGTATACCACACATTTTTTTACTACTAGGAACAAAGAGGGAAGGCTAATAATAAAGAACGCCCCTGTATGTATGTAGATCCACAAAATGGTATACCACACATTTCTTTACTACTGGGAAAAAGAGGAAACACTAATAATAAAGAACGCCCCTGAATGTATGTATATCCAACAAAATGGTATACTACACATTTCTATACTACTAGGAACAAAGAGGGAAAACTAGTAACAAAGAACGCCCTTGAATGTATGTATATCCAGCAAAATGGTATACTACACGTTTCTATACTACTAGGAACAAAGAGGGAAACCTAGTAACAAAGAACGCCCCTGAATGTATGTATATCCAGCAAAAAGGTATACTACACATTTCTACACTACTAGGAACAAAGAGGGAAAACCAATAACAAAGAACGCTCCTGTATTTATGTAGATCCAGCAAAATGGTATACTACACATTTCTATACTACTAGGAACAAAGAGGGAAAACTAGTAACAAAGAACGCCCCTGAATGTATGTATATCCAGCAAAATGGTATACTACACATTTCTATACTACTAGGAACCAAGAGGTAAAGCTAATAACAAAGAACGCTCCTGTGTTTATGTAGATCCAGCAAAATGGTATACCACACATTTCTATACTACTAGGAACAAAGAGGGAAAACTAACAACAAAGAACGCCTCTGTATGTATGTAGATCCAGAAAAATGGTATACCACACATTTCTTTACTACTAGGAACAAAGAGGGAAGACTAATAACAAAGAACGCCCCAGTATTTATGTAGATCCAGCAAAATGGTATACTACACATTTCTATACTACTAGGAACAAAGAGGGAAGACTAATAACAAAGAACGCCACTGTATGTATGTAGATCCAGAAAAATGGTATACTACACATTTCTATACTACTAGGAACAAAGAGGGAAGACTAACAACAAAGAACGCCTCTGCATGTATGTAATTCAAGAAAAATGGTATACTACACATTTCTTTACTACTAGGAACAAAGAGGGAAGCCTAATAACAAAGAACGCCCCTGTATGTATGTAGATCCACAAAATGGTATACCACACATTTCTTTACTACTAGGAACAAAGAGGGAAGACTAATAATAAAGTACGTCCCTGTATGTGCGTAGATCCAGCAAAATGGTATACAACACATATCTTTACTACTAGGAACAAAGAGGGAAGACTAATAATAAAGTACGCCCCTGTATGTATGTAGATCCACAAAATGGTATACCACACATTTCTTTACTACTAGGAACAAATAGGGAAGACTAATAATAAAGTACGCCCCTGTATGTATGTAGATCCAGCAAAATGGTATACCACACATTTCTTTACTACTAGGAACAAAGAGGGAAAACTAATAACAAAGAACGCCCCTGTATTTATGTAGATCCAGCAAAATGGTATACCACACATTTCTATACTACTAGAAACAAAGAGGGAAAACTAATAACAAAGAACGCCCCTGTATTTATGTAGATCCAGCAAAATGGTATACCACACATTTCTATACTACTGGGAACAAAGAGGGAAGACTAATAACAAAGAACGCTCCTGTACTTTTGTGGATCCAGAAAAATGGTATACTACACATTTCTATACTACTAGGAACAAAGAGGGAAGTCTAATAACAAAGAACGCTCCTGTATGTATGTAGATCCAGAAAAATGGTATACCACACATTTCTTTACTACTAGGAATAAAGAGGGAAGACTAATAACAAAGAACGCTCCTGTATTTATGTAGATCCAGCAAAATGGTATACCACACATTTCTTTACTACTGGGAACAAAGAGGGAAAACTAGTAACAAAGAACGCCCCTGAATGTATGTATATCCAGCAAAATGCTATACTACACATTTCTTTACTACTAGGAACAAAGAGGGAAGTCTAACAACAAAGAACGCCTCTGTATTTATGTAGATCCAGCAAAATGGTATACCACACATTTCTTTACTACTAGGAACAAAGAGGGAAGACTAACAACAAAGAACGCCTCTGTATTTATGTAGATCCAGCAAAATGGTATACTACACATTTCTATACTACTAGGAACAAAGAGGGGAAACTAATAACAAAGAACGCTCCTGTATTATTCTAGATCCAGAAAAATGGTATACCACACATTTCTTTACTACTAGGAACAAAGAGGGAAGACTAATAACAAAGAACGCTCCTGTATTTATGTAGATCCAGCAAAATGGTATACCACACATTTCTTTACTACTAGGAACAAAGAGGGAAGACTAATAACAAAGAACGCCCCAGTATTTATGTAGATCCAGCAAAATGGTATACTACACATTTCTATACTACTAGGAACAAAGAGGGAAGACTAATAACAAAGAACGCCACTGTATGTATGTAGATCCAGAAAAATGGTATACTACACATTTCTATACTACTAGGAACAAAGAGGGAAGACTAACAACAAAGGACGCCTCTGCATGTAGGTAGTTCCAGAAAAATGGTATACTACACATTTCTTTACTACTAGGAACAAAGAGGGAAGACTAATAACAAAGAACGCCCCTGTATGTATGTAGATCCACAAAATGGTATACCTCACATTTCTTTACTACTGGGAACAAAGAGGGAAGACTAATAACAAAGAACGCCTCTGTATGTATGTAGATCCAGCAAAATGGTATACCACACATTTCTTTACTACTAGGAACAAAGAGGGAAAACTAATAACAAAGAACGCCCCTGTATGTATGTAGATCCACAAAATGGTATACCACACATTTCTTTACTACTAGGAACAAAGAGGGAAAACTAATAACAAAGAATGCTCCTGTATTTATGTAGATCTAGCAAAATGGTATACCACACATTTCTTTACTACTAGGAACAAAGAGGGAAGACTAACAACAAAGAACGCCTCTGTATGTATGTAGATTCAGAAAAATGGTATACCACACATTTCTTTACTACTAGGAACAAAGAGAGAACACTAATAATAAAGAACGCCCCTGTATGTATGTAGATCCACAAAATGGTATACCACACATTTCTTTACTAATAGGAACAAAGAGGGAAGTCTAATAACAAAGAACGCCCCTGTATGTATGTAGATCCACAAAATGGTATACCACACATTTCTTTACTACTAGGAACAAAGAGGGAAGACTAATAATAAAGTACGTCCCTGTATGTATGTAGATCCACAAAATGGTATACCACACATTTCTTTACTACTAGGAACAATGAGGGAAGACTAATAATAAAGTACGCCCCTGTATGTATGTAGATCCAGCAAAATGGTATACCACACATTTCTTTACTACTAGGAACAAAGAGGGAAAACTAATAACAAAGAACGCCCCTGTATGTATGTAGATCCACAAAATGGTATACCATATATTTCTTTACTACTGGGAACAAAGAGGGAAGACTAATAACAAAGAACGCCTCTGTATGTATGTAGATCCACAAAATGGTATACCACACATTTCTTTACTACTGGGAACAAAGAGGGAAGACTAATAATAAAGTACGCCCCTGTATGTATGTAGATCCACAAAATAGTATACCACACATTTCTTTACTACTAGGAACAAAGAGGGAACACTAATAATAAAGAACGCCCCTGTATGTATGTAGATCCACAAAATGGTATACCACACATTTCTTTACTACTAGGAACAAAGAGGGAAGACTAATAATAATGTACGCCCCTGTGTGTATGTAGATCCACAAAATGGTATACCACACATTTCTTTACTACTAGGAACAAAGAGGGAAGACTAATAACAAAGTACGCCCCTGTATCTATGTAGATCCACAAAATGGTATACCACACATTTTTTTACTACTAGGAACAAAGAGGGAAGGCTAATAATAAAGAACGCCCCTGTATGTATGTAGATCCACAAAATGGTATACCACACATTTCTTTACTACTGGGAAAAAGAGGAAACACTAATAATAAAGAACGCCCCTGAATGTATGTATATCCAGCAAAATGGTATACTACACATTTCTATACTACTAGGAACAAAGAGGGAAAACTAGTAACAAAGAACGCCCCTGAATGTATGTATATCCAGCAAAATGGTATACTACACGTTTCTATACTACTAGGAACAAAGAGGGAAAACTAGTAACAAAGAACGCCCCTGAATGTATGTATATCCAGCAAAATGGTATACTACACATTTCTATACTACTAGGAACAAAGAGTGAAAACTAATAACAAAGAACGCTCCTGTATTTATGTAGATCCAGCAAAATGGTATACTACACATTTCTATACTACTAGGAACAAAGAGGGAAAACTAGTAACAAAGAACGCCCCTGAATGTATGTATATCCAGTAAAATGGTATACTACACATTTCTATACTACTAGGAACCGAGAGGGAAAGCTAATAATAAAGAACGCTCCTGTGTTTATGTAGATCCAGCAAAATGGTATACCACACATATTTCTATACTACTAGGAACAAAGAGGGAAAACTAACAACAAATAACGCCTCTGTATGTATGTAGATCCAGAAAAATGGTATACCACACATTTCTTTACTACTAGGAACAAAGAGGGAAGACTAATAACAAAGAACGCTCCTGTTGTTATGTAGATCCAGCAAAATGGTATACCACACATTTCTTTACTACTGGGAACAAAGAGGGAAGACTAATAACAAGGAACGCTCCCGTATTTATGTAGATCCAGCTAAATGGTATACCACACATTTCTTTACTACTAGGAACAAAGAGGGAACACTAATAATAAAGAACGCCCCTGTATGTATGTAGATCCACAAAATGGTACACCACACATTTATTTACTACTAGGAACAAAGAGGGAAGACTAATAATAAAGTACGTCCCTGTATGTATGTAGATCCACAAAATGGAATACCACACATATCTTTACTACTAGGAACAAAGAGGGAAGACTAATAATAAAGTACGCCCCTGTATGTATGTAGATCCACAAAATGGTATACCACACATTTCTTTACTACTAGGAACAAATAGGGAAGACTAATAATATAGTACGCCCCTGTATGTATGTAGATCCAGCAAAATGGTATACCACACATTTCTTTACTACTAGGAACAAAGAGGGAAAACTAATAACAAAGAACGCCCCTGTATTTATGTAGATCCAGCAAAATGGTATACCACACATTTCTATACTACTAGAAACAAAGAGGGAAAACTAATAACAAAGAACGCCCCTGTATTTATGTAGATCCAGCAAAATGGTATACCACACATTTCTATACTACTGGGAACAAAGAGGGAAGACTAATAACAAAGAACGCTCCTGTACTTTTGTGGATCCAGAAAAATGGTATACTACACATTTCTATACTACTAGAAACAAAGAAGGAAGACTAATAACAAAGAACGCCCCTGTATGTATGTATGTAGATCCAGAAAAATGGTATACCACACATTTCTTTACTACTAGGAACAAAGAGGGAAGACTAATAACAAAGAACGCTACTGTATTTATGTAGATCCAGCAAAATGGTATACCACACATTTCTTTACTACTGGGAACAAAGAGGGAAAACTAGTAACAAAGAACGCCCCTGAATGTATGTATATCCAGCAAAATGGTATACTACACTTTTCTTTACTACTAGGAACAAAGAGGGAAGTCTAACAACAAAGAACGCCTCTGTATTTATGTAGATCCAGCAAAATGGTATACCACACATTTCTTTACTACTAGGAACAAAGAGGGAAGACTAACAACAAAGATGGCCTCTGTATTTATGTATATCCAGCAAAATGGTATACTACACATTTCTATACTACTAGGAACAAAGAGGGAAGAATAATAACAAAGAACGCTCCTGTATTATTCTAGATCCAGAAAAATGGTATACCACACATTTCTTTACTACTAGGAACAAAGAGGGAAGACTAATAACAAAGAACGCTCCTGTATTTATGTAGATCCAGGAAAAGGGTATACCACACATTTCTTTACTACTAGGAACAAAGAGGGAAGACTAATAACAAAGAACGCCCCAGTATTTATGTAGATCCAGCAAAATGGTATACTATACATTTCTATACTACTAGGAACAAAGAGGGAAGACTAATAACAAAGAACGCCACTGTATGTATGTAGATCCAGAAAAATGGTATACTACACATTTTTATACTACTAGGAACAAAGAGGGAAGACTAACAACAAAGGACGCCTCTGCATGTATGTAGTTCCAGAAAAATGGTATACTACACATTTCTTTACTACTAGGAACAAAGAGGGAAGACTAATAACAAAGAACGCCTCTGTATTTATGTAGATCCAGCAAAATGGTATACTACACATTTCTATACTACTAGGAACAAAGAGGGAAGACTAATAACAAAGAACGCTCATGTATGTATGTAGATCCAGAAAAATGGTATACCACACATTTCTTTACTACTAGGAACAAAGAGGGAAAACTAATAACAAAGAACGCTCCTGTATTTATGTAGATCCAGCAAAATGGTTTACCACACATTTCTTTACTATTAGGATTAAAGAGGGAAGACTAACAACAGAGAACGCCTCTGTATGTATGTAGATCCGGAAAAATGGTATACCACACATTTCTTATACTACTAGGAACAAAGGGAGAACATTAATAATAAAGAACGCCCCTGTATGTATGTAGATCCACAAAATGGTATACCACACATTTCTTTACTACTAGGAACAAAGAGGGAAGTCTAATAACAAAGAACGCCCCTGTATGTATGTAGATCCACAAAATAGTATACCACACATTTCTTTACTACTAGGAACAAAGAGGGAAGACTAATAATAAAGTACGTCCCTGTATGTATGTAGATACACAAAATGGCATACCACCTATTTCTTTACTACTAGGAACAAAGAGGGAAGACTAATAATAAAGTACGCCCCTGTATGTATGTAGATCCACAAAATGGTATACCGCACATTTCTTTACTACTAGGAACAAAGAGGGAAAACTAATAACAAAGAACGCCCCTGTATGTATGTAGATCCACAAAATGGTATACCACACATTTCTTTACTACTGGGAACAAAGAGGGAAGACTAATAACAAAGAACGCCTCTGTATGTATGTAGATCCAGCAAAATGGTATACCACACATTTCTTTACTACTAGGAACAAAGAGGGAAGACTAATAACAAAGAACGCTCATGTATGTATGTAGATCCACAAAAATGGTATACCACACATTTCTTTACTACTACGAACAAAGAGGGAAAACTAATAACAAAGAACGCTCCTGTATTTATGTAGATCCAGCAAAATGGTATACCACACATTTCTTTACTACTAGGAACAAAGAGGGAAGACTAACAAAAAAGAACGCCTCTGTATGTATGTAGATTCAGAAAAATGGTATACCACACATTTCTTTACTACTAGGAAGGAAGAGAGAACACTAATAATAAAGTACGCCCCTGTATGTATGTAGATCCACAAAATGGTATACCACACATTTCTTTACTACTAGGAACAAAGAGGGAAGTCTATAAACAAAGAACGCCCCTGTATGTATGTAGATCCATAAAATGGTATACCACACATTTCTTTACTACTAGGAACAAAGAGGGAAGACTAATAATAAAGTACGTCCCTGTATGTATGTAGATCCACAAAATGGTATAGCACACATTTCTTGACTACTAGGAACAATGAGGGAAGACTAATAATAAAGTACGCCCCTGTATGTATGTAGATCCAGCAAAATGGTATACCACACATTTCTTTACTACTAGGAACAAAGAGGGAAAACTAATAACAAAGAACGCCCCTGTATGTATGTAGATCCACAAAATGGTATACCACACATTTCTTTACTACTGGGAACAAAGAGGGAAGACTAATAATAAAGTACGCCCCTGTATGTATGTAGATCCACAAAATGGTATACCACACATTTCTTTACTACTAGGAACAAAGAGGGAACACTAATAATAAAGAACGCCCCTGTATGTATGTAGATCCACAAAATGGTATACCACACATTTCTTTACTACTAGGAACAAAGAGGGAAGACTAATAATAATGTACGCTCCTGTGTGTATTTAGATCCACAAAATGTTATACCACACATTTCTTTACTACTAGGAACAAAGAGGGAAGACTAATAACAAAGTACGCCCCTGTATGTATGTAGATCCACAAAATGGTATACCACACATTTTTTTACTACTAGGAACAAAGAGGGAAGGCTAATAATAAAGAACGCCCCTGTATGTATGTAGATCCACAAAATGGTATACCACACATTTCTTTACTACTGGGAAAAAGAGGAAACACTAATAATAAAGAACGCCCCTGAATGTATGTGTATCCAGCAAAATGGTATACTACACATTTCTATACTACTAGGAACAAAGAGGGAAAACTAGTAACAAAGAACGCCCTTGAATGTATGTATATCCAGCAAAATGGTATACTACACGTTTCTATACTACTAGGAACAAAGAGGGAAACCTAGTAACAAAGAACGCCCCTGAATGTATGTATATCCAGCAAAAAGGTATACTACACATTTCTACAGTACTAGGAACAAAGAGGGAAAACTAATAACAAAGAACGCTCTATATTTATGTAGATCCAGCAAAATGGTATACTACACATTTCTATACTACTAGGAACAAAGAGGGAAAACTAGTAACAAAGAACGCCCCTGAATGTATGTATATCCAGCAAAATGGTATACTACACATTTCTATACTACTAGGAACCAAGAGGTAAAGCTAATAAAAAGAACGCTCCTGTGTTTATGTAGATCCAGCAAAATGGTATACCACACATTTCTATACTACTAGGAACAAAGAGGGAAAACTAACAACAAAGAACGACTCTGTATGTATGTAGATCCAGAAAAATGGTATACCACACATTTCTTTACTACTAGGAACAAAGAGGGAAGACTAATAACAAAGAACGCCCCAGTATTTATGTAGATCCAGCAAAATGGTATACTACACATTTCTATACTACTAGGAACAAAGAGGGAAGACTAATAACAAATAACGCCACTGTATGTATGTAGATCCAGAAAAATGGTATACTACACATTTCTGTACTACTAGGAACAAAGAGGGAAGACTAACAACAAAGAACGCCTCTGCATGTATGTAATTCAAGAAAAATGGTATACTACACATTTCATTACTACTAGGAACAAAGAGGGAAGACTAATAACACAGAACGCCCCTGTATGTATGTAGATCCACAAAATGGTATACCACACATTTCTTTACTACTAGGAACAAAGAGGGAAGACTAATAATAAAGTACGTCCCTGTATGTATGTAGATCCAGCAAAATGGTATACCACACATATCTTTACTACTAGGAACAAAGAGGGAAGACTAATAATAAAGTACGCCCCTGTATGTATGTAGATCCACAAAATGGTATACCACACATATCCTTACTACTAGGAACAAATAGGGAAGACTAATAATAAAGTACGCCCCTGTATTTATGTAGATCCAGCAAAATGGTATACCACACATTTCTATACTACTGGGAACAAAGAGGGAAGACTAATAACAAAGAACGCTCCTGTACTTTTGTGGATCCAGAAAAATGTTATACTACACATTTTTATACTACTAGGAACAAAGAGGGAAGACTAATAACAAAGAACGCTCCTGTATGTATGTAGATCCAGAAAAATGGTATACCACACATTTCTTTACTACTAGGAACAAAGAGGGAAGACTAATAACAAAGAACGCCCCTGTATTTATGTAGATCCAGCAAAATGGTATACCACACATTTCTATACTACCAGAAACAAAGATGGAAAACTAATAACAAAGAACGCACCTGTATTTATGTAGATCCAGCAAAATGGTATACCACACATTTCTATACTACTGGGAACAAAGAGGGAAGACTAATAACAAAGAACGCTCCTGTACTTTTGTGTATCCAGAAAAATGGTATACTACACATTTCTATACTACTAGGAACAAAGAGGGAAGACTAATAACAAAGAACGCTCCTGTATGTATGTAGATCCAGAAAAATGGTATACCACACATTTCTTTACTACTAGGAACAAAGAGGGAAGACTAATAACAAAGAACGCTCCTGTATTTATGTAGATCCAGCAAAATGGTATACCACACATTTCTTTACTACTGGGAACAAAGAGGGAAAACTAGTAACAAAGAACGCCCCTGAATGTATGTATATCCAGCAAAATGCTATACTACACATTTCTTTACTACTAGGAACAAAGAGGGAAGTCTAACAACAAAGAACGCCTCTTTATTTATGTAGATCCTGCAAAATGGTATACCACACATTTCTTTACTACTAGGAACAAAGAGGGAAGACTAACAACAAAGAACGCATCTGTATTTATGTAGATCCAGCAAAATGGTATACTACACATTTCTATACTACTAGGAACAAAGAGGGGAAACTAATAACAAAGAACGCTCCTGTATTATTCTAGATCCAGAAAAATGGTATACCACACATTTCTTTACTACTAGGAACAAAGAGGGAAGACTAATAACAAAGAACGCTCATGTATGTATGTAGATCCAGAAAAATGGTATACCACACATTTCTTTACTACTAGGAACAAAGAGGGAAAGCTAATAACAAAGATCGCTCCTGTATTTACGTAGATCCAGCAAAATGGTTTACCACACATTTCTTTACTACTAGGAACAAAGAGGGAAGACTAACAACAAAGATCGCCTCTGTATGTATGTAGATCCGGAAAAATGGTATACCACACATTTCTTTACTACTAGGAACAAAGAGAGAACACTAATAATAAAGAACGCCCCTGTATGTATGTAGATCCACAAAATGGTATACCACACATTTCTTTACTACTAGGAACAAAGAGGGAAGACTAATAATAAAGTACGTCCCTGTATGTATGTAGATCCACAAAATGGTATACCACACATTTCTTTACTACTAGGAACAAAGAGAGAACACTAACAACAAAGAACGCCTCTGTATGTATGTAGATCCACAAAATGGTATACCACACATTTCTTTACTACTAGTAATAAAGAGGGAAGTCTAATAACAAAGAACGCCCCTGTATGTATGTAGATCCACAAAATGGTATACCACACATTTCTTTACTACTAGGAACAAAGAGGGAAGACTAATAATAAAGTACGTCCCTGTATGTATGTAGATCCACAAAATGGTATACCACACATTTTTTTAATACTAGGAACAAAGAGGGAAGACTAATAATAAAGTACGCCCCTGTATGTATGTAGATCCACAAAATGGTATACCACACATTTCTTTACTACTAGGAACAAAGAGGGAAGACTAATAATAAAGTACGCCCCTGTATGTATGTACATCCAGCAAAATGGTATACCACACATTTCTTTACTACTAGGAACAAAGAGGGAAAATTAATAACAAAGAACGCCCCTGTATGTATGTAGATCCACAAAATGGTATACCTCACATTTCTTTACTACTGGGAACAAAGAGGGAAGACTAATAACAAAGAACGCCTCTGTATGTATGTAGATCCAGTAAAATGGTATACCACACATTTCTTTACTACTAGGAACAAAGAGGGAAAACTAATAACAAAGAACGCCCCTGTATGTATGTAGATCCACAAAATGGTATACCACACATTTCTTTACTACTGGGAACAAAGAGGGAAGACTAATAATAAAGTACGCCCCTGTATGTAAGTAGATCCACAAAATGGTATACCACACATTTCTTTACTACTAGGAACAAAGAGGGAACACTAATAATAAAGAACGCCCCTGTATGTATGTAGATCCACAAAATGGTATACCACACATTTCGTTACTACTAGGAACAAAGAGGGAAGACTAATAATAAAGAACGCCCCAGTATTTATGTAGATCCAGCAAAATGGTATACTACACATTTCTATACTACTGGGAACAAAGAGGGAAGACTAATAACAAGGAACGCTCCCGTATTTATGTAGATCCAGCTAAATGGTATACTACACATTTCTTTACTACTAGGAACAAAGAGGGAAGACTTATAACAAAGAACGCTCCTGTATTTATGTAGATCCAGCAAAATGGTATACCACACATTTCTTTACTACTAGGAACAAAGAGGGAAGACTAATAATAAAGTACGTCCCTGTATGTATGTAGATCCACAAAATGGTAAACCACACATATCTTTACTACTAGGAACAAAGAGGGAAGACTAATAATAAAGAACGCCCCAGTATTTATGTAGATCCAGCAAAATGGTATACTACACATTTCTATACTACTAGGAACAAAGAGGGAAGACTAATAACAAAGAACGCCACTGTATGTATGTAGATCCAGAAAAATGGTATACTACACATTTCTATACTACTAGGAACAAAGAGGGAAGACTAACAACAAAGGACGCCTCTGCATGTATGTAGTTCCAGAAAAATGGTATACTACACATTTCTTTACTACTAGGAACAAAGAGGGAAGACTAATAACAAAGAACGCGTCTGTATTTATGTAGATCCGGAAAAATGGTATACCACACATTTCTTTACTACTAGGAACAAAGAGGGAAGACTAATAATAAAGAACGCCCCAGTATTTATGTAGATCCAGCAAAATGGTATACTACACATTTCTATACTACTAGGAACAAAGAGGGAAGACTAATAACAAAGAACGCTCATGTATGTATGTAGATCCAGAAAAATGGTATACCACACATTTCTTTACTACTAGGAACAAAGAGGGAAAACTAACAACAAAGAACGCTCCTGTATTTACGTAGATCCAGCAAAATGGTTTACCACACATTTCTTTACTATTGGGAACAAAGAGGGAAGACTAACAACAAAGATCGCCTCTGTATGTATGTAGATCCGGAAAAATGGTATACCACACATTTCTTTACTACTAGGAACAAAGAGAGAACACTAATAATAAAGAACGCCCCTGTATGTATGTAGATCCACAAAATGGTATACCACACATTTCTTTACTACTAGGAACAAAGAGGGAAGTCTAATAACAAAGAACGCCCCTGTATGTATGTAGATCCACAAAATGGTATACCACACATTTCTTTACTACTAGGAACAAAGAGGGAAGACTAATAATAAAGTACGTCCCTGTATGTATGTAGATCCACAAAATGGTATACCACACATTTCTTTACTACTAGGAACAAAGAGGGAAGACTAATAATAAAGTACGCCCCTGTATGTATGTAGATCCACAAAATGGTATACCGCACATTTCTTTACTACTGGGAAAAAGAGGAAACACTAATAATAAAGAACGCCCCTGAATGTATGTATATCCAGCAAAATGGTATACTACACATTTCTATACTACTAGGAACAAAGACGGAAAACTAGTAACAAAGAACGCCCCTGAATGTATGTATATCCAGCAAAATGGTATACTACACGTTTCTATACTACTAGGAACAAAGTGGGAAAACTAGTACCAAAGAACGCCCCTGAATGTATGTATATCCAGCAAAATGCTATAGTACACATTTCTATACTACTAGGAACAAAGAGGGAAAACTAGTAACAACGAACGGCCCTGAATGTATGTATATCCAGCAAAATGGTATACTACACATTTCTATACTACTAGGAACAAAGAGGGAAAACTAATAACAAAGAACGCTCCTGTATTTATGTAGATCCAGCAAAATGGTATACTACACATTTCTATACTACTAGGAACAAAGAGGTAAAACTAAATACAAAGAACGCCTCTGTATGTATGTAGATCCACAAAAATGGTATACCACACATTTCTTTACTACTAGGAACAAAGAGGGAAGACTAATAACAAAGAACATTCCTGTATTTATGTAGATCCAGCAAAATGGTATACCACACATTTCTTTACTACTGGGAACAAAGAGGGAAGACTAATAACAAGGAACGCTCCCGTATTTATGTAGATCCAGCTAAATGGTATACTACACATTTCTTTACTACTAGGAACAAAGAGGGAAGACTTATAACAAAGAACGCTCCTGTATTTATGTAGATCCAGCAAAATGGTATACCACACATTTCTTTACTACTAGGAACAAAGAGGGAAGACTAATAATAAAGTACGTCCCTGTATGTATGTAGATCCACAAAATGGTAAACCACACATATCTTTACTACTAGGAACAAAGAGGGAAGACTAATAATAAAGTACGCCCCTGTATGTATGTATATCCAGCAAAATGGTATACTACACATTTCTTTACTACTAGGAACAAAGAGGGAAGTCTAACAGCAAAGAACGCCTCTGTATTTATGTAGATCCACAAAATGGTATACCACACATTTCTTTGCTACTAGGAAAAAAGAGGGAAGACTAACAACAAAGAACGCCTCTGTATTTATGTAGATCCAGCAAAATGGTATACTACACATTTCTATACTACTAGGAACAAAGAGGGGAAACTAATAACAAAGAACGCTCCTGTATTATTCTAGATCCAGAAAAATGGTATACCACACATTTCTGTACTACTAGGAACAAAGAGGGAAGACTAATAACAAAGAACGCTCCTGTATTTATGTAGATCCAGCAAAATGGTATACCACACATTTCTTTACTACTAGGAACAAAGAGGGAAGACTAATAACAAAGAACGCCCCAGTATTTATGTAGATCCAGCAAAATGGTATACTACACATTTCTATACTACTAGGAACAAAGAGGGAAGACTAATAACAAAGAACGCCACTGTATGTATGTAGATCCAGAAAAATGGTATACTACACATTTCTATACTACTAGGAACAAAGAGGGAAGACTAACAACAAAGAACGCCTCTGCATGTATGTAGTTCCAGAAAAATGGTATACTACACATTTCTTTACTACTAGGAACCAAGAGGGAAGACTAATAACAAAGAACGCCTCTGTATTTATGTAGATCCAGCAAAATGGTATACTACACATTTCTATACTACTAGGAACAAAGAGGGAAGACTAATAACAAAGAACGCTCATGTATGTATGTAGATCCAGAAAAATGGTATACCACACATTTCTTTACTACTAGGAACAAAGAGGGAAAACTAATAACAAAGAACTCTCCTGTATTTATGTAGATCCAGCAAAATGGTTTACCACACATTTATTTACTATTAGGAACAAAGAGGGAAGACTAACAACAAAGAACGCCTCTGTATGTATGTAGATCCGGAAAAATGGTATACCACACATTTCTTTACTACTAGGAACAAAGAGAGAACATTAATAATAAAGAACGCCCCTGTATGTATGTAGATCCACAAAATGGTATACCACACATTTCTTTACTACTAGGAACAAAGAGGGAAGTCTAATAACAAGGAACGCCCCTGTATGTATGTAGATCCACAAAATGGTATACCACACATTTCTTTACTACTAGGAACAAAGAGGGAAGACTAATAATAAAGTACGTCCCTGTATGTATGTAGATCCACAAAATGGTATACCACACATTTCTTTACTGCTAGGAACAAAGAGGGAACACTAATAATAAAGAACGCTCCCGTATTTATGTAGATCCAGCTAAATGGTATACCACACATTTCTTTACTACTAGGAACAAAGAGGGAACACTAATAATAAAGGACGCCCCTGTATGTATGTAGATCCACAAAATGGTCCACCACACATTTCTTTACTACTAGGAACAAAGAGGGAAGACTAATAACAAAGAACGCCCCTGTATGTATGTAGATCCACAAAATGGTATACCACACATTTCTTTACTAATAGGAACAAAGAGGGAAGTCTAATAATAAAGTACGTCCCTGTATGTATGTAGATCCACAAAATGGTATACCACACATTTCTTTACTACTAGGAACAAAGAGGGAAGACTAATAATAAAGTACGCCCCTGTATGTATGTAGATCCACAAAATGGTATACCACACATTTCTTTACTACTAGGAACAAAGAGGGAAGACTAATAATAAAGTACGCCCCTGTATGTATGTAGATCCACAAAATGGTATACCACACATTGCTTTACTACTAGGAACAAAGAGGGAAAACTAATAACAAAGAACGCCCCTGCATGTATGTAGATCAACAAAATGGTATACCACACATTTCTTTACTACTGGGAACAAAGAGGGAAGACTAATAACAAAGAACGCCCCTGTATTTATGTATATCCAGCAAAATGGTATACTACACATTTCTATACAACTAGGAACCAAGAGGGAAAGCTAATAACAAAGAACGCTCCTGTGTTTATGTAGATCCAGCAAAATGGTATACCACACATTTCTATACTACTAGGAACAAAGAGGGAAAACTAACAACAAAGAACGCCTCTGTGTGTATGTAGATCCAGAAAAATGGTATACCACACATTTCTTTACTACTAGGAACAAAGAGGGAAGACTAATAACAAAGAACGCTCCTGTATTTATGTAGATCCAGCAAAATGGTATACCACACTTTTCTTTACTACTGGGATCAAAGAGGGAAGACTAATAACAAGGAACGCTCCTGTATTTATGTAGATCCAGCTAAATGGTATACCACACATTTCTTCACTACTAGGAACAAAGAGGGAAGACTAATAACAAAGATCGCTCCTGTATGTCTGTAGATCCAGCAAAATGGTATACCACACATTTCTTTACTACTAGGAACAAAGAGGGAAGACTAATAACAAAGAACGCTCCTGTATTTATGTAGATCCAGCAAAATGGTATACCACACATTTCTTTACTACTAGGAACAAAGAGGGAAGACTAATAACAAAGAACGCTCCTGTATGTATGTAGATCCAGAAAAATGGTATACTACACATTTCTTTACTACTGGGAACAAAGAGGGAAAACTAATAACAAAGAACTCCCCTGTATGTATGTAGATCCACTAAATGGTATACCACACATTACTTTACTACTGGGAACAAAGAGGGAAGACTAACAATAAAGGACGCCTCTGCATGTATGTAGTTCCAGAAAAATGGTATACCACACATTTCTTTACTACTAGGAACAAAGAGGGAAGACTAATAACAAAGATCGCCTCTGTATGTATGTAGATCCAGCAAAATGGTATACCACACATTTCTTTACTACTACGAACAAAGAGGGAAAACTAATAACAAAGAACGCCCCTGTATGTATGTAGATCCACAAAATGGTATACCACACATTTCTTTACTACTGGGAACAAAGAGGGAAGACTAATAATAAAGTACGCCCCTGTATGTATGTAGATCCACAAAATGGTATACCACACATTTCTTTACTACTAGGAACAAAGAGGGAAGACTAATAACAAAGAACGCCCCAGTATTTATGTAGATCCAGCAAAATGGTATACTACATATTTCTATACTACTAGGAACAAAGAGGGAAGACTAATAACAAAGAACGCCACTGTATGTATGTAGATCCAGAAAAATGGTATACTACACATTTCTATACTACTAGGAACAAAGAGGGAAGACTAACAATAAAGGACGCCTCTGCATGTATGTAGTTCCAGAAAAATGGTATACTACACATTTCTTTACTACTAGGAACAAAGAGGGAAGACTAATAACAAAGAACGCCTCTGTATTTATGTAGATCCAGCAAAATGGTATACTACACATTTCTATACTACTAGGAACAAAGAGGGAAGACTAATAACAAAGAACGCTCATGTATGTATGTAGATCCAGAAAAATGGTATACCACACATTTCTTTACTACTAGGAACAAAGAGAGAACACTAATAATAAAGAACGCCCCTGTATGTATGTAGATCCACAAAATGGTATACCACACATTTCTTTACTAATAGGAACAAAGAGGGAAGTCTAATAACAAAGAACGCCCCTGTATGTATGTAGATCCACAAAATGGTGTACCACACATTTCTTTACTACTAGGAACAAAGAGGGAAGACTAATAATAAAGTACGTCCCTGTATGTATGTAGATCCACAAAATGGTATACCACACATTTTTTACTACTAGGAACAATGAGGGAAGACTAATAATAAAGTACGCCCCTGTATGTATGTAGATCCAGCAAAATGGTATACCACACATTTCCTTACTACTAGGAACAAAGAGGGAAAACTAATAACAAAGAACTCCCCTGTATTTATGTAGATCCACAAAATGGTATACCATACATTTCTTTACTACTGGGAACAAAGAGGGAAGACTAATAACAAAGAACGGCACTGTATGTATGTAGATCCACAAAATGGTATACCACACATTTCTTTACTACTGGGAACAAAGAGGGAAGACTAATAATAAAGTACGCCCCTGTATGTATGTAGATCCACAAAATGGTATACCACACATTTCTTTATTACAAGGAACAAAGAGGGAACACTAATAATAAAGAACGCCCCTGTATGTATGTAGATCCACAAAATGGTATACCACACATTTCTTTACTACTAGGAACAAAGAGGGAAGGCTAATAATAATGTACGCCCCTGTGTGTATGTAGATCCACAAAATGGTATACCACACATTTCTTTACTACTGGGAAAAAGAGGAAACACTAATAATAAAGGACGCCCCTGAATGTATGTATATCCAGCAAAATGGTATACTACACATTTCTATAATACTAGGAACAAAGAGGGAAAACTAGTAACAAAGAACGCCCCTGAATGTATGTATATCCAGCAAAATGGTATACTACACGTTTCTATACTACTAGGAAAAAAGAGGGAAAACTAGTAACAAAGAACGCCCCTGAATGTATGTATATCCAGCAAAATGGTATACTACACATTTCTATACTACTAGGAACAAAGAGTGAAAACTAATAACAAAGAACGCTCCTGTATTTATGTAGATCCAGCAAAATGGTATACTACACATTTCTATACTACTAGGAACAAAGAGGGAAAACTAGTAACAAAGAACGCCCCTGAATGTATGTATATCCAGTAAAATGGTATACTACACATTTCTATACTACTAGGAACCAAGAGGGAAAGCTAATAACAAAGAGCGCTCCTGTATTTATGTAGATCCAGCAAAATGGTATACCACACATATTTCTATACTACTAGGAACAAAGAGGGAAAACTAACAACAAATAACGCCTCTGTATGTATGTATGTAGATCCAGAAAAATGGTATACCACACATTTCTTTACTACTAGGAACAAAGAGGGAAGACTAATAGCAAAGAACGCTCCTGTATTTATGTAGATCCAGCAAAATGGTATACCACACATTTCTTTACTACTGGGAACAAAGAGGGAAGACTAATAACAAGGAACGCTCCCGTATTTATGTAGATCCAGCTAAATGGTATACCACACATTTCTTTACTACTAGGAACAAAGAGGGAACACTAATAATAAAGAACGCCCCTGTATGTATGTAGATCCACAAAATGGTACACCACACATTTCTTTACTACTAGGAACAAAGAGGGAAGACTAATAACAAAGAACGCCACTGTATGTATGTAGATCCAGAAAAATGGTATACTACACATTTCTATACTACTAGGAACAAAGAGGGAAGACTAATAATAAAGTACGTCCCTGTATGTATGTAGATCCACAAATTGGTATACCACACATATCTTTACTACTAGGAACAAAGAGGGAAGACTAATAATAAAGTACGTCCCTGTATGTATGTAGATCCACAAAATGGTATACCACACATTTTTTACTACTAGGAACAATGAGGGAAGACTAATAATAAAGTACGCCCCTGTATGTATGTAGATCCAGCAAAATGGTATACCACACATTTCTTTACTACTAGGAACAAAGAGGGAAAACTAATAACAAAGAACGCCCCTGTATTTTTGTAGATCCACAAAATGGTATACCATACATTTCTTTACTACTGGGAACAAAGAGGGAAGACTAATAACAAAGAACGCCTCTGTATGTATGTAGATCCACAAAATGGTATACCACACATTTCTTTACTACTGGGAACAAAGAGGGAAGACTAATAATAAAGTACGCCCCTGTATGTATGTAGATCCACAAAATGGTATACCACACATTTCTTTACTACTGGGAACAAAGAGGGAAAACTAGTAACAAAGAACGCCCCTGAATGTATGTATATCCAGCAAAATGGTATACTACACTTTTCTTTACTACTAGGAACAAAGAGGGAAGTCTAACAACAAAGAACGCCTCTGTATTTATGTAGATCCAGCAAAATGGTATACCACACATTTCTTTACTACTAGGAACAAAGAGGGAAGACTAACAACAAACAACGCCTCTGTATTTATGTAGATCCAGCAAAATGGTATACTACACATTTCTATACTACTAGGAACAAAGAGGGAAGACTAATAACAAAGAACGCTCCTGTATTATTCTAGATCCAGAAAAATGGTATACCACACATTTCTTTACTACTAGGAAAAAAGAGGGAAGACTAACAACAAAGAACGCCTCTGTATTTATGTAGATCCAGCAAAATGGTATACTACACATTTCTATACTACTAGGAACAAAGAGGGGAAACTAATAACAAAGAACGCTCCTGTATTATTCTAGATCCAGAAAAATGGTATACCACACATTTCTTTACTACTAGGTACAAAGAGGGAAGACTAATAACAATGAACGCTCCTGTATTTATGTAGATCCAGCAAAATGGTATACCACACATTTCTTTACTACTAGGAACAAAGAGGGAAGACTAATAACAAAGAACGCCCCAGTATTTATGTAGATCCAGCAAAATGGTATACTACACATTTCTATACTACTAGGAACAAAGAGGGAAGACTAATAACAAAGAACGCCACTGTATGTATGTAGATCCAGAAAAATGGTATACTACACATTTCTATACTACTAGGAACAAAGAGGGAAGACTAACAACAAAGAACGCCTCTGCATGTATGTAGTTCCAGAAAAATGGTATACTACACATTTCTTTACTACTAGGAACAAAGAGGGAAGACTAATAACAAAGAACGCCTCTGTATTTATGTAGATCCAGCATAATGGTATACTACACATTTCTATACTACTAGGAACAAAGAGGGAAGACTAATAACAAAGAACGCTCATGTATGTATGTAGATCCGGAAAAATGGTATACCACACATTTCTTTACTACTAGGAACAAAGGGAGAACATTAATAATAAAGAACGCCCCTGTATGTATGTAGATCCACAAAATGGTATACCACACATTTCTTTACTACTCGGAACAAAGAGGGAAGTCTAATAACAAAGAACGCCCCTGTATGTATGTAGATCCACAAAATAGTATACCACACATTTCTTTACTACTAGGAACAAAGAGGGAAGACTAATAACAAAGTACGCCCCTGTATGTATGTAGATCCACAAAATGGTATACCACACATTTCTTTACTACTAGGAACAAAGAGGGAAGACTAATAATAAAGAACGCCCCTGTATGTATGTAGATCCACAAAATGGTATACCACACATTTCTTTACTACTGGGAAAAAGAGGAAACACTAATAATAAAGAACGCCCCTGAATGTATGTATATCCAGCAAAATGGTATACTACACATTTCTATACTACTAGGAACAAAGACGGAAAACTAGTAACAAAGAACGCCCCTGAATGTATGTATATCCAGCAAAATGGTATACTACACGTTTCTATACTACTAGGAACAAAGTGGGAAAACTAGTACCAAAGAACGCCCCTGAATGTATGTATATCCAGCAAAATGCTATAGTACACATTTCTATACTACTAGGAACAAAGAGGGAAAACTAGTAACAACGAACGGCCCTGAATGTATGTATATCCAGCAAAATGGTATACTACACATTTCTATACTACTAGGAACAAAGAGGGAAAACTAATAACAAAGAACGCTCCTGTATTTATGTAGATCCAGCAAAATGGTATACTACACATTTCTATACTACTAGGAACAAAGAGGTAAAACTAAATACAAAGAACGCCTCTGTATGTATGTAGATCCACAAAAATGGTATACCACACATTTCTTTACTACTAGGAACAAAGAGGGAAGACTAATAACAAAGAACATTCCTGTATTTATGTAGATCCAGCAAAATGGTATACCACATATTTCTTTACTACTGGGAACAAAGAGGGAAGACTAATAACAAGGAACGCTCCCGTATTTATGTAGATCCAGCTAAATGGTATACTACACATTTCTTTACTACTAGGAACAAAGAGGGAAGACTTATAACAAAGAACGCTCCTGTATTTATGTAGATCCAGCAAAATGGTATACCACACATTTCTTTACTACTAGGAACAAAGAGGGAAGACTAATAATAAAGTACGTCCCTGTATGTATGTAGATCCACAAAATGGTAAACCACACATATCTTTACTACTAGGAACAAAGAGGGAAGACTAATAATAAAGTACGCCCCTGTATGTATGTATATCCAGCAAAATGGTATACTACACATTTCTTTACTACTAGGAACAAAGAGGGAAGTCTAACCGCAAAGAACGCCTCTGTATTTATGTAGATCCACAAAATGGTATACCACACATTTCTTTGCTACTAGGAAAAAAGAGGGAAGACTAACAACAAAGAACGCCTCTGTATTTATGTAGATCCAGCAAAATGGTATACTACACATTTCTATACTACTAGGAACAAAGAGGGGAAACTAATAACAAAGAACGCTCCTGTATTATTCTAGATCCAGAAAAATGGTATACCACACATTTCTGTACTACTAGGAACAAAGAGGGAAGACTAATAACAAAGAACGCTCCTGTATTTATGTAGATCCAGCAAAATGGTATACCACACATTTCTTTACTACTAGGAACAAAGAGGGAAGACTAATAACAAAGAACGCCCCAGTATTTATGTAGATCCAGCAAAATGGTATACTACACATTTCTATACTACTAGGAACAAAGAGGGAAGACTAATAACAAAGAACGCCACTGTATGTATGTAGATCCAGAAAAATGGTATACTACACATTTCTATACTACTAGGAACAAAGAGGGAAGACTAACAACAAAGAACGCCTCTGCATGTATGTAGTTCCAGAAAAATGGTATACTACACATTTCTTTACTACTAGGAACAAAGAGGGAAGACTAATAACAAAGAACGCCTCTGTATTTATGTAGATCCAGCAAAATGGTATACTACACATTTCTATACTACTAGGAACAAAGAGGGAAGACTAATAACAAAGAACGCTCATGTATGTATGTAGATCCAGAAAAATGGTATACCACACATTTCTTTACTACTAGGAACAAAGAGGGAAAACTAATAACAAAGAACTCTCCTGTATTTATGTAGATCCAGCAAAATGGTTTACCACACATTTATTTACTATTAGGAACAAAGAGGGAAGACTAACAACAAAGAACGCCTCTGTATGTATGTAGATCCGGAAAAATGGTATACCACACATTTCTTTACTACTAGGAACAAAGAGAGAACATTAATAATAAAGAACGCCCCTGTATGTATGTAGATCCACAAAATGGTATACCACACATTTCTTTACTACTAGGAACAAAGAGGGAAGTCTAATAACAAGGAACGCCCCTGTATGTATGTAGATCCACAAAATGGTATACCACACATTTCTTTACTACTAGGAACAAAGAGGGAAGACTAATAATAAAGTACGTCCCTGTATGTATGTAGATCCACAAAACGGTATACCACACATTTCTTTACTGCTAGGAACAAAGAGGGAACACTAATAATAAAGAACGCTCCCGTATTTATGTAGATCCAGCTAAATGGTATACCACACATTTCTTTACTACTAGGAACAAAGAGGGAACACTAATAATAAAGGACGCCCCTGTATGTATGTAGATCCACAAAATGGTCCACCACACATTTCTTTACTACTAGGAACAAAGAGGGAACACTAATAACAAAGAACGCCCCTGTATGTATGTAGATCCACAAAATGGTATACCACACATGTCTTTACTAATAGGAACAAAGAGGGAAGTCTAATAATAAAGTACGTCCCTGTATGTATGTAGATCCACAAAATGGTATACCACACATTTCTTTACTACTAGGAACAAAGAGGGAAGACTAATAATAAAGTACGCCCCTGTATGTATGTAGATCCACAAAATGGTATACCACACATTTCTTTACTACTAGGAACAAAGAGGGAAGACTAATAATAAAGTACGCCCCTGTATGTATGTAGATCCACAAAATGGTATACCACACATTGCTTTACTACTAGGAACAAAGAGGGAAAACTAATAACAAAGAACGCCCCTGCATGTATGTAGATCAACAAAATGGTATACCACACATTTCTTTACTACTGGGAACAAAGAGGGAAGACTAATAACAAAGAACGCCCCTGTATTTATGTATATCCAGCAAAATGGTATACTACACATTTCTATACAACTAGGAACCAAGAGGGAAAGCTAATAACAAAGAACGCTCCTGTGTTTATGTAGATCCAGCAAAATGGTATACCACACATTTCTATACTACTAGGAACAAAGAGGGAAAACTAACAACAAAGAACGCCTCTGTGTGTATGTAGATCCAGAAAAATGGTATACCACACATTTCTTTACTACTAGGAACAAAGAGGGAAGACTAATAACAAAGAACGCTCCTGTATTTATGTAGATCCAGCAAAATGGTATACCACACTTTTCTTTACTACTGGGATCAAAGAGGGAAGACTAATAACAAGGAACGCTCCTGTATTTATGTAGATCCAGCTAAATGGTATACCACACATTTCTTCACTACTAGGAACAAAGAGGGAAGACTAATAACAAAGATCGCTCCTGTATGTCTGTAGATCCAGCAAAATGGTATACCACACATTTCTTTACTACTAGGAACAAAGAGGGAAGACTAATAACAAAGAACGCTCCTGTATTTATGTAGATCCAGCAAAATGGTATACCACACATTTCTTTACTACTAGGAACAAAGAGGGAAGACTAATAACAAAGAACGCTCCTGTATGTATGTAGATCCAGAAAAATGGTATACTACACATTTCTTTACTACTGGGAACAAAGAGGGAAAACTAATAACAAAGAACTCCCCTGTATGTATGTAGATCCACTAAATGGTATACCACACATTACTTTACTACTGGGAACAAAGAGGGAAGACTAATAACAAAGATCGCCTCTGTATGTATGTAGATCCAGCAAAATGGTATACCACACATTTCTTTACTACTACGAACAAAGAGGGAAAACTAATAACAAAGAACGCCCCTGTATGTATGTAGATCCACAAAATGGTATACCACACATTTCTTTACTACTGGGAACAAAGAGGGAAGACTAATAATAAAGTACGCCCCTGTATGTATGTAGATCCACAAAATGGTATACCACACATTTCTTTACTACTAGGAACAAAGAGGGAAGACTAATAACAAAGAACGCCCCAGTATTTATGTAGATCCAGCAAAATGGTATACTACATATTTCTATACTACTAGGAACAAAGAGGGAAGACTAATAACAAAGAACGCCACTGTATGTATGTAGATCCAGAAAAATGGTATACTACACATTTCTATACTACTAGGAACAAAGAGGGAAGACTAACAATAAAGGACGCCTCTGCATGTATGTAGTTCCAGAAAAATGGTATACTACACATTTGTTTACTACTAGGAACAAAGAGGGAAGACTAATAACAAAGAACGCCTCTGTATTTATGTAGATCCAGCAAAATGGTATACTACACATTTCTATACTACTAGGAACAAAGAGGGAAGACTAATAACAAAGAACGCTCATGTATGTATGTAGATCCAGAAAAATGGTATACCACACATTTCTTTACTACTAGGAACAAAGAGAGAACACTAATAATAAAGAACGCCCCTGTATGTATGTAGATCCACAAAATGGTATACCACACATTTCTTTACTAATAGGAACAAAGAGGGAAGTCTAATAACAAAGAACGCCCCTGTATGTATGTAGATCCACAAAATGGTGTACCACACATTTCTTTACTACTAGGAACAAAGAGGGAAGACTAATAATAAAGTACGTCCCTGTATGTATGTAGATCCACAAAATGGTATACCACACATTTTTTACTACTAGGAACAATGAGGGAAGACTAATAATAAAGTACGCCCCTGTATGTATGTAGATCCAGCAAAATGGTATACCACACATTTCTTTACTACTAGGAACAAAGAGGGAAAACTAATAACAAAGAACGCCCCTGTATTTATGTAGATCCACAAAATGGTATACCATACATTTCTTTACTACTGGGAACAAAGAGGGAAGACTAATAGCAAAGAACGCCACTGTATGTATGTAGATCCACAAAATGGTATACCACACATTTCTTTACTACTGGGAACAAAGAGGGAAGACTAATAATAAAGTACGCCCCTGTATGTATGTAGATCCACAAAATGGTATACCACACATTTCTTTATTACAAGGAACAAAGAGGGAACACTAATAATAAAGAACGCCCCTGTATGTATGTAGATCCACAAAATGGTATACCACACATTTCTTTACTACTAGGAACAAAGAGGGAAGGCTAATAATAATGTACGCCCCTGTGTGTATGTAGATCCACAAAATGGTATACCACACATTTCTTTACTACTGGGAACAAAGAGGGAAAACTAGTAACAAAGAACGCCCCTGAATGTATGTATATCCAGTAAAATGGTATACTACACATTTCTATACTACTAGGAACAAAGAGGGAAGACTAATAACAAAGAACGCCCCTGTATGTATGTAGATCCACAAAACGGTATACCACACATTTATTTACTACTAGGAACAAAGAGGGAAGACTAATAATAAAGTACGTCCCTGTATGTATGTAGATCCACAAAATGGTATACCACACATTTTTTACTACTAGGAACAATGAGGGAAGACTAATAATAAAGTACGCCCCTGTATGTATGTAGATCCAGCAAAATGGTATACCACACATTTCTTTACTACTAGGAAGAAAGAGGGAAAACTAATAACAAAGAACGCCCCTGTATTTATGTAGATCCACAAAATGGTATACCATACATTTCTTTACTACTGGGAACAAAGAGGGAAGACTAATAACAAAGAACGCCTCTGTATGTATGTAGATCCACAAAATGGTATACCACACATTTCTTTACTACTGGGAACAAAGAGGGAAGACTAATAATAAAGTACGCCCCTGTATGTATGTAGATCCACAAAATGGTATACCACACATTTCTTTACTACTGGGAACAAAGAGGGAAAACTAGTAACAAAGAACGCCCCTGAATGTATGTATATCCAGCAAAATGGTATACTACACTTTTCTTTACTACTAGGAACAAAGAGGGAAGTCTAACAACAAAGAACGCCTCTGTATTTATGTAGATCCAGCAAAATGGTATACCACACATTTCTTTACTACTAGGAACAAAGAGGGAAGACTAACAACAAACAACGCCTCTGTATTTATGTAGATCCAGCAAAATGGTATACTACACATTTCTATACTACTAGGAACAAAGAGGGAAGATTAATAACAAAGAACGCTCCTGTATTATTCTAGATCCAGAAAAATGGTATACCACACATTTCTTTACTACTAGGAAAAAAGAGGGAAGACTAACAACAAAGAACGCCTCTGTATTTATGTAGATCCAGCAAAATGGTATACTACACATTTCTATACTACTAGGAACAAAGAGGGGAAACTAATAACAAAGAACGCTCCTGTATTATTCTAGATCCAGAAAAATGGTATACCACACATTTCTTTACTACTAGGAACAAAGAGGGAAGACTAATAACAATGAACGCTCCTGTATTTATGTAGATCCAGCAAAATGGTATGCCACACATTTCTTTACTACTAGGAACAAAGAGGGAAGACTAATAACAAAGAACGCCCCAGTATTTATGTAGATCCAGCAAAATGGTATACTACACATTTCTATACTACTAGGAACAAAGAGGGAAGACTAATAACAAAGAACGCCACTGTATGTATGTAGATCCAGAAAAATGGTATACTACACATTTCTATACTACTAGGAACAAAGAGGGAAGACTAACAACAAAGAACGCCTCTGCATGTATGTAGTTCCAGAAAAATGGTATACTACACATTTCTTTACTACTAGGAACAAAGAGGGAAGACTAATAACAAAGAACGCCTCTGTATTTATGTAGATCCAGCAAAATGGTATACTACACATTTCTATACTACTAGGAACAAAGAGGGAAGACTAATAACAAAGAACGCTCATGTATGTATGTAGATCCGGAAAAATGGTATACTACACATTTCTTTACTACTAGGAACAAAGGGAGAACATTAATAATAAAGAACGCCCCTGTATGTATGTAGATCCACAAAATGGTATACCACACATTTCTTTACTACTAGGAACAAAGAGGGAAGTCTAATAACAAAGAACGCCCCTGTATGTATGTAGATCCACAAAATAGTATACCACACATTTCTTTACTACTAGGAACAAAGAGGGAAGACTAATAATAAAGTACGTCCCTGTATGTATGTAGATACACAAAATGGCATACCACCTATTTCTTTACTACTAGGAACAAAGAGGGAAGACTAATAATAAAGTACGCCCCTGTATGTATGTAGATCCACAAAATGGTATTCCGCACATTTCTTTACTACTAGGAACAAAGAGGGAAAACTAATAACAAAGAACGCCCCTGTATGTATGTAGATCCACAAAATGGTATACCACACATTTCTTTACTACTGGGAACAAAGAGGGAAGACTAATAACAAAGAACGCCTCTGTATGTATGTAGATCCAGCAAAATGGTATACCACACATTTCTTTACTACTAGGAACAAAGAGGGAAGTCTAATAACAAAGAACGCTCATGTATGTATGTAGATCCACAAAAATGGTATACCACACATTTCTTTACTACTAGGAACAAAGAGGGAAAACTAGTAACAAAGAACGCTCCTGTATTTATGTAGATCCAGCAAAATGGTATACCACACATTTCTTTACTACTAGGAACAAAGAGGGAAGACTAACAAAAAGAACGCCTCTGTATGTATGTAGATTCAGAAAAATGGTATACCACACATTTCTTTACTACTAGGAACAAAGAGAGAACACTAATAATAAAGTACGCCCCTGTATGTATGTAGATCCACAAAATGGTATACCACACATTTCTTTACTACTAGGAACAAAGAGAGAACACTAATAATAAAGTACGCCCCTGTATGTATGTAGATCCACAAAATGGTATACCACACATTTCTTTACTACTAGGAACAAAGAGGGAAAACTAATAACAAAGAACGCCCCTGTATGTATGTAGATCCACAAAATGGAATACCATACATTTCTTTACTACTGGGAACAAAGAGGGAAGACTAATAACAAAGAACGCCTCTGTATGTATGTAGATCCAGCAAAATGGTATACCACACATTTCTTTACTACTAGGAACAAAGAGGGAAAACTAATAACAAAGAACGCCGCTGTATGTATGTAGATCCACAAAATGGTATACCACACATTTCTTTACTACTGGGAACAAGGAGGGAAGTCTAATAATAATGTACGCCCCTGTGTGTATTTAGATCCACAAAATGGTCTACCACACATTTCTTTACTACTAGGAACAAAGAGGGAACACTAATAATAAAGAGCGCCCCTGTATGTATGTAGATCCACAAAATGGTATACCACACATTTCTTTACTACTAGGAACAAAGAGGGAAGACTAATAATAATGTACGCCCCTGTGTGTATTTAGATCCACAAAATGGTATACCACACATTTCTTTACTACTAGGAACAAAGAGGGAAGACTAATAACAAAGTACGCCCCTGTATTTATGTAGATCCAGCAAAATGGTATACTACACATTTCTATACTACTAGGAACAAAGAGGGAAGACTAATAACAAAGAACGCCACTGTATGTATGTAGATCCAGCTAAATGGTACACTACACATTTCTTTACTACTAGGAACAAAGAGGGAAGACTAACAACAAAGAACGCCTCTGTATTTATGTAGATCCAGCAAAATGGTATACTACACATTTCTATACTACTAGGAACAAAGAGGGAAGACTAATAACAAAGAACGCTCCTGTATTATTCTAGATCCAGAAAAATGGTATACCACACATTTCTTTACTACTAGGAACAAAGAGGGAAGACTAATAACAAAGAACGCCCCAGTATTTATGTAGATCCAGCAAAATGGGATACTACACATTTCTATACTACTAGGAACAAAGAGGGAAGACTAATAACAAAGAACGCCACTGTATGTATGTAGATCCAGCAAAATGGTATACTACACATTTCTATACTACTAGGAACAAAGAGGGAAGACTAATAACAAAGAACGCTCATGTATGTATGTAGATCCAGAAAAATGGTATACCACACATTACTTTACTACTAGGAACAAAGAGGGAAAACTAATAACAAAGAACGCTCCTGTATTTATGTAGATCCAGCAAAATGGTTTACCACACATTTCTTTACTATTAGGAACAAACAGGGAAGACTAACAACAGAGAACGCCTCTGTATGTATGTAGATCCGGAAAAATGGTATACCACACATTTCTTTACTACTAGGAACAAAGGGAGAACATTAATAATAAAGAACGCCTCTGTATGTATGTAAATCCACAAAATGGTATACCACACATTTCTTTACTACTAGGAACAAAGAGGGAAGTCTAATAACAAAGAACGCCCCTGTATGTATGTAGATCCACAAAATAGTATACCACACATTTCTTTACTACTAGGAACAAAGAGGGAAGACTAATAATAAAGTACGTCCCTGTATGTATGTAGATACACAAAATGGCATACCACCTATTTCTTTACTACTAGGAACAAAGAGGGAAGACTAATAATAAAGTACGCCCCTGTATGTATGTAGATCCACAAAATGGTATACCGCACATTTCTTTACTACTAGGAACAAAGAGGGAAAACTAATAACAAAGAACGCCCTTGTATGTATGTAGATCCACAAAATGGTATACCACACATTTCTTTACTACTGGGAACAAAGAGGGAAGTCTAATAACAAAGAACGCCTCTGTATGTATGTAGATCCAGCAAAATGGTATACCACACATTTCTTTACTACTAGGAACAAAGAGGGAAGACTAATAACAAAGAACGCTCATGTATGTATGTAGATCCACAAAAATGGTATACCACACATTTCTTTACTACTAGGAACAAAGAGGGAAAACTAATAACAAAGAACGCTCCTGTATTTATGTAGATCCAGCAAAATGGTATACCACACATTTCTTTACTACTAGAAACAAAGAGGGAAGACTAACAAAAAGAACGCCTCTGTATGTATGTAGATTCAGAAAAATGGTATACCACACATTTCTTTACTACTAGGAACAAAGAGAGAACACTAATAATAAAGTACGGCCCCTGTATGTATGTAGATCCACAAAATGGTATACCACACATTTCTTTACTACTAGGAACAAAGAGGGAAGTCTAATAACAAAGAACGCCCCTGTATGTATGTAGATCCATAAAATGGTGTACCACACATTTCTTTACTACTAGGAACAAAGAGGGAAGACTAATAATAAAGTACGTCCCTGTATGTATGTAGATCCACAAAATGGTATACCACACATTTCTTTACTACTAGGAACAATGAGGGAAGACTAATAATAAAGTACGCCCCTGTATGTATGTAGATCCAGCAAAATGGTATACCACACATTTCTTTACTACTAGTAACAAAGAGGGAAAACTAATAACAAAGAACGCCCCTGTATGTATGTAGATCCACAAAATGGAATACCATACATTTCTTTATTACTGGGAACAAAGAGGGAAGACTAATAACAAAGAACGCCTCTGTATGTATGTAGATCCAGCAAAATGGTATACCACACATTTCTTTACTACTAGGAACAAAGAGGGAAAACTAATAACAAAGAACGCCCCTGTATGTATGTAGATCCACAAAATGGTATACCACACATTTCTTTACTACTGGGAACAAAGAGGGAAGACTAATAATAAAGTACGCCCCTGTATGTATGTAGATCCACAAAATGGTATACCACACATTTCTTTACTACTAGGAACAAAGAGGGAACACTAATAATAAAGAGCGCCCCTGTATGTATGTAGATCCACAAAATGGTATACCACACATTTCTTTACTACTAGGAACAAAGAGGGAAGACTAATAATAATGTACGCCCCTGTGTGTATTTAGATCCACAAAATGGTATACCACACATTTCTTTACTACTAGGAACAAAGAGGGAAGACTAATAACAAAGTACGCCCCTGTATGTATGTAGATCCACAAAATGGTATACCACACATTTCTTTACTACTGGGAAAAAGAGGAAACACTAATAATAAAAAACGCCCCTGAATGTATGTATATCCAGCAAAATGGTATACTACACATTTCTATACTACTAGGAACAAAGAGGGAAAACTAGTAACAAAGAACGCCCTTGAATGTATGTATATCCAGCAAAATGGTATACTACACGTTTCTATACTACTAGGAACAAAGAGGGAAACCTAGTAACAAAGAACGCCCCTGAATGTATGTATATCCAGCAAAAAGGTATACTACACATTTCTACACTGCTAGGAACAAAGAGGGAAAACTAATAACAAAGAACGCTCCTGTATTTATGTAGATCCAGCAAAATGGTATACTACACATTTCTATACTACTAGGAACAAAGAGGGAAAACTAGTAACAAAGAACGCCCCTGAATGTATGTATATCCAGCAAAATGGTATACTACACATTTCTATACTACTAGGAACCAAGAGGTAAAGCTAATAACAAAGAACGCTCCTGTGTTTATGTAGATGCAGCAAAATGGTATACCACACATTTCTATACTACTAGGAACAAAGAGGGAAAACTAACAACAAAGAACGCCTCTGTATGTATGTAGATCCAGAAAAATGGTATACCACACATTTCTTTACTACTAGGAACAAAGAGGGAAGACTAATAACAAAGAACGCCCCAGTATTTATGTAGATCCAGCAAAATGGTATACTACACATTTCTATACTACTAGGAACAAAGAGGGAAGGCTAATAACAAAGAACGCCACTGTATGTATGTAGATCCAGAAAAATGGTATACTACACATTTCTATACTACTAGGAACAAAGAGGGAAGACTAACAACAAAGAACGCCTCTGCATGTATGTAATTCAAGAAAAATGGTATCCTACACATTTCTTTACTACTAGGAACAAAGAGGGAAGACTAATAACAAAGAACGCCCCTGTATGTATGTAGATCCACAAAATGGTATACCACACATTTCTTTACTACTAGGAACAATGAGGGAAGACTAATAATAAAGTACGTCCCTGTATGTATGTAGATCCAGCAAAATGGTATACCACACATATCTTTACTACTAGGAACAAAGAGGGAAGACTAATAATAAAGTACGCCCCTGTATGTATGTAGATCCATAAAATGGTATACCACACATTTCTTTACTACTAGGAACAAATAGGGAAGACTAATAATAAAGTACGCCCCTGTATGTATGTAGATCCAGCAAAATGGTATACCACACATTTCTTTACTACTAGGAACAAAGAGGGAAAACTAATAACAAAGAACGCCCCTGTATTTATGTAGATCCAGCAAAATGGTATACCACACATTTCTATACTACTAGAAACAAAGAGGGAAAACTAATAACAAAGAACGCCCCTGTATTTATGTAGATCCAGCAAAATGGTATACCACACATTTCTTTACTACTGGGAACAAAGTGGGAAAACTAGTAACAAAGAACGCTCCTGTACTTTTGTGGATCCAGAAAAATGGAATACTACACATTTCTATACTACTAGGAACAAAGAGGGAAGACTAATAACAAAGAACGCTCCTGTATGTATGTAGATCCAGCAAAATGGTATACCACACATTTCTTTACTACTAGGAACAAAGAGGGAAGACTAACAACAAAGAACGCCTCTGTATTTATGTAGATCCAGCAAAATGGTATACTACACATTTCTATACTACTAGGAACAAAGAGGGGAAACTAATAACAAAGAACGCTCCTGTATTATTCTAGATCCAGAAAAATGGTATACCACACATTTCTTTACTACTAGGAACAAAGAGGGAAGACTATTAACAAAGAACGCTCCTGTATTTATGTAGATCCAGCAAAATGGTATACCACACATTTTTTTTACTACTAGGAACAAAGAGGGAAGACTAATAACAAAGAACGCCCCAGTATTTATGTAGATCCAGCAAAATGGTATACTACACATTTCTATACTACTAGGAACAAAGAGGGAAGACTAATAACAAAGAACGCCACTGTATGTATGTAGATCCAGAAAAATGGTATACTACACATTTCTATACTACACATTTCTATACTACTAGGAACAAAGAGGGAAGACTAACAACAAAGGACGCCTCTGCATGTATGTAGTTCCAGAAAAATGGTATACTACACATTTCTTTACTACTAGGAACAAAGAGGGAAGACTAATCACAAAGAACGCCTCTGTATTTATGTAGATCCAGCAAAATGGTATACTACACATTTCTATACTACTAGGAACTAAGACGGAAGACTAATAACAAAGAACGCTCATGTATGTATGTAGATCCAGCAAAATGGTATACTACACATTTCTATACTACTAGGAACAAAGAGGGAAGACTAACAACAAAGATCGCCTCTGTATGTATGTAGATCCGGAAAAATGGTATACCACACATTTCTTTACTACTAGGAACAAAGAGAGAACACTAATAATAAAGAACGCCCCTGTATGTATGTAGATCCACAAAATGGTATACCACACATTTCTTTACTACTAGGAACAAAGAGGGAAGTCTAATAACAAAGAACGCCCCTGTATGTATGTAGATCCAAAAAATGGTATACCACACATTTCTTTACTACTAGGAACAAAGAGGGAAGACTAATAATAAAGTACGTCCCTGTATGTATGTAGATCCACAAAATGGTATACCACACATTTCTTTACTACTAGGAACAAAGAGGGAAGACTAATAATAAAGTACGCCCCATTATGTATGTAGATCCACAAAATGGTATACCACACATTTCGTTACTACTAGGAACAAAGAGGGAAGACTAATAATAAAGTACGCCCCTGTATGTATGTACATCCAGCAAAATGGTATACCATACATTTCTTTACTACTAGGAACAAAGAGGGAAAATTAATAACAAAGAGCGCCCCTGTATGTATGTAGATCCACAAAATGGTATACCTCACATTTCTTTACTACTGGGAACAAAGAGGGAAGACTAATAACAAAGAACGCCACTGTATGTATGTAGATCCAGCAAAATGGTATACCACACATTTCTTTACTACTAGGAACAAAGAGGGAAAACTAATAACAAAGAACGCCCCTGTATGTATGTAGATCCACAAAATGGTATACCACACATTTCTTTACTACTGGGAACAAAGAGGGAAGACTAATAATAAAGTACGCCCCTGTATGTAAGTAGATCCACAAAATGGTATACCACACATTTCTTTACTACTAGGAACAAAGAGGGAACACTAATAATAAAGAACGCCCCTGTATGTATGTATGTAGATCCACAAAATGGTATACCACACATTTCTTTACTACTAGGAACAAAGAGGGAAGACTAATAACAAAGTACGCCCCTGTATGTATGTAGATCCACAAAATGGTATACCACACATTTCTTTACTACTAGGAACAAAGAGGGAAGACTAATAATAAAGAACGCCCCTGTATGTATGTAGATCCACAAAATGGTATACCACACATTTCTTTACTACTGGGAAAAAGAGGAAACACTAATAATAAAGAACGCCCCTGAATGTATGTATATCCAGCAAAATGGTATACTACACATTTCTATACTACTAGGAACAAAGACGGAAAACTAGTAACAAAGAACGCCCCTGAATGTATGTATATCCAGCAAAATGCTATACTACACATTTCTATACTACTAGGAACAAAGAGGGAAAACTAGTAACAAAGAACGGCCCTGAATGTATGTATATCCAGCAAAATGGTATACTACAAATTTCTATACTACTAGGAACAAAGAGGGAAAACTAATAACAAAGAACGCTCATGTATTTATGTAGATCCAGCAAAATGGTATACTACACATTTCTATACTACTAGGAACAAAGAGGTAAAACTAACAACAAAGAACGCCTCTGTATGTATGTAGATCCACAAAAATGGTATACCACACATTTCTTTACTACTTGGAACAAAGAGGGAAGACTAATAACAAAGAACATTCCTGTATTTATGTAGATCCAGCAAAATGGTATACCACACATTTCTTTACTACTGGGAACAAAGAGGGAAGACTAATAACAAGGAACGCTCCCGTATTTATGTAGATCCAGCTAAATGGTACACTACACATTTCTTTACTACTAGGAACAAAGAGGGAAGACTAATAACAAAGAACGCTCCTGTATTTATGTAGATCCAACAAAATGGTATACCACACATTTCTTTACTACTAGGAACAAAGAGGGAAGACTAATAATAAAGTACGTCCCTGTATGTATGTAGATCCACAAAATGGTATACCACACATATCTTTACTACTAGGAACAAAGAGGGAAGAGTAATAATAAAGTACGCCCCTGTATGTATGTAGATCCACAAAATGGTATACCACACATTTCTTTACCACTAGGAACAAATAGGGAAGACTAATAATAAAGTACGCCCCTGTATGTATGTAGATCCAGAAAAATGCTATACCACACATTTCTTTACTACTAGGAACAAAGAGAGAAGACTAATAACAAAGAACGCTCCTGTATTTATGTAGATCCAGCAAAATGGTATACCACACATTTCTTTACTACTGGGAACAAAGAGGGAAAACTAGTAACAAAGAACGCCCCTGAATGTATGTATATCCAGCAAAATGGTATACTACACATTTCTTTACTACTAGGAACAAAGAGGGAAGTCTAACAGCAAAGAACGCCTCTGTATTTATGTAGATCCACAAAATGGTATTCCACACATTTCTTTACTACTAGGAACAAAGAGGGAAGACTAACAACAAAGAACGCCTCTGTATTTATGTAGATCCAGCAAAATGGTATACCACACATTTCTTTACTACTAGGAACAAAGAGGGAAGACTAACAACAAAGAACGCCTCTGTATTTATGTAGATCCAGCAAAATGGTATACTACACATTTCTATACTACTAGGAACAAAGAGGGGAAACTAATAACAAAGAACGCTCCTGTATTATTCTAGATCCAGAAAAATGGTATACCACACATTTCTTTACTACTAGGAACAAAGAGGGAAGACTAATAACAAAGAACGCTCCTGTATTTATGTAGATCCAGCAAAATGGTATACCACACATTTCTTTACTACTAGGAACAAAGAGGGAAGACTAATAACAAAGAACGCCCCAGTATTTATGTAGATCCAGCAAAATGGTATACTACACATTTCTATACTACTAGGAACAAAGAGGGAAGACTAATAACAAAGAACGCCACTGTATGTATGTAGATCCAGAAAAATGGTATACTACACATTTCTATACTACTAGGAACAAAGAGGGAAGACTAACAACAAAGGACGCCTCTGCATGTATGTAGTTCCAGAAAAATGGTATACTACACATTTCTTTACTACTAGGAACAAAGAGGGAAGACTAATAACAAAGAACGCCTCTGTATTTATGTAGATCCAGCAAAATGGTATACTACACATTTCTATACTACTAGGAACAAAGAGGGAAGACTAATAACAAAGAACGCTCATGTATGTATGTAGATCCAGAAAAATGGTATACCACACATTTCTTTACTACTAGGAACAAAGAGGGAAAACTAATAACAAAGAACGCTACTGTATTTACGTAGATCCAGCAAAATGGTTTACCACACATTTCTTTACTATTGGGAACAAAGAGGGAAGACTAACAACAAAGATCGCCTCTGTATGTATGTAGATCCGGAAAAATGGTATACCACACATTTCTTTACTACTAGGAACAAAGAGAGAACACTAATAATAAAGAACGCCCCTGTATGTATGTAGATCCACAAAATGGTATACCACACATTTCTTTACTACTAGGAACAAAGAGGGAAGTCTAATAACAAAGAACGCCCCTGTATGTATGTAGATCCACAAAATGGTATACCACACATTTCTTTACTACTAGGAACAAAGAGGGAAGACTAATAATAAAGTACGCCCCTGTATGTATTTAAATCCACAAAATGGTATACCACACATTTCTTTACTACTAGGAACAAAGAGAGAAGACTAATAATAAAGTACGCCCCTGTATGTATGTAGATCCACAAAATGGTATACCACACATTTCTTTACTACTAGGAACAAAGAGGGAAGACTAATAATAAAGTACGCCCCTGTATGTATGTACATCCAGCAAAATGGTATACCACACATTTCTTTACTACTAGGAACAAAGAGGGAAAATTAATAACAAAGAACGCCCCTGTATGTATGTAGATCCACAAAATGGAATACCACACATTTCTTTACTACTGGGAACAAAGAGGGAAGACTAATAACAAAGAACGCCTCTGTATGTATGTAGATCCAGCAAAATGGTATACCACACATTTCTTTACTACTAGGAACAAAGAGGGAAAACTAATAACAAAGAACGCCCCTGTATGTATGTAGATCCACAAAATGGTATACCACACATTTCTTTACTACTGGGAACAAAGAGGGAAGACTAATAATAAAGTACGCCCCTGTATGTAAGTAGATCCACAAAATGGTATACCACACATTTCTTTACTACTAGGAACAAAGAGGGAACACTAATAATAAAGAACGCCCCTGTATGTATGTAGATCCACAAAATGGTATACCACACATTTCTTTACTACTAGGAACAAAGAGGGAAGACTAATAATAATGTACGCCCCTGTATGTATGTAGATCCACAAAATGGTATACCACACATTTCTTTACTACTAGGAACAAAGAGGGAAGACTAATAACAGAGTACGCCCCTGTATGTATGTAGATCCACAAAATGGTATACCACACATTTCTTTACTACTAGGAACAAACAGGGAAGACTAATAATAAAGAACGCCCCTGTATGTAGATCCACGAAATGGTATACCACACATTTCTTTACTACTGGGAAAAAGAGGAAACACTAATAATAAAGAACGCCCCTGAATGTATGTATATCCAGCAAAATGGTATACTAAACATTTCTATACTACTAGGAACAAAGACGGAAATCTAGTAACAAAGAACGCCCCTGAATGTATGTATATCCAGCAAAATGCTATACTACACATTTCTATACTACTAGGAACAAAGAGGGAAAGCTAGTAACAAAGAACGGCCCTGAATGTATGTATATCTAGCAAAATGGTATACTACACATTTCTATACTACTAGGAACAAAGAGGGAAAACTAATAACAAAGAACGCTCCTGTATTTATGTAGATCCAGGAAAATGGTATACTACACATTTCTATACTACTAGGAACAAAGAGGTAAAACTAACAACAAAGAACGCCTCTGTATGTATGTAGATCCACAAAAATGGTATACCACACATTTCTTTACTACTTGGAACAAAGAGGGAAGACTAATAACAAACAACATTCCTGTATTTATGTAGATCCACCAAAATGGTATACCACACATTTCTTTACTACTGGGAACAAAGAGGGAAGACTAATAACAAGGAACGCTCCCGTATTTATGTAGATCCAGCTAAATGGTACACTACCCATTTCTTTACTACTAGGAACAAAGAGGGAAGACTAATAACAAAGAACGCCTCTGTATTTATGTAGATCCAGCAAAATGGTATACTACACATTTCTATACTACTAGGAACAAAGAGGGAAGACTAATAACAAAGAACGCTCATGTATGTATGTAGATCCAGAAAAATGGTATACCACACATTTCTTTACTACTAGGAACAAAGAGGGAAAACTAATAACAAAGAACGCTCCTGTATTTACGTAGATCCAGCAAAATGGTTTACCACACATTTCTTTACTATTGGGAACAAAGAGGGAAGACTAACAACAAAGATCGCCTCTGTATGTATGTAGATCCGGAAAAATGGTATACCACACATTTCTTTACTACTAGGAACAAAGAGAGAACACTAATAATAAAGAACGCCCCTGTATGTATGTAGATCCACAAAATGGTATACCACACATTTCTTTACTACTAGGAACAAAGAGGGAAGTCTAATAACAAAGAACGCCCCTGTATGTATGTAGATCCACAAAATGGTATACCACACATTTCTTTACTACTAGGAACAAAGAGGGAAGACTAATAACAAAGAACGCTCCTGTATTATTCTAGATCCAGAAAAATGGTTTACCACACATTTCTTTACTACTAGGAACAAAGAGGCAAGACTAATAACAAAGAACGCTCCTGTATTTATGTAGATCCAGCAAAATGGTATACCACACATTTCTTTACTACTAGGAACAAAGAGGGAAGACTAATAACAAAGAACGCCCCAGTATTTATGTAGATCCAGCAAAATGGTATACTACACATTTCTATACTACTAGGAACAAAGAGGGAAGACTAATAACAAAGAACGCCACTGTATGTATGTAGATCCAGAAAAATGGTATACTACACATTTTTATACTACTAGGAACAAAGAGGGAAGACTAACAACAAAGGACGCTTCTGCATGTATGTAGTTCCAGAAAAATGGTATACTACACATTTCTCTACTACTAGGAACAAAGAGGGAAGACTAATAACAAAGAACGCCTCTGTATTTATGTAGATCCAGCAAAATGGTATACTACACATTTCTATACTACTAGGAACAAAGAGGGAAGACTAATAACAAAGAACGCTCATGTATGTATGTAGATCCAGAAAAATGGTATACCACACATTACTTTACTACTAGGAACAAAGAGGGAAAACTAATAACAAAGAACGCTCCTGTATTTATGTAGATCCAGCAAAATGGTTTACCACACATTTCTTTACTATTAGGAACAAAGAGGGAAGACTAACAACAGAGAACGCCTCTGTATGTATGTAGATCCGGAAAAATGGTATACCACACATTTCTTTACTACTAGGAACAAAGGGAGAACATTAATAATAAAGAACGCCCCTGTATGTATGTAGATCCACAAAATGGTATACCACACATTTCTTTACTACTAGGAACAAAGAGGGAAGTCTAATAACAAAGAACGCCCCTGTATGTATGTAGATCCACAAAATAGTATACCACACATTTCTTTACTACTAGGAACAAAGAGGGAAGACTAATAATAAAGTACGTCCCTGTATGTATGTAGATACACAAAATGGCATAACACCTATTTCTTTACTACTAGGAACAAAGAGGGAAGACTAATAATAAAGTACGCCCCTGTATGTATGTAGATCCACAAAATGGTATACCGCACATTTCTTTACTACTAGGAACAAAGAGGGAAAACTAATAACAAAGAACGCCCCTGTATGTATGTAGATCCACAAAATGGTATACCACACATTTCTTTACTACTGGGAACAAAGAGGGAAGTCTAATAACAAAGAACGCCCCTGTATGTATGTAGATCCAGCAAAATGGTATACCACACATTTCTTTACTACTAGGAACAAAGAGGGAAGACTAATAACAAAGAACGCTCATGTATGTATGTAGATCCACAAAAATGGTATACCACACATTTCTTTACTACTAGGAACAAAGAGGGAAAACTAATAACAAAGAACGCTCCTGTATTTATGTAGATCCAGCAAAATGGTATACCACACATTTCTTTACTACTAGGAACAAAGAGGGAAGACTAACAAAAAGAACGCTTCTGTATGTATGTAGATTCAGAAAAATGGTATACCACACATTTCTTTACTACTAGGAACAAAGAGAGAACACTAATAATAAAGTACGTCCCTGTATGTATGTAGATCCACAAAATGGTATACCACACATTTCTTTACTACTAGGAACAATGAGGGAAGACTAATAATAAAGTACGCCCCTGTATGTATGTAGATCCAGCAAAATGGTATACCACACATTTCTTTACTACTAGGAACAAAGAGGGAAAACTAATAACAAAGAACGCCCCTGTATGTATGTAGATCCACAAAATGGTATACCATACATTTCTTTACTACTGGGAACAAAGAGGGAAGACTAATAACAAAGAACGCCTCTGTATGTATGTAGATCCAGCAAAATGGTATACCACACATTTCTTTACTACTAGGAACAAAGAGGGAAAACTAATAACAAAGAACGCCCCTGTATGTATGTAGATCCACAAAATGGTATACCACACATTTTTTTACTACTGGGAACAAAGAGGGAAGACTAATAATAAAGTACGTCCCTGTATGTATGTAGATCCACAAAATGGTATACCACACATTTCTTTACTACTAGGAACAAAGAGCGAACACTAATAATAAAGAGCGCCCCTGTATGTATGTAGATCCACAAAATGGTATACCACACATTTCTTTACTACTAGGAACAAAGAGGGAAGACTAATAATAATGTACGCCCCTGTGTGTATTTAGATCCACAAAATGGTATACCACACATTTCTTTACTACTAGGAACAAAGAGGGAAGACTAATAACAAAGTACGCCCCTGTATGTATGTAGATCCACAAAATGGTATACCACACATTTTTTTACTACTAGGAACAAAGAGGGAAGGCTAATAATAAAGAACGCCCCTGTATGTATGTAGATCCACAAAATGGTATACCACACATTTCTTTACTACTGGGAAAAAGAGGAAACACTAATAATAAAGAACGCCCCTGAATGTATGTATATCCAGCAAAATGGTATACTACACATTTCTATACTACTAGGAACAAAGAGGGAAAACTAGTAACAAAGAACGCCCTTGAATGTATGTATATCCAGCAAAATGGTATACTACACGTTTCTATACTACTAGGAACAAAGAGGGAAACCTAGTAACAAAGAACGCCCCTGAATGTATGTATATCCAGCAAAAAGGTATACTACACATTTCTACACTACTAGGAACAAAGAGGGAAAACTAATAACAAAGAACGCTCCTGTATTTATGTAGATCCAGCAAAATGGTATACTACACATTTCTATACTACTAGGAACAAAGAGGGAAAACTAGTAACAAAGAACGCCCCTGAATGTATGTATATCCAGCAAAATGGTATACTACACATTTCTATACTACTAGGAACCAAGAGGTAAAGCTAATAACAAAGAACGCTCCTGTGTTTATGTAGATCCAGCAAAATGGTATACCACACATTTCTATACTACTAGGAACAAAGAGGGAAGACTAATAACAAAGAACGCCACTGTATGTATGTAGATCCAGAAAAATGGTATACTACACATTTTTATACTACTAGGAACAAAGAGGGAAGACTAACAACAAAGGACGCTTCTGCATGTATGTAGTTCCAGAAAAATGGTATACTACACATTTCTCTACTACTAGGAACAAAGAGGGAAGACTAATAACAAAGAACGCCTCTGTATTTATGTAGATCCAGCAAAATGGTATACTACACATTTCTATACTACTAGGAACAAAGAGGGAAGACTAATAACAAAGAACGCTCATGTATGTATGTAGATCCAGAAAAATGGTATACCACACATTACTTTACTACTAGGAACAAAGAGGGAAAACTAATAACAAAGAACGCTCCTGTATTTATGTAGATCCAGCAAAATGGTTTACCACACATTTCTTTACTATTAGGAACAAAGAGGGAAGACTAACAACAGAGAACGCCTCTGTATGTATGTAGATCCGGAAAAATGGTATACCACACATTTCTTTACTACTAGGAACAAAGGGAGAACATTAATAATAAAGAACGCCCCTGTATGTATGTAGATCCACAAAATGGTATACCACACATTTCTTTACTACTAGGAACAAAGAGGGAAGTCTAATAACAAAGAACGCCCCTGTATGTATGTAGATCCACAAAATAGTATACCACACATTTCTTTACTACTAGGAACAAAGAGGGAAGACTAATAATAAAGTACGTCCCTGTATGTATGTAGATACACAAAATGGCATAACACCTATTTCTTTACTACTAGGAACAAAGAGGGAAGACTAATAATAAAGTACGCCCCTGTATGTATGTAGATCCACAAAATGGTATACCGCACATTTCTTTACTACTAGGAACAAAGAGGGAAAACTAATAACAAAGAACGCCCCTGTATGTATGTAGATCCACAAAATGGTATACCACACATTTCTTTACTACTGGGAACAAAGAGGGAAGTCTAATAACAAAGAACGCCCCTGTATGTATGTAGATCCAGCAAAATGGTATACCACACATTTCTTTACTACTAGGAACAAAGAGGGAAGACTAATAACAAAGAACGCTCATGTATGTATGTAGATCCACAAAAATGGTATACCACACATTTCTTTACTACTAGGAACAAAGAGGGAAAACTAATAACAAAGAACGCTCCTGTATTTATGTAGATCCAGCAAAATGGTATACCACACATTTCTTTACTACTAGGAACAAAGAGGGAAGACTAACAAAAAGAACGCTTCTGTATGTATGTAGATTCAGAAAAATGGTATACCACACATTTCTTTACTACTAGGAACAAAGAGAGAACACTAATAATAAAGTACGTCCCTGTATGTATGTAGATCCACAAAATGGTATACCACACATTTCTTTACTACTAGGAACAATGAGGGAAGACTAATAATAAAGTACGCCCCTGTATGTATGTAGATCCAGCAAAATGGTATACCACACATTTCTTTACTACTAGGAACAAAGAGGGAAAACTAATAACAAAGAACGCCCCTGTATGTATGTAGATCCACAAAATGGTATACCATACATTTCTTTACTACTGGGAACAAAGAGGGAAGACTAATAACAAAGAACGCCTCTGTATGTATGTAGATCCAGCAAAATGGTATACCACACATTTCTTTACTACTAGGAACAAAGAGGGAAAACTAATAACAAAGAACGCCCCTGTATGTATGTAGATCCACAAAATGGTATACCACACATTTTTTTACTACTGGGAACAAAGAGGGAAGACTAATAATAAAGTACGTCCCTGTATGTATGTAGATCCACAAAATGGTATACCACACATTTCTTTACTACTAGGAACAAAGAGCGAACACTAATAATAAAGAGCGCCCCTGTATGTATGTAGATCCACAAAATGGTATACCACACATTTCTTTACTACTAGGAACAAAGAGGGAAGACTAATAATAATGTACGCCCCTGTGTGTATTTAGATCCACAAAATGGTATACCACACATTTCTTTACTACTAGGAACAAAGAGGGAAGACTAATAACAAAGTACGCCCCTGTATGTATGTAGATCCACAAAATGGTATACCACACATTTTTTTACTACTAGGAACAAAGAGGGAAGGCTAATAATAAAGAACGCCCCTGTATGTATGTAGATCCACAAAATGGTATACCACACATTTCTTTACTACTGGGAAAAAGAGGAAACACTAATAATAAAGAACGCCCCTGAATGTATGTATATCCAGCAAAATGGTATACTACACATTTCTATACTACTAGGAACAAAGAGGGAAAACTAGTAACAAAGAACGCCCTTGAATGTATGTATATCCAGCAAAATGGTATACTACACGTTTCTATACTACTAGGAACAAAGAGGGAAACCTAGTAACAAAGAACGCCCCTGAATGTATGTATATCCAGCAAAAAGGTATACTACACATTTCTACACTACTAGGAACAAAGAGGGAAAACTAATAACAAAGAACGCTCCTGTATTTATGTAGATCCAGCAAAATGGTATACTACACATTTCTATACTACTAGGAACAAAGAGGGAAAACTAGTAACAAAGAACGCCCCTGAATGTATGTATATCCAGCAAAATGGTATACTACACATTTCTATACTACTAGGAACCAAGAGGTAAAGCTAATAACAAAGAACGCTCCTGTGTTTATGTAGATCCAGCAAAATGGTATACCACACATTTCTATACTACTAGGAACAAAGAGGGAAAACTAACAACAAAGAACGCCTCTGTATGTATGTAGATCCAGAAAAATGGTATACCACACATTTCTTAACTACTAGGAACAAAGAGGGAAGACTAATAACAAAGAACGCCCCAGTATTTATGTAGATCCAGCAAAATGGTATACTACACATTTCTATACTACTAGGAACAAAGAGGGAAGACTAATAACAAAGAACGCCACTGTATGTATGTAGATCCAGAAAAATGGTATACTACACATTTCTATACTACTAGGAACAAAGAGGGAAGACTAACAACAAAGAACGCCTCTGCATGTATGTAATTCAAGAAAAATGGTATCCTACACATTTCTTTACTACTAGGAACAAAGAGGGAAGACTAATAACAAAGAACGCCCCTGTATGTATGTAGATCCACAAAATGGTATACCACACATTTCTTTACTACTAGGAACAAAGAGGGAAGACTAATAATAAAGTACGTCCCTGTATGTATGTAGATCCAGCAAAATGGTATACCACACATATCTTTACTACTAGGAACAAAGAGGGAAGACTAATAATAAAGTACGCCCCTGTATGTATGTAGATCCACAAAATGGTATACCACACATTTCTTTACTACTAGGAACAAATAGGGAAGACTAATAATAAAGTACGCCCCTGTATGTATGTAGATCCAGCAAAATGGTATACCACACATTTCTTTACTACTAGGAACAAAGAGGGAAAACTAATAACAAAGAACGCACCTGTATTTATGTAGATCCAGCAAAATGGTATACCACACATTTCTATACTACTAGAAACAAAGAGGGAAAACTAATAGCAAAGAACGCCCCTGTATTTATGTAGATCCAGCAAAATGGTATACCACACATTTCTTTACTACTGGGAACAAAGAGGGAAAACTAGTAACAAAGAACGCTCCTGTACTTTTGTGGATCCAGAAAAATGGTATACTACACATTTCTATACTACTAGGAACAAAGAGGGAAGACTAATAACAAAGAACGCTCCTGTAAGTATGTAGATCCAGCAAAATGGTATACCACACATTTCTTTACTACTAGGAACAAAGAGGGAAGACTAACAACAAAGAACGCCTCTGTATTTATGTAGATCCAGCAAAATGGTATACTACACATTTCTATACTACTAGGAACAAAGAGGGGAAACTAATAACAAAGAACGCTCCTGTATTATTCTAGATCCAGAAAAATGGTATACCACACATTTCTTTACTACTAGGAACAAAGAGGGAAGACTATTAACAAAGAACGCTCCTGTATTTATGTAGATCCAGCAAAATGGTATACCACACATTTTTTTACTACTAGGAACAAAGAGGGAAGACTAATAACAAAGAACGCCCCAGTATTTATGTAGATCCAGCAAAATGGTATACTACACATTTCTATACTACTAGGAACAAAGAGGGAAGACTAATAACAAAGAACGCCACTGTATGTATGTAGATCCAGAAAAATGGTATACTACACATTTCTATACTACTAGGAACAAAGAGGGAAGACTAACAACAAAGGACGCCTCTGCATGTATGTAGTTCCAGAAAAATGGTATACTACACATTTCTTTACTACTAGGAACAAAGAGGGAAGACTAATAACAAAGAACGCCTCTGTATTTATGTAGATCCAGCAAAATGGTATACTACACATTTCTATACTACTAGGAACAAAGAGGGAAGACTAATAACAAAGAACGCTCATGTATGTATGTAGATCCAGCAAAATGGTATACTACACATTTCTATACTACTAGGAACAAAGAGGGAAGACTAACAATAAAGATCGCCTCTGTATGTATGTAGATCCGGAAAAATGGTATACCACACATTTCTTTACTACTAGGAACTAAGAGAGAACACTAATAATAAAGAACGCCCCTGTATGTATGTAGATCCACAAAATGGTATACCACACATTTCTTTACTACTAGGAACAAAGAGGGAAGTCTAATAACAAAGAACGCCCCTGTATGTATGTAGATCCACAAAATGGTATACCACACATTTCTTTACTACTAGGAACAAAGAGGGAAGACTAATAATAAAGTACGTCCCTGTATGTATGTAGATCCACAAAATGGTATACCACACATTTCTTTACTACTAGGAACAAAGAGGGAAGACTAATAATAAAGTACGCCCCTGTATGTATGTAGATCCACAAAATGGTATACCACACATTTCGTTACTACTAGGAACAAAGAGGGAAGACTAATAATAAAGTACGCCCCTGTATGTATGTACATCCAGCAAAATGGTATACCATACATTTCTTTACTACTAGGAACAAAGAGGGAAAATTAATAACAAAGAGCGCCCCTGTATGTATGTAGATCCACAAAATGGTATACCTCACATTTCTTTACTACTGGGAACAAAGAGGGAAGACTAATAACAAAGAACGCCACTGTATGTATGTAGATCCAGCAAAATGGTATACCACACATTTCTTTACTACTAGGAACAAAGAGGGAAAACTAATAACAAAGAACGCCCCTGTATGTATGCATGTAGATCCACAAAATGGTATACCACACATTTCTTTACTACTAGGAACAAAGAGGGAAGACTAATAACAAAGTACGCCCCTGTATGTATGTAGATCCACAAAATGGTATCCTACACATTTCTTTACTACTAGGAACAAAGAGGGAAGACTAATAATAAAGAACGCCCCTGTATGTATGTAGATCCACAAAATGGTATACCACACATTTCTTTACTACTGGGAAAAAGAGGAAACACTAATAATAAAGAACGCCCCTGAATGTATGTATATCCAACAAAATGGTATACTACACATTTCTATACTACTAGGAACAAAGACGGAAAACTAGTAACAAAGAACGCCCCTGAATGTATGTATATCCAGCAAAATGCTATACTACACATTTCTATACTACTAGGAACAAAGAGGGAAAACTAGTAACAAAGAACGGCCCTGAATGTATGTATATCCAGCAAAATGGTATACTACACATTTCTATACTACTAGGAACAAAGAGGGAAAACTAATAACAAAGAACGCTCCTGTATTTATGTAGATCCAGCAAAATGGTATACTACACATTTCTATACTACTAGGAACAAAGAGGTAAAACTAACAACAAAGAACGCCTCTGTATGTATGTAGATCCAGAAAAATGGTATACCACACATTTCTTTACTACTTGGAACAAAGAGGGAAGACTAATAACAAAGAACATTCCTGTATTTATGTAGATCCAGCAAAATGGTATACCACACATTTCTTTACTACTGGGAACAAAGAGGGAAGACTAATAACAAGGAACGCTCCCGTATTTATGTAGATCCAGCTAAATGGTACACTACACATTTCTTTACTACTAGGAACAAAGAGGGAAGACTAATAACAAAGAACGCTCCTGTATTTATGTAGATCCAACAAAATGGTATACCACACATTTCTTTACTACTAGGAACAAAGAGGGAAGACTAATAATAAAGTACGTCCCTGTATGTATGTAGATCCACAAAATGGTATACCACACATATCTTTACTACTAGGAACAAAGAGGGAAGAGTAATAATAAAGTACGCCCCTGTATGTATGTAGATCCACAAAATGGTATACCACACATTTCTTTACCACTAGGAACAAATAGGGAAGACTAATAATAAAGTACGCCCCTGTATGTATGTAGATCCAGAAAAATGCTATACCACACATTTCTTTACTACTGGGAACAAAGAGGGAAAACTAGTAACAAAGAACGCCCCTGAATGTATGTATATCCAGCAAAATGGTATACTACACATTTCTTTACTACTAGGAACAAAGAGGGAAGTCTAACAGCAAAGAACGCCTCTGTATTTATGTAGATCCACAAAATGGTATACCACACATTTCTTTACTACTAGGAACAAAGAGGGAAGACTAACAACAAAGAACGCCTCTGTATTTATGTAGATCCAGCAAAATTGTATACCACACATTTCTTTACTACTAGGAACAAAGAGGGAAGACTAACAACAAAGAACGCCTCTGTGTTTATGTAGATCCAGCAAAATGGTATACTACACATTTCTATACTACTAGGAACAAAGAGGGGAAACTAATAACAAAGAACGCTCCTGTATTATTCTAGATCCAGAAAAATGGTATACCACACATTTCTTTACTACTAGGAACAAAGAGGGAAGACTAATAACAAAGAACGCTCCTGTATTTATGTAGATCCAGCAAAATGGTATACCACACATTTCTTTACTACTAGGAACAAAGAGGGAAGACTAATAACAAAGAACGCCCCAGTATTTATGTAGATCCAGCAAAATGGTATACTACACATTTCTATACTACTAGGAACAAAGAGGGAAGACTAATAACAAAGAACGCCACTGTATGTATGTAGATCCAGAAAAATGGTATACTACACATTTCTATACTACTCGGAACAAAGAGGGAAGACTAACAACAAAGGACGCCTCTGCATGTATGTAGTTCCAGAAAAATGGCATACTACACATTTCTTTACTACTAGGAACAAAGAGGGAAGACTAATAACAAAGAACGCCTCTGTATTTATGTAGATCCAGCAAAATGGTATACTACACATTTCTATACTACTAGGAACAAAGAGGGAAGACTAATAACAAAGAACGCTCATGTATGTATGTAGATCCAGAAAAATGGTATACCACACATTTCTTTACTACTAGGAACAAAGAGGGAAAACTAATAACAAAGAACGCTCCTGTATTTACGTAGATCCAGCAAAATGGTTTACCACACATTTCTTTACTATTGGGAACAAAGAGGGAAGACTAACAACAAAGATCGCCTCTGTATGTATGTAGATCCGGAAAAATGGTATACCACACATTTCTTTACTACTAGGAACAAAGAGAGAACACTAATATAAAAGAACGCCCCTGTATGTATGTAGATCCACAAAATGGTATACCACACATTTCTTTACTACTAGGAACAAAGAGGGAAGTCTAATAACAGAGAACGCCCCTGTATGTATGTAGATCCACAAAATGGTATACCACACATTTCTTTACTACTAGGAACAAAGAGGGAAGACTAATAATAAAGTACGCCCCTTTATGTATTTAGATCCACAAAATGGTATACCACACATTTCTTTACTACTAGGAACAAAGAGAGAAGACTAATAATAAAGTACGCCCCTGTATGTATGTAGATCCACAAAATGGTATACCACACATTTCTTTACTACTAGGAACAAAGAGGGAAGACTAATAATAAAGTACGCCCCTGTATGTATGTACATCCAGCAAAATGGTATACCACACATTTCTTTACTACTAGGAACAAAGAGGGAAAATTAATAACAAAGAACGCCCCTGTATGTATGTAGATCCACAAAATGGAATACCACACATTTCTTTACTACTGGGAACAAAGAGGGAAGACTAATAACAAAGAACGCCTCTGTATGTATGTAGATCCAGCAAAATGGTATACCACACATTTCTTTACTACTAGGAACAAAGAGGGAAAACTAATAACAAAGAACGCCCCTGTATGTATGTAGATCCACAAAATGGTATACCACACATTTCTTTACTACTGGGAACAAAGAGGGAAGACTAATAATAAAGTACGCCCCTGTATGTAAGTAGATCCACAAAATGGTATACCACACATTTCTTTACTACTAGGAACAAAGAGCGAACACTAATAATAAAGAACGCCCCTGTATGTATGTAGATCCACAAAATGGTATACCACACATTTCTTTACTACTAGGAACAAAGAGGGAAAACTAATAACAAAGAACGCCCCTGTATGTATGTAGATCCACAAAATGGTATACCACACATTCCTTTACTACTGGGAACAAAGAGGGAAGACTAATAATAAAGTACGCCCCTGTATGTAAGTAGATCCACAAAATGGTATACCACACATTTCTTTACTACTAGGAACAAAGAGGGAACACTAATAATAAAGAACGCCCCTGTATGTATGTATGTAGATCCACAAAATGGTATACCACACATTTCTTTACTACTAGGAACAAAGAGGGAAGACTAATAACAAAGTACGCCCCTGTATGTATGTAGATCCACAAAATGGTATACCACACATTTCTTTACTACTAGGAACAAAGAGGGAAGACTAATAATAAAGAACGCCCCTGTATGTATGTAGATCCACAAAATGGTATACCACACATTTCTTTACTACTGGGAAAAAGAGGAAACACTAATAATAAAGAACGCCCCTGAATGTATGTATATCCAGCAAAATGGTATACTACACATTTCTATACTACTAGGAACAAAGACGGAAAACTAGTAACAAAGAACGCCCCTGAATGTATGTATATCCAGCAAAATGCTATACTACACATTTCTATACTACTAGGAACAAAGAGGGAAAACTAGTAACAAAGAACGGCCCTGAATGTATGTATATCCAGCAAAATGGTATACTACACATTTCCATACTACTAGGAACAAAGAGGGAAAACTAATAACAAAGAACGCTCCTGTATTTATGTAGATCCAGCAAAATGGTATACTACACATTTCTATACTACTAGGAACAAAGAGGTAAAACTAACAACAAAGAACGCCTCTGTATGTATGTAGATCCACAAAAATGGTATACCACACATTTCTTTACTACTTGGAACAAAGAGGGAAGACTAATAACAAAGAACATTCCTGTATTTATGTAGATCCAGCAAAATGGTATACCAAATTTCTTTACTACTGGGAACAAAGAGGGAAGACTAATAACAAGGAACGCTCCCGTATTTATGTAGATCCAGCTAAATGGTACACTACACATTTCTTTACTACTAGGAACAAAGAGGGAAGACTAATAACAAAGAACGCTCCTGTATTTATGTAGATCCAAAAAATGGTATACCACACATTTCTTTACTACTAGGAACAAAGAGGGAAGACTAATAATAAAGTACGTCCCTGTATGTATGTAGATCCACAAAATGGTATACCACACATATCTTTACTACTAGGAACAAAGAGGGAAGAGTAATAATAAAGTACGCCCCTGTATGTATGTAGATCCACAAAATGGTATACCACACATTTCTTTACTACTGGGAACAAAGAGGGAAGACTAATAACAAGGAACGCTCCCGTATTTATGTAGATCCAGCTAAATGGTATACTACACATTTCTTTACTACTAGGAACAAAGAGGGAAGACTCATAACAAAGAACGCTCCTGTATTTATGTAGATCCAGCAAAATGGTATACCACACATTTCTTTACTACTAGGAACAAAGAGGGAAGACTAATAATAAAGTACGTCCCTGTATGTATGTAGACCCACAAAATGGTATACCACACATATCTTTACTACTAGGAACAAAGAGGGAAGACTAATAATAAAGTACGCCCCTGTATGTATGTAGATCCACAAAATGGTATACCACACATTTCTTTACTACTAGGAACAAATAGGGAAGACTAATAATAAAGTACGCCCCTGTATGTATGTAGATCCAGAAAAATGGTATACCACACATTTCTTTACCACTAGGAACAAAGAGGGAAGACTAATAATAAAGTACGCCCCTGTATGTATGTAGATCCAGAAAAATGCTATACCACACATTTCTTTACTACTAGGAACAAAGAGGGAAGACTAATAACAAAGAACGCTCCTGTATTTATGTAGATCCAGCAAAATGGTATACCACACATTTCTTTACTACTGGGAACAAAGAGGGAAAACTAGTAACAAATAACGCCCCTGAATGTATGTATATCCAGCAAAATGGTATACTACACATTTCTTTACTACTAGGAACAAAGGGGGAACACTAATAATAAAGAACGCCCCTGTATGTATGTAGATCCACAAAATGGTATACCACACATTTCTTTACTACTAGGAACAAAGAGGGAAGACGAACAACAAAGAACGCCTCTGTATTTATGTAGATCCAGCAAAATGGTATACTACACATTTCTATACTACTAGGAACAAAGAGGGGAAACTAATAACAAAGAACGCTCCTGTATTTATGTAGATCCAGCAAAATGGTATACTACACATTTCTATACTACTAGGAACAAAGAGGGAAAACTAGTAACAAAGAACGCCCCTGAATGTATGTATATCCAGCAAAATGGTATACTACACATTTCTATACTACTAGGAACCAAGAGGTAAAGCTAATAACAAAGAACGCTCCTGTGTTTATGTAGATCCAGCAAAATGGTATACCACACATTTCTATACTACTAGGAACAAAGAGGGAAAACTAACAACAAAGAACGCCTCTGTATGTATGTAGATCCAGAAAAATGGTATACCACACATTTCTTTACTACTAGGAACAAAGAGGGAAGACTAATAACAAAGAACGCCCCAGTATTTATGTAGATCCAGCAAAATGGTATACTACACATTTCTATACTACTAGGAACAAAGAGGGAAGACTAATAACAAAGAACGCCACTGTATGTATGTAGATCCAGAAAAATGGTATACTACACATTTCTATACTACTAGGAACAAAGAGGGAAGACTAACAACAAAGAACGCCTCTGCATGTATGTAATTCAAGAAAAATGGTATCCTACACATTTCTTTACTACTAGGAACAAAGAGGGAAGACTAATAACAAAGAACGCCCCTGTATGTATGTAGATCCACAAAATGGTATACCACACATTTCTTTACTACTAGGAACAAAGAGGGAAGACTAATAATAAAGTACGTCCCTGTATGTATGTAGATCCAGCAAAATGGTATACCACACATATCTTTACTACTAGGAACAAAGAGGGAAGGCTAATAATAAAGTACGCCCCTGTATGTATGTAGATCCACAAAATGGTATACCACACATTTCTTTACTACTAGGAACAAATAGGGAAGACTAATAATAAAGTACGCCCCTGTATGTATGTAGATCCAGCAAAATGGTATACCACACATTTCTTTACTACTAGGAACAAAGAGGGAAAACTAATAACAAAGAACGCCCCTGTATTTATGTAGATCCAGCAAAATGGTATACCACACATTTCTATACTACTAGAAACAAAGAGGGAAAACTAATAACAAAGAACGCCCCTGTATTTATGTAGATCCAGCAAAATGGTATACCACACATTTCTTTACTACTGGGAACAAAGAGGGAAAACTAGTAACAAAGAACGCTCCTGTACTTTTGTGGATCCAGAAAAATGGTATACTACACATTTCTATACTACTAGGAACAAAGAGGGAAGACTAATAACAAAGAACGCTCCTGTATGTATGTAGATCCAGCAAAATGGTATACCACACATTTCTTTACTACTAGGAACAAAGAGGGAAGACTAACAACAAAGAACGCCTCTGTATTTATGTAGATCCAGCAAAATGGTATACTACACATTTCTATACTACTAGGAACAAAGAGGGGAAACTAATAACAAAGAACGCTCCTGTATTATTCTAGTTCCAGAAAAATGGTATACCACACATTTCTTTACTACTAGGAACAAAGAGGGAAGACTATTAACAAAGAACGCTCCTGTATTTATGTAGATCCAGCAAAATGGTATACCACACATTTTTTTACTACTAGGAACAAAGAGGGAAGACTAATAACAAAGAACGCCCCAGTATTTATGTAGATCCAGCAAAATGGTATACTACACATTTCTATACTACTAGGAACAAAGAGGGAAGACTAATAACAAAGAACGCCACTGTATGTATGTATATCCAGAAAAATGGTATACTACACATTTCTATACTACTAGGAACAAAGAGGGAAGACTAACAACAAAGGACGCCTCTGCATGTATGTAGTTCCAGAAAAATGGTATACTACACATTTCTTTACTACTAGGAACAAAGAGGGAAGACTAATAACAAAGAACGCCTCTGTATTTATGTAGATCCAGCAAAATGGTATACTACACATTTCTATACTACTAGGAACAAAGAGGGAAGACTAATAACAAAGAACGCTCATGTATGTATGTAGATCCAGCAAAATGGTATACTACACATTTCTATACTACTAGGAACAAAGAGGGAAGACTAACAACAAAGATCGCCTCTGTATGTATGTAGATCCGGAAAAATGGTATACCACACATTTCTTTACTACTAGGAACAAAGAGAGAACACTAATAATAAAGAACGCCCCTGTATGTATGTAGATCCACAAAATGGTATACCACACATTTCTTTACTACTAGGAACAAAGAGGGAAGTCTAATAACAAAGAACGCCCCTGTATGTATGTAGATCCACAAAATGGTATACCACACATTTCTTTACTACTAGGAACAAAGAGGGAAGACTAATAATAAAGTACGTCCCTGTATGTATGTAGATCCACAAAATGGTATACCACACATTTCTTTACTACTAGGAACAAAGAGGGAAGACTAATAATAAAGTACGCCCCTGTATGTATGTAGATCCACAAAATGGTATACCACACATTTCGTTACTACTAGGAACAAAGAGGGAAGACTAATAATAAAGTACGCCCCTGTATGTATGTACATCCAGCAAAATGGTATACCATACATTTCTTTACTACTAGGAACAAAGAGCGAAAATTAATAACAAAGAGCGCCCCTGTATGTATGTAGATCCACAAAATGGTATACGTCACATTTCTTTACTACTGGGAACAAAGAGGGAAGACTAATAACAAAGAACGCCACTGTATGTATGTAGATCCAGCAAAATGGTATACCACATATTTCTTTACTACTAGGAACAAAGAGGGAAAACTAATAACAAAGAACGCCCCTGTATGTATGTATGTAGATCCACAAAATGGTATACCACACATTTCTTTACTACTAGGAACAAAGAGGGAAGACTAATAACAAAGTACGCCCCTGTATGTATGTAGATCCACAAAATGGTATACCACACATTTCTTTACTACTAGGAACAAAGAGGGAAGACTAATAATAAAGAACGCCCCTGTATGTATGTAGATCCACAAAATGGTATACCACACATTTCTTTACTACTGGGAAAAAGAGGAAACACTAATAATAAAGAACGCCCCTGAATGTATGTATATCCAGCAAAATGGTATACTACACATTTCTATACTACTAGGAACAAAGACGGAAAACTAGTAACAAAGAACGCCCCTGAATGTATGTATATCCAGCAAAATGCTATACTACACATTTCTATACTACTAGGAACAAAGAGGGAAAACTAGTAACAAAGAACGGCCCTGAATGTATGTATATCCAGCAAAATGGTATACTACACATTTCTATACTACTAGGAACAAAGAGGGAAAACTAATAACAAAGAACGCTCCTGTATTTATGTAGATCCAGCAAAATGGTATACTACACATTTCTATACTACTAGGAACAAAGAGGTAAAACTAACAACAAAGAACGCCTCTGTATGTATGTAGATCCACAAAAATGGTATACCACACATTTCTTTACTACTTGGAACAAAGAGGGAAGACTAATAACAAAGAACATTCCTGTATTTATGTAGATCCAGCAAAATGGTATACCACACATTTCTTTACTACTGGGAACAAAGAGGGAAGACTAATAACAAGGAACGCTCCCGTATTTATGTAGATCCAGCTAAATGGTACACTACACATTTCTTTACTACTAGGAACAAAGAGGGAAGACTAATAACAAAGAACGCTCCTGTATTTATGTAGATCCAACAAAATGGTATACCACACATTTCTTTACTACTAGGAACAAAGAGGGAAGACTAATAATAAAGTACGTCCCTGTATGTATGTAGATCCACAAAATGGTATACCACACATATCTTTACTACTAGGAACAAAGAGGGAAGAGTAATAATAAAGTACGCCCCTGTATGTATGTAGATCCACAAAATGGTATACCACACATTTCTTTACCACTAGGAACAAATAGGGAAGACTAATAATAAAGTACGCCCCTGTATGTATGTAGATCCAGAAAAATGCTATACCACACATTTCTTTACTACTGGGAACAAAGAGGGAAAACTAGTAACAAAGAACGCCCCTGAATGTATGTATATCCAGCAAAATGGTATACTACACATTTCTTTACTACTAGGAACAAAGAGGGAAGTCTAACAGCAAAGAACGCCTCTGTATTTATGTAGATCCACAAAATGGTATACCACACATTTCTTTACTACTAGGAACAAAGAGGGAAGACTAACAACAAAGAACGCCTCTGTATTTATGTAGATCCAGCAAAATGGTATACCACACATTTCTTTACTACTAGGAACAAAGAGGGAAGACTAACAACAAAGAACGCCTCTGTGTTTATGTAGATCCAGCAAAATGGTATACTACACATTTCTATACTACTAGGAACAAAGAGGGGAAACTAATAACAAAGAACGCTCCTGTATTATTCTAGATCCAGAAAAATGGTATACCACACATTTCTTTACTACTAGGAACAAAGAGGGAAGACTAATAACAAAGAACGCTCCTGTATTTATGTAGATCCAGCAAAATGGTATACCACACCTTTCTTTACTACTAGGAACAAAGAGGGAAGACTAATAACAAAGAACGCCCCAGTATTTATGTAGATCCAGCAAAATGGTATACTACACATTTCTATACTACTAGGAACAAAGAGGGAAGACTAATAACAAAGAACGCCACTGTATGTATGTAGATCCAGAAAAATGGTATACTACACATTTCTATACTACTAGGAACAAAGAGGGAAGACTAACAACAAAGGACGCCTCTGCATGTATGTAGTTCCAGAAAAATGGTATACTACACATTTCTTTACTACTAGGAACAAAGAGGGAAGACTAATAACAAAGAACGCCTCTGTATTTATGTAGATCCAGCAAAATGGTATACTACACATTTCTATACTACTAGGAACAAAGAGGGAAGACTAATAACAAAGAACGCTCATGTATGTATGTAGATCCAGAAAAATGGTATACCACACATTTCTTTACTACTAGGAACAAAGAGGGAAAACTAATAACAAAGAACGCTCCTGTATTTACGTAGATCCAGCAAAATGGTTTACCACACATTTCTTTACTATTGGGAACAAAGAGGGAAGACTAACAACAAAGATCGCCTCTGTATGTATGTAGATCCGGAAAAATGGTATACCACACATTTCTTTACTACTAGGAACAAAGAGAGAACACTAATAATAAAGAACGCCCCTGTATGTATGTAGATCCACAAAATGGTATACCACACATTTCTTTACTACTAGGAACAAAGAGGGAAGTCTAATAACAAAGAACGCCCCTGTATGTATGTAGATCCACAAAATGGTATACCACACATTTCTTTACTACTAGGAACAAAGAGGGAAGACTAATAATAAAGTACGCCCCTGTATATATTTAGATCCACAAAATGGTCTACCACCAATTTCTTTACTACTAGGAACAAAGAGAGAAGACTAATAATAAAGTACGCCCCTGTATGTATGTAGATCCACAAAATGGTATACCACACATTTCTTTACTACTAGGAACAAAGAGGGAAGACTAATAATAAAGTACGCCCCTGTATGTATGTACATCCAGCAAAATGGTATACCACACATTTCTTTACTACTAGGAACAAAGAGGGAAAATTAATAACAAAGAACGCCCCTGTATGTATGTACATCCACAAAATGGAATACCACACATTTCTTTACTACTGGGAACAAAGAGGGAAGACTAATAACAAAGAACGCCTCTGTATGTATGTAGATCCAGCAAAATGGTATACCACACATTTCTTTACTACTAGGAACAAAGAGGGAAAACTAATAACAAAGAACGCCCCTGTATGTATGTAGATCCACAAAATGGTATACCACACATTTCTTTACTACTGGGAACAAAGAGGGAAGACTAATAATAAAGTACGCCCCTGTATGTAAGTAGATCCACAAAATGGTATACCACACATTTCTTTACTACTAGGAACAAAGAGGGAACACTAATAATAAAGAACGCCCCTGTATGTATGTAGATCCACAAAATGGTATACCACACATTTCTTTACTACTAGGAACAAAGAGGGAAGACTAATAATAATGTACGCCCCTGTATGTATGTAGATCCACAAAATGGTATACCACACATTTCTTTACTACTAGGAACAAAGAGGGAAGACTAATAACAAAGTACGCCCCTGTATATATGTAGATCCACAAAATGGTATACCACACATTTCTTTACTACTAGGAACAAAGAGGGAAGACTAATAATAAAGAACGCCCCTGTATGTATGTAGATCCACAAAATGGTATACCACACATTTCTTTACTACTGGGAAAAAGAGGAAACACTAATAATAAAGAACGCCCCTGAATGTATGTATATCCAGCAAAATGGTATACTACACATTTCTATACTACTAGGAACAAAGACGGAAAACTAGTATCAAAGAACGCCCCTGAATGTATGTATATCCAGCAAAATGGTATACTACACGTTTCTATACTACTAGGAACAAAGTGGGAAAACTAGTACCAAAGAACGCCCCTGAATGTATGTATATCCAGCAAAATGGTATACTACACATTTCTAAACTACTAGGAACAAAGAGGGAAAACTAATAACAAAGAACGCTCCTGTATTTATGTAGATCCAGCAAAATGGTATACTACACATTTCTATACTACTAGGAACAAAGAGGTAAAACTAACAACAAAGAACGCCTCTGTATGTATGTAGATCCACAAAAATGGTATACTACACATTTCTTTACTACTAGGAACAAAGAGGGAAGACTAATAACAAAGAACATTCCTGTATTTATGTAGATCCAGCAAAATGGTATACCACACATTTCTTTACTACTGGGAACAAAGAGGGAAGACTAATAACAAGGAACGCTCCCGTATTTATGTAGATCCAGCTAAATGGTATACTACACATTTCTTTACTACTAGGAACAAAGAGGGAAGACTTATAACAAAGAACGCTCCTGTATTTATGTAGATCCAGCAAAATGGTATACCACACATTTCTTTACTACTAGGAACAAAGAGGGAAGACTAATAATAAAGTACGTCCCTGTATGTATGTAGATCCACAAAATGGTATACCACACATATCTTTACTACTAGGAACAAAGAGGGAAGACTAATAATAAAGTACGCCCCTGTATGTATGTAGATCCACAAAATGGTATACCACACATTTCTTTACTACTAGGAACAAATAGGGAAGACTAATAATAAAGTACGCCCCTGTATGTATGTAGATCCAGAAAAATGGTATACCACACATTTCTTTACTACTAGGAACAAAGAGGGAAGACTAATAACAAAGAACGCTCCTGTAATTATGTAGATCCAGTAAATTGGTATACCACACATTTCTTTACTACTGGGAACAAAGAGGGAAAACTAGTAACAAAGATCGCCCCTGAATGTATGTATATCCAGCAAAATGGTATACTACACATTTCTTTACTACTAGGAACAAAGAGGGAAGTCTAACAGCAAAGAACGCCTCTGTATTTATGTAGATCCACAAAATGGTATACCACACATTTCTTTACTACAAGGAACAAAGGGGGAACACTAATAATAAAGAACGCCCCTGTATGTATGTAGATCCACAAAATGGTATACCACACATTTCTTTACTACTAGGAACAAAGAGGGAAGACTAACAACAAAGAACGCCTCTGTATTTATGTAGATCCAGCAAAATGGTATACTACACATTTCTATACTACAGGAACAAAGAGGGGAAACTAATAACAAAGAACGCTCCTGTATTATTCTAGATCCAGAAAAATGGTATACCACACATTTCTTTACTACTAGGAACAAAGAGGGAAGACTAATAACAAAGAACGCTCCTGTATTTATGTAGATCCAGCAAAATGGTATACCACACATTTCTTTACTACTAGGAACAAAGAGGGAAGACTAATAACAAAGAACGCCCCAGTATTTATGTAGATCCAGCAAAATGGTATACTACACATTTCTATACTACTAGGAACAAAGAGGGAAGACTAATAACAAAGAACGCCACTGTATGTATGTAGATCCAGAAAAATGGTATACTACACATTTCTATACTACTAGGAACAAAGAGGGAAGACTAACAACAAAGGACGCCTCTGCATGTATGTAGTTCCGGAAAAATGGTATACTACACATTTCTTTACTACTAGGAACAAAGAGGGAAGACTAATAACAAAGAACGCCTCTGTATTTATGTAGATCCCTCAAAATGGTATACTACACATTTCTATACTACTAGGAACAAAGAGGGAAGACTAATAACAAAGAACGCCACTGTATGTATGTAGATCCAGAAAAATGGTATACTACACATTTCTATACTACTAGGAACAAAGAGGGAAGACTAACAACAAAGGACGCCTCTGCATGTATGTAGTTCCAGAAAAATGGTATACTACACATTTCTTTACTACTAGGAACAAAGAGGGAAGACTAATAACAAAGATCGCCTCTGTATTTATGTAGATCCAGCAAAATGGTATACTACACATTTCTATACTACTAGGAACAAAGAGGGAAGACTAATAACAAAGAACGCTCATGTATGTATGTAGATCCAGCAAAATGGTATACTACACATTTCTATACTACTAGGAACAAAGAGGGAAGACTAACAACAAAGATCGCCTCTGTATGTATGTAGATCCGGAAAAATGGTATACCACACATTTCTTTACTACTAGGAACAAAGAGAGAACACTAATAATAAAGAACGCCCCTGTATGTATGTAGATCCACAAAATGGTATACCACACATTTCTTTACTACTAGGAACAAAGAGGGAAGTCTAATAACAAAGAACGCCCCTGTATGTATGTAGATCCACAAAATGGTATACCATACATTTCTTTACTACTAGGAACAAAGAGGGAAGACTAATAATAAAGTACGTCCCTGTATGTATGTAGATCCACAAAATGGTATACCACACATTTCTTTACTACTAGGAACAAAGAGGGAAGACTAATAATAAAGTACGCCCCTGTATGTATGTAGATCCACAAAATGGTATACCACACATTTCGTTACTACTAGGAACAAGGAGGGAAGACTAATAATAAAGTACGCCCCTGTATGTATGTACATCCAGCAAAATGGTATACCACACATTTCTTTACTACTAGGAACAAAGAGGGAAAATTAATAACAAAGAGCGCCCCTGTATGTATGTAGATCCACAAAATGGTATAACTCACATTTCTTTACTACTGGGAACAAAGAGGGAAGACTAATAACAAAGAACGCCACTGTATGTATGTAGATCCAGCAAAATGGTATACCACACATTTCTTTACTACTAGGAACAAAGAGGGAAAACTAATAACAAAGAACGCCCCTGTATGTATGTATGTAGATCCACAAAATGGTATACCACACATTTCTTTACTACTAGGAACAAAGAGGGAAGACTAATAACAAAGTACGCCCCTGTATGTATGTAGATCCGCAAAATGGTATACCACACATTTCTTTACTACTAGGAACAAAGAGGGAAGACTAATAATAAAGAACGCCCCTGTATATATGTAGATCCACAAAATGGTATACCACACATTTCTTTACTACTGGGAAAAAGAGGAAACACTAATAATAAAGAACGCCCCTGAATGTATGTATATCCAGCAAAATGGTATACTACACATTTCTATACTACTAGGAACAAAGACGGAAAACTAGTAACAAAGAACGCCCCTGAATGTATGTATATCCAGCAAAATGCTATACTACACATTTCTATACTACTAGGAACAAAGAGGGAAAACTAGTAACAAAGAACGGCCCTGAATGTATGTATATCCAGAAAAATGGTATACTACACATTTCTATACTACTAGGAACAAAGAGGGAAAACTAATAACAAAGAACGCTCCTGTATTTATGTAGATCCAGCAAAATGGTATACTACACATTTCTATACTACTAGGAACAAAGAGGTAAAACTAACAACAAAGAACGCCTCTGTATGTATGTAGATCCACAAAAATGGTATACCACACATTTCTTTACTACTTGGAACAAAGAGGGAAGACTAATAACAAAGAACATTCCTGTATTTATGTAGATCCAGCAAAATGGTATACCACACATTTCTTTACTACTGGGAACAAAGAGGGAAGACTAATAACAAGGAACGCTCCCGTATTTATGTAGATCCAGCTAAATGGTACACTACACATTTCTTTACTACTAGGAACAAAGAGGGAAGACTAATAATAAAGAACGCTCCTGTATTTATGTAGATCCAACAAAATGGTATACCACACATTTCTATACTACTAGGAACAAAGAGGGAAGACTAATAATAAAGTACGTCCCTGTATGTATGTAGATCCACAAAATGGTATACCACACATATCTTTACTACTAGGAACAAAGAGGGAAGAGTAATAATAAAGTACGCCCCTGTATGTATGTAGATCCACAAAATGGTATACCACACATTTCTTTACCACTAGGAACAAATAGGGAAGACTAATAATAAAGTACGCACCTGTATGTATGTAGATCCAGAAAAATGCTATACCACACATTTCTTTACTACTAGGAACAAAGAGGGAAGACTAATAACAAAGAACGCTCCTGTATTTATGTAGATCCAGCAAAATGGTATACCACACATTTCTTTACTACTGGGAACAAAGAGGGAAAACTAGTAACAAAGAACGCCCCTGAATGTATGTATATCCAGCAAAATGGTATACTACACATTTCTTTACTACTAGGAACAAAGGGGGAACACTAATAATAAAGAACGCCCCTGTATGTATGTAGATCCACAAAATGGTATACCACACATTTCTTTACTACTAGGAACAAAGAGGGAAGACTAACAACAAAGATCGCCTCTGTATTTATGTAGATCCAGCAAAATGGTATACTACACATTTCTATACTACTAGGAACAAAGAGGGGAAACTAATAACAAAGAACGCTCCTGTATTATTCTAGATCCAGAAAAATGGTATACCACACATTTCTTTACTACTAGGAACAAAGAGGGAAGACTAATAACAAAGAACGCTCCTGTATTTATGTAGATCCAGCAAAATGGTATACCACACATTTCTTTACTACTAGGAACAAAGAGGGAAGACTAATAACACAGAACGCCCCAGTATTTATGTAGATCCAGCAAAATGGTATACTACACATTTCTATACTACTAGGAACAAAGAGGGAAGACTAATAACAAAGAACGCCACTGTATGTATGTAGATCCAGAAAAATGGTATACTACACATTTCTATACTACTAGGAACAAAGAGGGAAGACTAACAACAAAGGACGCCTCTGCATGTATGTAGTTCCAGAAAAATGGTATACTACACATTTCTTTACTACTAGGAACAAAGAGGGAAGACTAATAAAAAAGAACGCCTCTGTATTTATGTAGATCCAGCAAAATGGTATACTACACATTTCTATACTACTAGGAACAAAGAGGGAAGACTAATAACAAAGAACGCTCATGTATGTATGTAGATCCAGAAAAATGGTATACCACACATTTCTTTACTACTAGGAACAAAGAGGGAAAACTAATAACAAAGAACGCTCCTGTATTTACGTAGATCCAGCAAAATGGTTTACCACACATTTCTTTACTATTGGGAACAAAGAGGGAAGACTAACAACAAAGATCGCCTCTGTATGTATGTAGATCCGGAAAAATGGTATACCACACATTTCCTTACTACTAGGAACAAAGAGAGAACACTAATAATAAAGAACGCCCCTGTATGTATGTAGATCTACAAAATGGTATACCACACATTTCTTTACTACTAGGAACAAAGAGGGAAGTCTAATAACAAAGAACGCCCCTGTATGTATGTAGATCCACATAATGGTATACCACACATTTCTTTACTACTAGGAACAAAGAGGGAAGACTAATAATAAAGTACGCCCCTGTATGTATTTAGATCCACAAAATGGTATACCAAACATTTCTTTACTACTAGGAACAAAGAGAGAAGACTAATAATAAAGTACGCCCCTGTATGTATGTAGATCCACAAAATGGTATACCACACATTTCTTTACTACTAGGAACAAAGAGGGAAGACTAATAATAAAGTACGCCCCTGTATGTATGTACATCCAGCAAAATGGTATACCACACATTTCTTTACTACTAGGAACAAAGAGGGAAAATTAATAACAAAGAACGCCCCTGTATGTATGTACATCCACAAAATGGAATACCACACATTTCTTTACTACTGGGAACAAAGAGGGAAGACTAATAACAAAGAACGCCTCTGTATGTATGTAGATCCAGCAAAATGGTATACCACACATTTCTTTACTACTAGGAACAAAGAGGGAAAACTAATAACAAAGAACGCCCCTGTATGTATGTAGATCCACAAAATGGTATACCACACATTTCTTTACTACTGGGAACAAAGAGGGAAGACTAATAATAAAGTACGCCCCTGTATGTAAGTAGATCCACAAAATGGTATACCACACATTTCTTTACTACTAGGAACAAAGAGGGAACACTAATAATAAAGAACGCCCCTGTATGTATGTAGATCCACAAAATGGTATACCACACATTTCTTTACTACTAGGAACAAAGAGGGAAGACTAATAATAATGTACGCCCCTGTATGTATGTAGATCCACAAAATGGTATACCACACATTTCTTTACTACTAGGAACAAAGAGGGAAGACTAATAACAAAGTACGCCCCTGTATGTATGTAGATCCACAAAATGGTATACCACACATTTCTTTACTACTAGGAACAAAGAGGGAAGACTAATAATAAAGAACGCCCCTGTATGTATGTAGATCCACAAAATGGTATACCACACATTTCTTTACTACTGGGAAAAAGAGGAAACACTAATAATAAAGAACGCCCCTGAATGTATGTATATCCAGCAAAATGGTATACTACACATTTCTATACTACTAGGAACAAAGACGGAAAACTAGTATCAAAGAACGCCCCTGAATGTATGTATATCCAGCAAAATGGTATACTACACGTTTCCATACTACTAGGAACAAATTGGGAAAACTAGTACCAAAGAACGCCCCTGAATGTATGTATATCCAGCAAAATGCTATACTACACATTTCTATACTACTAGGAACAAAGAGGGAAAACTAGTAACAAAGAACGGCCCTGAATGTATGTATATCCAGCAAAATGGTATACTACACATTTCTATACTACTAGGAACAAAGAGGGAAAACTAATAACAAAGAACATTCCTGTATTTATGTAGATCCAGCAAAATGGTATACCACACATTTCTTTACTACTGGGAACAAAGAGGGAAGACTAATAACAAGGAACGCTCCCGTATTTATGTAGATCCAGCTAAATGGTATACTACACATTTCTTTACTACTAGGAACAAAGAGGGAAGACTTATAACAAAGAACGCTCCTGTATTTATGTAGATCCAGCAAAATGGTATACCACACATTTCTTTACTACTAGGAACAAAGAGGGAAGACTAATAATAAAGTACGTCCCTGTATGTATGTAGATCCACAAAATGGTATACCACACATATCTTTACTACTAGGAACAAAGAGGGAAGACTAATAATAAAGTACGCGCCTGTATGTATGTAGATCCACAAAATGGTATACCACACATTTCTTTACTACTAGGAACAAATAGGGAAGACTAATAATAAAGTACGCCCCTGTATGTATGTAGATCCAGAAAAATGGTATACCACACATTTCTTTACTACTAGGAACAAAGAGGGAAGTCTAATAACAAAGAAAGCTCCTGTATTTCTGTAGATCCAGTAAATTGGTATACCACACATTTCTTTACTACTGGGAACAAAGAGGGAAAACTAGTAACAAAGATCGCCCCTGAATGTATGTATATCCAGCAAAATGGTATACTACACATTTCTTTACTACTAGGAACAAAGAGGGAAGTCTAACAGCAAAGAACGCCTCTGTATTTATGTAGATCCACAAAATGGTATACCACACATTTCTTTACTACAAGGAACAAAGGGGAACACTAATAATAAAGAACGCCCCTGTATGTATGTAGATCCACAAAATGGTATACCACACATTTCTTTACTACTAGGAACAAAGAGGGAAGACTAACAACAAAGAACGCCTCTGTATTTATGTAAATCCAGCAAAATGGTATACTACACATTTCTATACTACTAGGAACAAAGAGGGGAAACTAATAACAAAGAACGCTCCTGTATTATTCTAGATCCAGAAAAATGGTATACCACACATTTCTTTACTACTAGGAACAAAGAGGGAAGACTAATAACAAAGAACGCTCCTGTATTTATGTAGATCCAGCAAAATGGTATACCACACATTTCTTTACTACTAGGAACAAAGAGGGAAGACTAATAACAAAGAACGCCCCAGTATTTATGTAGATCCAGCAAAATGGTATACTACACATTTCTATACTACTAGGAACAAAGAGGGAAGACTAATAACAAAGAACGCCACTGTATGTATGTAGATCCAGAAAAATGGTATACTACACATTTCTATACTACTAGGAACAAAGAGGGAAGACTAACAACAAAGGACGCCTCTGCATGTATGTAGTTCCGGAAAAATGGTATACTACACATTTCTTTACTACTAGGAACAAAGAGGGAAGACTAATAACAAAGAACGCCTCTGTATTTATGTAGATCCAGCAAAATGGTATACTACACATTTCTATACTACTAGGAACAAAGAGGGAAGACTAATAACAAAGAACGCTCATGTATGTATGTAGATCCAGAAAAATGGTATACCACACATTTCTTTACTACTAGGAACAAAGAGGGAAAACTAATAACAAAGAACGCTCCTGTATTTACGTAGATCCAGCAAAATGGTTTACCACACATTTCTTTACTATTGGGAACAAAGAGGGAAGACTAACAACAAAGATCGCCTCTGTATGTATGTAGATCCGGAAAAATGGTATACCACACATTTCTTTACTACTAGGAACAAAGAGAGAACACTAATAATAAAGAACGCCCCTGTATGTATGTAGATCCACAAAATGGTATACCACACATTTCTTTACTACTAGGAACAAAGAGGGAAGTCTAATAACAAAGAACGCCCCTGTATGTATGTAGATCCACAAAATGGTATACCACACATTTCTTTACTACTAGGAACAAAGAGGGAAGACTAATAATAAAGTACGTCCCTGTATGTATTTAGATCCACAAAATGGTATACCACACATTTCTTTACTACTAGGAACAAAGAGGGAAGTCTAATAACAAAGAACGCCCCTGTATGTATGTAGATCCACAAAATGGTATACCACACATTTCTTTACTACTAGGAACAAAGAGGGAAGTCTAATAATAAAGTACGTCCCTGTATGTATTTAGATCCACAAAATGGTATACCACACATTTCTTTACTACTAGGAACAAAGAGAGAAGACTAATAATAAAGTACGCCCCTGTATGTATGTAGATCCACAAAATGGTATACCACACATTTCTTTACTACTAGGAACAAAGAGGGAAGACTAATAATAAAGTACGACGCTGTATGTATGTACATCCAGCAAAATGGTATACCACACATTTCTTTACTACTAGGAACAAAGAGGGAAAATAAATAACAAAGAACGCCCATGTATGTATGTAGATCCACAAAATGGTATACCACACATTTCTTTACTACTGGGAACAAAGACGGAAGACTAATAACAAAGAACGCCTCTGTATGTATGTAGATCCAGCAAAATGGTATTCCACACATTTCTTTACTACTAGAACAAAGAGGGAAAACTAATAACAAAGAACGCCCCTGTATGTATGTAGATCCACAAAATGGTATACCACACATTTCTTTACTACTGGGAACAAAGAGGGAGGACTAATAATAAAGTACGCCCCTGTATGTAAGTAGATCCACAAAATGGTATACCACACATTTCTTTACTACTAGGAACAAAGAGGGAACACTAATAATAAAGAACGCCCCTGTATGTATGTAGATCCAGCAAAATGGTATACCACACATTTCTTTACTACTAGGAACAAAGAGGGAAGACTAATAATAATGTACGCCCCTGTATGTATGTAGATCCACAGAATGGTATACCACACATTTCTTTACTACTAGGAACAAAGAGGGAAGACTAATAACAAAGTACGCCCCTGTATGTATGTAGATCCACAAAATGGTATACCACACATTTCTTTACTACTAGGAACAAAGAGGGAAGACTAATAATAAGGAACGCCCCTGTATGTATGTAGATCCACAAAATGGTATACCACACATTTCTTTACTACTGGGAAAAAGAGGAAACACTAATAATAAAGAACGCCCCTGAATGTATGTATATCCAGCAAAATGTTATACTACACATTTCTATACTACTAGGAACAAAGACGGAAAACTAGTAACAAAGAACGCCCCTGAATGTATGTATATCCAGCAAAATGGTATACTACACGTTTCTATACTACTAGGAACAAAGTGGGAAAACTAGTAACAAAGAACGCCCCTGAATGTATGTATATCCAGCAAAATGCTATACTACACATTTCTATACTACTAGGAACAAAGAGGGAAAACTAGTAACAAAGAACGGCCCTGAATGTATGTATATCCAGCAAAATGGTATACTACACATTTCTATACTACTAGGAACAAAGAGGGAAAACTAACAACAAAGAACGCCTCTGTATGTATGTAGATCCACAAAAATGGTATACCACACATTTCTTTACTACTAGGAACAAAGAGGGAAGACTAATAACAAAGAACATTCCTGTATTTATGTAGATCCAGCAAAATGGTATACCACACATTTCTTTACTACTGGGAACAAAGAGGGAAGACTAATAACAAGGAACGCTCCCGTATTTATGTAGATCCAGCTAAATGGTATACTACACATTTCTTTACTACTAGGAACAAAGAGGGAAGACTAATAATAAAGTACGCCCCTGTATGTATGTACATCCAGCAAAATGGTATACCACACATTTCTTTACTACTAGGAACAAAGAGGTAAAATTAATAACAAAGAACGCCCCTGTATGTATGTACATCCACAAAATGGAATACCACACATTTCTTTACTACTGGGAACAAAGAGGGAAGACTAATAACAAAGAACGCCTCTGTATGTATGTAGATCCAGCAAAATGGTATACCACACATTTCTTTACTACTAGGAACAAAGAGGGAAAACTAATAACAAAGAACGCCCCTGTATGTATGTAGATCCACAAAATGGTATACCACACATTTCTTTACTACTGGGAACAAAGAGGGAAGACTAATAATAAAGTACGCCCCTGTATGTAAGTAGATCCACAAAATGGTATACCACACATTTCTTTACTACTAGGAACAAAGAGGGAACACTAATAATAAAGAACGCCCCTGTATGTATGTAGATCCACAAAATGGTATACCACACATTTCTTTACTACTAGGAACAAAGAGGGAAGACTAATAATAATGTACGCCCCTGTATGTATGTAGATCCACAAAATGGTATACCACACATTTCTTTACTACTAGGAACAAAGAGGGAAGACTAATAACAAAGTACGCCCCTGTATGTATGTAGATCCACAAAATGGTATACCACACATTTCTTTACTACTAGGAACAAAGAGGGAAGACTAATAATAAAGAACGCCCCTGTATGTATGTAGATCCACAAAATGGTATACCACACATTTCTTTACTACTGGGAAAAAGAGGAAACACTAATAATAAAGAACGCCCCTGAATGTATGTATATCCAGCAAAATGGTATACTACACATTTCTATACTACTAGGAACAAAGACGGAAAACTAGTATCAAAGAACGCCCCTGAATGTATGTATATCCAGCAAAATGGTATACTACACGTTTCTATACTACTAGGAACAAATTGGGAAAACTAGTACCAAAGAACGCCCCTGAATGTATGTATATCCAGCAAAATGCTATACCACACATTTCTATACTACTAGGAACAAAGAGGGAAAACTAGTAACAAAGAACGGCCCTGAATGTATGTATATCCAGCAAAATGGTATACTACACATTTCTATACTACTAGGAACAAAGAGGGAAAACTAATAACAAAGAACATTCCTGTATTTATGTAGATCCAGCAAAATGGTATACCACACATTTCTTTACTACTGGGAACAAAGAGGGAAGACTAATAACAAGGAACGCTCCCATATTTATGTAGATCCAGCTAAATGGTATACTACACATTTCTTTACTACTAGGAACAAAGAGGGAAGACTTATAACAAAGAACGCTCCTGTATTTATGTAGATCCAGCAAAATGGTATACCACACATTTCTTTACTACTAGGAACAAAGAGGGAAGACTAATAATAAAGTACGTCCCTGTATGTATGTAGATCCACAAAATGGTATACCACACATATCTTTACTACTAGGAACAAAGAGGGAAGACTAATAATAAAGTACGCCCCTGTATGTATGTAGATCCACAAAATGGTATACCACACATTTCTTTACTACTAGGAACAAATAGGGAAGACTAATAATAAAGTACGCCCCTGTATGTATGTAGATCCAGAAAAATGGTATACCACACATTTCTTTACTACTAGGAACAAAGAGGGAAGTCTAATAACAAAGAAAGCTCCTGTATTTCTGTAGATCCAGTAAATTGGTATACCACACATTTCTTTACTACTGGGAACAAAGAGGGAAAACTAGTAACAAAGATCGCCCCTGAATGTATGTATATCCAGCAAAATGGTATACTACACATTTCTTTACTACTAGGAACAAAGAGGGAAGTCTAACAGCAAAGAACGCCTCTGTATTTATGTAGATCCACAAAATGGTATACCACACATTTCTTTACTACAAGGAACAAAGGGGGAACACTAATAATAAAGAACGCCCCTGTATGTATGTAGATCCACAAAATGGTATACCACACATTTCTTTACTACTAGGAACAAAGAGGGAAGACTAACAACAAAGAACGCCTCTGTATTTATGTAAATCCAGCAAAATGGTATCCTACACATTTCTATACTACTAGGAACAAAGAGGGGAAACTAATAACAAAGAACGCTCCTGTATTATTCTAGATCCAGAAAAATGGTATACCACACATTTCTTTACTACTAGGAACAAAGAGGGAAGACTAATAACAAAGAACGCTCCTGTATTTATGTAGATCCAGCAAAATGGTATACCACACATTTCTTTACTACTAGGAACAAAGAGGGAAGACTAATAACAAAGAACGCCCCAGTATTTATGTAGATCCAGCAAAATGGTATACTACACATTTCTATACTACTAGGAACAAAGAGGGAAGACTAATAACAAAGAACGCCACTGTATGTATGTAGATCCAGAAAAATGGTATACTACACATTTCTATACTACTAGGAACAAAGAGGGAAGACTAACAACAAAGGACGCCTCTGCATGTATGTAGTTCCGGAAAAATGGTATACTACACATTTCTTTACTACTAGGAACAAAGAGGGAAGACTAATAACAAAGAACGCCTCTGTATTTATGTAGATCCAGCAAAATGGTATACTACACATTTCTATACTACTAGGAACAAAGAGGGAAGACTAATAACAAAGAACGCTCATGTATGTATGTAGATCCAGAAAAATGGTATACCACACATTTCTTTACTACTAGGAACAAAGAGGGAAAACTAATAACAAAGAACGCTCCTGTATTTACGTAGATCCAGCAAAATGGTTTACCACACATTTCTTTACTATTGGGAACAAAGAGGGAAGACTAACAACAAAGATCGCCTCTGTATGTATGTAGATCCGGAAAAATGGTATACCACACATTTCTTTACTACTAGGAACAAAGAGAGAACACTAATAATAAAGAACGCCCCTGTATGTATGTAGATCCACAAAATGGTATACCACACATTTCTTTACTACTAGGAACAAAGAGGGAAGTCTAATAACAAAGAACGCCCCTGTATGTATGTAGATCCACAAAATGGTATACCACACATTTCTTTACTACTAGGAACAAAGAGGGAAGACTAATAATAAAGTACGTCCCTGTATGTATTTAGATCCACAAAATGGTATACCACACATTTCTTTACTACTAGGAACAAAGAGGGAAGTCTAATAACAAAGAACGCCCCTGTATGTATGTAGATCCACAAAATGGTATACCACACATTTCTTTACTACTAGGAACAAAGAGGGAAGACTAATAATAAAGTACGTCCCTGTATGTATTTAGATCCACAAAATGGTATACCACACATTTCTTTACTACTAGGAACAAAGAGAGAAGACTAATAATAAAGTACGCCCCTGTATGTATGTAGATCCACAAAATGGTATACCACACATTTCTTTACTACTAGGAACAAAGAGGGAAGACTAATAATAAAGTACGACGCTGTATGTATGTACATCCAGCAAAATGGTATACCACACATTTCTTTACTACTACGAACAAAGAGGGAAAATAAATAACAAAGAACGCCCATGTATGTATGTAGATCCACAAAATGGTATACCACACATTTCTTTACTACTGGGAACAAAGACGGAAGACTAATAACAAAGAACGCCTCTGTATGTATGTAGATCCAGCAAAATGGTATTCCACACATTTCTTTACTACTAGAACAAAGAGGGAAAACTAATAACAAAGAACGCCCCTGTATGTATGTAGATCCACAAAATGGTATACCACACATTTCTTTACTACTGGGAACAAAGAGGGAGGACTAATAATAAAGTACGCCCCTGTATGTAAGTAGATCCACAAAATGGTATACCACACATTTCTTTACTACTAGGAACAAAGAGGGAACACTAATAATAAAGAACGCCCCTGTATGTATGTAGATCCAGCAAAATGGTATACCACACATTTCTTTACTACTAGGAACAAAGAGGGAAGACTAATAATAATGTACGCCCCTGTATGTATGTAGATCCACAGAATGGTATACCACACATTTCTTTACTACTAGGAACAAAGAGGGAAGACTAATAACAAAGTACGCCCCTGTATGTATGTAGATCCACAAAATGGTATACCACACATTTCTTTACTACTAGGAACAAAGAGGGAAGACTAATAATAAGGAACGCCCCTGTATGTATGTAGATCCACAAAATGGTATACCACACATTTCTTTACTACTGGGAAAAAGAGGAAACACTAATAATAAAGAACGCCCCTGAATGTATGTATATCCAGCAAAATGTTATACTACACATTTCTATACTACTAGGAACAAAGACGGAAAACTAGTAACAAAGAACGCCCCTGAATGTATGTATATCCAGCAAAATGGTATACTACACGTTTCTATACTACTAGGAACAAAGTGGGAAAACTAGTAACAAAGAACGCCCCTGAATGTATGTATATCCAGCAAAATGCTATACTACACATTTCTATACTACTAGGAACAAAGAGGGAAAACTAGTAACAAAGAACGGCCCTGAATGTATGTATATCCAGCAAAATGGTATACTACACATTTCTATACTACTAGGAACAAAGAGGGAAAACTAACAACAAAGAACGCCTCTGTATGTATGTAGATCCACAAAAATGGTATACCACACATTTCTTTACTACTAGGAACAAAGAGGGAAGACTAATAACAAAGAACATTCCTGTATTTATGTAGATCCAGCAAAATGGTATACCACACATTTCTTTACTACTGGGAACAAAGAGGGAAGACTAATAACAAGGAACGCTCCCGTATTTATGTAGATCCAGCTAAATGGTATACTACACATTTCTTTACTACTAGGAACAAAGAGGGAAGACTTATAACAAAGAACGCTCCTGTATTTATGTAGATCCAGCAAAATGGTATACCACACATTTCTTTACTACCAGGAACAAAGAGGGAAGACTAATAATAAAGTACGTCCCTGTATGTATGTAGATCCACAAAATGGTATACCACACATTTCTTTACTACTAGGAACTAATAGGGAAGACTAATAATAAAGTACGCCCCTGTATGTATGTAGATCCAGAAAAATGGTATACCACACATTTCTTTACTACTAGGAACAAAGAGGGAAGACTAATAACAAAGAACGCTCCTGTATTTATGTAGATCCAGTAAATTGGTATACCACACATTTCTTTACTACTGGGAACAAAGAGGGAAAAGTAGTAACAAAGAACGCCCCTGAATGTATGTATATCCAGCAAAATGGTATACTACACATTTCTTTACTACTAGGAACAAAGAGGGAAGACTAACAACAAAGAACGCCTCTGTATTTATGTAGATCCAGCAAAATGGTATACTACACATTTCTATACTACTAGGAACAAAGAGGGGAAACTAATAACAAAGAACGCTCCTGTATTATTCTGGATCCAAAAAAATGGTATACCACACATTTCTTTACTACTAGGAACAAAGAGGGAAGACTAATAACAAAGAACGCTCCTGTACTTATGTAGATCCAGCAAAATGGTATACCACACATTTCTTTACTACTAGGAACAAAGAGGGAAGACTAATAACAAAGAACGCCCCAGTATTTATGTAGATCCAGCAAAATGGTATACTACACATTTCTATACTACTAGGAACAAAGAGGGAAGACTAACAACAAAGAACGCCACTGTATGTATGTAGATCCAGAAAAATGGTATACTACACATTTCTATACTACTAGGAACAAAGAGGGAAGACTAACAACAAAGAACGCCTCTGCATGTATGTAGTTCCAGAAAAATGGTATACTACACATTTCTTTACTACTAGGAACAAAGAGGGAAGACTAATAACAAAGAACGCCTCTGTATTTATGTAGATCCAGCAACATGGTATACTACACATTTCTATACTACTAGGAACAAAGAGGGAAGACTAATAACAAAGAACGCTCATGTATGTATGTAGATCCAGAAAAATGGTATACCACACATTTCTTTACTACTAGGAACAAAGAGGGAAAACTAATAACAAAGAACTCTCCTGTATTTATGTAGATCCAGCAAAATGGTTTACCACACATTTATTTACTATTAGGAACAAAGAGGGAAGACTAACAACAAAGAACGCCTCTGTATGTATGTAGATCCGGAAAAATGGTATACCACACATTTCTTTACTACTAGGAACAAAGAGAGAACATTAATAATAAAGAACGCCCCTGTATGTATGTAGATCCACAAAATGGTATACCACACATTTCTTTACTACTAGGAACAAAGAGGGAAGTCTAATAACAAGGAACGCCCCTGTATGTATATAGATCCACAAAATGGTATACCACACATTTCTTTACTACTAGGAACAAATAGGGAAGACTAATAATAAAGTACGTCCCTGTATGTATGTAGATCCACAAAATGGTATACCACACATTTCTTTACATACTAGGTACAAAGAGGGAAGACTAATAATAAAGTACGCCCCTGTATGTATGTAGATCCAGCAAAATGGTATACCACACATTTCTTTACTACTAGGAACAAAGAGGGAAAACTAATAACAAAGAACGCCCATGTATGTATGTAGATCCACAAAATGGTATACCACACATTTCTTTACTACTGGGAACAAAGAGGGAAGACTAATAATAAAGTACGCCCCTGTATGTATGTAGATCCACAAAATGGTATACCACACATTTCTTTACTACTAGGAACAAAGAGGGAACACTAATAATAAAGAATGCTCCCGTATTTATGTAGATCCAGCTAAACGGTATACCACACATTTCTTTACTACTAGGAACAAAGAGGGAACACTAATAATAAAGGACGCCCCTGTATGTATGTAGATCCACAAAATGGTCCACCACACATTTCTTTACTACTAGGAACAAAGAGGGAAGACTAATAACAAAGAACGCCCCTGTATGTATGTAGATCCACAAAATGGTATACCACACATTTCTTTACTAATAGGAACAAAGAGGGAAGTCTAATAATAAAGTACGTCCCTGTATGTATGTAGATCCACAAAATGGTATACCACACATTTCTTTACTACTAGGAACAAAGAGGGAAGACTAATAATAAAGTACGCCCCTGTATGTATGTAGATTCACAAAATGGTATACCACACATTTCTTTACTACTAGGAACAAAGAGGGAAGACTAATAATAATGTACGCCCCTGTATGTATGTAGATCCACAGAATGGTATACCACACATTTCTTTACTACTAGGAACAAAGAGGGAAGACTAATAACAAAGTACGCCCCTGTATGTATGTAGATCCACAAAATGGTATACCACACATTTCTTTACTACTAGGAACAAAGAGGGAAGACTAATAATAAGGAACGCCCCTGTATGTATGTAGATCCACAAAATGGTATACCACACATTTCTTTACTACTGGGAAAAAGAGGAAACACTAATAATAAAGAACGCCCCTGAATGTATGTATATCCAGCAAAATGTTATACTACACATTTCTATACTACTAGGAACAAAGACGGAAAACTAGTAACAAAGAACGCCCCTGAATGTATGTATATCCAGCAAAATGGTATACTACACGTTTCTATACTACTAGGAACAAAGTGGGAAAACTAGTAACAAAGAACGCCCCTGAATGTATGTATATCCAGCAAAATGCTATACTACACATTTCTATACTACTAGGAACAAAGAGGGAAAACTAGTAACAAAGAACGGCCCTGAATGTATGTATATCCAGCAAAATGGTATACTACACATTTCTATACTACTAGGAACAAAGAGGGAAAACTAACAACAAAGAACGCCTCTGTATGTATGTAGATCCACAAAAATGGTATACCACACATTTCTTTACTACTAGGAACAAAGAGGGAAGACTAATAACAAAGAACATTCCTGTATTTATGTAGATCCAGCAAAATGGTATACCACACATTTCTTTACTACTGGGAACAAAGAGAGAAGACTAATAACAAGGAACGCTCCCGTATTTATGTAGATCCAGCTAAATGGTATACTACACATTTCTTTACTACTAGGAACAAAGAGGGAAGACTAATAATAAAGTACGCCCCTGTATGTATGTACATCCAGCAAAATGGTATACCACACATTTCTTTACTACTAGGAACAAAGAGGTAAAATTAATAACAAAGAACGCCCCTGTATGTATGTACATCCACAAAATGGAATACCACACATTTCTTTACTACTAGGAACAAAGAGGGAAGACTAATAACAAAGAACGCCTCTGTATGTATGTAGATCCAGCAAAATGGTATACCACACATTTCTTTACTACTAGGAACAAAGAGGGAAAACTAATAACAAAGAACGCCCCTGTATGTATGTAGATCCACAAAATGGTATACCACACATTTCTTTACTACTGGGAACAAAGAGGGAAGACTAATAATAAAGTACGCCCCTGTATGTAAGTAGATCCACAAAATGGTATACCACACATTTCTTTACTACTAGGAACAAAGAGGGAACACTAATAATAAAGAACGCCCCTGTATGTATGTAGATCCACAAAATGGTATACCACACATTTCTTTACTACTAGGAACAAAGAGGGAAGACTAATAATAATGTACGCCCCTGTATGTATGTAGATCCACAAAATGGTATACCACACATTTCTTTACTACTAGGAACAAAGAGGGAAGACTAATAACAAAGTACGCCCCTGTATGTATGTAGATCCACAAAATGGTATACCACACATTTCTTTACTACTAGGAACAAAGAGGGAAGACTAATAATAAAGAACGCCCCTGTATGTATGTAGATCCACAAAATGGTATACCACACATTTCTTTACTACTGGGAAAAAGAGGAAACACTAATAATAAAGAACGCCCCTGAATGTATGTATATCCAGCAAAATGGTATACTACACATTTCTATACTACTAGGAACAAAGACGGAAAACTAGTATCAAAGAACGCCCCTGAATGTATGTATATCCAGCAAAATGGTATACTACACGTTTCTATACTACTAGGAACAAATTGGGAAAACTAGTACCAAAGAACGCCCCTGAATGTATGTATATCCAGCAAAATGCTATACCACACATTTCTATACTACTAGGAACAAAGAGGGAAAACTAGTAACAAAGAACGGCCCTGAATGTATGTATATCCAGCAAAATGGTATACTACACATTTCTATACTACTAGGAACAAAGAGGGAAAACTAATAACAAAGAACATTCCTGTATTTATGTAGATCCAGCAAAATGGTATACCACACATTTCTTTACTACTGGGAACAAAGAGGGAAGACTAATAACAAGGAACGCTCCCATATTTATGTAGATCCAGCTAAATGGTATACTACACATTTCTTTACTACTAGGAACAAAGAGGGAAGACTTATAACAAAGAACGCTCCTGTATTTATGTAGATCCAGCAAAATGGTATACCACACATTTCTTTACTACTAGGAACAAAGAGGGAAGACTAATAATAAAGTACGTCCCTGTATGTATGTAGATCCACAAAATGGTATACCACACATATCTTTACTACTAGGAACAAAGAGGGAAGACTAATAATAAAGTACGCCCCTGTATGTATGTAGATCCACAAAATGGTATACCACACATTTCTTTACTACTAGGAACAAATAGGGAAGACTAATAATAAAGTACGCCCCTGTATGTATGTAGATCCAGAAAAATGGTATACCACACATTTCTTTACTACTAGGAACAAAGAGGGAAGTCTAATAACAAAGAAAGCTCCTGTATTTCTGTAGATCCAGTAAATTGGTATACCACACATTTCTTTACTACTGGGAACAAAGAGGGAAAACTAGTAACAAAGATCGCCCCTGAATGTATGTATATCCAGCAAAATGGTATACTACACATTTCTTTACTACTAGGAACAAAGAGGGAAGTCTAACAGCAAAGAACGCCTCTGTATTTATGTAGATCCACAAAATGGTATACCACACATTTCTTTACTACAAGGAACAAAGGGGGAACACTAATAATAAAGAACGCCCCTGTATGTATGTAGATCCACAAAATGGTATACCACACATTTCTTTACTACTAGGAACAAAGAGGGAAGACTAACAACAAAGAACGCCTCTGTATTTATGTAAATCCAGCAAAATGGTATCCTACACATTTCTATACTACTAGGAACAAAGAGGGGAAACTAATAACAAAGAACGCTCCTGTATTATTCTAGATCCAGAAAAATGGTATACCACACATTTCTTTACTACTAGGAACAAAGAGGGAAGACTAATAACAAAGAACGCTCCTGTATTTATGTAGATCCAGCAAAATGGTATACCACACATTTCTTTACTACTAGGAACAAAGAGGGAAGACTAATAACAAAGAACGCCCCAGTATTTATGTAGATCCAGCAAAATGGTATACTACACATTTCTATACTACTAGGAACAAAGAGGGAAGACTAATAACAAAGAACGCCACTGTATGTATGTAGATCCAGAAAAATGGTATACTACACATTTCTATACTACTAGGAACAAAGAGGGAAGACTAACAACAAAGGACGCCTCTGCATGTATGTAGTTCCGGAAAAATGGTATACTACACATTTCTTTACTACTAGGAACAAAGAGGGAAGACTAATAACAAAGAACGCCTCTGTATTTATGTAGATCCAGCAAAATGGTATACTACACATTTCTATACTACTAGGAACAAAGAGGGAAGACTAATAACAAAGAACGCTCATGTATGTATGTAGATCCAGAAAAATGGTATACCACACATTTCTTTACTACTAGGAACAAAGAGGGAAAACTAATAACAAAGAACGCTCCTGTATTTACGTAGATCCAGCAAAATGGTTTACCACACATTTCTTTACTATTGGGAACAAAGAGGGAAGACTAACAACAAAGATCGCCTCTGTATGTATGTAGATCCGGAAAAATGGTATACCACACATTTCTTTACTACTAGGAACAAAGAGAGAACACTAATAATAAAGAACGCCCCTGTATGTATGTAGATCCACAAAATGGTATACCACACATTTCTTTACTACTAGGAACAAAGAGGGAAGTCTAATAACAAAGAACGCCCCTGTATGTATGTAGATCCACAAAATGGTATACCACACATTTCTTTACTACTAGGAACAAAGAGGGAAGACTAATAATAAAGTACGTCCCTGTATGTATTTAGATCCACAAAATGGTATACCACACATTTCTTTACTACTAGGAACAAAGAGGGAAGTCTAATAACAAAGAACGCCCCTGTATGTATGTAGATCCACAAAATGGTATACCACACATTTCTTTACTACTAGGAACAAAGAGGGAAGACTAATAATAAAGTACGTCCCTGTATGTATTTAGATCCACAAAATGGTATACCACACATTTCTTTACTACTAGGAACAAAGAGAGAAGACTAATAATAAAGTACGCCCCTGTATGTATGTAGATCCACAAAATGGTATACCACACATTTCTTTACTACTAGGAACAAAGAGGGAAGACTAATAATAAAGTACGACGCTGTATGTATGTACATCCAGCAAAATGGTATACCACACATTTCTTTACTACTACGAACAAAGAGGGAAAATAAATAACAAAGAACGCCCATGTATGTATGTAGATCCACAAAATGGTATACCACACATTTCTTTACTACTGGGAACAAAGACGGAAGACTAATAACAAAGAACGCCTCTGTATGTATGTAGATCCAGCAAAATGGTATTCCACACATTTCTTTACTACTAGAACAAAGAGGGAAAACTAATAACAAAGAACGCCCCTGTATGTATGTAGATCCACAAAATGGTATACCACACATTTCTTTACTACTGGGAACAAAGAGGGAGGACTAATAATAAAGTACGCCCCTGTATGTAAGTAGATCCACAAAATGGTATACCACACATTTCTTTACTACTAGGAACAAAGAGGGAACACTAATAATAAAGAACGCCCCTGTATGTATGTAGATCCAGCAAAATGGTATACCACACATTTCTTTACTACTAGGAACAAAGAGGGAAGACTAATAATAATGTACGCCCCTGTATGTATGTAGATCCACAGAATGGTATACCACACATTTCTTTACTACTAGGAACAAAGAGGGAAGACTAATAACAAAGTACGCCCCTGTATGTATGTAGATCCACAAAATGGTATACCACACATTTCTTTACTACTAGGAACAAAGAGGGAAGACTAATAATAAGGAACGCCCCTGTATGTATGTAGATCCACAAAATGGTATACCACACATTTCTTTACTACTGGGAAAAAGAGGAAACACTAATAATAAAGAACGCCCCTGAATGTATGTATATCCAGCAAAATGTTATACTACACATTTCTATACTACTAGGAACAAAGACGGAAAACTAGTAACAAAGAACGCCCCTGAATGTATGTATATCCAGCAAAATGGTATACTACACGTTTCTATACTACTAGGAACAAAGTGGGAAAACTAGTAACAAAGAACGCCCCTGAATGTATGTATATCCAGCAAAATGCTATACTACACATTTCTATACTACTAGGAACAAAGAGGGAAAACTAGTAACAAAGAACGGCCCTGAATGTATGTATATCCAGCAAAATGGTATACTACACATTTCTATACTACTAGGAACAAAGAGGGAAAACTAACAACAAAGAACGCCTCTGTATGTATGTAGATCCACAAAAATGGTATACCACACATTTCTTTACTACTAGGAACAAAGAGGGAAGACTAATAACAAAGAACATTCCTGTATTTATGTAGATCCAGCAAAATGGTATACCACACATTTCTTTACTACTGGGAACAAAGAGGGAAGACTAATAACAAGGAACGCTCCCGTATTTATGTAGATCCAGCTAAATGGTATACTACACATTTCTTTACTACTAGGAACAAAGAGGGAAGACTTATAACAAAGAACGCTCCTGTATTTATGTAGATCCAGCAAAATGGTATACCACACATTTCTTTACTACCAGGAACAAAGAGGGAAGACTAATAATAAAGTACGTCCCTGTATGTATGTAGATCCACAAAATGGTATACCACACATTTCTTTACTACTAGGAACTAATAGGGAAGACTAATAATAAAGTACGCCCCTGTATGTATGTAGATCCAGAAAAATGGTATACCACACATTTCTTTACTACTAGGAACAAAGAGGGAAGACTAATAACAAAGAACGCTCCTGTATTTATGTAGATCCAGTAAATTGGTATACCACACATTTCTTTACTACTGGGAACAAAGAGGGAAAAGTAGTAACAAAGAACGCCCCTGAATGTATGTATATCCAGCAAAATGGTATACTACACATTTCTTTACTACTAGGAACAAAGAGGGAAGACTAACAACAAAGAACGCCTCTGTATTTATGTAGATCCAGCAAAATGGTATACTACACATTTCTATACTACTAGGAACAAAGAGGGGAAACTAATAACAAAGAACGCTCCTGTATTATTCTGGATCCAAAAAAATGGTATACCACACATTTCTTTACTACTAGGAACAAAGAGGGAAGACTAATAACAAAGAACGCTCCTGTACTTATGTAGATCCAGCAAAATGGTATACCACACATTTCTTTACTACTAGGAACAAAGAGGGAAGACTAATAACAAAGAACGCCCCAGTATTTATGTAGATCCAGCAAAATGGTATACTACACATTTCTATACTACTAGGAACAAAGAGGGAAGACTAACAACAAAGAACGCCACTGTATGTATGTAGATCCAGAAAAATGGTATACTACACATTTCTATACTACTAGGAACAAAGAGGGAAGACTAACAACAAAGAACGCCTCTGCATGTATGTAGTTCCAGAAAAATGGTATACTACACATTTCTTTACTACTAGGAACAAAGAGGGAAGACTAATAACAAAGAACGCCTCTGTATTTATGTAGATCCAGCAACATGGTATACTACACATTTCTATACTACTAGGAACAAAGAGGGAAGACTAATAACAAAGAACGCTCATGTATGTATGTAGATCCAGAAAAATGGTATACCACACATTTCTTTACTACTAGGAACAAAGAGGGAAAACTAATAACAAAGAACTCTCCTGTATTTATGTAGATCCAGCAAAATGGTTTACCACACATTTATTTACTATTAGGAACAAAGAGGGAAGACTAACAACAAAGAACGCCTCTGTATGTATGTAGATCCGGAAAAATGGTATACCACACATTTCTTTACTACTAGGAACAAAGAGAGAACATTAATAATAAAGAACGCCCCTGTATGTATGTAGATCCACAAAATGGTATACCACACATTTCTTTACTACTAGGAACAAAGAGGGAAGTCTAATAACAAGGAACGCCCCTGTATGTATATAGATCCACAAAATGGTATACCACACATTTCTTTACTACTAGGAACAAATAGGGAAGACTAATAATAAAGTACGTCCCTGTATGTATGTAGATCCACAAAATGGTATACCACACATTTCTTTACATACTAGGTACAAAGAGGGAAGACTAATAATAAAGTACGCCCCTGTATGTATGTAGATCCAGCAAAATGGTATACCACACATTTCTTTACTACTAGGAACAAAGAGGGAAAACTAATAACAAAGAACGCCCATGTATGTATGTAGATCCACAAAATGGTATACCACACATTTCTTTACTACTGGGAACAAAGAGGGAAGACTAATAATAAAGTACGCCCCTGTATGTATGTAGATCCACAAAATGGTATACCACACATTTCTTTACTACTAGGAACAAAGAGGGAACACTAATAATAAAGAATGCTCCCGTATTTATGTAGATCCAGCTAAACGGTATACCACACATTTCTTTACTACTAGGAACAAAGAGGGAACACTAATAATAAAGGACGCCCCTGTATGTATGTAGATCCACAAAATGGTCCACCACACATTTCTTTACTACTAGGAACAAAGAGGGAAGACTAATAACAAAGAACGCCCCTGTATGTATGTAGATCCACAAAATGGTATACCACACATTTCTTTACTAATAGGAACAAAGAGGGAAGTCTAATAATAAAGTACGTCCCTGTATGTATGTAGATCCACAAAATGGTATACCACACATTTCTTTACTACTAGGAACAAAGAGGGAAGACTAATAATAAAGTACGCCCCTGTATGTATGTAGATTCACAAAATGGTATACCACACATTTCTTTACTACTAGGAACAAAGAGGGAAGACTAATAATAATGTACGCCCCTGTATGTATGTAGATCCACAAAATGGTATACCACACATTGCTTTACTACTAGGAACAAAGAGGGAAAACTAATAACAAAGAACGCCCCTGCATGTATGTAGATACACAAAATGGTATACCACACATTTCTTTACTACTGGGAACAAAGAGGGAAGACTAATAACAAAGAACGCCCCTGTATTTATGTATATCCAGCAAAATGGTATACCACACATTTCTATACTACTAGGAACCAAGAGGGAAAGCTAATAATAAAGAACGCTCCTGTGTTTATGTAGATTCAGCAAAATGGTATACCACACATTTCTATACTACTAGGAACAAAGAGGGAAAACTAACAACAAAGAACGTCTCTGTGTGTATGTAGATCCAGAAAAATGGTATACCACACATTTCTTTACTACTATGAACAAAGAGGGAAGACTAATAACAAAGAACGCTCCTGTATTTATGTAGATCCAGCAAAATGGTATACCACACTTTTCTTTACTACTGGGATCAAAGAGGGAAGACTAATAACAAGGAACGCTCCTGTATTTATGTAGATCCAGCTAAATGGTATACCACACATTTCTTCACTACTAGGAACAAAGAGGGAAGACTAATAACAAAGAACGCTCCTGTATGTATGCAGATCCAGCAAAATGGTATACCACACATTTCTTTACTACTAGGAACAAAGAGGGAAGACTAATAACAAAGAACGCTCCTGTATTTATGTAGATCCAGCAAAATGGTATACCACACATTTCTTTACTACTAGGAACAAAGAGGGAAGACTAATAACAAAGAACGCTCCTGTATGTATGTAGATCCAGAAAAATGGTATACTACACATTTCTTTACTACTGGGAACAAAGAGGGAAAACTAATAACAAAGAACTCCCCTGTATGTATGTAGATCCACAAAATGGTATACCACACATTTCTTTACTACTAGGAACAAAGAGGGAAGACTAATAATAATGTACGCCCCTGTATGTATGTAGATCCACAAAATGGTATACCACACATTTCTTTACTACTAGGAACAAAGAGGGAAAATTAATAACAAAGAACGCCCCTGTATGTATGTACATCCACAAAATGGAATACCACACATTTCTTTACTACTGGGAACAAAGAGGGAAGACTAATAACAAAGAACGCCTCTGTATGTATGTAGATCCAGAAAAATGGTATACTACACATTTCTTTACTACTGGGAACAAAGAGGGAAAACTAATAACAAAGAACTCCCCTGTATGTATGTAGATCCACAAAATGGTATACCACACATTTCTTTACTACTAGGAACAAAGAGGGAAGACTAATAATAATGTACGCCCCTGTATGTATGTACATCCAGCAAAATGGTATACCACACATTTCTTTACTACTAGGAACAAAGAGGGAAAATTAATAACAAAGAACGCCCCTGTATGTATGTACATCCACAAAATGGAATACCACACATTTCTTTACTACTGGGAACAAAGAGGGAAGACTAATAACAAAGAACGCCTCTGTATGTATGTAGATCCAGCAAAATGGTATACCACACATTTCTTTACTACTAGGAACAAAGAGGGAAAACTAATAACAAAGAACGCCCCTGTATGTATGTAGATCCACAAAATGGTATACCACACATTTCTTTACTACTGGGAACAAAGAGGGAAGACTAATAATAAAGTACGCCCCTGTATGTAAGTAGATCCACAAAATGGTATACCACACATTTCTTTACTACTAGGAACAAAGAGGGAACTTTAATAATAAAGAACGCCCCTGTATGTATGTAGATCCACAAAATGGTATACCACACATTTCTTTACTACTAGGAACAAAGAGGGAAGACTAATAATAATGTACGCCCCTGTATGTATGTAGATCCACAAAATGGTATACCACACATTTCTTTACTACTAGGAACAAAGAGGGAAGACTAATAACAAAGTACGCCCCTGTATGTATGTAGATCCACAAAATGGTATACCACACATTTCTTTACTACTAGGAACAAAGAGGGAAGACTAATAATAAAGAACGCCCCTGTATGTATGTAGATCCACAAAATGGTATACCACACATTTCTTTACTACTGGGAAAAAGAGGAAACACTAATAATAAAGAACGCCCCTGAATGTATGTATATCCAGCAAAATGGTATACTACACATTTCTATACTACTAGGAACAAAGACGGAAAACTAGTATCAAAGAACGCCCCTGAATGTATGTATATCCAGCAAAATGGTATACTACACGTTTCTATACTACTAGGAACAAATTGGGAAAACTAGTACCAAAGAACGCCCCTGAATGTATGTATATCCAGCAAAATGCTATACTACACATTTCTATACTACTAGGAACAAAGAGGGAAAACTAGTAACAAAGAACGGCCCTGAATGTATGTATATCCAGCAAAATGGTATACTACACATTTCTATACTACTAGGAACAAAGAGGGAAAACTAATAACAAAGAACATTCCTGTATTTATGTAGATCCAGCAAAATGGTATACCACACATTTCTTTACTACTGGGAACAAAGAGGGAAGACTAATAACAAGGAACGCTCCCGTATTTATGTAGATCCAGCTAAATGGTATACTACACATTTCTTTACTACTAGGAACAAAGAGGGAAGACTTATAACAAAGAACGCTCCTGTATTTATGTAGATCCAGCAAAATGGTATACCACACATTTCTTTACTACTAGGAACAAAGAGGGAAGACTAATAATAAAGTACGTCCCTGTATGTATGTAGATCCACAAAATGGTATACCACACATATCTTTACTACTAGGAACAAAGAGGGAAGACTAATAATAAAGTACGCGCCTGTATGTATGTAGATCCACAAAATGGTATACCACACATTTCTTTACTACTAGGAACAAATAGGGAAGACTAATAATAAAGTACGCCCCTGTATGTATGTAGATCCAGAAAAATGGTATACCACACATTTCTTTACTACTAGGAACAAAGAGGGAAGTCTAATAACAAAGAAAGCTCCTGTATTTCTGTAGATCCAGTAAATTGGTATACCACACATTTCTTTACTACTGGGAACAAAGAGGGAAAACTAGTAACAAAGATCGCCCCTGAATGTATGTATATCCAGCAAAATGGTATACTACACATTTCTTTACTACTAGGAACAAAGAGGGAAGTCTAACAGCAAAGAACGCCTCTGTATTTATGTAGATCCACAAAATGGTATACCACACATTTCTTTACTACAAGGAACAAAGGGGAACACTAATAATAAAGAACGCCCCTGTATGTATGTAGATCCACAAAATGGTATACCACACATTTCTTTACTACTAGGAACAAAGAGGGAAGACTAACAACAAAGAACGCCTCTGTATTTATGTAAATCCAGCAAAATGGTATACTACACATTTCTATACTACTAGGAACAAAGAGGGGAAACTAATAACAAAGAACGCTCCTGTATTATTCTAGATCCAGAAAAATGGTATACCACACATTTCTTTACTACTAGGAACAAAGAGGGAAGACTAATAACAAAGAACGCTCCTGTATTTATGTAGATCCAGCAAAATGGTATACCACACATTTCTTTACTACTAGGAACAAAGAGGGAAGACTAATAACAAAGAACGCCCCAGTATTTATGTAGATCCAGCAAAATGGTATACTACACATTTCTATACTACTAGGAACAAAGAGGGAAGACTAATAACAAAGAACGCCACTGTATGTATGTAGATCCAGAAAAATGGTATACTACACATTTCTATACTACTAGGAACAAAGAGGGAAGACTAACAACAAAGGACGCCTCTGCATGTATGTAGTTCCGGAAAAATGGTATACTACACATTTCTTTACTACTAGGAACAAAGAGGGAAGACTAATAACAAAGAACGCCTCTGTATTTATGTAGATCCAGCAAAATGGTATACTACACATTTCTATACTACTAGGAACAAAGAGGGAAGACTAATAACAAAGAACGCTCATGTATGTATGTAGATCCAGAAAAATGGTATACCACACATTTCTTTACTACTAGGAACAAAGAGGGAAAACTAATAACAAAGAACGCTCCTGTATTTACGTAGATCCAGCAAAATGGTTTACCACACATTTCTTTACTATTGGGAACAAAGAGGGAAGACTAACAACAAAGATCGCCTCTGTATGTATGTAGATCCGGAAAAATGGTATACCACACATTTCTTTACTACTAGGAACAAAGAGAGAACACTAATAATAAAGAACGCCCCTGTATGTATGTAGATCCACAAAATGGTATACCACACATTTCTTTACTACTAGGAACAAAGAGGGAAGTCTAATAACAAAGAACGCCCCTGTATGTATGTAGATCCACAAAATGGTATACCACACATTTCTTTACTACTAGGAACAAAGAGGGAAGACTAATAATAAAGTACGTCCCTGTATGTATTTAGATCCACAAAATGGTATACCACACATTTCTTTACTACTAGGAACAAAGAGGGAAGTCTAATAACAAAGAACGCCCCTGTATGTATGTAGATCCACAAAATGGTATACCACACATTTCTTTACTACTAGGAACAAAGAGGGAAGACTAATAATAAAGTACGTCCCTGTATGTATTTAGGTCCACAAAATGGTATACCACACATTTCTTTACTACTAGGAACAAAGAGAGAAGACTAATAATAAAGTACGCCCCTGTATGTATGTAGATCCACAAAATGGTATACCACACATTTCTTTACTACTAGGAACAAAGAGGGAAGACTAATAATAAAGTACGACGCTGTATGTATGTACATCCAGCAAAATGGTATACCACACATTTCTTTACTACTAGGAACAAAGAGGGAAAATAAATAACAAAGAACGCCCATGTATGTATGTAGATCCACAAAATGGTATACCACACATTTCTTTACTACTGGGAACAAAGACGGAAGACTAATAACAAAGAACGCCTCTGTATGTATGTAGATCCAGCAAAATGGTATTCCACACATTTCTTTACTACTAGAACAAAGAGGGAAAACTAATAACAAAGAACGCCCCTGTATGTATGTAGATCCACAAAATGGTATACCACACATTTCTTTACTACTGGGAACAAAGAGGGAGGACTAATAATAAAGTACGCCCCTGTATGTAAGTAGATCCACAAAATGGTATACCACACATTTCTTTACTACTAGGAACAAAGAGGGAACACTAATAATAAAGAACGCCCCTGTATGTATGTAGATCCAGCAAAATGGTATACCACACATTTCTTTACTACTAGGAACAAAGAGGGAAGACTAATAATAATGTACGCCCCTGTATGTATGTAGATCCACAGAATGGTATACCACACATTTCTTTACTACTAGGAACAAAGAGGGAAGACTAATAACAAAGTACGCCCCTGTATGTATGTAGATCCACAAAATGGTATACCACACATTTCTTTACTACTAGGAACAAAGAGGGAAGACTAATAATAAGGAACGCCCCTGTATGTATGTAGATCCACAAAATGGTATACCACACATTTCTTTACTACTGGGAAAAAGAGGAAACACTAATAATAAAGAACGCTCCTGAATGTATGTATATCCAGCAAAATGTTATACTACACATTTCTATACTACTAGGAACAAAGACGGAAAACTAGTAACAAAGAACGCCCCTGAATGTATGTATATCCAGCAAAATGGTATACTACACGTTTCTATACTACTAGGAACAAAGTGGGAAAACTAGTAACAAAGAACGCCCCTGAATGTATGTATATCCAGCAAAATGCTATACTACACATTTCTATACTACTAGGAACAAAGAGGGAAAACTAGTAACAAAGAACGGCCCTGAATGTATGTATATCCAGCAAAATGGTATACTACACATTTCTATACTACTAGGAACAAAGAGGGAAAACTAACAACAAAGAACGCCTCTGTATGTATGTAGATCCACAAAAATGGTATACCACACATTTCTTTACTACTAGGAACAAAGAGGGAAGACTAATAACAAAGAACATTCCTGTATTTATGTAGATCCAGCAAAATGGTATACCACACATTTCTTTACTACTGGGAACAAAGAGGGAAGACTAATAACAAGGAACGCTCCCGTATTTATGTAGATCCAGCTAAATGGTATACTACACATTTCTTTACTACTAGGAACAAAGAGGGAAGACTTATAACAAAGAACGCTCCTGTATTTATGTAGATCCAGCAAAATGGTATACCACACATTTATTTACTACCAGGAACAAAGAGGGAAGACTAATAATAAAGTACGTCCCTGTATGTATGTAGATCCACAAAATGGTATACCACACATTTCTTTACTACTAGGAACTAATAGGGAAGACTAATAATAAAGTACGCCCCTGTATGTATGTAGATCCAGAAAAATGGTATACCACACATTTCTTTACTACTAGGAACAAAGAGGGAAGACTAATAACAAAGAACGCTCCTGTATTTATGTAGATCCAGTAAATTGGTATACCACACATTTCTTTACTACTGGGAACAAAGAGGGAAAACTAGTAACAAAGAACGCCCCTGAATGTATGTATATCCAGCAAAATGGTATACTACACATTTCTTTACTACTAGGAACAAAGAGGGAAGACTAACAACAAAGAACGCCTCTGTATTTATGTAGATCCAGCAAAATGGTATACTACACATTTCTATACTACTAGGAACAAAGAGGGGAAACTAATAACAAAGAACGCTCCTGTATTATTCTAGATCCAAAAAAATGGTATACCACACATTTCTTTACTACTAGGAACAAAGAGGGAAGACTAATAACAAAGAACGCTCCTGTACTTATGTAGATCCAGCAAAATGGTATACCACACATTTCTTTACTACTAGGAACAAAGAGGGAAGACTAATAACAAAGAACGCCCCAGTATTTATGTAGATCCAGCAAAATGGTATACTACACATTTCTATACTACTAGGAACAAAGAGGGAAGACTAACAACAAAGAACGCCACTGTATGTATGTAGATCCAGAAAAATGGTATACTACACATTTCTATACTACTAGGAACAAAGAGGGAAGACTAACAACAAAGAACGCCTCTGCATGTATGTAGTTCCAGAAAAATGGTATACTACACATTTCTTTACTACTAGGAACAAAGAGGGAAGACTAATAACAAAGAACGCCTCTGTATTTATGTAGATCCAGCAACATGGTATACTACACATTTCTATACTACTAGGAACAAAGAGGGAAGACTAATAACAAAGAACGCTCATGTATGTATGTAGATCCAGAAAAATGGTATACCACACATTTCTTTACTACTAGGAACAAAGAGGGAAAACTAATAACAAAGAACTCTCCTGTATTTATGTAGATCCAGCAAAATGGTTTACCACACATTTATTTACTATTAGGAACAAAGAGGGAAGACTAACAACAAAGAACGCCTCTGTATGTATGTAGATCCGGAAAAATGGTATACCACACATTTCTTTACTACTAGGAACAAAGAGAGAACATTAATAATAAAGAACGCCCCTGTATGTATGTAGATCCACAAAATGGTATACCACACATTTCTTTACTACTAGGAACAAAGAGGGAAGTCTAATAACAAGGAACGCCCCTGTATGTATATAGATCCACAAAATGGTATACCACACATTTCTTTACTACTAGGAACAAATAGGGAAGACTAATAATAAAGTACGTCCCTGTATGTATGTAGATCCACAAAATGGTATACCACACATTTCTTTACATACTAGGTACAAAGAGGGAAGACTAATAATAAAGTACGCCCCTGTATGTATGTAGATCCAGCAAAATGGTATACCACACATTTCTTTACTACTAGGAACAAAGAGGGAAAACTAATAACAAAGAACGCCCATGTATGTATGTAGATCCACAAAATGGTATACCACACATTTCTTTACTACTGGGAACAAAGAGGGAAGACTAATAATAAAGTACGCCCCTGTATGTATGTAGATCCACAAAATGGTATACCACACATTTCTTTACTACTAGGAACAAAGAGGGAACACTAATAATAAAGAACGCTCCCGTATTTATGTAGATCCAGCTAAACGGTATACCACACATTTCTTTACTACTAGGAACAAAGAGGGAACACTAATAATAAAGGACGCCCCTGTATGTATGTAGATCCACAAAATGGTCCACCACACATTTCTTTACTACTAGGAACAAAGAGGGAAGACTAATAACAAAGAACGCCCCTGTATGTATGTAGATCCACAAAATGGTATACCACACATTTCTTTACTAATAGGAACAAAGAGGGAAGTCTAATAATAAAGTACGTCCCTGTATGTATGTAGATCCACAAAATGGTATACCACACATTTCTTTACTACTAGGAACAAAGAGGGAAGACTAATAATAAAGTACGCCCCTGTATGTATGTAGATTCACAAAATGGTATACCACACATTTCTTTACTACTAGGAACAAAGAGGGAAGACTAATAATAATGTACGCCCCTGTATGTATGTAGATCCACAAAATGGTATACCACACATTGCTTTACTACTAGGAACAAAGAGGGAAAACTAATAACAAAGAACGCCCCTGCATGTATGTAGATACACAAAATGGTATACCACACATTTCTTTACTACTGGGAACAAAGAGGGAAGACTAATAACAAAGAACGCCCCTGTATTTATGTATATCCAGCAAAATGGTATACCACACATTTCTATACTACTAGGAACCAAGAGGGAAAGCTAATAATAAAGAACGCTCCTGTGTTTATGTAGATTCAGCAAAATGGTATACCACACATTTCTATACTACTAGGAACAAAGAGGGAAAACTAACAACAAAGAACGTCTCTGTGTGTATGTAGATCCAGAAAAATGGTATACCACACATTTCTTTACTACTATGAACAAAGAGGGAAGACTAATAACAAAGAACGCTCCTGTATTTATGTAGATCCAGCAAAATGGTATACCACACTTTTCTTTACTACTGGGATCAAAGAGGGAAGACTAATAACAAGGAACGCTCCTGTATTTATGTAGATCCAGCTAAATGGTATACCACACATTTCTTCACTACTAGGAACAAAGAGGGAAGACTAATAACAAAGAACGCTCCTGTATGTATGCAGATCCAGCAAAATGGTATACCACACATTTCTTTACTACTAGGAACAAAGAGGGAAGACTAATAACAAAGAACGCTCCTGTATTTATGTAGATCCAGCAAAATGGTATACCACACATTTCTTTACTACTAGGAACAAAGAGGGAAGACTAATAACAAAGAACGCTCCTGTATGTATGTAGATCCAGAAAAATGGTATACTACACATTTCTTTACTACTGGGAACAAAGAGGGAAAACTAATAACAAAGAACTCCCCTGTATGTATGTAGATCCACTAAATGGTATACCACACATTTCTTTACTACTAGGAACAAAGAGGGAAAAGTAATAACAAAGAACGCCCCTGTATGTATGTAGATCCACAAAATGGTATACCACACATTTCTTTACTACTGGGAACAAAGAGGGAAGACTAATAACAAAGATCGCCTCTGTATGTATGTAGATCCAGCAAAATGGTATACCACACATTTCTTTACTACTACGAACAAAGAGGGAAAACTAATAACAAAGAACGCCCCTGTATGTATGTAGATCCACAAAATGGTATACCACACATTTCTTTACTACTGGGAACAAAGAGGGAAGACTAATAATAAAGTACGCCCCTGTATGTATGTAGATTCACAAAATGGTATACCACACATTTCTTTACTACTAGGAACAAAGAGGGAACATAATAATAAAGAACGCCCCCGTAAGTATGTAGATCCACAAAATTGTATAATACACATTTCTTTACTACTAGGAACAAAGAGGGAAGACTAATAACAAAGAACGCCCCAGTATTTATGTAGATCCAGCAAAATGGTATACTACACATTTCTATACTACTAGGAACAAAGCGGGAAGACTAATAACAAAGAACGCCACTGTATGTATGTAGATCCAGAAAAATGGTATAGTACACATTTCTATACTACTAGGAACAAAGAGGGAAGACTAACAATAAAGGACGCCTCTGCATGTATGTAGTTCCAGAAAAATGGTATACTACACATTTCTTTACTACTAGGAACAAAGAGGGAAGACTAATAACAAAGAACGCCTCTGTATTTATGTAGATCCAGCAAAATGGTATACTACACATTTCTATACTACTAGGAACAAAGAGGGAAGACTAATAACAAAGAACGCTCATGTATGTATGTAGATCCAGAAAAATGGTATACCACACATTTCTTTACAACTAGGAACAAAGAGAGAACACTAATAATAAAGAACGCCCCTGTATGTATGTAGATCCACAAAATGGTATACCACACATTTCTTTACTAATAGGAACAAAGAGGGAAGTCTAATAACAAAGAACGCCCCTGTATGTATGTAGATCCACAAAATGGTATACCACACATTTCTTTACTACTAGGAACAAAGAGGGAAGACTAATAATAAAGTACGTCCCTGTATGTATGTAGATCCACAAAATGGTATACCACACATTTCTTTACTACTAGGAACAAAGAGGGAAGACTAATAATAAAGTACGCCCCTGTATGTATGTAGATCCACAAAATGGTATACCACACATTTCTTTACTACTAGGAACAAAGGGGGAAGACTAATAATAAAGTACGCCCCTGTATGTATGTACATCCAGCAAAATGGTATACCACACATTTCTTTACTACTAGGAACAAAGAGGGAAAACTAATAACAAAGAACGCCCCTGTATGTATGTAGATCCACAAAATGGTATACCACACATTTCTTTACTACTGGGAACAAAGAGGGAAGACTAATAACAAAGAACGCCCCAGTATTTATGTAGATCCAGCAAAATGGTATACTACACATTTCTATACTACTAGGAACAAAGAGGGAAGACTAATAACAAAGAACGCCACTGTATGTATGTAGATCCAGAAAAATGGTATACTACACATTTCTATACTACTAGGAACAAAGAGGGAAGACTAACAATAAAGGACGCCTCTGCATGTATGTAGTTCCAGAAAAATGGTATACTACACATTTCTTTACTACTAGGAACAAAGAGGGAAGACTAATAACAAAGAACGCCTCTGTATTTAAGTAGATCCAGCAAAATGGTATACTACACATTTCTATACTACTAGGAACAAAGAGGGAAGACTAATAACAAAGAACGCTCATGTGTGTATGTAGATCCAGAAAAATGGTATACCACACATTTCTTTACTACTAGGAACAAAGAGAGAACACTAATAATAAAGAACGCCCCTGTATGTATGTAGATCCACAAAATGGTATACCACACATTTCTTTACTAATAGGAACAAAGAGGGAAGTCTAATAACAAAGAACGCCCCTGTATGTATGTAGATCCACAAAATGGTATACCACACATTTCTTTACTACTAGGAACAATGAGGGAAGACTAATAATAAAGTACGCCCCTGTATGTATGTAGATCCAACAAAATGGTATACCACACATTTCTTTACTACTAGGAACCAAGAGGGAAAGCTAATAACAAAGAACGCTCCTGTATTTTTGTAGATCCAGCAAAATGGTATACCACACATATTTCTATACTACTAGGAACAAAGAGGGAAAACTAACAACAAATAACGCCTCTGTATGTATGTAGATCCAGAAAAATGGTATACCACACATTTCTTTACTACTGGGAACAAAGAGGGAAGACTAATAACAAAGATCGCTCCTGTATTTATGTAGATCCAGCAAAATGGTATACCACACATTTCTTTACTACTGGGAACAAAGAGGGAAGACTAATAACAAGGAACGCTCCCGTATTTATGTAGATCCAGCTAAATGGTATACCACACATTTCTTTACTACTAGGAACAAAGAGGGAACACTAATAATAAAGAACGCCCCTGTATGTATGTAGATCCACAAAATGGTACACCACACATTTCTTTACTACTAGGAACAAAGAGGGAAGACTAATAACAAAGAACGCCCCTGTATATATGTAGATCCACAAAATGGTATACCACACATTTATTTACTACTAGGAACAAAGAGGGAAGACTAATAATAAAGTACGTCCCTGTATGTATGTAGATCCACAAAATGGTATACCACACATATCTTTACTACTAGGAACAAAGAGGGAAGACTAATAATAAAGTACGCCCCTGTATGTATGTAGATCCACAAAATGGTATACCACACATTTCTTTACTACTAGGAACAAATAGGGAAGACTAATAATATAGTACGCCCCTGTATGTATGTAGATCCAGCAAAATGGTATACCACACATTTCTTTACTACTAGGAACAAAGAGGGAAAACTAATAACAAAGAACGCCCCTGTATTTATGTAGATCCAGCAAAATGGTATACCACACATTTCTATACTACTAGAAACAAAGAGGGAAAACTAATAACAAAGAACGCCCCTGTATTTATGTAGATCCAGCAAAATGGTATACCTCACATTTCTATACTACTGGGAACAAAGAGGGAAGACTAATAACAAAGAACGCTCCTGTACTTTTGTGGATCCAGAAAAATGGTATACTACACATTTCTATACTACTAGAAACAAAGAGGGAAGACTAATAACAAAGAACGCCCCTGTATGTATGTAGATCCAGAAAAATGGTATACCACACATTTCTTTACTACTAGGAACAAAGAGGAAAGACTAATAACAAAGAACGCTACTGTATTTATGTAGATCCAGCAAAATGGTATACCACACATTTCTTTACTACTGGGAACAAAGAGGGAAAACTAGTAACAAAGAACGCCCCTGAATGTATGTATATCCAGCAAAATGGTATACTACACTTTTCTTTACTACTAGGAACAAAGAGGGAAGTCTAACAACAAAGAACGCCTCTGTATTTATGTAGATCCAGCAAAATGGTATACCACACATTTCTTTACTACTAGGAACAAAGAGGGAAGACTAACAACAAAGAACGCCTCTGTATTTATGTAGATCCAGCAAAATGGTATACTACACATTTCTATACTACTAGGAACAAAGAGGGAAGACTAATAACAAAGAACGCTCCTGTATTATTCTAGATCCAGAAAAATGGTATACCACACATTTCTTTACTACTAGGAACAAAGAGGGAAGACTAATAACAAAGAACGCTCCTGTATTTATGTAGATCCAGCAAAATGGTATACCACACATTTCTTTACTACTAGGAACAAAGAGGGAAGACTAATAACAAAGAACGCCCCAGTATTTATGTAGATGCAGCAAAATGGTATACTACACATTTCTATACTACTAGGAACAAAGAGGGAAGACTAATAACAAAGAACGCCACTGTATGTATGTAGATCCAGAAAAATGGTGTACTACACATTTTTATACTACTAGGAACAAAGAGGGAAGACTAACAACAAAGGACGCCTCTGCATGTATGTAGTTCCAGAAAAATGGTATACTACACATTTCTTTACTACTAGGAACAAAGAGGGAAGACTAATAACAAAGAATGCCTCTGTATTTATGTAGATCCAGCAAAATGGTATACTACACATTTCTATACTACTAGGAACAAAGAGGGAAGACTAATAACAAAGAACGCTCATGTATGTATGTAGATCCAGAAAAATGGTATACCACACATTACTTTACTACTAGGAACAAAGAGGGAAAACTAATAACAAAGAACGCTCCTGTATTTATGTAGATCCAGCAAAATGGTTTACCACACATTTCTTTACTATTAGGAACAAAGAGGGAAGCCTAACAACAGAGAACGCCTCTGTATGTATGTAGATCCGGAAAAATGGTATACCACACATTTCTTTACTACTAGGAACAAAGGGAGAACATTAATAATAAAGAACGCCCCTGTATGTATGTAGATACACAAAATGGCATACCACCTATTTTTTTACTACTAGGAACAAAGAGGGAAGACTAATAATAAGGTACGCCCCTGTATGTATGTAGATCCACAAAATGGTATACCGCATATTTCTTTACTACTAGGAACAAAGAGGGAAAACTAATAACAAAGAACGCCCCTGTATGTATGTAGATCCACAAAATGGTATACCACACATTTCTTTACTACTGGGAACAAAGAGGGAAGACTAATAACAAAGAACGCCTCTGTATGTATGTAGATCCAGCAAAATGGTATACCACACATTTCTTTACTAATAGGAACAAAGAGGGAAGACTAATAACAAAGAACGCTCATGTATGTATGTAGATCCACAAAAATGGTATACCACACATTTCTTTACTACTAGGAACAAAGAGGGAAAACTAATAACAAAGAACGCTCCTGTATTTATGTAGATCCAGCAAAATGGTATACCACACATTTCTTTACTCCTAGGAACAAAGAGGGAAGACTAACAAAAAGAACGCCTCTGTATGTATGTAGATTCAGAAAAATGGTATACCACACATTTCTTTACTACTAGGAACAAAGAGAGAACACTAATAATAAAGTACGCCCCTGTATGTATGTAGATCCACAAAATGGTATACCACACATTTCTTTACTACTAGGAACAAAGAGGGAAGTCTAATAACAAAGAACGCCCCTGTATGTATGTAGATCCATAAAATGGTATACCACACATTTCTTTACTACTAGGAACAAAGAGGGAAGACTAATAATAAAGTACGTCCCTGTATGTATGTAGATCCACAAAATGGTATACCACACATTTCTTTACTACTAGGAACAATGAGGGAAGACTAATAATAAAGTATGCCCCTGTATGTATGTAGATCCAGCAAAATGGTATACCACACATTTCTTTACTACTAGGAACAAAGAGGGAAAACTAATAACAAAGAACGCCCCTGTATGTATGTAGATCCACAAAATGGTATACCACACATTTCTTTACTACTGGGAACAAAGAGGGAAGACTAATAATAAAGTACGCCCCTGTATGTATGTAGATCCACAAAATGGTATACCACACATTTCTTTACTACTAGGAACAAAGAGGGAACACTAATAATAAAGAGCGCCCCTGTATGTATGTAGATCCACAAAATGGTATACCACACATTTCTTTACTACTAGGAACAAAGAGGGAAGACTAATAATAATGTACGCCCCTGTGTGTATTTAGATCCACAAAATGGTATACCACACATTTCTTTACTACTAGGAACAAAGAGGGAAGACTAATAACAAAGTACGCCCCTGTATGTATGTAGATCCACAAAATGGTATACCACACATTTTTTTACTACTAGGAACAAAGAGGGAAGGCTAATAATAAAGAACGCCCCTGTATGTATGTAGATCCACAAAATGGTATACCACACATTTCTTTACTACTGGGAAAAAGAGGAAACACTAATAATAAAGAACGCCCCTGAATGTATGTATATCCAGCAAAATGGTATTCTACACATTTCTATACTACTAGGAACAAAGAGGGAAAACTAGTAACAAAGAACGCCCTTGAATGTATGTATATCCAGCAAAATGGTATACTACACGTTTCTGTACTACTAGGAACAAAGAGGGAAACCTAGTAACCGAGAACGCCCCTGAATGTATGCATATCCAGCAAAATGGTATACTACAAATATCTATACTACTAGGAACAAAGAGGGAAAACTAGCAACAAAGAACGCCCCTGCATGTATGTATATCTAGCAAAATGGTATACTACACATTTCTATACTACTAGGAACCAAGAGGTAAAGCTAATAACAAAGAACGCTCCTGTGTTTATGTAGATCCAGCAAAATGGTATACCACACATTTCTATACTACTAGGAACAAAGAGGGAAAACTAACAACAAAGAACGCCTCTGTATGTATGTAGATCCAGAAAAATGGTATACCACACATTTTTTTACTACTAGGAACAAAGAGGGAAGACTAATAACAAAGAACGCCCCAGTATTTATGTAGATCCAGCAAAATGGTATACTACACATTTCTATACTACTAGGAACAAAGAGGGAAGACTAATAACAAAGAACGCCACTGTATGTATGTAGATCCAGAAAAATGGTATACTACACATTTCTATACTACTAGGAACAAAGAGGGAAGACTAACAACAAAGAACGCCTCTGCATGTATGTAATTCAAGAAAAATGGTATCCTACACATTTCTTTACTACTAGGAACAAAGAGGGAAGACTAATAACAAAGAACGCCCCTGTATGTATGTAGATCCACAAAATGGTATACCACACATTTCTTTACTACTAGGAACAAAGAGGGAAGACTAATAATAAAGTACGTCCCTGTATGTATGTAGATCCAGCAAAATGGTATACCACACATATCTTTACTACTAGGAACAAAGAGGGAAGACTAATAATAAAGTACGCCCCTGTATGTATGTAGATCCACAAAATGGTATACCACACATTTCTTTACTACTAGGAACAAATAGGGAGGACTAATAATAAAGTACGCCCCTGTATGTATGTAGATCCAGCAAAATGGTATACCACACATTTCTTTACTACTAGGAACAAAGAGGGAAAACAAATAACAAAGAACGCCCCTGTATTTATGTAGATACAGCAAAATGGTATACCACACATTTCTATACTACTAGAAACAAAGAGGGAAAACTAATAACAAAGAACGCCCCTGTATTTATGTAGATCCAGCAAAATGGTATACCACACATTTCTTTACTACTGGGAACAAAGAGGGAAAACTAGTAACAAAGAACGCTCCTGTACTTTTGTGGATCCAGAAAAATGGTATACTACACATTTCTATACTACTAGGAACAAAGAGGGAAGACTAATAACAAAGAACGCTCCTGTATGTATGTAGATCCAGCAAAATGGTATACCACACATTTCTTTACTACTAGGAACAAAGAGGGAAGACTAACAACAAAGACCGCCTCTGTATTTATGTAGATCCAGCAAAATGGTATACTACACATTTCTATACTACTAGGAACAAAGAGGGGAAACTAATAACAAAGAACAATCCTGTATTATTCTAGATCCAGAAAAATGGTATACCACACATTTCTTTACTACTAGGAACAAAGAGGGAAGACTAATAACAAAGAACGCTCCTGTATTTATGTAGATCCAGCAAAATGGTATACCACACATTTCTTTACTACTAGGAACAAAGAGGGAAGACTAATAACAAAGAACGCCCCAGTATTTATGTAGATCCAGCAAAATGGTATACTACACATTTCTATACTACTAGGAACAAAGAGGGAAGACTAATAACAAAGAACGCCACTCTATGTATGTAGATCCAGAAAAATGGTATACTACACATTTCTATACTACTAGGAACAAAAAGGGAAGACTAACAACAAAGGACTCCTCTGCATGTATGTAGTTCCAGAAAAATGGTATACTACACATTTCTTTACTACTAGGAACAAAGAGGGAAGACTAATAACAAAGAACGCCTCTGTATTTATGTAGATCCAGCAAAATGGTATACTACACATTTCTATACTACTAGGAACAAAGAGGGAAGACTAATAACAAAGAACGCTCATGTATGTATGTAGATCCAGCAAAATGGTATACTACACATTTCTATACTACTAGGAACAAAGAGGGAAGACTAACAACAAAGATCGCCTCTGTATGTATGTAGATCCGGAAAAATGGTATACCACACATTTCTTTACTACTAGGAACAAAGAGAGAACACTAATAATAAAGAACGCCCCTGTATGTATGTAGATCCACAAAATGGTATACCACACATTTCTTTACTACTAGGAACAAAGAGGGAAGTCTAATAACAAAGAACGCCCCTGTATGTATGTAGATCCACAAAATGGTATACCACACATTTCTTTACTACTAGTAACAAAGAGGGAAGACTAATAATAAAGAACGCCCCTGTATGTATGTACATCCAGCAAAATGGTATACCATACATTTCTTTACTACTAGGAACAAAGAGGGAAAATTAATAACAAAGAACGCCCCTGTATGTATGTAGATCCACAAAATGGTATACCTCACATTTCTTTACTACTGGGAACAAAGAGGGAAGACTAATAACAAAGAACGCCACTGTATGTATGTAGATCCAGCAAAATGGTATACCACACATTTCTTTACTACTAGGAACAAAGAGGGAAAACTAATAACAAAGAACGTCCCTGTATGTATGTAGATCCACAAAATGGTATACCACACATTTCTTTACTACTGGGAACAAAGAGGGAAGACTAATAATAAAGTACGCCCCTGTATGTAAGTAGATCCACAAAATGGTATACCACACATTTCTTTACTACTAGGAACAAAGAGGGAACACTAATAATAAAGAACGCCCCTGTATGTATGTATGTAGATCCACAAAATGGTATACCACACATTTCTTTACTACTAGGAACAAAGAGGGAAGACTAATAACAAAGTACGCCCCTGTATGTATGTAGATCCACAAAATGGTATACCACACATTTCTTTACTACTAGGAACAAAGAGGGAAGACTAATAATAAAGAACGCCCCTGTATGTATGTAGATCCACAAAATGGTATACCACACATTTCTTTACTACTGGGAAAAAGAGGAAGCACTAATAATAAAGAACGCCCCTGAATGTATGTATATCCAGCAAAATGGTATACTACACATTTCTATACTACTAGGAACAAAGACGGAAAACTAGTAACAAAGAACGCCCCTGAATGTATGTATATCCAGCAAAATGCTATACTACACATTTCTATACTACTAGGAACAAAGAGGGAAAACTAGTAACAAAGCACGGCCCTGAATGTATGTATATCCAGCAAAATGGTATACTACACATTTCTATACTACTAGGAACAAAGAGGGAAAACTAATAACAAAGAACGCTCCTGTATTTATGTAGATCCAGCAAAATGGTATACTACACATTTCTATACTACTAGGAACAAAGAGGTAAAACTAACAACAAGGAACGCCTCTGTATGTATGTAGATCCACAAAAATGGTATACCACACATTTCTTTACTACTTGGAACAAAGAGGGAAGACTAATAACAAAGAACATTCCTGTATATATGTAGATCCAGCAAAATGGTATACCACACATTTCTTTACTACTGGGAACAAAGAGGGAAGACTAATAACAAGGAACGCTCCCGTATTTATGTAGATCCAGCTAAATGGTATACTACACATTTCTTTACTACTAGGAACAAAGAGGGAAGACCAATAACAAAGAACGCTCCTGTATGTATGTAGATCCAACAAAATGGTATACCACACATTTCTTTACTACTAGGAACAAAGAGGGAACACTAATTATAAAGAGCGCCCCTGTATGTATGTAGATCCACAAAATGGTATACCACACATTTCTTTACTACTAGGAACAAAGAGGGAAGACTAATAATAATGTACGCCCCTGTGTGTATTTAGATCCACAAAATGGTATACCACACATTTCTTTACTACTAGGAACAAAGAGGGAAGACTAATAACAAAGTACGCCCCTGTATGTATGTAGATCCACAAAATGGTATACCACACATTTTTTTACTACTAGGAACAAAGAGGGAAGGCTAATAATAAAGAACGCCCCTGTATGTATGTAGATCCACAAAATGGTATACCACACATTTCTTTACTACTGGGAAAAAGAGGAAACACTAATAATAAAGAACGCCCCTGAATGTATGTATATCCAGCAAAATGGTATACTACACATTTCTATACTACTAGGAACAAAGAGGGAAAACTAGTAACAAAGAACGCCCTTGAATGTATGTATATCCAGCAAAATGGTATACTACACGTTTCTATACTACTAGGAACAAAGAGGGAAACCTAGTAACCGAGAACGCCCCTGAATGTATGCATATCCAGCAAAATGGTATACTACAAATATCTATACTACTAGGAACAAAGAGGGAAAACTAGTAACAAAGAACGCCCCTGCATGTATGTATATCTAGCAAAATGGTATACTACACATTTCTATACTACTAGGAACCAAGAGGTAAAGCTAATAACAAAGAACGCTCCTGTGTTTATGTAGATCCAGCAAAATGGTATACCACACATTTCTATACTACTAGGAACAAAGAGGGAAAACTAACAACAAAGAACGCCTCTGTATGTATGTAGATCCAGAAAAATGGTATACCACACATTTCTTTACTACTAGGAACAAAGAGGGAAGACTAATAACAAAGAACGCCCCAGTATTTATGTAGATCCAGCAAAATGGTATACTACACATTTCTATACTACTAGGAACAAAGAGGGAAGACTAATAACAAAGAACGCCACTGTATGTATGTAGATCCAGAAAAATGGTATACTACACATTTCTATACTACTAGGAACAAAGAGGGAAGACTAACAACAAAGAACGCCTCTGCATGTATGTAATTCAAGAAAAATGGTATCCTACACATTTCTTTACTACTAGGAACAAAGAGGGAAGACTAATAACAAAGAACGCCCCTGTATGTATGTAGATCCACAAAATGGTATACCACACATTTCTTTACTACTAGGAACAAAGAGGGAAGACTAATAATAAAGTACGTCCCTGTATGTATGTAGATCCAGCAAAATGGTATACCACACATATCTTTACTACTAGGAACAAAGAGGGAAGACTAATAATAAAGTACGCCCCTGTATGTATGTAGATCCACAAAATGGTATACCACACATTTCTTTACTACTAGGAACAAATAGGGAGGACTAATAATAAAGTACGCCCCTGTATGTATGTAGATCCAGCAAAATGGTATACCACACATTTCTTTACTACTAGGAACAAAGAGGGAAAACAAATAACAAAGAACGCCCCTGTATTTATGTAGATACAGCAAAATGGTATACCACACATTTCTATACTACTAGAAACAAAGAGGGAAAACTAATAACAAAGAACGCCCCTGTATTTATGTAGATCCAGCAAAATGGTATACCACACATTTCTTTACTACTGGGAACAAAGAGGGAAAACTAGTAACAAAGAACGCTCCTGTACTTTTGTGGATCCAGAAAAATGGTATACTACACATTTCTATACTACTAGGAACAAAGAGGGAAGACTAATAACAAAGAACGCTCCTGTATGTATGTAGATCCAGCAAAATGGTATACCACACATTTCTTTACTACTAGGAACAAAGATGGAAGACTAACAACAAAGACCGCCTCTGTATTTATGTAGATCCAGCAAAATGGTATACTACACATTTCTATACTACTAGGAACAAAGAGGGGAAACTAATAACAAAGAACAATCCTGTATTATTCTAGATCCAGAAAAATGGTATACCACACATTTCTTTACTACTAGGAACAAAGAGGGAAGACTAATAACAAAGAACGCTCCTGTATTTATGTAGATCCAGCAAAATGGTATACCACACATTTCTTTACTACTAGGAACAAAGAGGGAAGACTAATAACAAAGAACGCCCCAGTATTTATGTAGATCCAGCAAAATGGTATACTACACATTTCTATACTACTAGGAACAAAGAGGGAAGACTAATAACAAAGAACGCCACTCTATGTATGTAGATCCAGAAAAATGGTATACTACACATTTCTATACTACTAGGAACAAAGAGGGAAGACTAACAACAAAGGACTCCTCTGCATGTATGTAGTTCCAGAAAAATGGTATACTACACATTTCTTTACTACTAGGAACAAAGAGGGAAGACTAATAACAAAGAACGCCTCTGTATTTATGTAGATCCAGCAAAATGGTATACTACACATTTCTATACTACTAGGAACAAAGAGGGAAGACTAATAACAAAGAACGCTCATGTATGTATGTAGATCCAGCAAAATGGTATACTACACATTTCTATACTACTAGGAACAAAGAGGGAAGACTAACAACAAAGATCGCCTCTGTATGTATGTAGATCCGGAAAAATGGTATACCACACATTTCTTTACTACTAGGAACAAAGAGAGAACACTAATAATAAAGAACGCCCCTGTATGTATGTAGATCCACAAAATGGTATACCACACATTTCTTTACTACTAGGAACAAAGAGGGAAGTCTAATAACAAAGAACGCCCCTGTATGTATGTAGATCCACAAAATGGTATACCACACATTTCTTTACTACTAGTAACAAAGAGGGAAGACTAATAATAAAGAACGCCCCTGTATGTATGTACATCCAGCAAAATGGTATACCATACATTTCTTTACTACTAGGAACAAAGAGGGAAAATTAATAACAAAGAACGCCCCTGTATGTATGTAGATCCACAAAATGGTATACCTCACATTTCTTTACTACTGGGAACAAAGAGGGAAGACTAATAACAAAGAACGCCACTGTATGTATGTAGATCCAGCAAAATGGTATACCACACATTTCTTTACTACTAGGAACAAAGAGGGAAAACTAATAACAAAGAACGCCCCTGTATGTATGTAGATCCACAAAATGGTATACCACACATTTCTTTACTACTGGGAACAAAGAGGGAAGACTAATAATAAAGTACGCCCCTGTATGTAAGTAGATCCACAAAATGGTATACCACACATTTCTTTACTACTAGGAACAAAGAGGGAACACTAATAATAAAGAACGCCCCTGTATGTATGTATGTAGATCCACAAAATGGTATACCACACATTTCTTTACTACTAGGAACAAAGAGGGAAGACTAATAACAAAGTACGCCCCTGTATGTATGTAGATCCACAAAATGGTATACCACACATTTCTTTACTACTAGGAACAAAGAGGGAAGACTAATAATAAAGAACGCCCCTGTATGTATGTAGATCCACAAAATGGTATACCACACATTTCTTTACTACTGGGAAAAAGAGGAAACACTAATAATAAAGAACGCCCCTGAATGTATGTATATCCAGCAAAATGGTATACTACACATTTCTATACTACTAGGAACAAAGACGGAAAACTAGTAACAAAGAACGCCCCTGAATGTATGTATATCCAGCAAAATGCTATACTACACATTTCTATACTACTAGGAACAAAGAGGGAAAACTAGTAACAAAGAACGGCCCTGAATGTATGTATATCCAGCAAAATGGTATACTACACATTTCTATACTACTAGGAACAAAGAGGGAAAACTAATAACAAAGAACGCTCCTGTATTTATGTAGATCCAGCAAAATGGTATACTACACATTTCTATACTACTAGGAACAAAGAGGTAAAACTAACAACAAGGAACGCCTCTGTATGTATGTAGATCCACAAAAATGGTATACCACACATTTCTTTACTACTTGGAACAAAGAGGGAAGACTAATAACAAAGAACATTCCTGTATTTATGTAGATCCAGCAAAATGGTATACCACACATTTCTTTACTACTGGGAACAAAGAGGGAAGACAAATAACAAGGAACGCTCCCGTATTTTTGTAGATCCAGCTAAATGGTATACTACACATTTCTTTACTACTAGGAACAAAGAGGGAAGACCAATAACAAAGAACGCTCCTGTATTTATGTAGATCCAACAAAATGGTATACCACACATTTCTTTACTACTAGGAACAAAGAGGGAAGACTAATAATAAAGTACGTCCCTGTATGTATGTAGATCCACAAAATGGTATACCACACATATCTTTACTACTAGGAACAAAGAGGGAAGAGTAATAATAAAGTACGCCCCTGTATGTATGTAGATCCACAAAATGGTATACCACACATTTCTTTACCACTAGGAACAAATAGGGAAGACTAATAATAAAGTACGCCCCTGTATGTATGTAGATCCAGAAAAATGGTATACCACACATTTGTTTACTACTAGGAACAAAGAGGGAAGACTAATAACAAAGAACGCTCCTGTATTTATGTAGATCCAGCAAAATGGTATACCACACATTTCTTTACTACTGGGAACAAAGAGGGAAAACTAGTAACAAAGAACGCCCCTGAATGTATGTATATCCAGCAAAATGGTATACTACACATTTCTTTACTACTAGGAACAAAGAGGGAAGTCTAACAGCAAAGAACGCCTCTGTATTTATGTAGATCCACAAAATGGTATACCACACATTTCTTTACTACTAGGAACAAAGAGGGAAGACTAACAACAAAGAACGCCTGTGTATTTATGTAGATCCAGCAAAATGGTATACCACACATTTCTTTACTACTAGGAACAAAGAGGGAAGACTAACAACAAAAGAACGCCTCTGTATTTATGTAGATCCAGCAAAATGGTATACTACACATTTCTATACTACTAGGAACAAAGAGGGGAAACTAATAACAAAGAACGCTCCTGTATTATTCTAGATCCAGAAAAATGGTATACCACACATTTCTTTACTACTAGGAACAAAGAGGGAAGACTAACAACAAAGAACGCCACTGTATGTATGTAGATCCAGAAAAATGGTATACTACACATTTCTATACTACTAGGAACAAAGAGGGAAGACTAACAACAAAGGACGCCTCTGCATGTATGTAGTTCCAGAAAAATGGTATACTACACATTTCTTTACTACTAGGAACAAAGAGGGAAGACTAATAACAAAGAACGCCTCTGTATTTATGTAGATCCAGCAAAATGGTATACTACACATTTCTATACTACTAGGAACAAAGAGGGAAGACTAATAACAAAGAACGCTCATGTATGTATGTAGATCCAGAAAAATGGTATACCACACATTTCTTTACTACTAGGAACAAAGAGAGAACACTAATAATAAAGAACGCCCCTGTATGTATGTAGATCCACAAAATGGTATACCACACATTTCTTTACTACTAGGAACAAAGAGGCAAGTCTAATAACAAAGAACGCCCCTGTATGTATGTAGATCCACAAAATGGTATACCACACATTTCTTTACTACTAGGAACAAAGAGGGAAGACTAATAATAAAGTACGTCCCTGTATGTATTTAGATCCACAAAATGGTATACCACACATTTCTTTACTACTAGGAACAAAGAGAGAAGACTAATAATAAAGTACGCCCCTGTATGTATGTAGATCCACAAAATGGTATACCACACATTTCTTTACTACTAGGAACAAAGAGGGAAGACTAATAATAAAGTACGCCCCTGTATGTATGTACATCCAGCAAAATGGTATACCACACATTTCTTTACTACTAGGAACAAAGAGGGAAAATTAATAACAAAGAACGCCCCTGTATGTATGTAGATCCACAAAATGGAATACCACACATTTCTTTACTACTGGGAACAAAGAGGGAAGACTAATAACAAAGAACGCCTCTGTATGTATGTAGATCCAGCAAAATGGTATACCACACATTTCTTTACTACTAGGAAAAAAGAGGGAAAACTAATAACAAAGAACGCCCCTGTATGTATGTAGATCCACAAAATGGTATACCACACATTTCTTTACTACTGGGAACAAAGAGGGAAGACTAATAATAAAGTACGCCCCTGTATGTAAGTAGATCCACAAAATGGTATACCACACATTTCTTTACTACTAGGAACAAAGAGGGAACACTAATAATAAAGAACGCCCCTGTATGTATGTAGATCCACAAAATGGTATACCACACATTTCTTTACATCTAGGAACAAAGAGGGAAGACTAATAATAATGTACGCCCCTGTATGTATGTAGATCCACAAAATGGTATACCACACATTTCTTTACTACTAGGAACAAAGAGGGAAGACTAATAATAAAGAACGCCCCTGTATGTATGTAGATCCACAAAATGGTATACCACACATTTCTTTACTACTGGGAAAAAGAGGAAACACTAATAATAAAGAACGCCCCTGAATGTATGTATATCCAGCAAAATGGTATACTACACATTTCTATACTACTAGGAACAAAGACGGAAAACTAGTATCAAAGAACGCCCCTGAATGTATGTATATCCAGCAAAATGGTATACTACACGTTTCTATACTACTAGGAACAAAGTGGGAAAACTAGTACCAAAGAACGCCCCTGAATGTATGTATATCCAGCAAAATGCTATACTACACATTTCTATACTACTAGGAACAAAGAGGGAAAACTAGTAACAAAGAACGGCCCTGAATGTATGTATATCCAGCAAAATGGTATACTACACATTTCTATACTACTAGGAACAAAGAGGGAAAAATAATAACAAAGAACGCTCCTGTATTTATGTAGATCCAGCAAAATGGTATACTACACATTTCTATACTACTAGGAACAAAGAGGTAAAACTAACAACAAAGAACGCCTCTGTATGTATGTAGATCCACAAAAATGGTATACTACACATTTCTTTACTACTAGGAACAAAGAGGGAAGACTAATAACAAAGAACATTCCTGTATTTATGTAGATCCAGCAAAATGGTATACCACACATTTCTTTACTACTGGGAACAAAGAGGGAAGACTAATAACAAGGAACGCTCCCGTATTTATGTAGATCCAGCTAAATGGTATACTACACATTTCTGTACTACTAGGAACAAAGAGGGAAGACTTATAACAAAGAACGCTCCTGTATTTATGTAGATCCAGCAAAATGGTATACCACACATTTCTTTACTACTAGGAACAAAGAGGGAAGACTAATAATAAAGTACGTCCCTGTATGTATGTAGATCCACAAAATGGTATACCACACATATCTTTACTACTAGGAACAAAGAGGGAAGACTAATAATAAAGTACGCCCCTGTATGTATGTAGATCCACAAAATGGTATACCACACATTTCTTTACTACTAGGAACAAATAGGGAAGACTAATAATAAAGTACGCCCCTGTATGTATGTAGATCGAGAAAAATGGTATACCACACATTTCTTTACTACTAGGAACAAAGAGGGAAGACTAATAACAAAGAACGCTCCTGTATTTATGTAGATCCAGTAAATTGGTATACCACACATTTCTTTACTACTGGGAACAAAGAGGGAAAACTAGTAACAAAGAACGCCCCTGAATGTATGTATATCCAGCAAAATGGTATACTACACATTTCTTTACTACTAGGAACAAAGAGGGAAGTCTAACAGCAAAGAACGCCTCTGTATTTATGTAGATCCACAAAATGGTATACCACACATTTCTTTACTACTAGGAACAAAGAGGGAAGACTAACAACAAAGAACGCCTCTGTATTTATGTAGATCCAGCAAAATGGTATACTACACATTTCTATACTACTAGGAACAAAGAGGGGAAACTAATAACAAAGAACGCTCCTGTATTATTCTAGATCCAGAAAAATGGCATACCACACATTTCTTTACTACTAGGAACAAAGAGGGAAGACTAATAACAAAGAACGCTCCTGTATTTATGTAGATCCAGCAAAATGGTATACCACACATTTCTTTACTACTAGGAACAAAGAGGGAAGACTAATAACAAAGAACGCCCCAGTATTTATGTAGATCCAGCAAAATGGTATACTACGCATTTCTATACTACTAGGAACAAAGAGGGAAGACTAATAACAAAGAACGCCACTGTATGTATGTAGATCCAGAAAAAAGGTATACTACACATTTCTATACTACTAGGAACAAAGAGGGAAGACTAACAACAAAGAACGCCTCTGCATGTATGTAGTTCCAGAAAAATGGTATACTACACATTTCTTTACTACTAGGAACAAAGAGGGAAGACTAATAACAAAGAACGCCTCTGTATTTATGTAGATCCAGCAAAATGGTATACTACACATTTCTATACTACTAGGAACAAAGAGGGAAGACTAATAACAAAGAACGCTCATGTATGTATGTAGATCCAGAAAAATGGTATACCACACATTTCTTTACTACTAGGAACAAAGAGGGAAAACTAATAACAAAGAACTCTTCTGTATTTATGTAGATCCAGCAAAATGGTTTACCACACATTTATTTACTATTAGGAACAAAGAGGGAAGACTAATAATAAAGTACGTCCCTGTATGTATGTAGATCCACAAAATGGTATACCACACATATCTTTACTACTAGGAACAAAGAGGGAAGACTAATAAAAAAAGTACGTCCCTGTATGTATGTAGATCCACAAAATGGTATACCACACATATCTTTACTACTAGGAACAAAGAGGGAAGACTAATAATAAAGTACGTCCCTGTATGTATGTAGATCCACAAAATGGTATACCACACATATCTTTACTACTAGGAACAAAGAGGGAAGACTAATAATAAAGTACGCCCCTGTATGTATGTAGATCCACAAAATGGTATACCACACATTTCTTTACTACTAGGAACAAATAGGGAAGACTAATAATAAAGTACGCCCCTGTATGTATGTAGATCCAGAAAAATGGTATACCACACATTTCTTTACTACTAGGAACAAAGAGGGAAAACAAATAACAAAGAACGCCCCTGTATTTATGTAGATACAGCAAAATGGTATACCACACATTTCTATACTACTAGAAACAAAGAGGGAAAACTAATAACAAAGAACGCCCCTGTATTTATGTAGATCCAGCAAAATGGTATACCACACATTTCTTTACTACTGGGAACAAAGAGGGAAAACTAGTAACAAAGAACGCTCCTGTACTTTTGTGGATCCAGAAAAATGGTATACTACACATTTCTATACTACTAGGAACAAAGAGGGAAGACTAATAACAAAGAACGCTCCTGTATGTATGTAGATCCAGCAAAATGGTATACCACACATTTCTTTACTACTAGGAACAAAGATGGAAGACTAACAACAAAGACCGCCTCTGTATTTATGTAGATCCAGCAAAATGGTATACTACACATTTCTATACTACTAGGAACAAAGAGGGGAAACTAATAACAAAGAACAATCCTGTATTATTCTAGATCCAGAAAAATGGTATACCACACATTTCTTTACTACTAGGAACAAAGAGGGAAGACTAATAACAAAGAACGCTCCTGTATTTATGTAGATCCAGCAAAATGGTATACCACACATTTCTTTACTACTAGGAACAAAGAGGGAAGACTAATAACAAAGAACGCCCCAGTATTTATGTAGATCCAGCAAAATGGTATACTACACATTTCTATACTACTAGGAACAAAGAGGGAAGACTAATAACAAAGAACGCCACTCTATGTATGTAGATCCAGAAAAATGGTATACTACACATTTCTATACTACTAGGAACAAAGAGGGAAGACTAACAACAAAGGACTCCTCTGCATGTATGTAGTTCCAGAAAAATGGTATACTACACATTTCTTTACTACTAGGAACAAAGAGGGAAGACTAATAACAAAGAACGCCTCTGTATTTATGTAGATCCAGCAAAATGGTATACTACACATTTCTATACTACTAGGAACAAAGAGGGAAGACTAATAACAAAGAACGCTCATGTATGTATGTAGATCCAGCAAAATGGTATACTACACATTTCTATACTACTAGGAACAAAGAGGGAAGACTAACAACAAAGATCGCCTCTGTATGTATGTAGATCCGGAAAAATGGTATACCACACATTTCTTTACTACTAGGAACAAAGAGAGAACACTAATAATAAAGAACGCCCCTGTATGTATGTAGATCCACAAAATGGTATACCACACATTTCTTTACTACTAGGAACAAAGAGGGAAGTCTAATAACAAAGAACGCCCCTGTATGTATGTAGATCCACAAAATGGTATACCACACATTTCTTTACTACTAGTAACAAAGAGGGAAGACTAATAATAAAGAACGCCCCTGTATGTATGTACATCCAGCAAAATGGTATACCATACATTTCTTTACTACTAGGAACAAAGAGGGAAAATTAATAACAAAGAACGCCCCTGTATGTATGTAGATCCACAAAATGGTATACCTCACATTTCTTTACTACTGGGAACAAAGAGGGAAGACTAATAACAAAGAACGCCACTGTATGTATGTAGATCCAGCAAAATGGTATACCACACATTTCTTTACTACTAGGAACAAAGAGGGAAAACTAATAACAAAGAACGCCCCTGTATGTATGTAGATCCACAAAATGGTATACCACACATTTCTTTACTACTGGGAACAAAGAGGGAAGACTAATAATAAAGTACGCCCCTGTATGTAAGTAGATCCACAAAATGGTATACCACACATTTCTTTACTACTAGGAACAAAGAGGGAACACTAATAATAAAGAACGCCCCTGTATGTATGTATGTAGATCCACAAAATGGTATACCACACATTTCTTTACTACTAGGAACAAAGAGGGAAGACTAATAACAAAGTACGCCCCTGTATGTATGTAGATCCACAAAATGGTATACCACACATTTCTTTACTACTAGGAACAAAGAGGGAAGACTAATAATAAAGAACGCCCCTGTATGTATGTAGATCCACAAAATGGTATACCACACATTTCTTTACTACTGGGAAAAAGAGGAAACACTAATAATAAAGAACGCCCCTGAATGTATGTATATCCAGCAAAATGGTATACTACACATTTCTATACTACTAGGAACAAAGACGGAAAACTAGTAACAAAGAACGCCCCTGAATGTATGTATATCCAGCAAAATGCTATACTACACATTTCTATACTACTAGGAACAAAGAGGGAAAACTAGTAACAAAGAACGGCCCTGAATGTATGTATATCCAGCAAAATGGTATACTACACATTTCTATACTACTAGGAACAAAGAGGGAAAACTAATAACAAAGAACGCTCCTGTATTTATGTAGATCCAGCAAAATGGTATACTACACATTTCTATACTACTAGGAACAAAGAGGTAAAACTAACAACAAGGAACGCCTCTGTATGTATGTAGATCCACAAAAATGGTATACCACACATTTCTTTACTACTTGGAACAAAGAGGGAAGACTAATAACAAAGAACATTCCTGTATTTATGTAGATCCAGCAAAATGGTATACCACACATTTCTTTACTACTGGGAACAAAGAGGGAAGACTAATAACAAGGAACGCTCCCGTATTTTTGTAGATCCAGCTAAATGGTATACTACACATTTCTTTACTACTAGGAACAAAGAGGGAAGACCAATAACAAAGAACGCTCCTGTATTTATGTAGATCCAACAAAATGGTATACCACACATTTCTTTACTACTAGGAACAAAGAGGGAAGACTAATAATAAAGTACGTCCCTGTATGTATGTAGATCCACAAAATGGTATACCACACATATCTTTACTACTAGGAACAAAGAGGGAAGAGTAATAATAAAGTACGCCCCTGTATGTATGTAGATCCACAAAATGGTATACCACACATTTCTTTACCACTAGGAACAAATAGGGAAGACTAATAATAAAGTACGCCCCTGTATGTATGTAGATCCAGAAAAATGGTATACCACACATTTGTTTACTACTAGGAACAAAGAGGGAAGACTAATAACAAAGAACGCTCCTGTATTTATGTAGATCCAGCAAAATGGTATACCACACATTTCTTTACTACTGGGAACAAAGAGGGAAAACTAGTAACAAAGAACGCCCCTGAATGTATGTATATCCAGCAAAATGGTATACTACACATTTCTTTACTACTAGGAACAAAGAGGGAAGTCTAACAGCAAAGAACGCCTCTGTATTTATGTAGATCCACAAAATGGTATACCACACATTTCTTTACTACTAGGAACAAAGAGGGAAGACTAACAACAAAGAACGCCTGTGTATTTATGTAGATCCAGCAAAATGGTATACCACACATTTCTTTACTACTAGGAACAAAGAGGGAAGACTAACAACAAAAGAACGCCTCTGTATTTATGTAGATCCAGCAAAATGGTATACTACACATTTCTATACTACTAGGAACAAAGAGGGGAAACTAATAACAAAGAACGCTCCTGTATTATTCTAGATCCAGAAAAATGGTATACCACACATTTCTTTACTACTAGGAACAAAGAGGGAAGACTAACAACAAAGAACGCCACTGTATGTATGTAGATCCAGAAAAATGGTATACTACACATTTCTATACTACTAGGAACAAAGAGGGAAGACTAACAACAAAGGACGCCTCTGCATGTATGTAGTTCCAGAAAAATGGTATACTACACATTTCTTTACTACTAGGAACAAAGAGGGAAGACTAATAACAAAGAACGCCTCTGTATTTATGTAGATCCAGCAAAATGGTATACTACACATTTCTATACTACTAGGAACAAAGAGGGAAGACTAATAACAAAGAACGCTCATGTATGTATGTAGATCCAGAAAAATGGTATACCACACATTTCTTTACTACTAGGAACAAAGAGAGAACACTAATAATAAAGAACGCCCCTGTATGTATGTAGATCCACAAAATGGTATACCACACATTTCTTTACTACTAGGAACAAAGAGGCAAGTCTAATAACAAAGAACGCCCCTGTATGTATGTAGATCCACAAAATGGTATACCACACATTTCTTTACTACTAGGAACAAAGAGGGAAGACTAATAATAAAGTACGTCCCTGTATGTATTTAGATCCACAAAATGGTATACCACACATTTCTTTACTACTAGGAACAAAGAGAGAAGACTAATAATAAAGTACGCCCCTGTATGTATGTAGATCCACAAAATGGTATACCACACATTTCTTTACTACTAGGAACAAAGAGGGAAGACTAATAATAAAGTACGCCCCTGTATGTATGTACATCCAGCAAAATGGTATACCACACATTTCTTTACTACTAGGAACAAAGAGGGAAAATTAATAACAAAGAACGCCCCTGTATGTATGTAGATCCACAAAATGGAATACCACACATTTCTTTACTACTGGGAACAAAGAGGGAAGACTAATAACAAAGAACGCCTCTGTATGTATGTAGATCCAGCAAAATGGTATACCACACATTTCTTTACTACTAGGAAAAAAGAGGGAAAACTAATAACAAAGAACGCCCCTGTATGTATGTAGATCCACAAAATGGTATACCACACATTTCTTTACTACTGGGAACAAAGAGGGAAGACTAATAATAAAGTACGCCCCTGTATGTAAGTAGATCCACAAAATGGTATACCACACATTTCTTTACTACTAGGAACAAAGAGGGAACACTAATAATAAAGAACGCCCCTGTATGTATGTAGATCCACAAAATGGTATACCACACATTTCTTTACATCTAGGAACAAAGAGGGAAGACTAATAATAATGTACGCCCCTGTATGTATGTAGATCCACAAAATGGTATACCACACATTTCTTTACTACTAGGAACAAAGAGGGAAGACTAATAATAAAGAACGCCCCTGTATGTATGTAGATCCACAAAATGGTATACCACACATTTCTTTACTACTGGGAAAAAGAGGAAACACTAATAATAAAGAACGCCCCTGAATGTATGTATATCCAGCAAAATGGTATACTACACATTTCTATACTACTAGGAACAAAGACGGAAAACTAGTATCAAAGAACGCCCCTGAATGTATGTATATCCAGCAAAATGGTATACTACACGTTTCTATACTACTAGGAACAAAGTGGGAAAACTAGTACCAAAGAACGCCCCTGAATGTATGTATATCCAGCAAAATGCTATACTACACATTTCTATACTACTAGGAACAAAGAGGGAAAACTAGTAACAAAGAACGGCCCTGAATGTATGTATATCCAGCAAAATGGTATACTACACATTTCTATACTACTAGGAACAAAGAGGGAAAAATAATAACAAAGAACGCTCCTGTATTTATGTAGATCCAGCAAAATGGTATACTACACATTTCTATACTACTAGGAACAAAGAGGTAAAACTAACAACAAAGAACGCCTCTGTATGTATGTAGATCCACAAAAATGGTATACTACACATTTCTTTACTACTAGGAACAAAGAGGGAAGACTAATAACAAAGAACATTCCTGTATTTATGTAGATCCAGCAAAATGGTATACCACACATTTCTTTACTACTGGGAACAAAGAGGGAAGACTAATAACAAGGAACGCTCCCGTATTTATGTAGATCCAGCTAAATGGTATACTACACATTTCTGTACTACTAGGAACAAAGAGGGAAGACTTATAACAAAGAACGCTCCTGTATTTATGTAGATCCAGCAAAATGGTATACCACACATTTCTTTACTACTAGGAACAAAGAGGGAAGACTAATAATAAAGTACGTCCCTGTATGTATGTAGATCCACAAAATGGTATACCACACATATCTTTACTACTAGGAACAAAGAGGGAAGACTAATAATAAAGTACGCCCCTGTATGTATGTAGATCCACAAAATGGTATACCACACATTTCTTTACTACTAGGAACAAATAGGGAAGACTAATAATAAAGTACGCCCCTGTATGTATGTAGATCGAGAAAAATGGTATACCACACATTTCTTTACTACTAGGAACAAAGAGGGAAGACTAATAACAAAGAACGCTCCTGTATTTATGTAGATCCAGTAAATTGGTATACCACACATTTCTTTACTACTGGGAACAAAGAGGGAAAACTAGTAACAAAGAACGCCCCTGAATGTATGTATATCCAGCAAAATGGTATACTACACATTTCTTTACTACTAGGAACAAAGAGGGAAGTCTAACAGCAAAGAACGCCTCTGTATTTATGTAGATCCACAAAATGGTATACCACACATTTCTTTACTACTAGGAACAAAGAGGGAAGACTAACAACAAAGAACGCCTCTGTATTTATGTAGATCCAGCAAAATGGTATACTACACATTTCTATACTACTAGGAACAAAGAGGGGAAACTAATAACAAAGAACGCTCCTGTATTATTCTAGATCCAGAAAAATGGCATACCACACATTTCTTTACTACTAGGAACAAAGAGGGAAGACTAATAACAAAGAACGCTCCTGTATTTATGTAGATCCAGCAAAATGGTATACCACACATTTCTTTACTACTAGGAACAAAGAGGGAAGACTAATAACAAAGAACGCCCCAGTATTTATGTAGATCCAGCAAAATGGTATACTACGCATTTCTATACTACTAGGAACAAAGAGGGAAGACTAATAACAAAGAACGCCACTGTATGTATGTAGATCCAGAAAAAAGGTATACTACACATTTCTATACTACTAGGAACAAAGAGGGAAGACTAACAACAAAGAACGCCTCTGCATGTATGTAGTTCCAGAAAAATGGTATACTACACATTTCTTTACTACTAGGAACAAAGAGGGAAGACTAATAACAAAGAACGCCTCTGTATTTATGTAGATCCAGCAAAATGGTATACTACACATTTCTATACTACTAGGAACAAAGAGGGAAGACTAATAACAAAGAACGCTCATGTATGTATGTAGATCCAGAAAAATGGTATACCACACATTTCTTTACTACTAGGAACAAAGAGGGAAAACTAATAACAAAGAACTCTTCTGTATTTATGTAGATCCAGCAAAATGGTTTACCACACATTTATTTACTATTAGGAACAAAGAGGGAAGACTAATAATAAAGTACGTCCCTGTATGTATGTAGATCCACAAAATGGTATACCACACATATCTTTACTACTAGGAACAAAGAGGGAAGACTAATAAAAAAAGTACGTCCCTGTATGTATGTAGATCCACAAAATGGTATACCACACATATCTTTACTACTAGGAACAAAGAGGGAAGACTAATAATAAAGTACGTCCCTGTATGTATGTAGATCCACAAAATGGTATACCACACATATCTTTACTACTAGGAACAAAGAGGGAAGACTAATAATAAAGTACGCCCCTGTATGTATGTAGATCCACAAAATGGTATACCACACATTTCTTTACTACTAGGAACAAATAGGGAAGACTAATAATAAAGTACGCCCCTGTATGTATGTAGATCCAGAAAAATGGTATACCACACATTTCTTTACTACTAGGAACAAAGAGGGAAGACTAATAACAAAGAACGCTCCTGTATTTATGTAGATCCAGTAAATTGGTATACCACACATTTCTTTACTACTGGGAACAAAGAGGGAAAACTAGTAACAAAGAACGCCCCTGAATGTATGTATATCCAGCAAAATGGTATACTACACATTTCTTTACTACTAGGAACAAAGAGGGAAGTCTAACAGCAAAGAACGCCTCTGTATTTATGTAGATCCACAAAATGGTATACCACACATTTCAATACTACAAGGAACAAAGGGGGAACACTAATAATAAAGAACGCCCCTGTATGTATGTAGATCCACAAAATGGTATACCACACATTTCTTTACTACTAGGAACAAAGAGGGAAGACTAACAACAAAGAACGCCTCTGTATTTATGTAGATCCAGCAAAATGGTATACTACACATTTCTATACTACTAGGAACAAAGAGGGGAAACTAATAACAAAGAACGCTCCTGTATTATTCTAGATCCAGAAAAATGGTATACCACACATTTCTTTACTACTAGGAACAAAGAGGGAAGACTAATAACAAAGAACGCTCGTGTATTTATGTAGATCCAGCAAAATGGTATACCACACATTTCTTTACTACTAGGAACAAAGAGGGAAGACTAATAACAAAGAACGCCCCAGTATTTATGTAGATCCAGCAAAATGGTATACTACACATTTCTATACTACTAGGAACAGAGAGGGAAGACTAATAACAAAGAACGCCACTGTATGTATGTAGATCCAGAAAAATGGTATACTACACATTTCTATACTACTAGGAACAAAGAGGGAAGACTAACAACAAAGGACGCCTCTGCATGTATGTAGTTCCAGAAAAATGGTATACTACACATTTCTTTACTACTAGGAACAAAGAGGGAAGACTAATAACAAAGAACATTCCTGTATTTATGTAGATCCAGCAAAATGGTATACCACACATTTCTTTACTACTGGGAACAAAGAGGGAAGACTAATAACAAGGAACGCTCCCGTATTTATGTTGATCCAGCTAAATGGTATACTACACATTTCTTTACTACTAGGAACAAAGAGGGAAGACTTATAACAAAGAACGCTCCTGTATTTATGTAGATCCAGCAAAATGGTATACCACACATTTCTTTACTACTAGGAACAAAGAGGGAAGACTAATAATAAAGTACGTCCCTGTATGTATGTAGATCCACAAAATGGTATACCACAAATATCTTTACTACTAGGAACAAAGAGGGAAGACTAATAATAAAGTACGCCCCTGTATGTATGTAGATCCACAAAATGGTATACCACACATTTCTTTACTACTAGGAACAAATAGGGAAGACTAATAATAAAGTACGCCCCTGTATGTATGTAGATCCAGAAAAATGGTATAACACACATTTCTTTACTACTAGGAACAAGGAGGGAAGACTAATAACAAAGAACGCTCCTGTATTTATGTAGATCCACTAAATGGTATACCACACATTTCTTTACTACTAGGAACAAAGAGGGAAAACTAATAACAAAGAACGCCCCTGTATGTATGTAGATCCACAAAATGGTATACCACACATTTCTTTACTACTGGGAACAAAGAGGGAAGACTAATAACAAAGATCGCCTCTGTATGTATGTAGATCCAGCAAAATGGTATACCACACATTTCTTTACTACTACGAACAAAGAGGGAAAACTAATAACAAAGAACGCCCCTGTATGTATGTAGATCCACAAAATGGTATACCACACATCTCTTTACTACTGGGAACAAAGAGGGAAGACTAATAATAAAGTACGCCCCTGTATGTATGTAGATTCACAAAATGGTATACCACACATTTCTTTACTACTAGGAACAAAGAGGGAAGACTAATAACAAAGAACGCCCCAGTATTTATGTAGATCCAGCAAAATGGTATACTACACATTTCTATACTACTAGGAACAAAGAGGGAAGACTAATAACAAAGAACGCCACTGTATGTATGTAGATCCAGAAAAATGGTATACTACACATTTCTATACTACTAGGAACAAAGAGGGAAGACTAACAATAAAGGACGCCTCTGCATGTATGTAGTTCCAGAAAAATGGTATACTACACATTTCTTTACTACTAGGAACAAAGAGGGAAGACTAATAACAAAGAACGCCTCTGTATTTATGTAGATCCAGCAAAATGGTATACTACACATTTCTATACTACTAGGAACAAAGAGGGAAGACTAATAACAAAGAACGCTCATGTATGTATGTAGATCCAGAAAAATGGTATACCACACATTTCTTTACTACTAGGAACAAAGAGAGAACACTAATAATAAAGAACGCCCCTGTATGTATGTAGATCCACAAAATGGTATACCACACATTTCTTTACTAATAGGAACAAAGAGGGAAGACTAATAATAAAGTACGCCCCTGTATGTATGTAGATCCACAAAATGGTATACCACACATTTCTTTAAAACTAGGAACAAAGAGGGAAGACTAATAATAAAGTACGTCCCTGTATGTATGTAGATCCACAAAATGGTATACCACACATTTCTTTACTACTAGGAACAAAGAGGGAAGACTAATAATAAAGTACGCCCCTGTATGTATGTAGATCCACAAAATGGTATACCACACATTTCTTTACTACTAGGAACAAAGGGGGAAGACTAATAATAAAGTACGCCCCTGTATGTATGTACATCCAGCAAAATGGTATACCACACATTTCTTTACTACTAGGAACAAAGAGGGAAAACTAATAACAAAGAACGCCCCTGTATGTATGTAGATCCACAAAATGGTATACCACACATTTCTTTACTACTGGGAACAAAGAGGGAAGACTAATAACAAAGAACGCCCCAGTATTTATGTAGATCCAGCAAAATGGTATACTACACATTTCTATACTACTAGGAACAAAGAGGGAAGACTAATAACAAAGAACGCCACTGTATGTATGTAGATCCAGAAAAATGGTATACTACACATTTCTATACTACTAGGAACAAAGAGGGAAGACTAACAATAAAGGACGCCTCTGCATGTATGTAGTTCCAGAAAAATGGTATACTACACATTTCTTTACTACTAGGAACAAAGAGGGAAGACTAATAACAAAGAACGCCTCTGTATTTATGTAGATCCAGCAAAATGGTATACTACACATTTCTATACTACTAGGAACAAAGAGGGAAGACTAATAACAAAGAACGCTCATGTGTGTATGTAGATCCAGAAAAATGGTATACCACACATTTCTTTACTACTAGGAACAAAGAGGGAAAACTAATAACAAAGAACGCTCCTGTATTTATGTAGATCCAGCAAAATGGTATACCACACATTTCTTTACTACTAGGAACAAAGAGAGAACACTAATAATAAACAACGCCCCTGTATGTATGTAGATCCACAAAATGGTATACCACACATTTCTTTACTAATAGGAACAAAGAGGGAAGTCTAATAACAAAGAACGCCCCTGTATGTATGTAGATCCACAAAATGGTATACCACACATTTCTTTACTACTAGGAACAATGAGGAAAGACTAATAATAAAGTACGCCCCTGTATGTATGTAGATCCAGCAAAATGGTATACCACACATTTCTTTACTACTAGGAACCAAGAGGGAAAGCTAATAACAAAGAACGCTCCTGTATTTATGTAGATCCAGCAAAATGGTATACCACACATATTTCTATACTACTAGGAACAAAGAGGGAAAACTAACAACAAATAACGCCTCTGTATGTATGTAGATCCAGAAAAATGGTATACCACACATTTCTTTACTACTGGGAACAAAGAGGGAAGACTAATAACAAAGAACGCTCCTGTATTTATGTAGATCCAGCAAAATGGTATACCACACATTTCTTTACTACTGGGAACAAAGAGGGAAGACTAATAACAAGGAACGCTCCCGTATTTATGTAGATCCAGCTAAATGGTATACCACACATTTCTTTACTACTAGGAACAAAGAGGGAACACTAATAATAAAGAACGCCCCTGTATGTATGTAGATCCACAAAATGGTACACCACACATTTCTTTACTACTAGGAACAAAGAGGGAAGACTAATAACAAAGAACGCCCCTGTATGTATGTAGATCCACAAAATGGTATACCACACATTTATTTACTACTAGGAACAAAGAGGGAAGACTAATAATAAAGTACGTCCCTGTATGTATGTAGATCCACAAACTGGTATACCACACATATCTTTACTACTAGGAACAAAGAGGGAAGACTAATAACAAAGAACGCCCCAGTATTTATGTAGATCCAGCAATATGGTATACTACACATTTCTATACTACTAGGAACAAAGAGGGAAGACTAATAACAAAGAACGCCACTGTATGTATGTAGATCCAGAAAAATGGTATACTACACATTTTTATACTACTAGGAACAAAGAGGGAAGACTAACAACAAAGGACGCCTCTGCATGTATGTAGTTCCAGAAAAATGGTATACTACACATTTCTTTACTACTAGGAACAAAGAGGGAAGACTAATAACAAAGAATGCCTCTGTATTTATGTAGATCCAGCAAAATGGTATACTACACATTTCTATACTACTAGGAACAAAGAGGGAAGACTAATAACAAAGAACGCTCATGTATGTATGTAGATCCAGAAAAATGGTATACCACACATTACTTTACTACTAGGAACAAAGAGGGAAAACTAATAACAAAGAACGCTCCTGTATTTATGTAGATCCAGCAAAATGGTTTACCACACATTTCTTTACTACCAGGAACAAAGAGGGAAGCCTAACAACAGAGAACGCCTCTGTATGTATGTAGATCCGGAAAAATGGTATACCACACATTTCTTTACTACTAGGAACAAAGGGAGAACATTAATAATAAAGAACGCCCCTGTATGTATGTAGATACACAAAATGGCATACCACCTATTTTTTTACTACTAGGAACAAAGAGGGAAGACTAATAATAAGGTACGCCCCTGTATGTATGTAGATCCACAAAATGGTATACCGCATATTTCTTTACTACTAGGAACAAAGAGGGAAAACTAATAACAAAGAACGCCCCTGTATGTATGTAGATCCACAAAATGGTATACCACACATTTCTTTACTACTGGGAACAAAGAGGGAAGACTAATAACAAAGAACGCCTCTGTATGTATGTAGATCCAGTAAAATGGTATACCACACATTTCTTTACTAATAGGAACAAAGAGGGAAGACTAATAACAAAGAACGCTCATGTATGTATGTAGATCCACAAAAATGGTATACCACACATTTCTTTACTACTAGGAACAAAGAGGGAAAACTAATAACAAAGAACGCTCCTGTATTTATGTAGATCCAGCAAAATGGTATACCACACATTTCTTTACTCCTAGGAACAAAGAGGGAAGACTAACAAAAAGAACGCCTCTGTATGTATGTAGATTCAGAAAAATGGTATACCACACATTTCTTTACTACTAGGAACAAAGAGGGAAGACTAACAAAAAGAACGCCCCTGTATGTATGTAGATCCACAAAATGGTATACCACACATTTCTTTACTACTAGGAACAAAGAGGGAAGTCTAATAACAAAGAACGCCCCTGTATGTATGTAGATCCACAAAATGGTATACCACACATTTCTTTACTACTAGGAACAAAGAGGGAAGACTAACAAAAAGAACGCCCCTGTATGTATGTAGATCCATAAAATGGTACACCACACATTTCTTTACTACTAGGAACAATGAGGGAAGACTAATAATAAAGTACGTCCCTGTATGTATGTAGATCCACAAAATGGTATACCACACATTTCTTTACTACTAGGAACAATGAGGGAAGACTAATAATAAAGTATGCCCCTGTATGTATGTAGATCCAGCAAAATGGTATACCACACATTTCTTTACTACTAGGAACAAAGAGGGAAAACTAATAACAAAGAACGCCCCTGTATGTATGTAGATCCACAAAATGGTATACCACACATTTCTTTACTACTAGGAACAAAGAGGGAAGACTAATAATAAAGTACGCCCCTGTATGTATGTAGATCCACAAAATGGTATACCACACATTTCTTTACTACTAGGAACAAAGAGGGAACACTAATAATAAAGAGCGCCCCTGTATGTATGTAGATCCACAAAATGGTATACCACACATTTCTTTACTACTAGGAACAAAGAGGGAAGAATAATAATAATGTACGCCCCTGTGTGTATTTAGATCCACAAAATGGTATACCACACATTTCTTTACTACTAGGAACAAAGAGGGAAGACTAATAACAAAGTACGCCCCTGTATGTATGTAGATACACAAAATGGTATACCACACATTTTTTTACTACTAGGAACAAAGAGGGAAGGCTAATAATAAAGAACGCCCCTGTATGTATGTAGATCCACAAAATGGTATACCACACATTTCTTTACTACTGGGAAAAAGAGGAAACACTAATAATAAAGAACGCCCCTGAATGTATGTATATCCAGCAAAATGGTATACTACACATTTCTATACTACTAGGAACAAAGAGGGAAAACTAGTAACAAAGAACGCCCTTGAATGTATGTATATCCAGCAAAATGGTATACTACACGTTTCTATACTACTAGGAACAAAGAGGGAAACCTAGTAACCGAGAACGCCCCTGAATGTATGCATATCCAGCAAAATGGTATACTACAAATATCTATACTACTAGGAACAAAGAGGGAAAACTAGTAACAAAGAACGCCCCTGCATGTATGTATATCTAGCAAAATGGTATACTACACATTTCTATACTACTAGGAACCAAGAGGTAAAGCTAATAACAAAGAACGCTCCTGTGTTTATGTAGATCCAGCAAAATGGTATACCACACATTTCTATACTACTAGGAACAAAGAGGGAAAACTAACAACAAAGAACGCCTCTGTATGTATGTAGATCCAGAAAAATGGTATACCACACATTTCTTTACTACTAGGAACAAAGAGGGAAGACTAATAACAAAGAACGCCACTGTATGTATGTAGATCCAGAAAAATGGTATACTACACATTTCTATACTACTAGGAACAAAGAGGGAAGACTAACAACAAAGAACGCCTCTGCATGTATGTAATTCAAGAAAAATGGTATCCTACACATTTCTTTACTACTAGGAACAAAGAGGGAACACTAATAACAAAGAACGCCCCTGTATGTATGTAGATCCACAAAATGGTATACCACACATTTCTTTACTACTAGGAACAAAGAGGGAAGACTAATAATAAAGTACGTCCCTGTATGTATGTAGATCCAGCAAAATGGTATACCACACATATCTTTACTACTAGGAACAAAGAGGGAAGACTAATAATAAAGTACGCCCCTGTATGTATGTAGATCCACAAAATGGTATACCACACATTTCTTTACTACTAGGAACAAATAGGGAGGACTAATAATAAAGTACGCCCCTGTATGTATGTAGATCCAGCAAAATGGTATACCACACATTTCTTTACTACTAGGAACAAAGAGGGAAAACAAATAACAAAGAACGCCCCTGTATTTATGTAGATACAGCAAAATGGTATACCACACATTTCTATACTACTAGAAACAAAGAGGGAAAACTAATAACAAAGAACGCCCCTGTATTTATGTAGATCCAGCAAAATGGTATACCACACATTTCTTTACTACTGGGAACAAAGAAGGAAAACTAGTAACAAAGAACGCTCCTGTATTTATGTAGATCCACTAAATGGTATACCACACATTTCTTTACTACTAGGAACAAAGAGGGAAAACTAATAACAAAGAACGCCCCTGTATGTATGTAGATCCACAAAATGGTATACCACACATTTCTTTACTACTGGGAACAAAGAGGGAAGACTAATAACAAAGATCGCCTCTGTATGTATGTAGATCCAGCAAAATGGTATACCACACATTTCTTTACTACTACGAACAAAGAGGGAAAACTAATAACAAAGAACGCCCCTGTATGTATGTAGATCCACAAAATGGTATACCACACATCTCTTTACTACTGGGAACAAAGAGGGAAGACTAATAATAAAGTACGCCCCTGTATGTATGTAGATTCACAAAATGGTATACCACACATTTCTTTACTACTAGGAACAAAGAGGGAACATAATAATAAAGAACGCCCCCGTAAGTATGTAGATCCACAAAATGGTATACCACACATTTCTTTACTACTAGGAACAAAGAGGGAAGACTAATAACAAAGAACGCCCCAGTATTTATGTAGATCCAGCAAAATGGTATACTACACATTTCTATACTACTAGGAACAAAGAGGGAAGACTAATAACAAAGAACGCCACTGTATGTATGTAGATCCAGAAAAATGGTATACTACACATTTCTATACTACTAGGAACAAAGAGGGAAGACTAACAATAAAGGACGCCTCTGCATGTATGTAGTTCCAGAAAAATGGTATACTACACATTTCTTTACTACTAGGAACAAAGAGGGAAGACTAATAACAAAGAACGCCTCTGTATTTATGTAGATCCAGCAAAATGGTATACTACACATTTCTATACTACTAGGAACAAAGAGGGAAGACTAATAACAAAGAACGCTCATGTATGTATGTAGATCCAGAAAAATGGTATACCACACATTTCTTTACTACTAGGAACAAAGAGAGAACACTAATAATAAAGAACGCCCCTGTATGTATGTAGATCCACAAAATGGTATACCACACATTTCTTTACTAATAGGAACAAAGAGGGAAGTCTAATAACAAAGAACGCCCCTGTATGTATGTAGATCCACAAAATGGTATACCACACATTTCTTTACTACTAGGAACAAAGAGGGAAGACTAATAATAAAGTACGTCCCTGTATGTATGTAGATCCACAAAATGGTATACCACACATTTCTTTACTACTAGGAACAAAGAGGGAAGACTAATAATAAAGTACGCCCCTGTATGTATGTAGATCCACAAAATGGTATACCACACATTTCTTTACTACTGGGAACAAAGAGGGAAGACTAATAACAAAGAACGCCCCAGTATTTATGTAGATCCAGCAAAATGGTATACTACACATTTCTATACTACTAGGAACAAAGAGGGAAGACTAATAACAAAGAACGCCACTGTATGTATGTAGATCCAGAAAAATGGTATACTACACATTTCTATACTACTAGGAACAAAGAGGGAAGACTAACAATAAAGGACGCCTCTGCATGTATGTAGTTCCAGAAAAATGGTATACTACACATTTCTTTACTACTAGGAACAAAGAGGGAAGACTAATAACAAAGAACGCCTCTGTATTTAAGTAGATCCAGCAAAATGGTATACTACACATTTCTATACTACTAGGAACAAAGAGGGAAGACTAATAACAAAGAACGCTCATGTGTGTATGTAGATCCAGAAAAATGGTATACCACACATTTCTTTACTACTAGGAACAAAGAGAGAACACTAATAATAAAGAACGCCCCTGTATGTATGTAGATCCACAAAATGGTATACCACACATTTCTTTACTAATAGGAACAAAGAGGGAAGTCTAATAACAAAGAACGCCCCTGTATGTATGTAGATCCACAAAATGGTATACCACACATTTCTTTACTACTAGGAACAATGAGGGAAGACTAATAATAAAGTACGCCCCTGTATGTATGTAGATCCAACAAAATGGTATACCACACATTTCTTTACTACTAGGAACCAAGAGGGAAAGCTAATAACAAAGAACGCTCCTGTATTTTTGTAGATCCAGCAAAATGGTATACCACACATATTTCTATACTACTAGGAACAAAGAGGGAAAACTAACAACAAATAACGCCTCTGTATGTATGTAGATCCAGAAAAATGGTATACCACACATTTCTTTACTACTGGGAACAAAGAGGGAAGACTAATAACAAAGATCGCTCCTGTATTTATGTAGATCCAGCAAAATGGTATACCACACATTTCTTTACTACTGGGAACAAAGAGGGAAGACTAATAACAAGGAACGCTCCCGTATTTATGTAGATCCAGCTAAATGGTATACCACACATTTCTTTACTACTAGGAACAAAGAGGGAACACTAATAATAAAGAACGCCCCTGTATGTATGTAGATCCACAAAATGGTACACCACACATTTCTTTACTACTAGGAACAAAGAGGGAAGACTAATAACAAAGAACGCCCCTGTATATATGTAGATCCACAAAATGGTATACCACACATTTATTTACTACTAGGAACAAAGAGGGAAGACTAATAATAAAGTACGTCCCTGTATGTATGTAGATCCACAAAATGGTATACCACACATATCTTTACTACTAGGAACAAAGAGGGAAGACTAATAATAAAGTACGCCCCTGTATGTATGTAGATCCACAAAATGGTATACCACACATTTCTTTACTACTAGGAACAAATAGGGAAGACTAATAATATAGTACGCCCCTGTATGTATGTAGATCCAGCAAAATGGTATACCACACATTTCTTTACTACTAGGAACAAAGAGGGAAAACTAATAACAAAGAACGCCCCTGTATTTATGTAGATCCAGCAAAATGGTATACCACACATTTCTATACTACTAGAAACAAAGAGGGAAAACTAATAACAAAGAACGCCCCTGTATTTATGTAGATCCAGCAAAATGGTATACCTCACATTTCTATACTACTGGGAACAAAGAGGGAAGACTAATAACAAAGAACGCTCCTGTACTTTTGTGGATCCAGAAAAATGGTATACTACACATTTCTATACTACTAGAAACAAAGAGGGAAGACTAATAACAAAGAACGCCCCTGTATGTATGTAGATCCAGAAAAATGGTATACCACACATTTCTTTACTACTAGGAACAAAGAGGAAAGACTAATAACAAAGAACGCTACTGTATTTATGTAGATCCAGCAAAATGGTATACCACACATTTCTTTACTACTGGGAACAAAGAGGGAAAACTAGTAACAAAGAACGCCCCTGAATGTATGTATATCCAGCAAAATGGTATACTACACTTTTCTTTACTACTAGGAACAAAGAGGGAAGTCTAACAACAAAGAACGCCTCTGTATTTATGTAGATCCAGCAAAATGGTATACCACACATTTCTTTACTACTAGGAACAAAGAGGGAAGACTAACAACAAAGAACGCCTCTGTATTTATGTAGATCCAGCAAAATGGTATACTACACATTTCTATACTACTAGGAACAAAGAGGGAAGACTAATAACAAAGAACGCTCCTGTATTATTCTAGATCCAGAAAAATGGTATACCACACATTTCTTTACTACTAGGAACAAAGAGGGAAGACTAATAACAAAGAACGCTCCTGTATTTATGTAGATCCAGCAAAATGGTATACCACACATTTCTTTACTACTAGGAACAAAGAGGGAAGACTAATAACAAAGAACGCCCCAGTATTTATGTAGATGCAGCAAAATGGTATACTACACATTTCTATACTACTAGGAACAAAGAGGGAAGACTAATAACAAAGAACGCCACTGTATGTATGTAGATCCAGAAAAATGGTGTACTACACATTTTTATACTACTAGGAACAAAGAGGGAAGACTAACAACAAAGGACGCCTCTGCATGTATGTAGTTCCAGAAAAATGGTATACTACACATTTCTTTACTACTAGGAACAAAGAGGGAAGACTAATAACAAAGAATGCCTCTGTATTTATGTAGATCCAGCAAAATGGTATACTACACATTTCTATACTACTAGGAACAAAGAGGGAAGACTAATAACAAAGAACGCTCATGTATGTATGTAGATCCAGAAAAATGGTATACCACACATTACTTTACTACTAGGAACAAAGAGGGAAAACTAATAACAAAGAACGCTCCTGTATTTATGTAGATCCAGCAAAATGGTTTACCACACATTTCTTTACTATTAGGAACAAAGAGGGAAGCCTAACAACAGAGAACGCCTCTGTATGTATGTAGATCCGGAAAAATGGTATACCACACATTTCTTTACTACTAGGAACAAAGGGAGAACATTAATAATAAAGAACGCCCCTGTATGTATGTAGATACACAAAATGGCATACCACCTATTTTTTTACTACTAGGAACAAAGAGGGAAGACTAATAATAAGGTACGCCCCTGTATGTATGTAGATCCACAAAATGGTATACCGCATATTTCTTTACTACTAGGAACAAAGAGGGAAAACTAATAACAAAGAACGCCCCTGTATGTATGTAGATCCACAAAATGGTATACCACACATTTCTTTACTACTGGGAACAAAGAGGGAAGACTAATAACAAAGAACGCCTCTGTATGTATGTAGATCCAGCAAAATGGTATACCACACATTTCTTTACTAATAGGAACAAAGAGGGAAGACTAATAACAAAGAACGCTCATGTATGTATGTAGATCCACAAAAATGGTATACCACACATTTCTTTACTACTAGGAACAAAGAGGGAAAACTAATAACAAAGAACGCTCCTGTATTTATGTAGATCCAGCAAAATGGTATACCACACATTTCTTTACTCCTAGGAACAAAGAGGGAAGACTAACAAAAAGAACGCCTCTGTATGTATGTAGATTCAGAAAAATGGTATACCACACATTTCTTTACTACTAGGAACAAAGAGAGAACACTAATAATAAAGTACGCCCCTGTATGTATGTAGATCCACAAAATGGTATACCACACATTTCTTTACTACTAGGAACAAAGAGGGAAGTCTAATAACAAAGAACGCCCCTGTATGTATGTAGATCCATAAAATGGTATACCACACATTTCTTTACTACTAGGAACAAAGAGGGAAGACTAATAATAAAGTACGTCCCTGTATGTATGTAGATCCACAAAATGGTATACCACACATTTCTTTACTACTAGGAACAATGAGGGAAGACTAATAATAAAGTATGCCCCTGTATGTATGTAGATCCAGCAAAATGGTATACCACACATTTCTTTACTACTAGGAACAAAGAGGGAAAACTAATAACAAAGAACGCCCCTGTATGTATGTAGATCCACAAAATGGTATACCACACATTTCTTTACTACTGGGAACAAAGAGGGAAGACTAATAATAAAGTACGCCCCTGTATGTATGTAGATCCACAAAATGGTATACCACACATTTCTTTACTACTAGGAACAAAGAGGGAACACTAATAATAAAGAGCGCCCCTGTATGTATGTAGATCCACAAAATGGTATACCACACATTTCTTTACTACTAGGAACAAAGAGGGAAGACTAATAATAATGTACGCCCCTGTGTGTATTTAGATCCACAAAATGGTATACCACACATTTCTTTACTACTAGGAACAAAGAGGGAAGACTAATAACAAAGTACGCCCCTGTATGTATGTAGATCCACAAAATGGTATACCACACATTTTTTTACTACTAGGAACAAAGAGGGAAGGCTAATAATAAAGAACGCCCCTGTATGTATGTAGATCCACAAAATGGTATACCACACATTTCTTTACTACTGGGAAAAAGAGGAAACACTAATAATAAAGAACGCCCCTGAATGTATGTATATCCAGCAAAATGGTATTCTACACATTTCTATACTACTAGGAACAAAGAGGGAAAACTAGTAACAAAGAACGCCCTTGAATGTATGTATATCCAGCAAAATGGTATACTACACGTTTCTGTACTACTAGGAACAAAGAGGGAAACCTAGTAACCGAGAACGCCCCTGAATGTATGCATATCCAGCAAAATGGTATACTACAAATATCTATACTACTAGGAACAAAGAGGGAAAACTAGCAACAAAGAACGCCCCTGCATGTATGTATATCTAGCAAAATGGTATACTACACATTTCTATACTACTAGGAACCAAGAGGTAAAGCTAATAACAAAGAACGCTCCTGTGTTTATGTAGATCCAGCAAAATGGTATACCACACATTTCTATACTACTAGGAACAAAGAGGGAAAACTAACAACAAAGAACGCCTCTGTATGTATGTAGATCCAGAAAAATGGTATACCACACATTTTTTTACTACTAGGAACAAAGAGGGAAGACTAATAACAAAGAACGCCCCAGTATTTATGTAGATCCAGCAAAATGGTATACTACACATTTCTATACTACTAGGAACAAAGAGGGAAGACTAATAACAAAGAACGCCACTGTATGTATGTAGATCCAGAAAAATGGTATACTACACATTTCTATACTACTAGGAACAAAGAGGGAAGACTAACAACAAAGAACGCCTCTGCATGTATGTAATTCAAGAAAAATGGTATCCTACACATTTCTTTACTACTAGGAACAAAGAGGGAAGACTAATAACAAAGAACGCCCCTGTATGTATGTAGATCCACAAAATGGTATACCACACATTTCTTTACTACTAGGAACAAAGAGGGAAGACTAATAATAAAGTACGTCCCTGTATGTATGTAGATCCAGCAAAATGGTATACCACACATATCTTTACTACTAGGAACAAAGAGGGAAGACTAATAATAAAGTACGCCCCTGTATGTATGTAGATCCACAAAATGGTATACCACACATTTCTTTACTACTAGGAACAAATAGGGAGGACTAATAATAAAGTACGCCCCTGTATGTATGTAGATCCAGCAAAATGGTATACCACACATTTCTTTACTACTAGGAACAAAGAGGGAAAACAAATAACAAAGAACGCCCCTGTATTTATGTAGATACAGCAAAATGGTATACCACACATTTCTATACTACTAGAAACAAAGAGGGAAAACTAATAACAAAGAACGCCCCTGTATTTATGTAGATCCAGCAAAATGGTATACCACACATTTCTTTACTACTGGGAACAAAGAGGGAAAACTAGTAACAAAGAACGCTCCTGTACTTTTGTGGATCCAGAAAAATGGTATACTACACATTTCTATACTACTAGGAACAAAGAGGGAAGACTAATAACAAAGAACGCTCCTGTATGTATGTAGATCCAGCAAAATGGTATACCACACATTTCTTTACTACTAGGAACAAAGAGGGAAGACTAACAACAAAGACCGCCTCTGTATTTATGTAGATCCAGCAAAATGGTATACTACACATTTCTATACTACTAGGAACAAAGAGGGGAAACTAATAACAAAGAACAATCCTGTATTATTCTAGATCCAGAAAAATGGTATACCACACATTTCTTTACTACTAGGAACAAAGAGGGAAGACTAATAACAAAGAACGCTCCTGTATTTATGTAGATCCAGCAAAATGGTATACCACACATTTCTTTACTACTAGGAACAAAGAGGGAAGACTAATAACAAAGAACGCCCCAGTATTTATGTAGATCCAGCAAAATGGTATACTACACATTTCTATACTACTAGGAACAAAGAGGGAAGACTAATAACAAAGAACGCCACTCTATGTATGTAGATCCAGAAAAATGGTATACTACACATTTCTATACTACTAGGAACAAAAAGGGAAGACTAACAACAAAGGACTCCTCTGCATGTATGTAGTTCCAGAAAAATGGTATACTACACATTTCTTTACTACTAGGAACAAAGAGGGAAGACTAATAACAAAGAACGCCTCTGTATTTATGTAGATCCAGCAAAATGGTATACTACACATTTCTATACTACTAGGAACAAAGAGGGAAGACTAATAACAAAGAACGCTCATGTATGTATGTAGATCCAGCAAAATGGTATACTACACATTTCTATACTACTAGGAACAAAGAGGGAAGACTAACAACAAAGATCGCCTCTGTATGTATGTAGATCCGGAAAAATGGTATACCACACATTTCTTTACTACTAGGAACAAAGAGAGAACACTAATAATAAAGAACGCCCCTGTATGTATGTAGATCCAGAAAATGGTATACCACACATTTCTTTACTACTAGGAACAAAGAGGGAAGTCTAATAACAAAGAACGCCCCTGTATGTATGTAGATCCACAAAATGGTATACCACACATTTCTTTACTACTAGTAACAAAGAGGGAAGACTAATAATAAAGAACGCCCCTGTATGTATGTACATCCAGCAAAATGGTATACCATACATTTCTTTACTACTAGGAACAAAGAGGGAAAATTAATAACAAAGAACGCCCCTGTATGTATGTAGATCCACAAAATGGTATACCTCACATTTCTTTACTACTGGGAACAAAGAGGGAAGACTAATAACAAAGAACGCCACTGTATGTATGTAGATCCAGCAAAATGGTATACCACACATTTCTTTACTACTAGGAACAAAGAGGGAAAACTAATAACAAAGAACGTCCCTGTATGTATGTAGATCCACAAAATGGTATACCACACATTTCTTTACTACTGGGAACAAAGAGGGAAGACTAATAATAAAGTACGCCCCTGTATGTAAGTAGATCCACAAAATGGTATACCACACATTTCTTTACTACTAGGAACAAAGAGGGAACACTAATAATAAAGAACGCCCCTGTATGTATGTATGTAGATCCACAAAATGGTATACCACACATTTCTTTACTACTAGGAACAAAGAGGGAAGACTAATAACAAAGTACGCCCCTGTATGTATGTAGATCCACAAAATGGTATACCACACATTTCTTTACTACTAGGAACAAAGAGGGAAGACTAATAATAAAGAACGCCCCTGTATGTATGTAGATCCACAAAATGGTATACCACACATTTCTTTACTACTGGGAAAAAGAGGAAGCACTAATAATAAAGAACGCCCCTGAATGTATGTATATCCAGCAAAATGGTATACTACACATTTCTATACTACTAGGAACAAAGACGGAAAACTAGTAACAAAGAACGCCCCTGAATGTATGTATATCCAGCAAAATGCTATACTACACATTTCTATACTACTAGGAACAAAGAGGGAAAACTAGTAACAAAGCACGGCCCTGAATGTATGTATATCCAGCAAAATGGTATACTACACATTTCTATACTACTAGGAACAAAGAGGGAAAACTAATAACAAAGAACGCTCCTGTATTTATGTAGATCCAGCAAAATGGTATACTACACATTTCTATACTACTAGGAACAAAGAGGTAAAACTAACAACAAGGAACGCCTCTGTATGTATGTAGATCCACAAAAATGGTATACCACACATTTCTTTACTACTTGGAACAAAGAGGGAAGACTAATAACAAAGAACATTCCTGTATATATGTAGATCCAGCAAAATGGTATACCACACATTTCTTTACTACTGGGAACAAAGAGGGAAGACTAATAACAAGGAACGCTCCCGTATTTATGTAGATCCAGCTAAATGGTATACTACACATTTCTTTACTACTAGGAACAAAGAGGGAAGACCAATAACAAAGAACGCTCCTGTATGTATGTAGATCCAACAAAATGGTATACCACACATTTCTTTACTACTAGGAACAAAGAGGGAACACTAATAATAAAGAGCGCCCCTGTATGTATGTAGATCCACAAAATGGTATACCACACATTTCTTTACTACTAGGAACAAAGAGGGAAGACTAATAATAATGTACGCCCCTGTGTGTATTTAGATCCACAAAATGGTATACCACACATTTCTTTACTACTAGGAACAAAGAGGGAAGACTAATAACAAAGTACGCCCCTGTATGTATGTAGATCCACAAAATGGTATACCACACATTTTTTTACTACTAGGAACAAAGAGGGAAGGCTAATAATAAAGAACGCCCCTGTATGTATGTAGATCCACAAAATGGTATACCACACATTTCTTTACTACTGGGAAAAAGAGGAAACACTAATAATAAAGAACGCCCCTGAATGTATGTATATCCAGCAAAATGGTATACTACACATTTCTATACTACTAGGAACAAAGAGGGAAAACTAGTAACAAAGAACGCCCTTGAATGTATGTATATCCAGCAAAATGGTATACTACACGTTTCTATACTACTAGGAACAAAGAGGGAAACCTAGTAACCGAGAACGCCCCTGAATGTATGCATATCCAGCAAAATGGTATACTACAAATATCTATACTACTAGGAACAAAGAGGGAAAACTAGTAACAAAGAACGCCCCTGCATGTATGTATATCTAGCAAAATGGTATACTACACATTTCTATACTACTAGGAACCAAGAGGTAAAGCTAATAACAAAGAACGCTCCTGTGTTTATGTAGATCCAGCAAAATGGTATACCACACATTTCTATACTACTAGGAACAAAGAGGGAAAACTAACAACAAAGAACGCCTCTGTATGTATGTAGATCCAGAAAAATGGTATACCACACATTTCTTTACTACTAGGAACAAAGAGGGAAGACTAATAACAAAGAACGCCCCAGTATTTATGTAGATCCAGCAAAATGGTATACTACACATTTCTATACTACTAGGAACAAAGAGGGAAGACTAATAACAAAGAACGCCACTGTATGTATGTAGATCCAGAAAAATGGTATACTACACATTTCTATACTACTAGGAACAAAGAGGGAAGACTAACAACAAAGAACGCCTCTGCATGTATGTAATTCAAGAAAAATGGTATCCTACACATTTCTTTACTACTAGGAACAAAGAGGGAAGACTAATAACAAAGAACGCCCCTGTATGTATGTAGATCCACAAAATGGTATACCACACATTTCTTTACTACTAGGAACAAAGAGGGAAGACTAATAATAAAGTACGTCCCTGTATGTATGTAGATCCAGCAAAATGGTATACCACACATATCTTTACTACTAGGAACAAAGAGGGAAGACTAATAATAAAGTACGCCCCTGTATGTATGTAGATCCACAAAATGGTATACCACACATTTCTTTACTACTAGGAACAAATAGGGAGGACTAATAATAAAGTACGCCCCTGTATGTATGTAGATCCAGCAAAATGGTATACCACACATTTCTTTACTACTAGGAACAAAGAGGGAAAACAAATAACAAAGAACGCCCCTGTATTTATGTAGATACAGCAAAATGGTATACCACACATTTCTATACTACTAGAAACAAAGAGGGAAAACTAATAACAAAGAACGCCCCTGTATTTATGTAGATCCAGCAAAATGGTATACCACACATTTCTTTACTACTGGGAACAAAGAGGGAAAACTAGTAACAAAGAACGCTCCTGTACTTTTGTGGATCCAGAAAAATGGTATACTACACATTTCTATACTACTAGGAACAAAGAGGGAAGACTAATAACAAAGAACGCTCCTGTATGTATGTAGATCCAGCAAAATGGTATACCACACATTTCTTTACTACTAGGAACAAAGATGGAAGACTAACAACAAAGACCGCCTCTGTATTTATGTAGATCCAGCAAAATGGTATACTACACATTTCTATACTACTAGGAACAAAGAGGGGAAACTAATAACAAAGAACAATCCTGTATTATTCTAGATCCAGAAAAATGGTATACCACACATTTCTTTACTACTAGGAACAAAGAGGGAAGACTAATAACAAAGAACGCTCCTGTATTTATGTAGATCCAGCAAAATGGTATACCACACATTTCTTTACTACTAGGAACAAAGAGGGAAGACTAATAACAAAGAACGCCCCAGTATTTATGTAGATCCAGCAAAATGGTATACTACACATTTCTATACTACTAGGAACAAAGAGGGAAGACTAATAACAAAGAACGCCACTCTATGTATGTAGATCCAGAAAAATGGTATACTACACATTTCTATACTACTAGGAACAAAGAGGGAAGACTAACAACAAAGGACTCCTCTGCATGTATGTAGTTCCAGAAAAATGGTATACTACACATTTCTTTACTACTAGGAACAAAGAGAGAAGACTAATAACAAAGAACGCCTCTGTATTTATGTAGATCCAGCAAAATGGTATACTACACATTTCTATACTACTAGGAACAAAGAGGGAAGACTAATAACAAAGAACGCTCATGTATGTATGTAGATCCAGCAAAATGGTATACTACACATTTCTATACTACTAGGAACAAAGAGGGAAGACTAACAACAAAGATCGCCTCTGTATGTATGTAGATCCGGAAAAATGGTATACCACACATTTCTTTACTACTAGGAACAAAGAGAGAACACTAATAATAAAGAACGCCCCTGTATGTATGTAGATCCACAAAATGGTATACCACACATTTCTTTACTACTAGGAACAAAGAGGGAAGTCTAATAACAAAGAACGCCCCTGTATGTATGTAGATCCACAAAATGGTATACCACACATTTCTTTACTACTAGTAACAAAGAGGGAAGACTAATAATAAAGAACGCCCCTGTATGTATGTACATCCAGCAAAATGGTATACCATACATTTCTTTACTACTAGGAACAAAGAGGGAAAATTAATAACAAAGAACGCCCCTGTATGTATGTAGATCCACAAAATGGTATACCTCACATTTCTTTACTACTGGGAACAAAGAGGGAAGACTAATAACAAAGAACGCCACTGTATGTATGTAGATCCAGCAAAATGGTATACCACACATTTCTTTACTACTAGGAACAAAGAGGGAAAACTAATAACAAAGAACGCCCCTGTATGTATGTAGATCCACAAAATGGTATACCACACATTTCTTTACTACTGGGAACAAAGAGGGAAGACTAATAATAAAGTACGCCCCTGTATGTAAGTAGATCCACAAAATGGTATACCACACATTTCTTTACTACTAGGAACAAAGAGGGAACACTAATAATAAAGAACGCCCCTGTATGTATGTATGTAGATCCACAAAATGGTATACCACACATTTCTTTACTACTAGGAACAAAGAGGGAAGACTAATAACAAAGTACGCCCCTGTATGTATGTAGATCCACAAAATGGTATACCACACATTTCTTTACTACTAGGAACAAAGAGGGAAGACTAATAATAAAGAACGCCCCTGTATGTATGTAGATCCACAAAATGGTATACCACACATTTCTTTACTACTGGGAAAAAGAGGAAACACTAATAATAAAGAACGCCCCTGAATGTATGTATATCCAGCAAAATGGTATACTACACATTTCTATACTACTAGGAACAAAGACGGAAAACTAGTAACAAAGAACGCCCCTGAATGTATGTATATTCAGCAAAATGCTATACTACACATTTCTATACTACTAGGAACAAAGAGGGAAAACTAGTAACAAAGAACGGCCCTGAATGTATGTATATCCAGCAAAATGGTATACTACACATTTCTATACTACTAGGAACAAAGAGGGAAAACTAATAACAAAGAACGCTCCTGTATTTATGTAGATCCAGCAAAATGGTATACTACACATTTCTATACTACTAGGAACAAAGAGGTAAAACTAACAACAAGGAACGCCTCTGTATGTATGTAGATCCACAAAAATGGTATACCACACATTTCTTTACTACTTGGAACAAAGAGGGAAGACTAATAACAAAGAACATTCCTGTATTTATGTAGATCCAGCAAAATGGTATACCACACATTTCTTTACTACTGGGAACAAAGAGGGAAGACTAATAACAAGGAACGCTCCCGTATTTTTGTAGATCCAGCTAAATGGTATACTACACATTTCTTTACTACTAGGAACAAAGAGGGAAGACCAATAACAAAGAACGCTCCTGTATTTATGTAGATCCAACAAAATGGTATACCACACATTTCTTTACTACTAGGAACAAAGAGGGAAGACTAATAATAAAGTACGTCCCTGTATGTATGTAGATCCACAAAATGGTATACCACACATATCTTTACTACTAGGAACAAAGAGGGAAGAGTAATAATAAAGTACGCCCCTGTATGTATGTAGATCCACAAAATGGTATACCACACATTTCTTTACCACTAGGAACAAATAGGGAAGACTAATAATAAAGTACGCCCCTGTATGTATGTAGATCCAGAAAAATGGTATACCACACATTTGTTTACTACTAGGAACAAAGAGGGAAGACTAATAACAAAGAACGCTCCTGTATTTATGTAGATCCAGCAAAATGGTATACCACACATTTCTTTACTACTGGGAACAAAGAGGGAAAACTAGTAACAAAGAACGCCCCTGAATGTATGTATATCCAGCAAAATGGTATACTACACATTTCTTTACTACTAGGAACAAAGAGGGAAGTCTAACAGCAAAGAACGCCTCTGTATTTATGTAGATCCACAAAATGGTATACCACACATTTCTTTACTACTAGGAACAAAGAGGGAAGACTAACAACAAAGAACGCCTGTGTATTTATGTAGATCCAGCAAAATGGTATACCACACATTTCTTTACTACTAGGAACAAAGAGGGAAGACTAACAACAAAAGAACGCCTCTGTATTTATGTAGATCCAGCAAAATGGTATACTACACATTTCTATACTACTAGGAACAAAGAGGGGAAACTAATAACAAAGAACGCTCCTGTATTATTCTAGATCCAGAAAAATGGTATACCACACATTTCTTTACTACTAGGAACAAAGAGGGAAGACTAACAACAAAGAACGCTCCTGTATTTATGTAGATCCAGCAAAATGGTATACCACACATTTCTTTACTACTAGGAACAAAGAGGGAAGACTAATATCAAAGAACGCCCCAGTATTTATGTAGATCCAGCAAAATGGTATACTACACATTTCTATACTACTAGGAACAAAGAGGGAAGACTAATAACAAAGAACGCCACTGTATGTATGTAGATCCAGAAAAATGGTATACTACACATTTCTATACTACTAGGAACAAAGAGGGAAGACTAACAACAAAGGACGCCTCTGCATGTATGTAGTTCCAGAAAAATGGTATACTACACATTTCTTTACTACTAGGAACAAAGAGGGAAGACTAATAACAAAGAACGCCTCTGTATTTATGTAGATCCAGCAAAATGGTATACTACACATTTCTATACTACTAGGAACAAAGAGGGAAGACTAATAACAAAGAACGCTCATGTATGTATGTAGATCCAGAAAAATGGTATACCACACATTTCTTTACTACTAGGAACAAAGAGAGAACACTAATAATAAAGAACGCCCCTGTATGTATGTAGATCCACAAAATGGTATACCACACATTTCTTTACTACTAGGAACAAAGAGGCAAGTCTAATAACAAAGAACGCCCCTGTATGTATGTAGATCCACAAAATGGTATACCACACATTTCTTTACTACTAGGAACAAAGAGGGAAGACTAATAATAAAGTACGTCCCTGTATGTATTTAGATCCACAAAATGGTATACCACACATTTCTTTACTACTAGGAACAAAGAGAGAAGACTAATAATAAAGTACGCCCCTGTATGTATGTAGATCCACAAAATGGTATACCACACATTTCTTTACTACTAGGAACAAAGAGGGAAGACTAATAATAAAGTACGCCCCTGTATGTATGTACATCCAGCAAAATGGTATACCACACATTTCTTTACTACTAGGAACAAAGAGGGAAAATTAATAACAAAGAACGCCCCTGTATGTATGTAGATCCACAAAATGGAATACCACACATTTCTTTACTACTGGGAACAAAGAGGGAAGACTAATAACAAAGAACGCCTCTGTATGTATGTAGATCCAGCAAAATGGTATACCACACATTTCTTTACTACTAGGAAAAAAGAGGGAAAACTAATAACAAAGAACGCCCCTGTATGTATGTAGATCCACAAAATGGTATACCACACATTTCTTTACTACTGGGAACAAAGAGGGAAGACTAATAATAAAGTACGCCCCTGTATGTAAGTAGATCCACAAAATGGTATACCACACATTTCTTTACTACTAGGAACAAAGAGGGAACACTAATAATAAAGAACGCCCCTGTATGTATGTAGATCCACAAAATGGTATACCACACATTTCTTTACATCTAGGAACAAAGAGGGAAGACTAATAATAATGTACGCCCCTGTATGTATGTAGATCCACAAAATGGTATACCACACATTTCTTTACTACTAGGAACAAAGAGGGAAGACTAATAATAAAGAACGCCCCTGTATGTATGTAGATCCACAAAATGGTATACCACACATTTCTTTACTACTGGGAAAAAGAGGAAACACTAATAATAAAGAACGCCCCTGAATGTATGTATATCCAGCAAAATGGTATACTACACATTTCTATACTACTAGGAACAAAGACGGAAAACTAGTATCAAAGAACGCCCCTGAATGTATGTATATCCAGCAAAATGGTATACTACACGTTTCTATACTACTAGGAACAAAGTGGGAAAACTAGTACCAAAGAACGCCCCTGAATGTATGTATATCCAGCAAAATGCTATACTACACATTTCTATACTACTAGGAACAAAGAGGGAAAACTAGTAACAAAGAACGGCCCTGAATGTATGTATATCCAGCAAAATGGTATACTACACATTTCTATACTACTAGGAACAAAGAGGGAAAAATAATAACAAAGAACGCTCCTGTATTTATGTAGATCCAGCAAAATGGTATACTACACATTTCTATACTACTAGGAACAAAGAGGTAAAACTAACAACAAAGAACGCCTCTGTATGTATGTAGATCCACAAAAATGGTATACTACACATTTCTTTACTACTAGGAACAAAGAGGGAAGACTAATAACAAAGAACATTCCTGTATTTATGTAGATCCAGCAAAATGGTATACCACACATTTCTTTACTACTGGGAACAAAGAGGGAAGACTAATAACAAGGAACGCTCCCGTATTTATGTAGATCCAGCTAAATGGTATACTACACATTTCTGTACTACTAGGAACAAAGAGGGAAGACTTATAACAAAGAACGCTCCTGTATTTATGTAGATCCAGCAAAATGGTATACCACACATTTCTTTACTACTAGGAACAAAGAGGGAAGACTAATAATAAAGTACGTCCCTGTATGTATGTAGATCCACAAAATGGTATACCACACATATCTTTACTACTAGGAACAAAGAGGGAAGACTAATAATAAAGTACGCCCCTGTATGTATGTAGATCCACAAAATGGTATACCACACATTTCTTTACTACTAGGAACAAATAGGGAAGACTAATAATAAAGTACGCCCCTGTATGTATGTAGATCGAGAAAAATGGTATACCACACATTTCTTTACTACTAGGAACAAAGAGGGAAGACTAATAACAAAGAACGCTCCTGTATTTATGTAGATCCAGTAAATTGGTATACCACACATTTCTTTACTACTGGGAACAAAGAGGGAAAACTAGTAACAAAGAACGCCCCTGAATGTATGTATATCCAGCAAAATGGTATACTACACATTTCTTTACTACTAGGAACAAAGAGGGAAGTCTAACAGCAAAGAACGCCTCTGTATTTATGTAGATCCACAAAATGGTATACCACACATTTCTTTACTACTAGGAACAAAGAGGGAAGACTAACAACAAAGAACGCCTCTGTATTTATGTAGATCCAGCAAAATGGTATACTACACATTTCTATACTACTAGGAACAAAGAGGGGAAACTAATAACAAAGAACGCTCCTGTATTATTCTAGATCCAGAAAAATGGCATACCACACATTTCTTTACTACTAGGAACAAAGAGGGAAGACTAATAACAAAGAACGCTCCTGTATTTATGTAGATCCAGCAAAATGGTATACCACACATTTCTTTACTACTAGGAACAAAGAGGGAAGACTAATAACAAAGAACGCCCCAGTATTTATGTAGATCCAGCAAAATGGTATACTACGCATTTCTATACTACTAGGAACAAAGAGGGAAGACTAATAACAAAGAACGCCACTGTATGTATGTAGATCCAGAAAAAAGGTATACTACACATTTCTATACTACTAGGAACAAAGAGGGAAGACTAACAACAAAGAACGCCTCTGCATGTATGTAGTTCCAGAAAAATGGTATACTACACATTTCTTTACTACTAGGAACAAAGAGGGAAGACTAATAACAAAGAACGCCTCTGTATTTATGTAGATCCAGCAAAATGGTATACTACACATTTCTATACTACTAGGAACAAAGAGGGAAGACTAATAACAAAGAACGCTCATGTATGTATGTAGATCCAGAAAAATGGTATACCACACATTTCTTTACTACTAGGAACAAAGAGGGAAAACTAATAACAAAGAACTCTTCTGTATTTATGTAGATCCAGCAAAATGGTTTACCACACATTTATTTACTATTAGGAACAAAGAGGGAAGACTAATAATAAAGTACGTCCCTGTATGTATGTAGATCCACAAAATGGTATACCACACATATCTTTACTACTAGGAACAAAGAGGGAAGACTAATAAAAAAAGTACGTCCCTGTATGTATGTAGATCCACAAAATGGTATACCACACATATCTTTACTACTAGGAACAAAGAGGGAAGACTAATAATAAAGTACGTCCCTGTATGTATGTAGATCCACAAAATGGTATACCACACATATCTTTACTACTAGGAACAAAGAGGGAAGACTAATAATAAAGTACGCCCCTGTATGTATGTAGATCCACAAAATGGTATACCACACATTTCTTTACTACTAGGAACAAATAGGGAAGACTAATAATAAAGTACGCCCCTGTATGTATGTAGATCCAGAAAAATGGTATACCACACATTTCTTTACTACTAGGAACAAAGAGGGAAGACTAATAACAAAGAACGCTCCTGTATTTATGTAGATCCAGTAAATTGGTATACCACACATTTCTTTACTACTGGGAACAAAGAGGGAAAACTAGTAACAAAGAACGCCCCTGAATGTATGTATATCCAGCAAAATGGTATACTACACATTTCTTTACTACTAGGAACAAAGAGGGAAGTCTAACAGCAAAGAACGCCTCTGTATTTATGTAGATCCACAAAATGGTATACCACACATTTCAATACTACAAGGAACAAAGGGGGAACACTAATAATAAAGAACGCCCCTGTATGTATGTAGATCCACAAAATGGTATACCACACATTTCTTTACTACTAGGAACAAAGAGGGAAGACTAACAACAAAGAACGCCTCTGTATTTATGTAGATCCAGCAAAATGGTATACTACACATTTCTATACTACTAGGAACAAAGAGGGGAAACTAATAACAAAGAACGCTCCTGTATTATTCTAGATCCAGAAAAATGGTATACCACACATTTCTTTACTACTAGGAACAAAGAGGGAAGACTAATAACAAAGAACGCTCGTGTATTTATGTAGATCCAGCAAAATGGTATACCACACATTTCTTTACTACTAGGAACAAAGAGGGAAGACTAATAACAAAGAACGCCCCAGTATTTATGTAGATCCAGCAAAATGGTATACTACACATTTCTATACTACTAGGAACAGAGAGGGAAGACTAATAACAAAGAACGCCACTGTATGTATGTAGATCCAGAAAAATGGTATACTACACATTTCTATACTACTAGGAACAAAGAGGGAAGACTAACAACAAAGGACGCCTCTGCATGTATGTAGTTCCAGAAAAATGGTATACTACACATTTCTTTACTACTAGGAACAAAGAGGGAAGACTAATAACAAAGAACATTCCTGTATTTATGTAGATCCAGCAAAATGGTATACCACACATTTCTTTACTACTGGGAACAAAGAGGGAAGACTAATAACAAGGAACGCTCCCGTATTTATGTTGATCCAGCTAAATGGTATACTACACATTTCTTTACTACTAGGAACAAAGAGGGAAGACTTATAACAAAGAACGCTCCTGTATTTATGTAGATCCAGCAAAATGGTATACCACACATTTCTTTACTACTAGGAACAAAGAGGGAAGACTAATAATAAAGTACGTCCCTGTATGTATGTAGATCCACAAAATGGTATACCACAAATATCTTTACTACTAGGAACAAAGAGGGAAGACTAATAATAAAGTACGCCCCTGTATGTATGTAGATCCACAAAATGGTATACCACACATTTCTTTACTACTAGGAACAAATAGGGAAGACTAATAATAAAGTACGCCCCTGTATGTATGTAGATCCAGAAAAATGGTATAACACACATTTCTTTACTACTAGGAACAAGGAGGGAAGACTAATAACAAAGAACGCTCCTGTATTTATGTAGATCCACTAAATGGTATACCACACATTTCTTTACTACTAGGAACATAGAGGGAAAACTAATAACAAAGAACGCCCCTGTATGTATGTAGATCCACAAAATGGTATACCACACATTTCTTTACTACTGGGAACAAAGAGGGAAGACTAATAACAAAGATCGCCTCTGTATGTATGTAGATCCAGCAAAATGGTATACCACACATTTCTTTACTACTACGAACAAAGAGGGAAAACTAATAACAAAGAACGCCCCTGTATGTATGTAGATCCACAAAATGGTATACCACACATCTCTTTACTACTGGGAACAAAGAGGGAAGACTAATAATAAAGTACGCCCCTGTATGTATGTAGATTCACAAAATGGTATACCACACATTTCTTTACTACTAGGAACAAAGAGGGAACATAATAATAAAGAACGCCCCCGTAAGTATGTAGATCCACAAAATGGTATACCACACATTTCTTTACTACTAGGAACAAAGAGGGAAGACTAATAACAAAGAACGCCCCAGTATTTATGTAGATCCAGCAAAATGGTATACTACACATTTCTATACTACTAGGAACAAAGAGGGAAGACTAATAACAAAGAACGCCACTGTATGTATGTAGATCCAGAAAAATGGTATACTACACATTTCTATACTACTAGGAACAAAGAGGGAAGACTAACAATAAAGGACGCCTCTGCATGTATGTAGTTCCAGAAAAATGGTATACTACACATTTCTTTACTACTAGGAACAAAGAGGGAAGACTAATAACAAAGAACGCCTCTGTATTTATGTAGATCCAGCAAAATGGTATACTACACATTTCTATACTACTAGGAACAAAGAGGGAAGACTAATAACAAAGAACGCTCATGTATGTATGTAGATCCAGAAAAATGGTATACCACACATTTCTTTACTACTAGGAACAAAGAGAGAACACTAATAATAAAGAACGCCCCTGTATGTATGTAGATCCACAAAATGGTATACCACACATTTCTTTACTAATAGGAACAAAGAGGGAAGTCTAATAACAAAGAACGCCCCTGTATGTATGTAGATCCACAAAATGGTATACCACACATTTCTTTAAAACTAGGAACAAAGAGGGAAGACTAATAATAAAGTACGTCCCTGTATGTATGTAGATCCACAAAATGGTATACCACACATTTCTTTACTACTAGGAACAAAGAGGGAAGACTAATAATAAAGTACGCCCCTGTATGTATGTAGATCCACAAAATGGTATACCACACATTTCTTTACTACTAGGAACAAAGGGGGAAGACTAATAATAAAGTACGCCCCTGTATGTATGTACATCCAGCAAAATGGTATACCACACATTTCTTTACTACTAGGAACAAAGAGGGAAAACTAATAACAAAGAACGCCCCTGTATGTATGTAGATCCACAAAATGGTATACCACACATTTCTTTACTACTGGGAACAAAGAGGGAAGACTAATAACAAAGAACGCCCCAGTATTTATGTAGATCCAGCAAAATGGTATACTACACATTTCTATACTACTAGGAACAAAGAGGGAAGACTAATAACAAAGAACGCCACTGTATGTATGTAGATCCAGAAAAATGGTATACTACACATTTCTATACTACTAGGAACAAAGAGGGAAGACTAACAATAAAGGACGCCTCTGCATGTATGTAGTTCCAGAAAAATGGTATACTACACATTTCTTTACTACTAGGAACAAAGAGGGAAGACTAATAACAAAGAACGCCTCTGTATTTATGTAGATCCAGCAAAATGGTATACTACACATTTCTATACTACTAGGAACAAAGAGGGAAGACTAATAACAAAGAACGCTCATGTGTGTATGTAGATCCAGAAAAATGGTATACCACACATTTCTTTACTACTAGGAACAAAGAGGGAAAACTAATAACAAAGAACGCTCCTGTATTTATGTAGATCCAGCAAAATGGTATACCACACATTTCTTTACTACTAGGAACAAAGAGAGAACACTAATAATAAACAACGCCCCTGTATGTATGTAGATCCACAAAATGGTATACCACACATTTCTTTACTAATAGGAACAAAGAGGGAAGTCTAATAACAAAGAACGCCCCTGTATGTATGTAGATCCACAAAATGGTATACCACACATTTCTTTACTACTAGGAACAATGAGGAAAGACTAATAATAAAGTACGCCCCTGTATGTATGTAGATCCAGCAAAATGGTATACCACACATTTCTTTACTACTAGGAACCAAGAGGGAAAGCTAATAACAAAGAACGCTCCTGTATTTATGTAGATCCAGCAAAATGGTATACCACACATATTTCTATACTACTAGGAACAAAGAGGGAAAACTAACAACAAATAACGCCTCTGTATGTATGTAGATCCAGAAAAATGGTATACCACACATTTCTTTACTACTGGGAACAAAGAGGGAAGACTAATAACAAAGAACGCTCCTGTATTTATGTAGATCCAGCAAAATGGTATACCACACATTTCTTTACTACTGGGAACAAAGAGGGAAGACTAATAACAAGGAACGCTCCCGTATTTATGTAGATCCAGCTAAATGGTATACCACACATTTCTTTACTACTAGGAACAAAGAGGGAACACTAATAATAAAGAACGCCCCTGTATGTATGTAGATCCACAAAATGGTACACCACACATTTCTTTACTACTAGGAACAAAGAGGGAAGACTAATAACAAAGAACGCCCCTGTATGTATGTAGATCCACAAAATGGTATACCACACATTTATTTACTACTAGGAACAAAGAGGGAAGACTAATAATAAAGTACGTCCCTGTATGTATGTAGATCCACAAACTGGTATACCACACATATCTTTACTACTAGGAACAAAGAGGGAAGACTAATAACAAAGAACGCCCCAGTATTTATGTAGATCCAGCAATATGGTATACTACACATTTCTATACTACTAGGAACAAAGAGGGAAGACTAATAACAAAGAACGCCACTGTATGTATGTAGATCCAGAAAAATGGTATACTACACATTTTTATACTACTAGGAACAAAGAGGGAAGACTAACAACAAAGGACGCCTCTGCATGTATGTAGTTCCAGAAAAATGGTATACTACACATTTCTTTACTACTAGGAACAAAGAGGGAAGACTAATAACAAAGAATGCCTCTGTATTTATGTAGATCCAGCAAAATGGTATACTACACATTTCTATACTACTAGGAACAAAGAGGGAAGACTAATAACAAAGAACGCTCATGTATGTATGTAGATCCAGAAAAATGGTATACCACACATTACTTTACTACTAGGAACAAAGAGGGAAAACTAATAACAAAGAACGCTCCTGTATTTATGTAGATCCAGCAAAATGGTTTACCACACATTTCTTTACTACCAGGAACAAAGAGGGAAGCCTAACAACAGAGAACGCCTCTGTATGTATGTAGATCCGGAAAAATGGTATACCACACATTTCTTTACTACTAGGAACAAAGGGAGAACATTAATAATAAAGAACGCCCCTGTATGTATGTAGATACACAAAATGGCATACCACCTATTTTTTTACTACTAGGAACAAAGAGGGAAGACTAATAATAAGGTACGCCCCTGTATGTATGTAGATCCACAAAATGGTATACCGCATATTTCTTTACTACTAGGAACAAAGAGGGAAAACTAATAACAAAGAACGCCCCTGTATGTATGTAGATCCACAAAATGGTATACCACACATTTCTTTACTACTGGGAACAAAGAGGGAAGACTAATAACAAAGAACGCCTCTGTATGTATGTAGATCCAGTAAAATGGTATACCACACATTTCTTTACTAATAGGAACAAAGAGGGAAGACTAATAACAAAGAACGCTCATGTATGTATGTAGATCCACAAAAATGGTATACCACACATTTCTTTACTACTAGGAACAAAGAGGGAAAACTAATAACAAAGAACGCTCCTGTATTTATGTAGATCCAGCAAAATGGTATACCACACATTTCTTTACTCCTAGGAACAAAGAGGGAAGACTAACAAAAAGAACGCCTCTGTATGTATGTAGATTCAGAAAAATGGTATACCACACATTTCTTTACTACTAGGAACAAAGAGGGAAGTCTAATAACAAAGAACGCCCCTGTATGTATGTAGATCCATAAAATGGTACACCACACATTTCTTTACTACTAGGAACAATGAGGGAAGACTAATAATAAAGTACGTCCCTGTATGTATGTAGATCCACAAAATGGTATACCACACATTTCTTTACTACTAGGAACAATGAGGGAAGACTAATAATAAAGTATGCCCCTGTATGTATGTAGATCCAGCAAAATGGTATACCACACATTTCTTTACTACTAGGAACAAAGAGGGAAAACTAATAACAAAGAACGCCCCTGTATGTATGTAGATCCACAAAATGGTATACCACACATTTCTTTACTACTAGGAACAAAGAGGGAAGACTAATAATAAAGTACGCCCCTGTATGTATGTAGATCCACAAAATGGTATACCACACATTTCTTTACTACTAGGAACAAAGAGGGAACACTAATAATAAAGAGCGCCCCTGTATGTATGTAGATCCACAAAATGGTATACCACACATTTCTTTACTACTAGGAACAAAGAGGGAAGAATAATAATAATGTACGCCCCTGTGTGTATTTAGATCCACAAAATGGTATACCACACATTTCTTTACTACTAGGAACAAAGAGGGAAGACTAATAACAAAGTACGCCCCTGTATGTATGTAGATACACAAAATGGTATACCACACATTTTTTTACTACTAGGAACAAAGAGGGAAGGCTAATAATAAAGAACGCCCCTGTATGTATGTAGATCCACAAAATGGTATACCACACATTTCTTTACTACTGGGAAAAAGAGGAAACACTAATAATAAAGAACGCCCCTGAATGTATGTATATCCAGCAAAATGGTATACTACACATTTCTATACTACTAGGAACAAAGAGGGAAAACTAGTAACAAAGAACGCCCTTGAATGTATGTATATCCAGCAAAATGGTATACTACACGTTTCTATACTACTAGGAACAAAGAGGGAAACCTAGTAACCGAGAACGCCCCTGAATGTATGCATATCCAGCAAAATGGTATACTACAAATATCTATACTACTAGGAACAAAGAGGGAAAACTAGTAACAAAGAACGCCCCTGCATGTATGTATATCTAGCAAAATGGTATACTACACATTTCTATACTACTAGGAACCAAGAGGTAAAGCTAATAACAAAGAACGCTCCTGTGTTTATGTAGATCCAGCAAAATGGTATACCACACATTTCTATACTACTAGGAACAAAGAGGGAAAACTAACAACAAAGAACGCCTCTGTATGTATGTAGATCCAGAAAAATGGTATACCACACATTTCTTTACTACTAGGAACAAAGAGGGAAGACTAATAACAAAGAACGCCACTGTATGTATGTAGATCCAGAAAAATGGTATACTACACATTTCTATACTACTAGGAACAAAGAGGGAAGACTAACAACAAAGAACGCCTCTGCATGTATGTAATTCAAGAAAAATGGTATCCTACACATTTCTTTACTACTAGGAACAAAGAGGGAACACTAATAACAAAGAACGCCCCTGTATGTATGTAGATCCACAAAATGGTATACCACACATTTCTTTACTACTAGGAACAAAGAGGGAAGACTAATAATAAAGTACGTCCCTGTATGTATGTAGATCCAGCAAAATGGTATACCACACATATCTTTACTACTAGGAACAAAGAGGGAAGACTAATAATAAAGTACGCCCCTGTATGTATGTAGATCCACAAAATGGTATACCACACATTTCTTTACTACTAGGAACAAATAGGGAGGACTAATAATAAAGTACGCCCCTGTATGTATGTAGATCCAGCAAAATGGTATACCACACATTTCTTTACTACTAGGAACAAAGAGGGAAAACAAATAACAAAGAACGCCCCTGTATTTATGTAGATACAGCAAAATGGTATACCACACATTTCTATACTACTAGAAACAAAGAGGGAAAACTAATAACAAAGAACGCCCCTGTATTTATGTAGATCCAGCAAAATGGTATACCACACATTTCTTTACTACTGGGAACAAAGAGGGAAAACTAGTAACAAAGAACGCTCCTGTATTTATGTAGATCCACTAAATGGTATACCACACATTTCTTTACTACTAGGAACAAAGAGGGAAAACTAATAACAAAGAACGCCCCTGTATGTATGTAGATCCACAAAATGGTATACCACACATTTCTTTACTACTGGGAACAAAGAGGGAAGACTAATAACAAAGATCGCCTCTGTATGTATGTAGATCCAGCAAAATGGTATACCACACATTTCTTTACTACTACGAACAAAGAGGGAAAACTAATAACAAAGAACGCCCCTGTATGTATGTAGATCCACAAAATGGTATACCACACATCTCTTTACTACTGGGAACAAAGAGGGAAGACTAATAATAAAGTACGCCCCTGTATGTATGTAGATTCACAAAATGGTATACCACACATTTCTTTACTACTAGGAACAAAGAGGGAACATAATAATAAAGAACGCCCCCGTAAGTATGTAGATCCACAAAATGGTATACCACACATTTCTTTACTACTAGGAACAAAGAGGGAAGACTAATAACAAAGAACGCCCCAGTATTTATGTAGATCCAGCAAAATGGTATACTACACATTTCTATACTACTAGGAACAAAGAGGGAAGACTAATAACAAAGAACGCCACTGTATGTATGTAGATCCAGAAAAATGGTATACTACACATTTCTATACTACTAGGAACAAAGAGGGAAGACTAACAATAAAGGACGCCTCTGCATGTATGTAGTTCCAGAAAAATGGTATACTACACATTTCTTTACTACTAGGAACAAAGAGGGAAGACTAATAACAAAGAACGCCTCTGTATTTATGTAGATCCAGCAAAATGGTATACTACACATTTCTATACTACTAGGAACAAAGAGGGAAGACTAATAACAAAGAACGCTCATGTATGTATGTAGATCCAGAAAAATGGTATACCACACATTTCTTTACTACTAGGAACAAAGAGAGAACACTAATAATAAAGAACGCCCCTGTATGTATGTAGATCCACAAAATGGTATACCACACATTTCTTTACTAATAGGAACAAAGAGGGAAGTCTAATAACAAAGAACGCCCCTGTATGTATGTAGATCCACAAAATGGTATACCACACATTTCTTTACTACTAGGAACAAAGAGGGAAGACTAATAATAAAGTACGTCCCTGTATGTATGTAGATCCACAAAATGGTATACCACACATTTCTTTACTACTAGGAACAAAGAGGGAAGACTAATAATAAAGTACGCCCCTGTATGTATGTAGATCCACAAAATGGTATACCACACATTTCTTTACTACTAGGAACAAAGGGGGAAGACTAATAATAAAGTACGCCCCTGTATGTATGTACATCCAGCAAAATGGTATACCACACATTTCTTTACTACTAGGAACAAAGAGGGAAAACTAATAACAAAGAACGCCCCTGTATGTATGTAGATCCACAAAATGGTATACCACACATTTCTTTACTACTGGGAACAAAGAGGGAAGACTAATAACAAAGAACGCCCCAGTATTTATGTAGATCCAGCAAAATGGTATACTACACATTTCTATACTACTAGGAACAAAGAGGGAAGACTAATAACAAAGAACGCCACTGTATGTATGTAGATCCAGAAAAATGGTATACTACACATTTCTATACTACTAGGAACAAAGAGGGAAGACTAACAATAAAGGACGCCTCTGCATGTATGTAGTTCCAGAAAAATGGTATACTACACATTTCTTTACTACTAGGAACAAAGAGGGAAGACTAATAACAAAGAACGCCTCTGTATTTATGTAGATCCAGCAAAATGGTATACTACACATTTCTATACTACTAGGAACAAAGAGGGAAGACTAATAACAAAGAACGCTCATGTGTGTATGTAGATCCAGAAAAATGGTATACCACACATTTCTTTACTACTAGGAACAAAGAGAGAACACTAATAATAAAGAACGCCCCTGTATGTATGTAGATCCACAAAATGGTATACCACACATTTCTTTACTAATAGGAACAAAGAGGGAAGTCTAATAACAAAGAACGCCCCTGTATGTATGTAGATCCACAAAATGGTACACCACACATTTCTTTACTACTAGGAACAATGAGGAAAGACTAATAATAAAGTACGCCCCTGTATGTATGTAGATCCAGCAAAATGGTATACCACACATTTCTTTACTACTAGGAACCAAGAGTGAAAGCTAATAACAAAGAACGCTCCTGTATTTATGTAGATCCAGCAAAATGGTATACCACACATATTTCTATACTACTAGGAACAAAGAGGGAAAACTAACAACAAATAACGCCTCTGTATGTATGTAGATCCAGAAAAATGGTATACCACACATTTCTTTACTACTGGGAACAAAGAGGGAAGACTAATAACAAAGAACGCTCCTGTATTTATGTAGATCCAGCAAAATGGTATACCACACATTTCTTTAATACTGGGAACAAAGAGGGAAGACTAATAACAAGGAACGCTCCCGTATTTATGTAGATCCAGCTAAATGGTATACCACACATTTCTTTACTACTAGGAACAAAGAGGGAACACTAATAATAAAGAACGCCCCTGTATGTATGTAGATCCACAAAATAGTACACCACACATTTCTTTACTACTAGGAACAAAGAGGGAAGACTAATAACAAAGAACGCCCCTGTATGTATGTAGATCCACAAAATGGTATACCACACATTTATTTACTACTAGGAACAAAGAGGGAAGACTAATAATAAAGTACGTCCCTGTATGTATGTAGATCCACAAACTGGTATACCACACATATCTTTACTACTAGGAACAAAGAGGGAAGACTAATAACAAAGAACGCCCCAGTATTTATGTAGATCCAGCAAAATGGTATACTACACATTTCTATACTACTAGGAACAAAGAGGGAAGACTAATAACAAAGAACGCCACTGTATGTATGTAGATCCAGAAAAATGGTATACTACACATTTTTATACTACTAGGAACAAAGAGGGAAGACTAACAACAAAGGACGCCTCTGCATGTATGTAGTTCCAGAAAAATGGTATACTACACATTTCTTTACTACTAGGAACAAAGAGGGAAGACTAATAACAAAGAATGCCTCTGTATTTATGTAGATCCAGCAAAATGGTATACTACACATTTCTATACTACTAGGAACAAAGAGGGAAGACTAATAACAAAGAACGCTCATGTATGTATGTAGATCCAGAAAAATGGTATACCACACATTACTTTACTACTAGGAACAAAGAGGGAAAACTAATAACAAAGAACGCTCCTGTATTTATGTAGATCCAGCAAAATGGTTTACCACACATTTCTTTACTATTAGGAACAAAGAGGGAAGCCTAACAACAGAGAACGCCTCTGTATGTATGTAGATCCGGAAAAATGGTATACCACACATTTCTTTACTACTAGGAACAAAGGGAGAACATTAATAATAAAGAACGCCCCTGTATGTATGTAGATACACAAAATGGCATACCACCTATTTTTTTACTACTAGGAACAAAGAGGGAAGACTAATAATAAGGTACGCCCCTGTATGTATGTAGATCCACAAAATGGTATACCGCATATTTCTTTACTACTAGGAACAAAGAGGGAAAACTAATAACAAAGAACGCTTCTCTATGTATGTAGATCCACAAAATGGTATACCACACATTTCTTTACTACTGGGAACAAAGAGGGAAGACTAATAACAAAGAACGCCTCTGTATGTATGTAGATCCAGTAAAATGGTATACCACACATTTCTTTACTAATAGGAACAAAGAGGGAAGACTAATAACAAAGAACGCTCATGTATGTATGTAGATCCACAAAAATGGTATACCACACATTTCTTTACTACTAGGAACAAAGAGGGAAAACTAATAACAAAGAACGCTCCTGTATTTATGTAGATCCAGCAAAATGGTATACCACACATTTCTTTACTCCTAGGAACAAAGAGGGAAGACTAACAAAAAGAACGCCTCTGTATGTATGTAGATTCAGAAAAATGGTATACCACACATTTCTTTACTACTAGGAACAAAGAGAGAACACTAATAATAAAGTACGCCCCTGTATGTATGTAGATCCACAAAATGGTATACCAAACATTTCTTTACTACTTGGAACAAAGAGGGAAGTCTAATAACAAAGAACGCCCCTGTATGTATGTAGATCCATAAAATGGTATACCACACATTTCTTTACTACTAGGAACAAAGAGGGAAGACTAATAATAAAGTACGTCCCTGTATGTATGTAGATCCACAAAATGGTATACCACACATTTCTTTACTACTAGGAACAATGAGGGAAGACTAAAAATAAAGTATGCCCCTGTATGTATGTAGATCCAGCAAAATGGTATACCACACATTTCTTTACTACTAGGAACAAAGAGGGAAAACTAATAACAAAGAACGCCCCTGTATGTATGTAGATCCACAAAATGGTATACCACACATTTCTTTACTACTAGGAACAAAGAGGGAAGACTAATAATAAAGTACGCCCCTGTATGTATGTAGATCCACAAAATGGTATACCACACATTTCTTTACTACTAGGAACAAAGAGGGAACACTAATAATAAAGAGCGCCCCTGTATATATGTAGATCCACAAAATGGTATACCACACATTTCTTTACTACTAGGAACAAAGAGGGAAGACTAATAATAATGTACGCCCCTGTGTGTATTTAGATCCACAAAATGGTATACCACACATTTCTTTACTACTAGGAACAAAGAGGGAAGACTAATAACAAAGTACGCCCCTGTATGTATGTAGATCCACAAAATGGTATACCACACATTTTTTTACTACTAGGAACAAAGAGGGAAGGCTAATAATAAAGAACGCCCCTGTATGTATGTAGATCCACAAAATGGTATACCACACATTTCTTTACTACTGGGAAAAAGAGGAAACACTAATAATAAAGAACGCCCCTGAATGTATGTATATCCAGCAAAATGGTATACTACACATTTCTATACTACTAGGAACAAAGAGGGAAAACTAGTAACAAAGAACGCCCTTGAATGTATGTATATCCAGCAAAATGGTATACTACACGTTTCTATACTACTAGGAACAAAGAGGGAAACCTAGTAACCGAGAACGCCCCTGAATGTATGCATATCCAGCAAAATGGTATACTACAAATATCTATACTACTAGGAACAAAGAGGGAAAACTAGTAACAAAGAACGCCCCTGCATGTATGTATATCTAGCAAAATGGTATACTACACATTTCTATACTACTAGGAACCAAGAGGTAAAGCTAATAACAAAGAACGCTCCTGTGTTTATGTAGATCCAGCAAAATGGTATACCACACATTTCTATACTACTAGGAACAAAGAGGGAAAACTAACAACAAAGAACGCCTCTGTATGTATGTAGATCCAGAAAAATGGTATACCACACATTTCTTTACTACTAGGAACAAAGAGGGAAGACTAATAACAAAGAACGCCACTGTATGTATGTAGATCCAGAAAAATGGTATACTACACATTTCTATACTACTAGGAACAAAGAGGGAAGACTAACAACAAAGAACGCCTCTGCATGTATGTAATTCAAGAAAAATGGTATCCTACACATTTCTTTACTACTAGGAACAAAGAGGGAAGACTAATAACAAAGAACGCCCCTGTATGTATGTAGATCCACAAAATGGTATACCACACATTTCTTTACTACTAGGAACAAAGAGGGAAGACTAATAATAAAGTACGTCCCTGTATGTATGTAGATCCAGCAAAATGGTATACCACACATATCTTTACTACTAGGAACAAAGAGGGAAGACTAATAATAAAGTACGCCCCTGTATGTATGTAGATCCACAAAATGGTATACCACACATTTCTTTACTACTAGGAACAAATAGGGAGGACTAATAATAAAGTACGCCCCTGTATGTATGTAGATCCAGCAAAATGGTATACCACACATTTCTTTACTACTAGGAACAAAGAGGGAAAACAAATAACAAAGAACGCCCCTGTATTTATGTAGATACAGCAAAATGGTATACCACACATTTCTATACTACTAGAAACAAAGAGGGAAAACTAATAACAAAGAACGCCCCTGTATTTATGTAGATCCAGCAAAATGGTATACCACACATTTCTTTACTACTGGGAACAAAGAGGGAAAACTAGTAACAAAGAACGCTCCTGTACTTTTGTGGATCCAGAAAAATGGTATACTACACATTTCTATACTACTAGGAACAAAGAGGGAAGACTAATAACAAAGAACGCTCCTGTATGTATGTAGATCCAGCAAAATGGTATACCACACATTTCTTTACTACTAGGAACAAAGAGGGAAGACTAACAACAAAGACCGTCTCTGTATTTATGTAGATCCAGCAAAATGGTATACTACACATTTCTATACTACTAGGAACAAAGAGGGGAAACTAATAACAAAGAACAATCCTGTATTATTCTAGATCCAGAAAAATGGTATACCACACATTTCTTTACTACTAGGAACAAAGAGGGAAGACTAATAACAAAGAACGCTCCTGTATTTATGTAGATCCTGCAAAATGGTATACCACACATTTCTTTACTACTAGGAACAAAGAGGGAAGACTAATAATAAAGTACGTCCCTGTATGTATGTAGATCCACAAAATGGTATACCACACATTTCTTTACTACTAGGAACAAAGAGGGAAGACTAATAATAAAGTACGCCCCTGTATGTATGTAGATCCACAAAATGGTATACCACACATTTCTTTACTACTAGGAACAAAGGGGGAAGACTAATAATAAAGTACGCCCCTGTATGTATGTACATCCAGCAAAATGGTATACCACACATTTCTTTACTACTAGGAACAAAGAGGGAAAACTAATAACAAAGAACGCCCCTGTATGTATGTAGATCCACAAAAAGGTATACCACACATTTCTTTACTACTGGGAACAAAGAGGGAAGACTAATAACAAAGAACGCCCCAGTATTTATGTAGATCCAGCAAAATGGTATACTACACATTTCTATACTACTAGGAACAAAGAGGGAAGACTAATAACAAAGAACGCCACTGTATGTATGTAGATCCAGAAAAATGGTATACTACACATTTCTATACTACTAGGAACAAAGAGGGAAGACTAACAATAAAGGACGCCTCTGCATGTATGTAGTTCCAGAAAA